>CM052704.1:95991757-96049617 GCA_028551405.1 Uromys caudimaculatus | reverse complement strand
CAGTAAAGGGGAATGTCAAGGTGGGAATATGGGGATGGGTGGGAGGGTGGGTGGGAGGTGGAATTCCCTCATAGAGGCGGGGAGGGGGAGGGGATAGGGGGTTTCCAAAGAGGAGACCCAGAAAAGGGGAAACATTGGAAATGTAAATAAAGTATCAAAAAATAAAATAAAATAAATAAAAAATAAAAAAAACAAAAAAACAAAAAAAAACAAAAAAAAACAACAAAAAAAAAGAAAATAGTTAATTCTTCAGTATCTGTGGTTTTATTGCTTACTAAGTCATATGGGAAGGAGAAGCAATTATAGGACAGGCAGAGAGAGAAATTTAAGCAGAACAATGTATGAACCAGTTAGAAAAAAAAAAAAAAAAGACCTGTATATTAGCAGATGATTGTGTGCTAGAGTTTAGAAAGTGAGTTCTTTAATATCAACATTATGTAAGACAATGGAAGACAGCTAGGCAGAATCAGTGAACTCTAAAGCACTTCTGTAGAGTAGCACATTGAGTTTGCTTAAATCTAAAATGACTGAGCTATTTTGTACTTACAATAGTATGGTTTAGTGACTTCAATATGGGTCAGTTGTAAAGACTGAAATGAAAATCTCAAAGTAAAACCAAGAGGCTTGAAGATTATGTGAGACATAAGTCAAGGTCTAAAAGATGTGTATTCTGTACCACAGAAAGAGATGCTAAAAACAATGAATTTGGAAAACACAAGAGTAGCTAATGATTAAATCACTAAGAATGTTTCATATTGTGTAACTCTTACATCTACAAAATTAAAGCAGAAATGAACATCGACTATCTAATGTCTACAATACAATAACAGCTGTGTCACAGTCAGAACAATGAAATATAAATAAATTATAATCTAAATTAGTCAGAATCAATAGAAAGACATAATGAAAGTAATTGTATTTTTAAGCACCATCCCATCTCATCCCATCCCATCCCACACACACACATACACACACACACACACACAGAGAGAGAGAGAGAGAGAGAGAGAGAGAGAGAGAGAGAGAGAGAGATTTTAAAAGAAAAATCTTAAAGACATTAAAAGTAAAACACTATCTGGAAAGCAGAGAGAATAACATCAAACAGCATAGAATTCTGTAACAATCAGAATAGCTGTTAAGAGCAAGAATGAAGGAAGATCTTGAATGACAAAAATTAGAAGCCAGAACATTTGCTTTCAGACAGTTTGATATTACAACATGGACATAGAGCATTCATCATGATAAATTCAGTAAATGCAGATGATAGCACAGAATTGCGCCAGCAATCTTAAATATGCTAAAATGGTAGCTACATAATTATACTAGGAATTATGTTTAGCAAATGGAACTTATAAAGTATAAATAATTCAAATTTAAAAAAATAATAGGAAAAAATGAAATAGAAAAGTCAAGCTGCCCTTTGTAAATCAAAGGAGAAAATTCAGGGGTTCCATTGCATCTGTTCCTTTGTTTTTGCCATCATTGACTGCGTAATTTATTTTTAATTCATCCTCTCCAGTATTCATTCAAACTGCTTGAATTTGGAGGTCATGAAAACATGTCAACTTTGGAAGATTTTTTCATCACTATTAAGCTCCTGAACAGTGTAGTCTCCAAAATAAACTATGGTCTTCTTATGTAAAATGCAAACATTTAAAACAGCCTGGGAGCAAGGATATTTCAGAGACATACACATTGTAAATGAGCTTAATACTCTCAGTAAAAGCTAAAAATTTTCACTGCAGATTTCTTAAAAGTAAAATTCAAATCTGCTTAGAAAAAACATATTTCAGAAGGAGATCCATGTGTTCTTGGCATGGAGTCTGGGGCCTTGCAGATGGTGGGCCACTGTACTGCCCTGAGCTTTGTCCTCAGCTCTTGACAGATATATTTTAATATTAAGGACAAAACCATTTGAAAAAATGATGCTAACAATCTTAACAAAAAACAAATTTTTAAATGTTTGTTTAGAAAGTAGACTAAAACATAAAGCTATTAGAGAGGTAGAACAAAAAGTCTAACTTAAGATAATGTTTTCTGTTGTAGTTATAATAGATAATACATTGAGAATAAATATATAAACTATTACCAAATATATTTGCATTCCTGATCATTTACTTTGTTTATAAGTTATATTTAAAATTCTGTAATTATCTGGGCAGATAATACACATAGGTCTAATTATTTTAAGGATTGCTATTAATGTTAAATTTAATAACTTTTATATTTTAGCAAAGTTTTTCATTCTTTTTATATACTAGTCCATACATAAGTCTACTTAGTCATATATGAAATATTTTATACAATTTTATTTAAATTCTGAATTGTAATTCATTAACCAAAACTTCTTACAATAGTTTTTATTCCTTTGAAAATACTTATAAGTTGTCCAGAGTAAATTTTAAACTACAAATGATGAGACACGGGATTACAGAGTGTCTGTAGACTTTGACAATACCTTTATAGCATGCCGATTATGTTCTAGTGGATAATCCCAGGAATGAATAAAATTTATGAAAGAAAATATGTACAAATTCTCATGAATGTGGGAAGGAAAAGTTTGAACCTTCTAAATATAAAGGAATGTAAAACTTCCATGAAAGCACAGAGTCCATTACAAGCAGTGGTCCCTAGCAGAGTATACACATGTACAGGGATACGGGCAGGGGAGGCAAACATGCTACTACCATTGTACATGTGATGCTATGAACTGAAATACAGTTAATGAGCACTGCAAACATTTTGAAACTATAATAAAATTAGTAATGTGTCAGTTACTATCCAAACTGTACTCTAGTATTTTTTTTTCAACTTAACATAGTATCACTTTTTCTCCCTCTAATATGAAATCCCTAATAACCCTGGTATGAATGATACATATGTGTGTATATTTCAATGATAAAGGATGTACATTTTAAGATTATTAGTATTTTATCTGGTAATTTTTTGTTAATTGTAATATTTTAAGAGTATTCCTATTGCACATTCCTTTATGTCTGGTTTCATAAATTTATCATTTTCAGTTCCTGAGTCATAACCATGTTGCATAAATGAATGAGGAATAGTAGACAGAACTATTCAGCCAAGGTTTCTATCCGCCCGAACAAACAAGAACGCTTGCCCATGCAGGCACCCTCCTGCGTCAGAGCAGCTTCATGGAATGGGAGCACCTGTAGCGAGGCAATTTCACTGTGAATGTAAAATCAGTCAGAGGGGCTACAGTGATTTAATGAATATTTTTCTATCTGGATGAATTACTCCTCTTTATATGAGAAGTTTATTTCGGCCTAACTAACTGAGATTGATGAGCCTCTGCCGCCATCTGTTCCCACTTGCCATTACCACAGCATTCTAAATTACTCTGAAAAAGTTTTTCATACTTTGCAATATTCATGTTTTAGTTTTCCATTCTTTGTGAATTCGTGGAACTATCACTAAGCATCACAAAATTGTACCAAAAAATCACATCTTAGTTTATTTTACAAAATTGCTGACCAAAATACAAGGAGTAAATAATAATAGGCAAAGAATAATGACATAAAATTAGTCATAATAATAAAATTGCACATAGTATATTTTAAATATCCATGTAAAATTAATTCATATATGTAAATTGTTAGTCCTACATACAATATGTTTGGCATATTTGTGTGAAAACGTGTCTGAGATTATGTGTACATGTATTGTGTGTTTGTGTGTATATACAACAAAGTAGGTATTAATTGGACTTTTGAAACTGAATTTTTGAGTTGTATAAAACTCACATGCATTCTGACCTACCATGCAGTAAAGAACCTATCATTAATGATGAATTCTTTAATAAAATTTTAAATGTATATGTTGAATGTTCTCACCATAAACAATGAGATAGATATATTAACTATCTTGTTTTACTCATTCCCAAGTGTAATATTATATAAAAAATATCATAATGTGTTTTAGAAATACCTAAAATTATTGGTTTTCAATATACAAGTACAAATTTAAACATACAAAAGTGATTTCTGACTCTCAATTTGAATTTACCTATATTAGGAAGTACCCATTATTCTAAAATTTTTGTGGTATTACATTGACTTATTAAACAATGTATGTTTACATATTTACGCACACTGTCTTTGTAGTGAATTCAGTATATACACTATTCTAATGTTACTATCATGAGTAGTATGGTTTTTATCTAATTTTTTATTGTTTGAAATTATAGTTACATCATTTCCTCATTTTCTTTTCTTCCGTACAAGCCCACACATGCACCTCTAAATGCTCATTCCCAAGTCTGTGCACTCTTTTGTGTCTATTGTTGTTACACATAAGATAAATGTAGTTCTCATTTCTGACCAAAGAAATTTCTCTTTGCAACACAGACCATTACAGAAAGTCACAACCATAAACAGAGAACAAAAAAGTGTTTCCTGACCAGTCCCAATCCCAGCTGATACATCTACAGCAGATTTCTTTTGTCCAGAAATCATTGTGGATAAGGCTAGCAGGGGGACTCGACAGCCAGAGAGACAGGGAGCTTGCTGTAAGACAGTGTGTCCGAGAATTGTCAGAAGCAGCACCCGTAAAATATCATCAACGTGGCTGTTTAAATGAGATCTGAACAATGAAGACTCTAACAGGCATAGTAACATGGAATGTGAAAAGCTCTGAGGGCCTCAACCCTGACAAGGAATTATGGGCAGCTATAAAGTGATGGGAGTCAAGAACTGCTACTCCATTGGTATGGCAACTGAGTGTCCAGTACCAAAGGGTCAGTCTTAAGTGTTATGTTATGATGCTGCTGTTTATGTGAGTTCTGAATTTGATTTTTTTCTTTTTATTGAATGGCATCTTTCTGCATTTGATGCATGTTTCACACATAAAGACTAACTGCATCAATTTGAAACCTGAAAACCAGTATTTGTGATTTGGCTTCAAAACAAATGTCTGATAACTTCACTCATAAGGATACAAAAAAAATTGCTTTAACTATTTCCTTTCTTTGAAAGGAAGTAACATTTGTAAGTAACTTTTCAGATACTGTATATCTAATACCATTGGTAAAACTTTTTAAAACTTTTTTTGAGATTATAATTACATTATTTCTTTCCTCCTTTTTTGAGCTCAAAACCCTCCTACCCACCCTTGCTTACTCTCATTCAAATCATAACCTCTGTGTTCATTATTGATGCTTACATGCATATGTGTCTGCATGCATCATCCTAACTATAATAACTGGAGATGTCTGTATGATGTAACTTACATGCATATTTTCAGGGCTGACCATTTGGTATTGCATAATTAATTGGTTTGTTCTTTTCTGTGGAAGACTACTTCTCCAACTCTCAGCATTGTTTAGTTGTCTTTAGTTCTTTTGTGTTTGACTGAGGCCTGCTGGGTTTTTGTCGGTTCAGATTTGCATGTTCATCACTGTTCTTCAGGTTATGTTTAGGCTGTCATGTTGGTGAGACTGTTATGGCTTAGCTTCTGGCACTGCAGAATCTTAAAATATTTGCAACCTTACTTCCTTAATATTCCCTGAACCTTAGGAAGCGGAATTGTTTGTTGTTGTTGTTGTTGTTGTTGTTGTTGTTGTTGTTGTTGTTGTTTTCGATATATCCATTGGGCCTAGACTGACTTTGTACTATGATGGTTGTAGTTTTCTGTAAGAGGCTCTGTTTGAATAAAAGCTTGTTGACTAGGGCTCTAGACTATACTTACCAGAAGGTATAAAAACAAATGTCTAGAGTATAATTAGGAGTTTTGATGATTTAGCAGAATGATAGTTATATGTTCTAATCTAAGATCTGTGACTTTATTAGGCCTGATATTTGGCTTGATTTCTAGTATCAAACCTTATTTGCCTCCAGTTGAGCATGTCTGCTATGCCTATAATTCAATGGTTTGTTTTATTTAGTTTCCTGTATGTGCCCTCCTTAGTGTTCTTAATTTTTTCATATTCATATTTGGTCTAGAATTTCTACCTTACCATCAATTCCTCATATTCTATCTTTTCCTGGATTCTTTCTACATATAGGGCTTTCTCACGATTGTTATGACATTGTAATGGAGGGTTAGGTAGATGTATGTGTATGGCTTTCTACATATAGGGCTTTCTCACGATTGTTATGACATTGTAATGGAGGTTCAGGTAGATGTATGTGTATGGCTTTTGTGTGAATCATTGTTACCCAAATGGCGTAACTTCATCAAAATTATATATAATATTTATACAGACTTGCATTTATTATATATGCTTTTAGGTAAATAAATAATAATGATTTTTATGTCCTTTTCAGGCATCTTTATATGATTTAGAGCCAGTAATCTTAAAATTGCAAGAAATCCAGGATTATCTTTTTTTCAGGGTCTGCAAACCTCAGTCAATTTAAAATTTTCTAATTTCATCAGTTATCTGCCATCTTCATGTTTTACATTTTTTGTACCACATTTTCATTATTCATTTGTCAACTGAAGGATATACAGGCTGATTCTATTTTCTGTTTTCTATAGAGTGGTAGTGAACATATTTGCACAAGTGTTCATGGAGTAGTGCATCAAATCCTTCAGTTATATACCAAGAAGTTGTATGTTGGGGTCTTACAGTATATTTATTTAGTTTTTGGTTAATTCTTCATTCAGACATCTAGAAGATGTGCTGTGTCTCCTTTTAAGGCTTCATTTTTCTATCTTGAATTGTTTTCATGATTTCTTTTAAATTTAAGGTTTTTAAATGTCAGTTTTGACTTTCTTGAACACATTTACTATTGCTTTTTTGAAATTATTTTTGTGTAAATCAACTAAATTGCTTTTTAAAAAGAAAATAAATGTGGGGACAATTTTTTGAGGAGACATGCTGTTTTGTTTATTCATGTTGTTTATGTGTTTGAGAATTGAAGTTAGCATCTAGAATTAGGTCTTAAGTAGTGGTTTTTTTTTTTTTTTTTTTTTTTTTGGTGCTGCTATTTGGTGTCACCTTTGTTATACATATTCTACCTTTAGAGACATTGAATGTTCATTTGATTTATTCTATTTGTTTGTTTCTTTGTTTTCAATGAAGATTTTTAAAAACCTTGATTTGAGCAATTATTTTTTCATCATGTTTTTTAATAGTATATACATATTTCATATTTTTGCACATATCACATTTTGGTAATCTTCCCCAAGTTTTAAGTTGTTGTGGCACAGTTTTGTTGATGACTTTTGACTAGTGATATTTGTTACACTTACTTTGAAGTGCTCCCTTAATTTAAATGTGCAGATTCTGGAACCTTAGCTAACTACTCAGCACTAGTGAATCCATGCTTGCTGAATGAGACTCTATAATCCCTAATCTATTTAATGAACATAATCCCTAAACAATGCATAAACATCTACCTTTTAACACACAAGGAAATGAAGTCTTCTGCCCTAATCAGAAAGCTTCCCTTTGTAATCGATGTAAGACTGCTTTTCAAAATGCAAGGTCAAGGATCCAATCCCAATCAATACAAAACATTCCCTCACCTAAGGCTTGGCAAATTTGTGGAAAAGAGGGACAAAAATATGGAAAGATCTAGAGGATTGGGAGGTTTTATATGGGATTGTGTCTTCTAATAATATCAGAAGCAATAAGTTATCGCCAAAATGATAGGTCAAATGTGAGTGAAATAATGCTGAACACAGCAGATGTGCCAAAGTGGATGGGGGAAATCCCACAAGCTCCCCACCCTCCACAAATAATTATAGGCAATGGAGGGAAGTCGGTGTGGGAAAGACGATCCTCTCTAGGGAAGGGTGCACCCATTGGTTGACCAGTGCCAGTCAGGCCTGGACGTATGTGTACAGGTACTAATATATGGAGTGAACAGACTGGGTTTAGAAATATGTAAGCATGTACATAGACACATGCATGCAATAACAATTAGTGAAAAGAGGTCATGAATTTGAAGAGGACTAGGGAAAGCTGTATGGGATGGTATGAAGGAAGGAAATGGAAGGGAGAAATGCTGTAATTACAATCTCCAAATACATAAAAACAAATTTCTAAGTAAAATAAATGTAGAAGTTCTTTCTGTCCCCTTTTGAATAGCCCTCTTCTATTTGTGCTTCTCTAGTAGTTGATATGTTTTTCTTCTTAGTTTTCTTTTGTCAACCTGACAGAAGATAGCTAGAGTCATTTAAGAAGAGGGACTATGAATTCAGTGAATGTCCCTATTAGATTTGCATACAGGCAAATTTGTCAAGCATTTTCTTGATTAGCAATTGCTACAGGGAGACCCAGCTAACTTTGGATAATGTCATTCCTTGGTAGATGGTCTTGGGTTGTATAAGCTGGGGAAGCCATGAGCAGCCGAACTATAAGGACCACTCCTCCACAGTTCCTGCATCAATGACTGTATCCATGTTCTTGCCTTGATTTTCTGAGCTTACTTACCTCAGTAATGTAATGTGACCAGAGAATTACAAGATAAAAATGGTCTGTTTCTTCCCCTAGCTGCTTTTGGACATGGTGTTTTATCACAACAACAGAAATACTAACTAAGACAGTCTTGATTATCAGAATTATAGATTTTAAAATCATTATGGAAACAACCCTTGGACTTATAGATGAGGATGATTCTAGATGATTCTAGATCATGAGACTTGAGGTGAGTAGATGTATCCTGAGGGAATACTCAAGAAAGCATAGCAAGTGTCAGTTCCTTTTTACTTCCTTAATGCAGATATAATGTAACTGACTGCTGCACATTCTTGTCATTAACACTTTTCATCACAATGTTCCTTGAATCTGTGAATGAAAAAAGCACTTATTTCCTTAACCTAGTTTCATTAAGTCACATATATAGTAGTGAATCTCAACCTTCCTAATTCTGTGACTTTTGAATACAGTTCCTCATGTTATGGCAACCTCCGAACATAAAATTATTACATGGTTACTACAAAACTGAAATCCTTCTATTGTTACAAATCATGTGTGTGTGTGTGTGTGTGTGTGTGTGTATACATATATAATAGATAGAATATATATATACATATATATATATATACATATATAATAGATAGAATACCTGATATGTGGCTGTTGTGAGGGTCTCAAGCCACAGGTTAAGAACCACTGATATAGAGTAACAATTACGGAAGTGGGGATATTGCTATTACAAACACAACCATGTGTTTCTTAGGCATTTAGACCTGGACGGTGGGAGGCATGGGAAAGAGTCTGGTACTTTGAGTAACAAAGTCCCTATAATGTACTAAGTAGAACTTAATAAACTTGTGATTGAAATTTGAAAGACAAGAGTGACAAAAGAAATGCAGTCAGTGATGGCCCCACTCATGGGATTTCAGAGAGGAACGAGTATTGTAATACTCCCCTGTCCTTCATCCCCTCTGGCTCCTACATTCTTTCTGCCTCCTCTTCTAAGGGGCGTTTTGAGCTCTGAGGGAAAGGACTTAATGAAGGCATCCCATACAGGGTTAAGTGTTTCTTAGCTCTCTTGCTCTCTGTATAACGTCTGGATGTGGCTCTCTGTACAACATTTGTTCGCAAGTGCTGCAGGTTAAAGCTTCTCTTATAATCATTAAATAAGGTTCTGATCTATAACAGATTGTCAGTGAGCCATTTTATTGCTACATTTTTTCTTCTTTTTTTATACCAGTATATTTTGATGTTACCCTAGGTCCCTGGGCTATCTAGGCTCAGGTTCTGGGTCACCCAAGCATTGTCTGATATGAGTGCCATCTCGTGGAGCGGGCCTTAAGTCGCACAAGCTTTGTGATACCAGTGTAGGCTGTAGATAAAGGGCATGTTTCTGACTCAATGTTTCTATTTTTCTGTTGAAAGCATGCAGAATACCTTCCTTTATTAAAGATACTAAAACATAGAGGTGAAGGCTTTTGTGTAGGCAGCAACTCAACAACTCAATATTTAATAAGTTATGTAGGCTATGCTTTTAGAATAACATTTAGTGTGTGTGTGTGTGTGTGTGTGTGTGTGTGTGAATGTGTGTGTGTGTGTGTGTGTGTATGAGAGAGAGAGAGAGAGAGAGAGAGAGAGAGAGAGAGAGAGAGAGAGAGAGAGATTCTTAAGCCTGCATCAAGGTTAGAGAACTGTCCTCCAGAGTTCGTGCTCTCCTCTCCTTCAGCTTTGTGTGTCCCAGTGACAGAACTCAGACCACCTACTTGCCAGCAAGTACCTAACACAACAAGTCATTTTATTAGAGCAGACCCTGGGATTCTTCAGCCAACTTCTTTGTTCTTCCTTTTGCTCAAAGAAGTCAGCAAATATTTCTGAAATGTTTTTGAATCAACACAGTTTTCTGGAGAGACTAATAGTACTCTCCCCACTCCATAGCCAAACTCTGAATTTCATGATGCACATGCTAAGTAAGAGTAAATCTGACATTAACTGCAGTCAAAATATTTTACTGTATTAGTTTTCTTCAATATTATTTTATTTTAGAAAAGAAAGTTTGGGCAATTAATTTTTGCAATGATATGTCAAATAGAATTATTTGCTTTGCATAGTTAAAACTTATTGATGTTTTCTTGAGAGTAAATAAATATTTAAAATAATGTTTCATGTTTGTCTAAGAATTTTAACAGTATAAAAATCAGTAAACTTACATTGAATGAATTGTTGATAGTATATAGGGAATAAAATTTTACCTGTGTTTTATTGTTAATCTTGGGATATCCATGTAGCAGTAATCTTCACTAAATAAAATATTAGAAACAAAAAAGTATTCAAAAACACCTAAAAGAGCAAGCCTTAGATGGTAAAGAGACATATCTCCCTTCACCAAAACTACATGCTTCTGTCTCAAAGTTGTAAAGGAGGAAAATATATAAAAATTATAACAAAAGTTAAAAAAAAATCATGTTGGCTAGGGAGATTTTTTGTTTTGTTTTATTCTGTTTTGTTTGTTTATTTGTTTTTGTTTTGTTTTGTTTTTTTATTTAATCTTTTTTTACAATTCTGACTTTATCCCCCTTCTGATCTACCCTTTGACTGTTCCACATCCCATACCTCCTCCCCTTTCTCCATGAGGGTATCTCCACCTCTACAGCCCCCAGATCCACTCCCCACTTATCCCACCAGACCTCCCCACTCCCTGGGGCCACAAGTCTCTCCAGGATTAAGTGCATCTTCTCTGACTGAGTCCAAACCCTGCAGTCCTCTGCTATATATATGTTGGAGGCCTTGTATCAGCTGGTGTATGTTGTCTGATTGGTGGCTCAATGTCTGAGAGATCTCAGGGGTCCAGGTTAGTTGAGACTGCTGGTCTTCCTATAGGGTTGCCCTCCTTTTTAGCTTCTTCCAGCTTTTCCCTAATTCAACCATGGAGATCAGCAACTTCTGTCCATTGGTTGGGTGTAAGTATCTCCATCTGACTCTTTCAGCTGCTTGTTGGGTCTTTAGGGGGGGGCAGTTATGATAGGCCCCTTTTTGTGAGCACTCAATAGCCGCAGTAATAGTGTCAGTCTTTGGGGCTTCTCCTTGAGCTGGATCCCACTTTGGGTCTATCTCTGGACCTCCTTTTCCTCAGGCTTTTCTCTATTTTTGTCCCTGCAGTTCTTTCAGACAGGAACAATTATGGGTGAGAATTTTTGACTGTGGGATGCCCTGTCTTTCTACTAGAAGTGGGCTTTACATATTCCCTCTCCCCAGAATGTTTGAAAATATTATGACCTCAATTTCATTTCCAGAATCCATGTGAAAAAGTCAGTTATAGTGGTTCGTATGATCCCAGCAGTTGGAAAGAAGACAGGCTGACTTAGAATCCAGCCCAGACTGCTTGGTGACTTTCAAGCCAGTGGAAGATCATGTATACTAAGAATAAGGCTAGAGATAACTAATGAATAACATCTGAAGTTAGCCTTTGGTCCCAACATGCTTATATACATGTAGGAACACATCTACAAGCCTACTTTTACATGCACGTATGTATACCACACATACATGTATATCAGAGAGAGAGAGAGAGAGAGAGAGAGAGAAAGAGAAGGGGGAGATGGAGATAGAGAAAGAGAAAGAGAAAAGGGGAAGGAGAGAGAAGAGAGTGAAATCAACAATGTAATGAAACCTGTGATACAGGGCTTAATCAATTCCTTAATGTTGACCATCAGCAGAGCTAAAAGCATCCAATAAATAATATGTACTTCAAAACATGAGGAAACAATCCAATTTGCTTCTACCTCATTTTATAAAATTGATGAAATAGTTTTTCACTAAAATTTTATTGCATTGTAGATGATGGCTTGTGTTATTTAGACTGACAAAAATTCTTATGAATTATTTGTATTTATTTTGTAATTGTTTTGAGTGTGATAACCTGACAGATATATGTTTAAAGTGAACCATCAGACACATTTAATAAATTTACAAGCTTAGAATATGAATGCATTTACAAATTCTGTTAGTGTATTTAGTGTATTTTAAGTATATTCAGCGCATTTCCTGAAGATTTTAGATGCCATCTTTGTTAACATAATTAAGATGTAAAGTGACACTGATTAGATTGCTACTGTGTAAATTTCTTGGGTTAACCTGCACTTACATCAATTAACATTTCTTTAATCACTTTTTTTTTTCTGATACTGGTAATATTAAATGCAGAGTCAGAGTTGTGGAGCCCAGTACCAATAGTAGTGTCCACAGGACACTCTGGTACTTAAAGTTTGGGGAACACTGTGGAAGAGAGGATAGAAAGCTTATAAGATATAGGAGATCAGGGAGTTTTCTCTGAGATTATATGAACCTTAAGTGTATGGATCAACAGCCATAAAATCTCACCAACATGACTACCTTAACATGAGCCAAATAATGACCATTATAGACTTGCCCAAGCAGATGGGAGAAAGGCCTCCATAAGACCTCCAATCTTATACAAAGAACTACAAGTCTTCCACATGGTTATCCATTACCAGATTGTCACCCCAGAAAACAAAACATATATATGTAACACCATACACTCTGAGAAGTTTAATTTAAGAATACATGGACATTTTGTATATTTATATATACATACATATACAGCATTTGCATAAGCATATATACTTCTAAATATATACACATATACAATATAACAGCAAATAGTGGAAGGAGAGGCCATGAATTTGATTATGAGAAAATACACATGCATATTCAGCATATGTTATACCTATACATATGCATACATATATGCATGTAACTACAAATAATGAAAGAGAGACCATGAAATCGATCATGATCAAAGAGAGCTGTACGCAAAGATTTGAAAAAACGAAAAGGGAAGGAAGGAATTGATTAATTATGATCCAAAGAAATAAGAATACAAAAGCACAGGGACAATTATTTGCAACATTTCTTCATAGAACAAATTAGCTCTTCCTTCAGAATGGATACAATCATCCTGCAAGAGGGAAGGGGCTCCTAAGATTATATAGCAGTTAAAGAAACTAACAAGGCTCAGGGAACTCAGAAAGTAAGAAATTCCAGAGAATCCTCCCCAGTGTAAAACTCCTGAGGAAGGGGAGAGTTATTACTGAACCTCTACAAGGTGAATTGCTTATGCTCCATCAAGTAACCTCGCATTTGCTTTATTGAGTAACACCCCAAAATCAATAGCTCACAAATTAAATATGATTATATTCGGTACCCTTTGCGTATATAGTAAACATTCTTAAATTATAACTATAAAAATGTGAATCATTTTATTTAAATGCTTTAAAATAATTTGAAAAATTACTTGCTAGATATGTTTTAAAATTAACTCAGTTAAACATAATTTAAATATATGCATTAGAAAAATATTTTGAGCAGAACCATCACATTCCACATAAAATATGATTATTCAGCCATGCACACATAATTTAAGATAGAAAAAGCCATATAGTAGTATATTTCATATGATGCTAATATAAAAATAAACTTCATTCACAAAATATGTCTTCCTATTATTTATACAGTACTATTTATATAAATTGTTTTATTTATATATCTATGCTTTATGTAAAAATAAAAGTTTTATCTCAAAATAAGCATCAATTAGTAAGGTATAGGAAAATTGTTTCTCTAATTTTCCTCTGGTAATGAGAATATTACTTATATTCTGTAAATATTCTTATAAACAAGATGCTGTTTTGCAGTCTTGCTGGATGTTTGCATATGCAGCCTCACACACACACACAAACACACAGACACACACACACAGAGTTATAATGAAAAGTGTTCTAAGTTGTTATTTTGTGATAAAGTTATTTGAGATAAATTTTTCATGATATTTGATCAAGAATTAAGAGAAGAGGCTGCAGTGTTTGCTTACGGGTTCAAAGCTCACTATGATCTTGTAGAGAATATGAGTTTAGTTTCTGGCAACCATGTTGGTTAGCTCACAACTGTCAATAACCTTCACTCCAGAAATCCTTCAAGCTTCTGCAGACACTAGAACCCACTCCTGTGTACATTGCTATAACAGACGTACATTTAAACTTAATTAAAAACAAATCTTATCAAGCACAGAAGAAAAATACAGGGATTGAGATAAAAACTTCATACTAATATGAAAGTGTGTGATAATTAAACATAAATATTGACAGTGATGCAATATATGCATAAAAACAGTCTTTAATTCAGACGTTTTGTCAGAAGTCTACATTCTGGGAGACATATCGACAACTACAGCTTCAATAAGAAAGAATATCAACGTTCTCGGAGTTAAACCATAGGAACATCAGTTCATCTTCTTTACATAGCTCTAGAGCATGACAAGCCCATCATTTTTAATATATGCATGCACAAATATCTGCTTGAAATTAGAGTCAAAATTGAGAAATAAGCTAAATTGGAAAGTGTCAAATTTTCAATTTTCAAAAGAAAAATAAATAAAAATGTATAAAACAAAACCTCTCTTTTAAAAATAAGATGGAAACTTTGTATTTAAAGTCATCATGAAAGACCCAGAAATACAAAACTTTCATTTTAAGTGAAGATTTTACTATCAAAATTCAGTTTTGAAAGTGATATATTAGAATATGAAAATCTACAGTAACATTGGAGGAACTTATTAGTAAGATAGTGTATTAAAGGCCGCAATAGTAATATGCAAAGGTCTTATTTTTCTAAGCACCCTGCTTCAAAATGGATTCTTGGATGAAAATTGATGTTCTGTTTGACACTCTAATTATGGACTTGGCCATGACCTTGCTATTCACTGATATTAGTCATGAATGATCGCCCAACAGTTGCTGGCAGAAGAAAGGCTGTTTGTTAAACAACAGTTTCAACCTCTTATACTAAGCTCTATGACTAGAGGGAAGTCTTTGATGATTTAGGTCTTCCTTGTAAAAATGATACTAATTTAGCATTTCATTACAATTTACTTAGTAATAATAATTAAAAACTACCAATTAAATGCTATAAAGTGAGCATGGTACTATGAAATTGAATGTGTTAATTAAAACCCTATATTCAAATTTCACAATAAATGAATAAAAACATCATCCATGACATAATTATAGAAACCATGAGTATATTAAGGAATCGTGTTAATTTTTACTGCTTTTACAATGTTTTGTGAGTACAACATAGAATTTTTCGCAATATTATATTTGTCATTTCTCTAATGAGGCATGAAATGCAAGCTTTACCAGAAGGGATAGAATAGTATTCTGAAATATGCGTATCAACACTGTTTTAATAACAATGTAATATAATTTTGACTCTGTTATCTAAAAATCAGTTTTAATTTTAAATCTTAATATATTAAGTTGATAAAAGCATGTATGTAAGGCATGAGATTGGTAATGGCTCTTATGTCACAATAAAATAAAATAACCATCATAATACTGTACTGTCATGAGCTGTTTTTCTACTATATATAAGTGCTATCTCATTTATCTATGAGAAACATTAATATAAGCCTACACACACACACACACACACACACACACACACACACATACACATATACATACACACACATATAATGTGTGTGTGTGTGTGTAAAGATAGATAGATAGATAGATAGATAGATAGATAGATAGATAGATAGATAGACAGATAGACACATGCATATGTAATTAAAGATAAGGTCAGAAATTTGAGAAGGAGTTGGTAGAATATGGGAAGAATTGGGTGAGTGAGGTAGAGAGTGAAAATTATGTATAGTATTCATAAAAGAAATTCTCAAAATTATTTTTAGTTGGAAAATCCAATAGTAAAATTTTGAATTACTTCTCTTCAGGTATTTTTGACACTTATTTTTATTTAGAATATTATATATACTACCTATTCTGCTGGGATATAAGCTAGTTAGAGGAACATGAATGCAGAAATGAAGTTTAAAGTAATATCTGCATTGCCTTTAGATCAGTAGTTCTTCCTAAAGCTGGGACCCTTTAATACAGTTCCTCATCTTTTGGTGAATATAACCATAAAATTAATTTGTTGCTACTTTAAAATTGTAATTATGCTACAATTGTAACTCATAATGTAAATATATAATATACAGGACATCTGATATATGAATCCTGAGAAAGGGATTTTGACCTCTCAAGGGTTCACGACTCACAATTGTGAAAAAAATATTGTTATGTTAAAAGAGAAAAAAAAACCAAGTAAAACAGCATCAGGTATATAAGAAACACTTATCATTCTGATATAGGACAGCAATAAAGTCTACCTTCTCCTAAACCTAGCTTAGAGGAATCAATAAATGTTTACATTTGAAAATGTTTTAAAATAGAGTCTACATTTCTTTTCCTATGATGCTAAAACCATGTTGAACTTAAAAGTGGCTTAGTGGTTATTTCTCCAAGACTCACCAGTCACTTTTAGCAAATTCAGCATGGTTTCTCTTTAGCTTACACTAAAACCTGCTTCTATTCCTGACAGAAGGCTCTGAAGGCAGAAGCAACTTACACTTCTATTTATGACACTCATTTGAGTGATGTATTTATGAATTGGCAGAGGTTAAACCATATAGCCTGGCAGAGCTGATTATCATGTCTCAGCAAATGAGGAGAGCCCTAGGGCATTAATAACTCTCGCCCATTAATATCGGCTTTGCCACTAGGCAGTTACATAAGCTGACAGTTTTGGCAGAAGTATGACTTCATGAATACTCATATACTTATTACCCAAAATATTGTTAATATTACTATATTCTCACCTACTCACAATGCAATTAAAATCATCTCCCTTATAAAAGTAGATATATAAACAGATTGTCTTCATGGTAATCTTATACCTCAATTTCTCGTGTTGAAAAATTTGCTTTAAATACAAATAATAAATACAAAATTAAATGAGTGATTATTTTTCTGAAAATATCAACTGTAGAAATAACAGATTTTCCTGTAAAAATAATATAACAATAGTTTTAAAAGCATATATATTATACTTTCTAATTTTAAAATTAAAGGCTGTAGTTTCTCAAGGAAACTTTTTGAACTTCAGATATTATTAAGTTTTATTTGGGGCTCTGTCTCTGGAGGAACATATGCCCACTTGAGGTTGAAAATACCTGCCTTTCCCTCTGTCTGTTAAAGCCTAGGCTTTAAAAAACTGATGTTTTAAAAAACATATTGCAACTTTCCTATATGAAGTGATGTTTAATTAAAATAAATTAAAATATCTTTAATTAATGCATCATAAAAACATGAAGACATCTTATCAATATTTAAATTGTCACATCAATGATGTTTTACACTGTGTTAATACTACTTTCAGTATTTAACACTGCATTCATATTGATGAAGATATGCAATTAGAGAGTTATTCAAATTATTCTAAAATAATTCCTTAAGGATCACAATTATTTATAGTTTTCAATAATTAGAGATACCCAATTAATTGCAATTATTTAAAAGATCAAGTGCAATATTAACATCAATCATATGAATTGATTTTATTAACAGCATTAAATTATTATTTAACCTTAAATTTATTTTATATTGAATAACAAAGTAGATTTTCTCCAACAATTCTTTAATTCTAGGATGAATCTTAATATATATGAAATTGGGAGATAAGACTTGTAACCTATTACAACACATATTAACATGTATAGAAATATTTATTCTTTAAAAGTTATTTATATCTGAATATATATTTATAATGAATTCAAAATTAACAGTAAAATGTATACTTAAAACCATATAGTAAATTATTTCTTGGTCTTGTTTGTATTATCAGGCAGCATTTTTTTAAGCCATTATGTTTACATTCCCCATGCTCACAAATGTGGGTGAGCGTAAGCCTTTGGGGAATCCTGACATGCTCATTTTGCATTTATGGCGAATTGATGTGCAATGCCCTGCAGTACGGATCCCTTTTTCTATTCTGGTCTAATTATAGTGCAAAGTTCTTTTCTGTCTTTTTTTTCTCTAATACTATGTTCAGCTCAGGATATAACTTTTTATTTCAATGAGAAAATATAAGCATACAAAAGAATTTTTCCATGCGGAAAACATGTAGACATTAGGGCTGGGAATGTACTGTACATGTCCTTTTGCTGCCCTTTGCTGAAAATATTTACGTTCTCTGTTAGATGAGAAATCTCATCTGCTCTCGAGAAGAGGGTGTTTCCCATATAATAATTTAGTTCTTGTCCTCTTCCATCTCATTCTTCTTTCTTTTATTTAGTACTCCAGTCTTAATCTTTAGTCATTTTTATGCCATGTAAATAAATCTCCCTGGATTCTGCACTACCTTCTTCAGACAATTCTCTGCTTATTCTAATTATAACCAGAAGTCCTCTAAAGAGTTATAAATGCCATTTCTCATCAACTTAATTTCTGTTATTTCAGTAACATCAGGAATTCTTTGTTTTGACCTAATTTTCTTTTTTGGTTCAATTTTGTATTGGATATTTTATTTATTTACATTTCAGGTGTTATCCTCTTTCCCTGTTCCCCTCCGCAACCCCCCTATCCCATTCCCCCCTCCCCCTGCTTCTATGAGGGCGCTCCCCCACTCACTCAGCCATGCTTACCTTACCACCGGGGCATTTCCCTAACTGGGGCATCTTCACAGGACCAAGGGCCTCCCTTCCCATTGATGCCAGATAAGGCCATCCTCTGCTACATATGCAACTGGAGCCTTGGGCCCCTCCATGTGTACTCTTTGGTTGGTAATTTAGTCCCTGGGAGCTCTGGGAGTTCTAGTTGGCGGATATCTTTGTTCTTTCTAGAGAGTTGCAAACCCCTTCAGCTCCTTCAGTCCTTTCCCTAACTTTTTTTTTTTTTTTTTTTTTTTTTGGTTTTTCGAGACAGGGTTTCTCTGTGTAGCTCTGGCTGTCCTAGAGTTCACTCTGTAGACCAGGCTGGCCTCAAACTCAGAAATCCACCTGCCTCTGCCTCCCAAGTGCTGGGATTAAAGGCGTGTGCCACCACAGCCTGGCTCCCAAGTCCGAGAAACATTTCAAGAGGAATTCATTGAAGCTCTTGAAGAAATTTAGTAAACTCTTGTAAAACTATCTAATTCTCAACTAGCCAAGATAGAGGCCACTAGAAGGGCTCTTATTTCTCAGAAGAGCACAATATTAAGCTCAAGTGAATATGACACAAACAAAATCAACTGTCTCACTGTGAAGATGTCTTATAGATCTTTTAATGAATGAGAAAATTAAAAGGAAAGAGGAAAATTACTCCAGGAATAGAAGCGCAGTCAAAGAATGAGGAGAAAAATATATTAGTCGAGATTCTGATAAAAATAATTTTAATAAATGTACCCAGCAACCTGCTATGCTTTTGAACTCAGATTCTTAATTGTTCTTGTGTTAGAGATGCTGGCTTTACTATGGTGACGACGGTGAAACCGTCAAGATGGGCCTTAGTTCAAGATAATTGTGTATGCCACAGGAAAGGGTTAATTTAGTTCTTGTGGAATCTCGGTTCATTTCCGTGAAGATTGGTATTTATAAGTGATGAAAACTGTCTTCTCCCACTTTCTGGATTCCTATACCAGTATGTGGTCAGTCCCAAAGACATTTCACCACTGTCATGTAATGTGCCACAAAATTGTCAGTAAAGGTCAAACAAATTGTTCAACCCAAGCAAAGAATTTTGACCTTTAAAATTTAATACTTATTAATTTTTCTCTTGTGTAATATAAAGTGGCAATCAAGGTTATATCAATGGAATAGAGACTAATATAGAAGTGCTTAGCAAAGGCCCAGTGTCAGGAGACTTCTCAGTGGGCCTACCAGAACTAAACCTGCTCAGATATACATTAACACAGCTGACTAGGGTACAGACGAAGATTTCAGCTCCTTGCTTGTAACCACAATCTCTCCAAGAGAAATAAAGTACACTACAAAGCATCACGTTTTAAGGGACTGGCATCATTATCGTCAGTGTGCAAAAAATAGTGCCTTCTAGTACATGATCAAACATAAAAGATGTCACGGAATGTTTCAATTTGATGCGATACTCAATATACTTCAGTAAATTCGTTGAACTTGATTAAATTATTAACACTTTCTATGATTTAATAAACAATCCAGGAGATGGATATATTTTAATATATATATATCTAATCAAATCATAATTCTAATTTCATATTATGAGCTTATTGATGTTGCAGTTTATCTTGCTATTTCTAAAATATTGCTTTAAAAAAAAAAACAAAGCTCATCACTAAATAAAAACAAGGGACCTATAAATTCCTCCACAAATCAAATCTTCAATATATTCATAAATTCTCATGTCCACTGGTATATCTATTGAAATATCTGTAAGGTCTGTATTCTGAGATACATACATAATTACGAATCAATTACAAAATAATAAAAAAATAACAAACTCTCTTAGTTAGAGTTTTATTGCTATGAAAAAACATCATGATCAAGGCAACTTTTATAAAGAACAATTTTAATTAGGACTAGCTTACAGACTCAGAAGTTAAGGCAAATATAGTCCTGAAGGAGCTTAGAGTTCTACATCTTGATCTCAAGGCAGACCTTTCCATCGTGGGTGGAGGTTAAGCATAGGACCTCAAAGCCCAATCCTACAATGACACACTTCCTCAAACAAGACCATACCTACTACAACAAGGCCACACCTTCTAATAGCGCCACTACCCATGGGCCAAGCATATTAAAAGTACTACACTCTGCCCTCGGCCCCATGGGATTGCTCAAACACATGAGCCTATGGGTGTCATACCTAGTGATAGCATGATACAAAATACAGTTAGTCCAAATTCACAGGTTTCCTAGTCTATAGCAGTCTCAACAACATAAAAAGGCCAAAGTTCATAGTCAATTCTGAGATTCATGCAATCTCTTAACTGTTATTGCCTATAAAATCAAAATCAACAAACAGATCCCATCTTTTAACATCACAGGATATACATACCATTATAAAATGTCACAGTGAGAAAATACTGAATCAAAGCAAGACTAA
This sequence comes from Uromys caudimaculatus, assembly GCA_028551405.1. Lineage (NCBI taxonomy): Eukaryota > Metazoa > Chordata > Mammalia > Rodentia > Muridae > Uromys > Uromys caudimaculatus. Next base: position 96,028,260 of record CM052704.1, on the reverse strand, counting down.
AAACCAGCTGGACTAACTCCAAACTTTATGTCTGATGTCCAACTCCTTTAAGCTTTGTTGATTTCAGCACAGTAATTTTTCTTGGGCTGTTTCCACTCCCTGTTAGCAGCTTTTCTAGGCAAGTATCCTGCAGCTCTGGCATCTCTAAAATTTGAGGTCAACTTCAATTTCAGGATTTATTGTTCCAGTGTCTGGGATCCACACATTTCCTTCTGGATTCCTCCAATGGACTTGAATCAGTCTTCTGGCTCTGCCCTCTTTAACACTCTAGGCTATGTCTGACTCCACTCCTTGCTGCTGATGTTGGTTGTCATCCCATGGTGATGGTATCTTCAATATCCTGGGGCCTCCCATTGTAATTCAGTTTCACCAATAGCCTCTCATATGCTTTCTTCGTGGTGCCAAGGCTCAACTTCTTTGCAAAACCCATTCAGTCCTGGGTTTTCAACTATAACTGAGGCTGCACCTTCACCCATGGCCTTCCATGACCTCTCACAGTGCCAAGCCTCAGCTGCTCTTCATGAACCTGTCATGCCTTCAAAAACAGTACCACCTGGATGAAGCTTCCATATTATAAAGTCCAGCTGTCAGCGCAATGTCTGTCTCTGGAAGACAAACAGCTTTGTTGAGCTCTCAGAAATCACTTCCCAGAAGATTTCACCTTTGTTAATAAAGATGCTGGTCTCTTCTCAATTACCACTAATTTCTTAGGTTCAGCTAACCAGCATCAATTATCCCAGTAACCCCTTAAACTCTTGACTCTAAAGTCAGAGCCACATGGCTGAAGCTGCCAAATTCTGCCATTTGCTCGGGCTGGAACATGCCCCCCTTTAATTACATCTTCACCAGCTTTTTGTTTTCAATAATTTCTTTCAATGCCTAAGCTTAGGTGTCCTGACCTTACATTCAGAGATTTGCATGCCTCTGTCTCCTGAGTGCTGGGATTAAAGATGTGTCTCACCACACCTGGACCTAAGCTTTTTTTTTTTTTTTTTTTTTTTTATCTAAAACTTGCTCTGTACCATGCTGACTTTGAAATCAGAAATCTGTTTGCCTGCCTCATGGGAATAAAAGTTGTGTAACACTATGCTTGGACCTAAGCCTTTCTTTACCTTATCACAATATCTTTATAAATTCTGGATTGTGGTTCATTCCAGATATAGTCAAGTTGACAATGGAGAACACCTATCACAATCCATCCCTTATCAACTTGACATATAAGCATATCTCCTTATGTCCAAATGAAAACAATAACCAGGTCATAATAACACCAAATTTGATATCACTATCTATTGTTCAACTGCAAATGTATAAACAATAAGCTTATCTGGGTAGATCTTGCCCTGAGGTCACCACTCCATTAATTCCACACATTTGTATTTTTCCTTTATAATCCTGCTATGCTTGTTCAAAATGTTTTTCATAACAGTGAAGAAGAGGCAGAATAGTCTAAATTAGGTTTATTTGAGACTGCCTTTCTTAATATAATTAATCTAAATCTCTTCATTTTAGCCTCAGGCAGACTCTATCTTTGGACAACGGCACAAAGCAGACACATTCTTTACCAACATAGCACAAAATCCATCTCTAGGCCAAATACTAATATTCTTCTCCTCTGAAAACTCTTTAGATAGAACCTCAAAGTTCAAATCACTTTCAGCACAGAAGTCTTTCATATTCCATACATCCTACTAGGATGGCACATTAAGTCCCACTTAAAGGATTCCATTGCCTTCCAGATTCAAAGTCGCAAAGTCCACATTTCTCAAAGCAAAATGTGCCATTTCTTCTATCTTTAATTTTTATTTATTTTTGTGTGTATAGGTATTTTCCTTGCTTGTATATCTGTCCACCACATGTATGCCTGGTGCTTGTTGAGGTGAAAAGTGGGCAGTAGGGCCCTTGAGACTACAGTTACAAATGGATTCTGAACTGTCATGTGAGGCCTATAATCTCCATTTTCATCAAGTAGAGCCCACAGGAAAGATTGAGATACAATTTTCCAAGCTATTTAAATATTACTTATGCAAATCTTTTGTTGATACCACTATAATATTTCTAATATCCTCATCAATATGTTTGATGGTTGTCTTTAAATGTCAACTTCACACACTCTTGAATCCCCTGAGAGGAGAGTCTCAGTGATGGATTATATGGGTCAGTTTGGCTTGTACATATGTCTGTGGTGGATTTTCTTGCTTGCCTTAAGTAATGTGAGGAGACTCATCATAAAGTTGTTGACAAAGTTCTCTGAGTTTGACACCTGGAGAATTTAGAGGAGGAGATAAACTGATGGTTAACATTTATAAATCCACTCTTTTCTCATCTTGACTGTAGACATGATATCTCAAACTATCTCAAACTTCTGCCTGTAAAAATATAGCACAACAAGAAACTGAAAAGAAAAGCTTTATCTTTTAAGAGTATTTTTGGTGAGTGTAGGATGTCACCGTGTTTTTATCATAGAAACATACGGGAATTTGAGAATTTCTCTTTTATGTTTTTGAAGAATTGTGTTGGGATTTTCATGGGGATTGTGTTGAATCTGTAGATTGCTTTTGATAGGATGGCCATTTTTACTATGTTAATTCTGCCAATCCATGAGCATGGGAGATCTATCCATTTTCTGAGACCTTCTTAGATTTCTTTATTGAGAGGCTTGAAGTTCTTGTTATACAGATCTTTTACTTGTTTGGTTAGAGTTACCTCAAGATATTTTATATTATTTGTGGCTATTGTGAAGGGAGTTGTTATCCTAAATTCTTTCTTGGCCCATTTATCATTTATATGAAGGAAGGTTACTGATTTATTTGTGGTAATTTATATCCAGCCACTTTGCTGAAGTTGTTTATCAGCTGTAGAAGTTCTCTGGTAGAACTTTTGCTGTCGCTTATGTAAAGAGTCAAATCATCTGCAAATAGTGATACTTTGACTTCTTCTTTGCCAATTTGTATCCCCTTGATCTCCTTTTGTTGTCTTATTGTTCTATCTAGAAGTTCGAGTACTATATTGAGTTGATATGGGGAGAGTGAGCATCCTTATTTTGTCCCTGATTTTAGTGGGATTGCTTCAGGGAGAAGAAAGCAATCATAGGGGAGAGCAGAGAGGGACCTGGGTGGGAACGGAGAGAGGGAGAGGAAGAGGGAAGCATGATCTGGTATTGGGGGGAATCATAAGATAAAAACAAAAAACAAAACAAAAAAACTTCAGGAGATCTGTAAAATGTTGGCTCTTTATCTTAATAGAAATCTCTTTCTCCAAAGTTATCTACTCATACATTAACTGATTAAATGATATGAACTACTTATACACTTATTACTAGATATATTTCAATTATAATTCATTCTTCTCACCATATGTACATATTTATGCTGGTAGATATTACAAATGATAGAAGAGTAGTTAATATATCACCACAGATCTTGGGACAAATTGAAAGAGTCTAGCATTACTGAATAGGCAGAATTTTAGGGCTGGCATGAGGGTTTAGTGAGCAAAGTTCTTGTTCCAAATGTGATGACCAAGGCACACCTGGATGAAGAAGCAAACCATCTTTCCCAAGTTTTCCTATGGCTTGCATATGTGCTCTGTGGCACATATATGTGTATGCACACATGAACAGATGCAAATACAACTGCACACACATGCACAACAAACAAATAAATAAAAGAAAATTTTAGAGGTAATGGTCTTATAAATATTTTTATTAGTATCAAAGTTTGTACTTTACTAAAATTATATTATAAATTGTCTTCATTTCAAAGTATATGGTGTGTGTGTGTGTGTGTGTGTGTGTGTGTGTGTGTGTGTGTGTATGCATTCATGTGCACATACATATGTGTGTCTAGGCATAATATAATTTTCCCAGAAAAAACAAGTAGTAGAGAATAAATTTGTCAGTGATGAAATTGGTAAATTAGTCTGTTCAAATATTAAAATATGGATAAATTATTAAATCTTCAGTTTATATGATTGCAAACAACTTGGCAAAGATGAACTTTTCCCTAAAGTATGCTGACAGAGAAGATATTACTGAGTCTTATTTATTTCCAAAGCATTGATGTATGTTTAACTAATAAAACTTTTAAAAGATACACAAAATAATAAAAACCTGATAATCAGTTATATTTTGACAAAGAAAATTGATTCTGATTAAATTCTGTAGCTTAATACTGCATGGAATGTTATATCCTGCCAGGAATTCACTCTAAAATTTATAGAGAAACAGATTTGGGAAAATCATTAAATGCTATTCATTCCGTGAGATGATGTTTTATAGGATTTATTGCATGTAAAATGATTCTGTATGCTAATTTAAGTGGGTAGAAGATTCTGTCTTGGTGTTTTTGTGCATATGTGCAAGGAAATGTCCTTATGTTTTGCTTGGGTGATCTCCAGTCTCATCAAAAAGTGAAAAGTGAAAGTTGTGGAAATTGCAATTGCTACAAAAATACTGATTCTATCCTACATGGATTTTTTTACAAATACTTCCTGAGTATTTCTAAGGGGAAGAGGGAATTCATCAACCTGAAACCCTAAGCTCATTCACAAAAATAAAGAGCATACGCTGAGTGTGTGGCATCATTTAGATAACATTTTCTGGGAGATACAGCCATAATTTGGCATTTGCATGTTGATGTTTCTAAATTTTTCGACAGCTTGGTAGTTTGAACATATAGTGTAGTGTGACACTAAATCACCAGACGTAAGAAATATGGTAGAGTTCTATGATAAATAAAGATGAGTGAAACTTGGATTGTTAAAAATATGAAAAAGATTTTATAAAGCTCTTTTATGGATAATTCTAGAGGGTTCTTAGTGCTGTAGTAACTAAGTAAAAGTGGAAAGATGTTGCAAGTAGAATACTGTGACATTTTAGGCAGTTTATCGGTCATTTGATATTGGTAGTTCATGTTAATGAAAGTTTTTATCTTGGGATTTGTAAAATAAACCATGCAATCTTCAAATTATCATTTTACTGATCTTCCTATGTCCTTAATTTTCAGAAAGAGTGATGTTATGGTTCATAGTCAAAAAGCTAATTGATGGATAAAAAGTTGGATATATTCATTCATAAAATAATTCTTAGTTGGAAATAAGCTAAACATAAATACAATTATACAAGAGGAAATAGGTAAGTTATACAGAAACACTGTACTATGAGGGACTGTGGCATTAATGCAATTCTGTGTGGGATGAAAGTATCCTGAAAAATAACCATATAGATATTGACCAACAACTCTACTAATACTGGTACGTTGGATCTTTTCCACATAAAAAGGATAATAGTTACAAATTTCTATTTAAATAATACTATTAGTTGAATAGTAACTAATCCTAACCCTAATCCATGAATCTAGTACACACAGTGTCACATTGAAATGCTAATATCCATAGAATGGATCCCAATTGGGTAGGTGTGGGGGAGTACCCTCTCAGAGGTAAAAGTAGAGGGAATGAGGGAAGAACTCTGCAAAAGAAAATGAGGGTAGCATTGATTAATAAATAAATAAAAAGAAAAAAGAAATGTTAATATCCAATGTTATTAGATTAGACTTTAGGATTCTAGATTTAGAATCTAGTTCTATACTCTAGAATTAGATTCTAATCCAGCATTAAAAATTAAAAGGCAGCCCTTTGCAGATAATGAGGTTCTGGGATCAGAAAGTGTGCTTAAGAAATGACACAAAAGCCCCTGCAGTCTTCAGTCTGTACCAAGTGAGGATTCCAGAACTCCATCAGCACATTAGAAAAAATTACCTCAGCTGGTCAATGGGTTAATTGTGGTGTATGTCTTTAATCCCAGCATTTAGAACACAGAAGCAGGTGAATCTGTAATTGAAAGCCAGCCTGGTCCACTTAGTGAGTTTTAGAACAGTCAGGGTTACAAAGAGACATCCTGTCTTGATAAAAGAAAGAAGGAAGGAAGGAAGGAAAGAAGGAAGGAAAGGAGGGAGGGAGGGAGGGAGGCAGGAAGGAGGGAAGGGAGGGACACAGGACAGAGGAAAGAAGGGAGAAAGGAAGTCTGGTAGTATGTGACAGTGGTGGGAACAGACATGCCCTCTCTCTGGGACCATTGTGGATAAGCAACTACTTAGTTGCACAGAATATGTTATTGAAGACTGACTAACGTTTCTTAGATTGAATATACTAGTATACAAATAATGCCCAACTGATAAAAACAAAAGATTTGTATGCAGAATACATCAATTTTTTATAAATGAAAAAATTTACATGCCCAGGTCACATCCCAAAACAGAAACAATATGAAATGCCAAGGCAATGAACATGCCTCCTCACAAATACTAGTCCTATATAATTGCTCTCCACTGAGAATTACTCAGAGCAATTTCAGGTCACAGAATGTAAATATTCAAGCTACTTCAGAATAGAAAATTAAGCCTGCATCCACCAATATTTCATAATTTCTGATAAGAAACTATGAATCCCATTATTTTATTTTACTTTACTTTCCTAATAATTAGAGGTCTCGTTGAAGGTAGCATTTAATTTTCTTATCTGTTTTCTCTCTTGTGTCACCTAAAATAAGACTGTGTAGAATAGGTTTTTGTCTGTTCTGTTTGCTATGATATGCACTATAGATTAAAATAGCATTGTCTCCTATCCAACTATTAATCAAACCCATTCCTATTTAGCTTCAAAGGTAAGTCACGATGGTGCTACTGTCAGGGTGGTGTCATTTAAATCCACATAAATAAAGCTCAACTAAATTCATAGAGCCTGGGACAGCATTGACACAGAACCTGCAAGGATCTATACTAGATACTCTGTGTATATATTATGTCTTCCAGTTTAGTGTTTTTATGGGATTCCTGAGTAAGTAAATGAATGGGTCTCTATTTCTTGTGATTTCTCTTGGGCTGTTTTTCTTCTTTTGGTTTGCCTTGTTTAACTCCAAAGTTTTATTTGTCTTATCTGTTATATAAAAAAATGAATGAAAAACCTAGCCAGTGGAGCAAAGGTTAACAACTGGACTATCATACATGCAATGAAGGGAAAACTCAGAGTAGCTGACCAACATATAATGGACTTCACAGTTTCATCATGTGCTTTTAATTGATTACAGTTTGGCAAGCATTTTAAGGGGTGAGTGCATGGGGTTTTATTGTATTCTTGATCTGGGGGAATTTTGATGCATTGTTTGTGTTTATTTGTATTGTTTCTTTTGTTTTATGAGTAAGACCATAAAGTTGGGATGGTAGGGAAGGGAGGAGGGTCTGGAAGAGCTTGAGAGAGGAAAAAATATGACCCAAATGAAATTAAAAATAACAATTGTTTTAAGAAATAAAAATTAAATGACATAATACGATAAAAATAAAACTTATTAACTAGAATTATTAAGCATTCATGAATTTGTTTTTAATGTAACTGTGCTTTGAAGTAGATTCTCATTAAAAATTCAATCTGGTCTCAAATTCATGCTCCTCTTGCTTCTGCCTCTAGGCTGCTAAAATTACAATCATGTGCCATCACAGTGCTTCCTTCTATGGTCTACAATCATATCTATCTTACTTACAATATAAATGGTGTGGAAACCATCGCTGTATTCTGTGTTATTTAGGAGATGGTGGAAAGAAGGACAGTGCGTGTGTTCAATGAAGGTGGATTAATTTCAAATCTTTAGACCCATGACTTGCTGAATGCACAGATTCTGCAGATGAAGAGGGCTGGTCATATTTATCTTTAGGGGTTGTTTCTACCTATTTCTGAACCACAGTTAACAGTGTAGCTTGGCTAAATACTTTATTAACAATAATATTCCAAGTAGCACACAATGAAAGATTGATAAAAAGTAACTGACCTGAGGTTATTCTCAGACCGTGAATCTTTTAGAGTAATAGGTTTACCAGAATGAAAATGTAGTCACTTTAAAATTATACTTTAAAATGTCATATAAATCATGTTTAGGCTAAGACTCTAGCAAGTCTTTATTTGTAGAGATCTATAGTCATGTGGCAGCCAGCTACAATATATGGTTTTAGTTCTTTGGACTATTTGTTTTCTACACAAATATTTGACTTTTCATTCACCCTTGCTTCCACTTACTGTTGTGTCTTTGATCATTTGATAGATTAAACAGCTCTGATTTAATGTATCCAATGCCAAGTGTTAAACTGTATAAAATTTTCTCATTCATGAACTTAATGTTAAATCAAAATGATAAAGAATGACAAAAAAGAACTGAACTCCTGAGTAATATGCTTTATTTAATTTCTATGAATTGTTGGAAATGTCTTTATTCTCTTGAAATTTTTTTAACATCAAAAATAACAAGAAAATTAACCATCATTCCATAAAAAACTAAAATCTAGATGTGATATTCTACAGTTTCAAAATGTTTACCACGTAATTTGAGCTTGTTTTATACTTATAGCCAATTGTGCTAAGAGAAGATAACTCAAACAAGTTTTCCTGGGGTTACTCTTTCATATAGAAGTAAAAGCATTCCCCAAATCAAGAAATTGAAGTGCTACAATGTTACTGTCACAAATATAGATGCTTGTAGTATTTTACCAGTTTTTCACTAATACTTATCATTTAAAATATCAAGTATAATTATATTAATATCTATGTAGCTTTAATATCTACATACTTAATAATTTCTGTCTATATTATCATTGTGCAGTACCATCTCTTCTAAGGATGACTTTTCAAATAATTTGTATATGAGCCTTTCCTTCAATGTTTCATCCTTTCTCTAATGATTAAAGTAAAATTTTCCGTTTTGAAATAATATACCACACAGTTAACATTAAAGTTTATAAAATTGTCTCATCCATGAACTTAATATTAAATCAAGAATAAAGAATGACAAAAAACACTTTGTATGTGTGAGCTTGTGTGTGTCATGGTGCATGGCCACATATTTGTGTGCATGTGCAGTCAAGCAGAGGTCAAAGAGAAAACTCAGTGCCTTTTTCTATTGCTCACCATCTGATTTTTCAAGAGAGGATCTTTCATTGGAACTGAAAGTTGTCACTTTGCTAAACTTGGGGGACAGTGAAATCCAAGGGTCTACCTGTATCTAAGGCAATGGAGAATTGTGGGTTTGTGTAGGCATACCTGGTTCTTGCGTGGTTGTTGTAGACTTGAACTCCACTCCCTTGTTTTTGCTTGTCCTTACCCACTAAGTCATCTCTTCAATGCCCAGAGTTCCGGTCCTACCTGCTCCCATCCCCACTGAGGTTTATCTTTTTTTTTTAATTGTAGCTGTGCTTCACTTCAAAAGTTTCCATATGATAATTTTTAGTTTTTATTTAGTTTGAATCACCTTTATCTTACATTCATTCTTTCTTTTTGAATAACCAGATTAACTAAGTGTGCTTTCTTTCTGAATAATGAGACGTTATTTAGGTATTGATTAATAATCTTTCCAATATTGATTAATAATTTAAACATTGAATGCATATCTTTGTGTTTTTATAATATATTCAAATTTGTTTGGGGATTTCAGGATGAGGCTTGTCAAAGTAAATGACCCTATACATTTGAGATTAACAGTACTCTGCTATCTTACAATGTATATTAATTAGAAAAAGCTTATAGGATTATACTCATCTCCTGAGTGCATGCTTATACTATGCATTTCATTCCACCATTTACATAATAAAAGGAGGTTTGGCATCTCTTACTATAAATCTGTATGTTCTTTTTCTATTAAATATAGTTAATTCGTCTGATCATGGTCTCATGCTCTCATCACCTCCCAGACCTTCTCCATGTCCTACCCTACCAATTCCGTACCTTCTTTCTCTCTCTCTTTAGGAAATAAACAGGCAATAGAAAAACAGAATAAAACAAACCAAACACAAAATCAAAATAAAATAAAAGAACACAAATGCAGGAGTCTCATAAATATGGAGACAAACACACATTAAGCCCATAAAAATGGAAAATTGAAACAATAATATACAAAGAAAGGACTAGTAACATGAAAATAAATAAGTAAAAATAAAATGCCCCCAAAACATAGCGCAAGAAAATACATTCTCAAAAATACCATTAAGTTTGTTTGTTTCACCATATACTGCTAGACATGGGGCCTGTCCTTAAGTCTGGTTTTTTTACACCCAGTGTGCACACATCAGCCTTAAGACTAATAACTCCAGTTTTCTTAGGGAGGAAATGAAACCTTACTCCTTGGAGATGCAGGCTTTAGTCACAGAGTTGGCCTTATCAAGTCTGCCCTGGACGAGGACACAGAAGTGGCTTCCTTTTGTCCTTTCCTTTGGGGCATCTGAGAAGCCTTGGAGCAGCCTTGCTCTCAAAAGCCCCACTTCCTTTTTTATTTTTTACGACCAGATAAATTACTAAGGCTTGAAAATCTAAGAGACACCTATGTCCCCTGAATCAGTAAGTTTTAAAGTATTTATGTATTAACTGTTGTCATACAATGCATTTGTTGAAATAACTTTGGGTTATGTATCTAAAAGAATATGACATCAATGTCACAAGGGAATATTTGTAGCCAAATCTTTATTGCAATTCTATTCCAGACTTTAGTTTGAAATAACTTATGTATTCAAGTAGATAAACGGCTAAAGAAAAGGGAGTAGGTTTGTGTAATAGACTAGTATTCAACAACAATAAAGGAAATCAGTCAGTGGCCACAGTATGAATGGGATTGAAGATAACTGTGTGAAATGAAGGAAGGCAAACATAGGAAGCACACCACACCAGGGTCTCACTAACGTCGGTAATCCACAAAATTTGAATTCATATTAAATGACTGAAGAATGGGAGCTAGCAGACTCGGAAGAGGCAATGGGGAGACATGAGGAGATCTTGATGAATGACTATTGAGTTAACATGATTATATAGCATCAAGACATTCTCTTTGCTTGTCCACTCCGTAGAGACTGCTACATGGCTCTTCATAAGATGCTTGGAAATACACATTGCCCCTTCCCATTTCTTATATTTAACAGAATTTTTAAATAGCCTATCTATTACTTTGTCTGATAGGGTTTACAATCTTAATACTAACTTATTAATAGCTTCAGTTGGAACAAAAGAGTATTTTTCCATAAATATAGATGCAAGATTGTATCTCATACATACAGACAAAAGAAACCCAGTGTAAGAATTCTGAACTGCTACTGACAGCATTTCATAGTGGCACATGTGTATGTGCGTGAGTGTAAATTCTAATGAGTATTTCTATATTTTAAGTATATCAGCCAGATGTCCTCTATTAAAATATCCTACATGAAACCAGAAGAGCAGATGGTTCAGTGACTACTGGCAGAAGAATGAGAGGATTACATACTTCTTAATTTTATCAATTTCCCCAACTCGGTTATTTTTCTAGGCATCAACAACTCTTCCAATAGAACATATTTCTTCCTAAACTGCTTATTTCTGCCTAATTGTATTTCAGCCCATTTCTGATTGGAGACTGCTACAAATGTAAACTATGATCAGTGATTAAAAAAAAAAAACATAGAAAACAACAACAACAACACAAACAACCCCACAACATAGAAACTGTTTGCATCCAATGTCACAAATACTGTCACGTACTGCTTGCTGCAGTCCCTGTGTTTGTCGGACTCGCTGTTGAGCAGTGGAGAGGCAAGCCCCTGCTTACTGCGCTTGTATGTAGCTCAAGTGTGCACGACATCGCACTTGCATCAGGAAATATCCCTTTAGTTACACCAAGAACAATTTTTAAGCTTTATAACTGGAATATTAAAAATCTCATTCCGTATGTAGATATATCATCCTAAGTTACCATAGGAAGCAGCTTCAAGAGGGTTTAGACAGTTCTCAATAAATATGCTTTTTAAAACGTTTTTTTATTGGTTATTTAATGATTTACATTTCAAATGTTATGCACTTTCCTGATTTCCCCTCTCCCCCTGCTTTTATGAAGGTGCTCTACCACCTACCCACCCACTCCAGCTTCACTGCCCTAGTGTTCCCCTACACTGGGGAATTGAATATTCACAGGACATAGGGCCTCTCCTCCCACTAATGCCACGTAAGGCCATCCTCTGCTACATATGCAGCTAGAGCCATGGGTCCATCTTTGGTTGGTGGTTAAGTCACTGGGAGCTCTGAGGGGTCTGGTTGGTTGATATTGTTGTTCTACCTATGGTGTTGCAAACCCCTTCAGCTCCTTCAGTCCTTTCCCTAACTCCTCCATTGGGGTCCCAGTGCTCAGTCCAATGGTTGGCTGTGAGCAACCCCATCTGTATTTGTCAGGCTCCAGCAGAACCTCTCAGGAGACAGCTCTACCTGGCTCCTGCCAGCAAGCACTTCTTGGCATCTGCAATAGTGTCTGGGTTTGGTGTCTGTATATGGGATGGATACTCAGGTGGGGCAGCCTCTGGATGGCCTTTCCTTCAGTCTCTTCTCCACACTTTGTCCCCATATTTCCTTAGACAGGAGCAATTCTGGGTTAAAAATTTGGAGATGAGTGGGTGGCTCCATCCCCCAACCTGGGGCCTTGCCTAACCTCTGGATATGGTCTCTACAGATTCTCTCTAGGCATTGTTGGCATTTCAGCTAATCTCATCCCCATTAGGTCCTGGGAGCCTCTTGCTTTCCTGGCATCTGGGACTTTCTGGTGGCTACCTCTAGTTACCCATCCCCCACTGCTACACACCTCTGTTCAAATTTGTGACCCTCTGTATATCATCCCAATCTCCTCCCATACCTGATCCTACCCCATTTCCCCCTCCCTCCTCCCAAGTCCGCTGAACCTCTACCTCCTGTGAGTATTTTGTTCCCCCTTCTAACAAGAACTGAAGCATCCACACGTTAGTCTTTCATCTTCCTGAGCTTCATATGGTGTGTGAATTGTATCAAGGGTAGTCTGAGTTTGGGGCTAATATCTACTTATCAGTGAGTACATACCATGTGGGTTCTTTTGTGATTGTGTTACCTCACTCCAGATATTTTCTAGTTCTATCCAGTTACGTGAGAATTTCATGAAGTCATTGTTTTTAATATCAGAGTAGTACTCCCTTGTATAATTGTACCAGATTTTCTGTATCTATTATTCTGTTGAAGCAGATCTGGGTTCTTTCCAGCTTCTGGCTAATATAAATAAAAGTACTATGAACACAGAGGAACATATATCCTTGTTATATGTGGGAGCATCATTTGGGTATATGCCTAGGAGTGGTATAGCTAAATCCTCAGCTAGTACTATGTCCAATTTTTTGAGGAATGGCCATACTGATTTCGAGAGTGGTTGTAGCAGCTTGCAATACCACCAAAAGAAGAAGAGTGTTCCTCACTCTCCATACCCTTGCCAGCATCTGTTGTCACCTGAGTTTTTGATCTTAGCCATTCTGACTGGTGTGATGTGGAATCTCAGGGTCGTTTTGATTTGCATTTTTCTGATGACTAAGGATGTTGAACATTTCTTTAGGTGCTTCTTGGCCATTGGAAATTCATCAGTTGAGAATACTTTTTAGCTCTGTACCCCATTTTTAATAGTGTTATTTGTTTCTCAGGAGTCTAATTTCTTGAGTTTTTTGTATATATTGAATATTAGCCCTCTATCGGACATAGGATTGATAAAGATCTTTTCCAAATCTGTTGGTTGCCGTTTTGTCCTATTGACAGTGTCCTTTGCCCTACAGAATCTTTGCAATTTCATGAGGTCCCATTTGTCGATTCTTGATCTTAGAGCATAAGCCATTGGTGTTCTGTTCAGGAAATTTTCCCCTGTGCCCATGTGTTTAAGGCTCTTCCCCACTTTCTCTTCTATTAGATTCAGTGTATCTGGTTTTATGTGGAGGTCCTTGATCCACTTGGTATTGAGCTTTGTAAAATGAGATAAGAATAGAAGGATTTGCATTCTTCTACATGCTGACCAGCAGTTGAACAACTACAGTTTGTTGAAAATGCTTTCTCTTTTCCACTGGATGTCTTTGGCTTCTTTGTCAAAGATGTATCTATACCAATACCATGCAGTTTTATCACTATTGCTCTGTAATACAGCTTGAGGACAGGAATGATGGTTCCCGTAGAAGTTTTTTATTGTTGAGAATAGTTTTCAATATCCTGAGTTTTTTGTTTGTTCCAAATGATTTTGAAAATTGCTCTAACTCTATGAAGAATAGAGTTGGAATTTTGATGAGGATTGCATTGAATCTGTACATTGCTTTAGGCAAGATGCCCATTTTTACTATATTAATCTTGCCAATCCATGAGAATGGGAGATCTTTCCATCTTCTGAGATCTTCTTCAATTTCTTTCTTCAGAGACTTGAAGTTCTAGAGGTCTTACACTTGCTTGGTTAGAGTCATACCAAGGTATTTTATATTATTTGTGACTATTCTTAAGGGTGTCCTTTCCCTAATTTCTTTCTCAGCCTTTTTATCCTTTGAGTAGAGGAAGGCTGATTTGTTTGAATTAATTTTATATCCAGCCACTTCACTGAAGTTGTTTATCAGGTTTGTCAGGTGGAATTTTTAGAACCACTTAAGTATTCTATCATATAATCTACAAATAGTGATATTTTGACTCCTTCCTTTCCAATTTGTGATCCCTTGACCTTCTTCGGTAGGGAGAGGACAGCCTTGTCTAGTTCCTGCTTTTAGTGGAATTGCTTCAAATTTCTCTCTATTTAGTTTGAGGTTGGCTACTGGTTTGCTGTATATTGCTTTTACTATGTTTACATACGGATCTTGAATTCCTGTTCTTTCCAAGACTTTTAACATGAGGGGATGTTGAATTTTGTCAAATGATTTCTCAGCTTCTAATGATATGATGATGTGGTTTTTTTTTCTTTGAGTTTATTTATATAGGGGATTAAGTTGATGGAATTCCATACATTGAACTATCTGTGCATCTCTGAGATGAAGCTTATTTGATTGTGTTGAATGATAGTTCTAATGTGTGCTTCTATTTGGTTTGTGAGAATTTTATTGAGTATTTTTGCATGGATATTCAATAGGGAAATTGGTCCAAAACTGTCTTTCTTTGTTGAGTCTGTGTGGTTTAGGTATAAGCATAATTATGGCTTCATAGAAGGAATTGGGTAGTCTTCCTTCTGTTTCTATTTGGTGGAATAGTTTGATGAGTGTTGGTATTAGGTCTTCTTTGAAGGACTGAGAGAATTCTGCACTAAAACCATCAGGTTCTTTGCTCTTTTTCATTGGAAGATTTTAATGATTGCTTCTACTTCTTTAGGGGTTATGGGACTGTTTAGATGGTTTATCTGATCCTAATTTAACTTTGGTATTTGGTATCTGTCTAAAAATTTATCCATTTTATACATATTTTCCAGTTTTGGTGACTGTAGGCTTTTGTAGTAGGATCTGATGATTTTTTTGAATTTTCTTGGTTCCTGTTGCTATGTCTATTTCATTTCTGAATTTGTAATTTGGATACTTTCTCTGAACTGTCTGGTTAGTCTGACTAAGGGTTTTTCTATCTTGTTGATTTTCTCCAAGAACCAGCCCCTGGTTTTGTTGATTCTTTGTATAGTTCTTTTCATTTCTACTTGGTTGATTTCAGCCCTGAGTTTGATTATTTCCTGCAGTCTACTCCTCTTGGGTGTATTTGCAGCTTTTTGTTCTAGAGGTTTCAGATGGACTATCAAGCTGCTAGTGTATGCCCTCCCCAGTTTCTTTCTGGAGGCACTCAGAGCCATGAGTTTTCCTCTTAACACTGCTTTCATTGTGTCCCATAAATTTGGGTGTTGTGGCTTCATCTTCATTATATTGTAAAATGTCTTTAATTTATTTCTTTATTTCTTCCATGACCAAGTTATCATTGAATAGGGCGTTGTTCAGTTTCCATATGTGTGTGGGCTTTCCATTGTTTTTGTTGTTATTGAAGGCCAGCCTTAGTCCATGGTGACCTGATAAGATGCAAGGAATTATTTCAATCTTCTTGTATCTGTTCAGGCCTGTTTTGTGACTGATTTTGTAGTCAATTTTAGAGAAGGTACCATGTGGTGCTGAGAAGAAGGTATATTCTTTTGTTTTAAGATGAAATGTTCTATAGATATCTGTTAAATCCATTCAGTTCATAACTTCTGCTAGTTTCACTGTGTCTCTGTTTAGTTTCTGTTTCCATGATCTCTCCATTGATGAGAGTGCACCTCCACTATTATTGTGTGAAGTGCAATATGCACTTTGAGGTTTAGTAAAGTGTCTTTTATAAATGTGGGTTCCCTTCATTTGGAGCATATATGTTCAAAACTGAGAGCTCATTGTGGTAGATTTTTCCTTTGATGAATATGAAGTGTCTTTCCTTATCTTTTCTGATAACTTTTGGTTGAAAGTCGATTTTATTCAATATTAGGATGGCTACTCCAGCTTGTTTCTTGGGACCATTTGCTTGGAATTTTTCTTCCAGCCTTTTACTCTGAGGTAGTGACTGTCTTTGTCACTGAGGTGTGTTTCCTGTATGCAGTAAAATGCTGGATCTTGTTCATGTATCCAGTCTGTTAGTCTATGTCTTTTTATTGGGGAATTGAGTCCATTGATTTTTAAGAGATTTTTAGGGCCATGGATTGTTGTTTCCTGTTATTTTTGTTGTTAAAACTGGAATTATGCTTATATGGCTATCTTCTTGTGGGTTTGTTGAAAGAAGAGTATTTTCTTGCATTTTCTTGGGTAAAGTTTCCCTCCTTGTGTTGGAGTTTTCCATCTATTATTTTTTGTAGGTTTGGATTTGTGGAAAGATATTGTGTAAATTTGGTTTTTATCACAGAATATCTTGTTTTCTTCATTTATGTTAATTGAGAGTTTTGCCGTGTATAGAAGCCAGGGCTGGTATTTGTGTTCTCTTAGGATCTGTATGACATCTGCCCAGGATCTTTTGGCTTTCATAGTCTCTGTTGTGATGTCTGTTGTGATTCTGATAGGTTTGCCTTTATATGTTATTTGACCTTTTTCTCTTATTGCCTTTAATATGCTTTCTTTGTTTTGTGCATTTGGTGTTTTGATATTATGTGACAGGAGATATTCCTTTTCTGGTCCAATCTATTTGGAGTTCTGTAGGCTTCTTATATATTCGTGGGCATCTCTTTCTTTAGGTTAGAGAACTTCTCTTCTATAATTTTGTTGAAAATATTTACTGGCCCATTAAGTTGGGATTCTTTGCTCTCTTCTATACCTATTATCCTTAGGTTCAGTCTTCTCATTGTGTCCTGGATTTGCTGGATGTTTTGGGGTAGGAGCTTTCTGCATTTTGCATTTTCTTTGACTGTTGTGTCAATGTTTTCTATGGTCTTCTGCACCTGAGATTCTCTCTTCTATCTCTTGCATTGTGCTGGTGATGCTTGCATCTATGACTCCTGATCTCTTTCCTGGGTTTTCTATCTCCAGGGTTCTCTCCTTTTGTGATTTCTTTATTGTTTCTATTTCAATTTTTAGAACCTGGATGATTTTGCTCAAAACTTTCACCTGTTTGGCTGTATTTTCCTGTAATTCTTTAAGGGATTTTGATGTTTCCTCTTTAAGGGTTTCTACTTGTTTACCTGTGTTCTCCTTTCTTTAAGGGAGTTATTTATGTCCTTCTTAAAGTCCTCTATCTTTATCATGAGATATGATTTTAAATCAGAATCTTGCTTTTCTGGTGTTTTGGGGTATCCAGGACTTGCTGTGGTAGAAGAAATAGGTTCTCATGATGCCAAATAACCTTGTTTCTTTTGCTTAGGTTCTTGTGCTTGCCTCTGGCCTCTGGTCATCTCTGGTGTTAGTTGGTATTTCTGTCTCTGACTGTAGCTTGTTTCTCCTGTGAACCTGTTAGCCTGTGATCTTAGGTGTGCCAGCACTCCTGGGATATCAGTTCTCTCTGGGTGGATTTGGGTATGGAGTGCTGTGGCACAGCGATAGCTCTAGGGGCACTGATAGAAACCAGACGGATTCTGTCTCCAGCTGCTCCACAGTTTCTGTGCCCTGTGGGCTGCTGGTGGGTCCCTCTTTGACCAGTTATTGGAGCAATAGTGGTGGTCTCACCTGTGAACTTAGGAGTGACAGCACTCCTTAGAGACAAGTCTCTCTCTCAATGTCGGTTTCTACACAATTTACCCTGGTGGGTTTCCATATTAATTACCAACTACAGCAGAAGGAAGCTTCTCTGATGTGGGATAAGTGATATACTGATCTATAGGTATCACCATATGTCATTAGGAGCTATTTTTGCAATGTTCCTTTAGCCAACTAATAGTATTAGGTTTTCTTCTAAGCCCATGAACAATCTTCGCACAGATTCTTGAACACTTTAGCAGTTTTAGTAATAAATTCCTTAATTCTAATAAGAAGCAATTTGTTACTCCCACAACATTTGTGTCAAAATTGCATCATAGTGGTATTTTAGTTCTCTTTCAAATATAATAGACAATTGTGCTGGGTAAAATAACCTATTTTAGCAATTGTTTTGTTTCAGAACTTCAGAGGTTGGAATAGATATTTCCAACCTCTTCTGGTTTCTTGATGTCTTGACATTATAATAGACTTGACAATTCAGCCTTGCAGCTTTCAGTATCTTTTCTTGATTCAACGTTTTTAAGGTTCTTACTATACTATGTAATGGAGAATGTCTTTTCTCATCCTATTTACTATCGTATAGGTCTGACATCTCTTTCTCTAGATTTGGCATAATTTCTACTCTGTTTTTATTGAAAATATCTTCGATGCTTTTGAGCTGATCTTCTTCTCTATCCATAATTAGATTTTTTTCTTTAAATATTATATCAAGACAATACCAATTTGTGCTTATATATTCAATTTTAAAATTAATCACTGATTTTCTTATTGAATTACACAATTCCTTCACTTTATTCTCAAGCCTTGAGCCTCTGTTATCTGCATGCTCCATTCTATTGGTGATGCTTTCCACTGAGTCTTATATTTAGCTTATTGTATTTTTCATGACCTGCATCATTTTAATTTTATTTTCTTCATTAATTAAATATCTTCATCGAATTTTATGTTTAATCTTTATGTAACAAACTCATTTTCATTGTGCTCTTTTGCTAGCTAGAGTGAATACTCACCTTTCCTTTATATTTTAGAAGATAGATATAGTAATTTCTTTGAAGTTGTTGTCATGAAGTTAATATAAATCATCTCCCTCCCAGAGGCTATTACTCACTACAAGATACGATACATAATAATTGTTTTGTTGTTGTTTTATTTCTGATACAGCTAGCACATCTGGAGTTTTTTTTTTTTTTTTTTTTTTTTTTTGGTTGAGTTGTTTATTCTTTCTTAAAATTTAAGATTTTTGTTTTCTATTTGAGGCATTTACAATTTTCAAAGTAGTATTTATTTATAGTGGTTGTGAGGTAAAATTTTTCATTGCAGAGCTGGCATTCAGGGCTGTAGGCTCATCTGTCATTTTTCTCTAAGAGTCAACGACTACCTGCAATAACATTCACTAACAGCGTTTGACATACTCCCGTTGGTCTTCTCCTACACCATCAGTTCGTGCACCTAGATGTACTGCCTGAGTCAGCTTGAAGTGATACCCAGTTCTGTCGCATGCCATGCCTCTACTAGGATTCTGTGAGCCAAGGATCCTTACCTAGATCATCTTGGTCCTCCTTTACAGATCCATAAATTCAACTACGTGTGTTTCACTCCTTTATCTGTTCAACACTTTATTTTGTGTCTGTCATGGCCTTTTACCTGAATCTATGGCTCCTTTTGAATAATGGAACTCTTTACAACTATGTATTTTAACCCACAAAAGAGCTGACTTTAAATATTTTATATATATATGAATATTATAAGACATGTTTTAAAAACTGTAATCTATCTTGTATATTTTATTAAAAATTAATTCTATAATACATAATTTTAATTTATTTCTTAATAATTTACACCACAGAATAAATAAGATAATACTTTGTTAAGAAGCAACTGACACATACACATACACATATATATATTATATTATATATAATAAATTATATATGCATATACACGTATTTTTAGGTTCAATATATGTGTATCTCTCTTTGTCTTTGTGTGTGCTTATGGTATTTTCAGTAACCAGAGATGGCATTGGATTCCCCTGAGCTGCAGTTACAAGAAATTGTAAGCTACTCAACATGGGTACTTTCAACCAAACTAGAGTCCACTGCAAGATAAGAACATATTCTTAATTACTATGCCTCTTTTCAATTCCTAGATAATATTTTATGTATGTTTGTTTGTGTGTGTGTGTGAGTGTGTGTGTGTAGAAAGAATATCATGTGTATTGTTTACATGCACCACCTGTTAATTAAAAAAAAATGGCCTATAGGAAAGAGTAGACTACAGGTAAGGCATCATAGGCAGAAAGGATTCTAGGACAGAGTCAGGATCAGGAAGAGTCACAGGAAAGATATGAGGAGGACAAACTCATGGTACCAGAGCAGAGGTAACCAGCCATGTGGCAGAATGTAGATTAGTATAAATGTGTTATTTTAAATTATTAGCTAGTCAAGGAGCAGAGCCTAGCTAAATGGCCTAGGCTATGTAAATGTATTTTGTTTTTGTTTTTTGTTTTTTGTTTGTCTGTTTGGTTGGTTTTTGTTTTCTTTTTTGTTTCTTTTCTATTCTTTCTTTCTTTCTTTCTTTCTTTCTTTCTTTCTTTCTTTCTTTCTTTCTTTCTTTCTTTCTTTTACACTTCAGATATTATTCCCCTCCTGGGCCTCCCTCTGACTGTTCCACATCTCATACCTCCTCTCCAAACCCCCTGTCCCCATGAGGATGTCCCCATGAAACCCCCACCCCAGCAGACCTCTAAACATCCTGGTGCCTCCAATCTCTTGAGGGTTATGTGTATCTTCTATAACTGAACCCAGACCCTGCATTCCTCTGCTTTATATGTGTTGTGGACCTCATATCAGCTGGTATATGCTACTTGGTTGGTGATCCAGTGTCTGAGAGATGTCAGGGATCCAGGTTAATTGAGACTGCTGGTCCTCCTACAGGGTCACCCTCCGCCTCAGCTTCTTTCAGCCTTTCCCTAATTCAATCACAGGGGTCAGCAGCTTTTGTCCACTGGATGGGTGCAAATATCTGTATCTGACACTTTCAGCTGCTTGTTGGGTCTTTTGCAGGACAGTCACGATAGGTCCGTTTTTGTGAGGGCACTCCATAGCCTCAGTAATAGTATTAGGCCTTGGGGCCTCTCTTTTAGCTGGATCCCACTTTGGGTCTGTCACTGGACCTTCTTTTCCTCAGGCTTCTCTCCATTTCCATCCCTGTAGTTCTTGCAGACAGGAACAATTATGAGTCAGAGCTTTGACTATGAGATAGCAACCCCATCCCTCATTAGATGCCCTGTCTTTCTATTGGAGGTAGGCTCTACAAATTCCATCTCCCCACTCTAGAGCATTTCATCTATGGTCCCTCCCTTTGAATCCTGAGGGACACTCATCGCCTAGATCTCTGGTACATTCTGGAGAGTATCCCCCAACCTCTTCCTTCCCAAGGATGCCTGTTTCCATTCTTTCTGCTGGCCATCAGGGCTTTAGTCCTTTTCCCCCACCCAATACCAGATCATGTTCCCCTCCCCCCTCACACCCTGTCCCCTTTCCCTCCAAGGTCTCTCCTTCCCTCCCCATCCATTGTGGTTGCTTTCTTCTCCCTCCAAAATGGGACTGAGGCATCCTCACTTGGTCCCTTTAGCTTGTTGACCAATTTTAGTTCTGTGGACTGTGTCTTGGGTATTCTATACTTTTTTGGGGGGGGGACTAATATCCACTCATCAGTAAGTACATACAATGCATGTCCTTTTGGGTCTGAGTTAACTCACTCAGGATGATATTTTCTAGTTCCATCCATTTGCCTGCAAAACTCAGGATGTCCTCATTCTTAATAGCTGAGTAGTATTCCATTGTGTAAATGAACCACATTTTCTGTATCCATCCTTTTGTTGTGGGACATCTGGGTTGTTTCCAGCTTGTAGCTATCACAAATAAGGCTGTTATGAACATAGTGGAACACCTGCCCTTGTGGCATGGTGGGGCATCTTTTAGGTATAGTCCCAAGAGTGATATTGCTGGGTCTTCAGGTAGATCTATTTCCAATTTTCTGAGGAAACTCCAGATTGATTTCCAGAGTGGTTGTACCAGTTTGCAATCCCACCAACAATGGAGGAGTGTTCCTCTTTCTCCACATTCTTGCAAACATGTGTTGTCACCAGAGGTTTTGATCTCAACCATTCTGATTGGTGTAACATAGAATCCCAGGATCGTTTTGATTTGCATTTCTCTGATGACTAAGGACTTTGAACATTCTTTAGCCATTTGAGATTCCTCTGTTGTGAATTCTCTGTTTAGTTCTATACTCCATTTCCTGATTGAGTTGTTGGTTTTTTTGGTATTTAGCTTCTTCAGTTCGTTATATATTTTGGAGATTAGCCCTCTATTGGATGTGGGTTTGTGAAGATAATTTTCCCAATCTGTAGATTGCTGATTTGTCTTATTGACTATGTTCTTTGCCTTACAGAAGCTTTCCAGTTTCATGAGGTCCCATTTATCAATTCTTAATCTTAGAGCATGAGCCATTGAAGTTCTGTTTAGGAAAATCCCCCCTGTGCTAATGAGTTAAAGACTCTTTTTCACTTTCTGTTCTACTAGATTCAATGAATCTGGTTTTATGTTGAGGCCCTTGATCCACTTGAACTTGAGCTTCGTGCAAGGTGACAAATATGGGTCTATTTTTCTTTTTCTTTTGAGTCTGAGATATTATTCTGGGAGCTTGGAGAAGACAGAAAAAGAGTTCAGTGTGTGTGTGTGCGCGTGTGTGTGTGTGTGTGTGTGTGTGTGTGTGTGTGTGTGTGTGTGTGTGTTGATATCAGAATGTCTTGAAACTCATTATGTAGGCCATACCTACTAGCTTTGAACTCACAGAGACCTGCCTACCTTTGCCTCCTAAATGTTGTATTTAAGGAAGCATGTTGTGTGTACATGTGTGTGTGTGTGTGTGTGTGTGTGTGTATATATATATATATATATATATATATATATATATATAATCACTGCAGAAGTAGAATGGTATTTGAATACAAATATAGTTGCCTATTGTGAACATTTTTCTCCCCAGAAGCAACTAACATTAGGGAAAATAAACAACATATGATTTATCTTGAATTCTATTTCATGGAATAGAATGACAAATCTTAGTCTAACTGTCCTTACATACCTATTATTTGACTTCCCATCATACTATATTTTTTGTAGATATCTCTGTCTCTGCAAAAATTTTTAAATATTTCCATGTAAAATAGAATATGTGGTTCTTTTCAGTTGGATATTTATTTAACCTAATATAGTCCACTCCGATTTATTTTATTACAAATGTTAGCACTTTTTATCTATTTTATGTAATGGAATGATATTCCACTTTGAGATTGTACTTTATCTACTTTGCTTACTCATTCATATATGTCAATTATTATTACAATATTAACTGTCACTGTCAGCACAGTAACATCATTATAAAGGTGCTTCTTTGAGTTATGATATTTTGATACATTTATTTATATGCAGAAGAGGGGTAAGTGGCTATTACTGTAAACCTATTTTGTTTCCTTAAGGGTCCTCAAACTACTCTTCACAGTGATTTTTCTAATTTATGCATCCACAAACATCTATGACCTTTCTTTTTCTTCAAATTTTTAAAAAATATTTATTTATTTATGAGTATACTGTAGGTGTCTTTAGACACACCAGAAGAGAGCATTGGATCCCAGATGGTTGTGAGCCAACATGTCATTGCTGGAAATTGAACTCTGGACCTCTGGAAGAGCAGTCAGTGCTCTTAACCACTGAGCTATCTGTCCAGCCCCTTTTCTTCAAATTTTTAAGGGCATTTTTATTTTATCCTCTACAATAATAGCTAATTTTAATGAAGTAATATAGCTCAGAAAGCTCCTGCCTTTTCTGGAATCTCAATGGGGCAGCCTCCCCACAAAACTTTTGTCCCATAATGTATTCTCTCTCTACAAGAAATACAGGGACAGGGGATGAAGCAGAGAGTAGGGGAATGGCCAAAGAATAACTGGCCCAACATGAAACCCATCACATGGGCAAACACCAATACCTGACACTATTAATGATACTGTTATGCTTGCAGACAGGAGTCTAGCATAACAGTCCTCTGAGTGACTCTCCCCAGAGGCTGACTCAGCCAGATGCAGACAATCACAGCCAAACGTTAGATGAAAGTTGGGGACTCTTATGGAAGAGTTGGAGAAAAGACTGAGGGTCCCAAAGGGGATAGGAACTCCACTGGAAGACCAACAGCATCAGCTAACCTGAAACCTTGGGTCTCTCAGAGTCTAAACTACCAACCATAGAATATACATGGCCTGGACCTAGGCCTCCCTGCACATAAGTAGCAGATGTGTAGCTTGATCTTCATGTAGGTCCCAAACAACTAGAGTAGAAGCTATCCCAAAAATTGTTGCCTATACATGGAATATGTTCTTCTAGCTTGCCTGCCTTGTCTGACCTCAGTAGGAAAGGATGCACCTAGTCCAGCAGAGACTTAATGTATCAGGTGGGGAGGGAGCGTAGCCAGGTGGAGGAGAGGAGAGGGGATGGAAGAAAGGATTATGAGAGGCGGTGACCAGGACAGGATAATGAGCAGAGTGTAAAGTGAATAAGTAAATCATCGTCATCATCATCATCATCATCATCACCACCACCACTACCACCACCACCACCACCACCACCACCACCACCACCACCATCATCTGCCTTTTCCTTCCATCATGAATTTTGATGAATTTTAATAACTTCATTTGCTATTAGAATATCTTCTTTTGAGATGTATTTATTTAAATCTTTTGCATAATTTCAATTATGACTTTACTCCAAGGCTTTATGTTTTTTAAATATGTTCAGGGTATAAGTCATTTGTCAAGTGACTAATCTGCATTTTTCTCATTTTGCATGGCTCAGCACAATGATAAATATAATGGAATACTTACAGATTGGTATAGCATCATCAGTCTCCCTAAAACTTTTATATGATCTATTGATGAAAGAAAAAGTCACAATTCAGCATCATTCATATGAGAATTTTGAAAATGGAGACAATAGCTTGAAAATCTTAAGTGCATTTATGAATCTATAATATATGTTTTTCAGTAATAAGACTTGATATTTTATAGCTGGCATATTATATTTTGTATACATCTCCAAAAACCTTTTACATTTTCTCATTAATATGTAATTGTTTAAGTGGTGAATTAACTCACACATTACTTTGCTAAAATGTATATTTTAGCATTGATTGTGGAAACATAAGGACATTAGACTTTCTATCATGTATTGTATTTTTAATAATTCTATATGAATTTATTTTACTAATGTTTAGCTAATGAATCTAAAAGACATTAATTTGGATAAAATAGTGTAAAATTACTGCATATAAGTGTAAATTGTAATTAGTAAAACTTAATAGATAAAACGGTTTCAACTATAGTAACCTGGGAAAACTACATCATTCTGAAACTTTATCAAAGACTCAAATATTAATGAAAAAATTTTAGTGATATAAAGTCCTCAATAACAATGATTAATCGACCTTTTAAAAGGCAAAAAGCCCCATATTTTATGGCTTTTAAAGACATAGATAAATTTATCACATGGAAACCTTTCTGGTATTCAACCCATACAACAGTAAAATGTTGCCTGCTGTGAGAATTTACAGCCATAATATCAGATTCATCCTTCATCCTTTTATTTATTGTAGGCATCTCCGGAATAGTAGCACGGTTATAAATGGTGAATTAAATCACAAAAGTACACTAGCATTTCAATCCAGGGCATCCACTAAAGCAAACTAAAAGAAGCAAACAAAAAGGCTTGGAAAATTACTATAAATAGCCTAATTTGGTTTACAGCTTAGCAACTATAAATACATTCAATTTGTTAAAAGAAGTCTTAAATACATTAGTGGAAACTTTAAAAAATTGATGGCAATTCCTACATGGCAGTGTTTACTAAGTAAGCAAAATAGAGCTCTATAAAAATTTTCTACAATCAATGAGAATTAATTTGGTATGTCTGGTAAAGTCAGGTAAACAAACATTGAATATTTCAAACAGTTACAACCCCCCCCCAACATATATGGAGTATTATGAATAAATTCCATGTATATGTCATTTTTATTTATTTTTCTTATGTTTCAGTCTTGTGTTTTTACCTTCTTTGTTAGATTTATTCTGATATTTTATCCTAAATGGGAAGGTGTCCATGACCTCTCTCCCAGTATATTTGCTGTTGATATAAAGAAAGGCTATTGATATTTGCACATTGGTTTTGTGTTCTGCCATGTTAATGAAATTGTTCATTTTTTCTAGTGGAATTGTTGGGATCAGTTATGTATAATATCAAATCATTTGTAAATGTGATAATTCAACTTCTTATTTTCTTTAGGGTTGCACTTTGATTTCCTGTATTGTCCAATGCTATATCTATGAGTACTCCCAGCACTGTATTGAAAAGGAGTATACTATTAGACAGCTCTGTCTCATTTCCGGTCTTAGTAGCACAGTTTCAAATTTCCCCCACTGGATTAATGTTGGTTATGGTTTTGTCCCGTGCAGCCTCCGTTCTGTTGAAGTACACTCCTTTCACGAGGGCTTCTCTTTCTGGGACATTTATTATGAAAGTATATCGGATTTTGTCAAAGGCTTTTCCTGCATTTCTTGAGATGATCATCTGAGTTTTATGTCTCAGACCATTTTTATGATTTGTAATTCTTGATTTATGTTTGCATTTGATTTACTAGAACTTTATTGAGGATCTTTGCACTTACGTTCATCTGGGATATTGACCTGTCGTTTTGTTTTTGGTTTTGTGTCTTTACTCAATTTTGGTATTAGAGTAATACTAGATTTATAGATTGAATTTAGGAGGAGTTCACTTATTCCTATTTTTTAATAATTTAAGAAGTATTTGTTTTAAAAGTGGTTTGTTTACCCATTGAGATTTCATTAGAAAAAACTAACATTTTCCTCTGTAAGCAGTTATGGGTTGGAGACAGCTTCCGGGTTAGGGATGGGGACATGTGTCCAATTCCTCTCTTGGTTCTGGGACTCCTGGTTAGTCCCCCGAAGGCCCTGCACATGCTGCTATAGTCTCTGGAGTTTATATGTGCATCAGTTCTGTCTTGTTTAGAAGATTTTGCTTCTTTTTTGTACTCCATCAAAAGGACGCAATGGCAGTTTTTGGAGTTTCTTTCTCTTTCGTACAAGCCTCTCAAGGACATACTATAGTCTTTGATTTTGTGGGAATTTTTTGTTTTGTTCTGTTTTGTTTTGGATGTCTGTGTGTGCAAACATGTCTGTCTGCCTTTTCTTGTATTTTTTCTTTGTCTCTTTTTCTTCCATTTGTTTTGTCCTATTCCAATTCATTTATTTTTATTTTATATTATTTTCGAACTATTTTTAGAGGCTTGTTTGTTTTCTAATGAGAAAGAGAGAATAAGTGTTTATTTGGGTGGGAAGGGAAGTTGGGAGGATCTGGAAGGAGCTGAGAGAGAAGAAACCACAATTGTAAGCTACTATATAAAAGAACTCTATTTTCTCTGTAGGTGTTCCTCTTCAGTTCTCAATGCTTCTCCTGTCTCTTCCACAAAATGGCCCAAGCGCATCCTATTGTTTGGTTGTGGGTCTCAGCATCTGTTTCCATCACCTGCTGGATGAATCTTCTCAGAAAACAGCTATGCTACGGTCCTATCTGCAAGCATAGCAGAGTATCATTCATAGTGACAGGGGGTAGCTCTCTCCCATGAGGTGGGTCTCAAGTTGAGCCAGTCATTGGTTGGCCATTCCCTTGGCCTCTGCTCCATTTTGTTCCTTTGGACCAAAGGTTTTATGAGATGGTTGCTGTCCCCCTTCCTCCACTTGAAGTCCTGCCTGGCTACAGGGACTGGCCCCTTCAGGCTCCATATCCCCTGCTGCTAGGAGTCTCAGCAAGGTTATCCCCATAAACTTCTGGGATTTCAGCCCTCTCTCCCCACTTTTCCCACACACGATACCTATCCCCAGTTCCTTCCCCCACCCCTCTTCCGCCTACTTCCCTCCCTCCATCTACTTCCTATCTCTATTTTATTTCCCCTTCTTAGTGAGATTCACGCATCCTCCTCCCTCGAGTTCTCCTTGGTATTTAGATTCTTTGGGTTTCCGAAGGAGCTCACAGAAACTGAACTCCTAACCACAGAGCATGAACAGGCTGAGGTTAGGCCTCCTACACATATGTGCCAAATGTGCAACTTGTTCTACATGTGGGTCCCCAGCCATTGGTCTGACTCTGGTGCCTGCCTGTGGATCCAGACTCCCTAGCTAGGCTGTCTTTTCTGGCCTCAGCCACAGAGGATGCTCTTAATCCTGCTGCTGTAACTTGTTGTATAGAGTACAGGGATTTGATGGGACGTGGGACCCATGGGGTGACTTCCCCCTCCCTAAGGCTAATGGAAGGGGAAAAGGGGAAAGGGAGTGGGAGGGTAGGACTGGGAGGACAGGAGAGAGGAGGGCTGTAAAGTGAATAAATAAAAAAGTTAATGAAAAAATATATATTTTCAATATCAAAGTTAAAGCATTGGTTTTAGTTGTTGATGGTCTGGTAGAATTCTGCTGTGAATCCATCTGTGTCTGAACATTTATTTTTTTAGTCAGGAGGCTTTTTATCTTAGTTTCAGTGTTAGTTATTAGCTAAATTTACATATAGATAAATGATTTACATATAGTCAAACTTTAACTCCGTTACTCCTGCAAGAAGTTACTCACTATATGGTTTTGATAAAAATTAAAAAATAAACATAAATATATTACTAAAGAAGACAAACCAGTGAATACTACAACCCTGTAATATACAATTAAAATGATTTATTTTGACCATTCATAATACAACCTAGAGTGGAGAACTGACACCTTCAAAATTAATAAGAATATACTGATCAAACCTCACATTTTTGCATACTGCCATTAATTTAATTAATTTATATATCTTCGTAATGTGGTATTGTGTAATTGTGCAATATAATGTGTTATTAAAAAGTCTTAATGGCACACACTGATAAATGGGAGCACAAACTGGGGTAAAGGCCTGTAAGTCCTACCTGCAAGAGGCTGAGGCGGTGGTCAATTGCTGTCTGGGTAACATTCTTTTGATCCCTCCTTTCTTTGAAGAATTACCTTAGTCCAAAAGGGACTGTCTTTATGGTTCACTCTGCCGATGTCCTTCATTTTTTCCTCACTCATCACTAGGTCCGTGACGAAGACTTCTTCAATAACAATGACAGAGAGACAGGAAAAAACACACTAATTTATTTAACAAACTTTATAGACACCGGAACCTTCAGAAACAGAGTCCAAGAAACAATAAGGATGTGCAAGCTTGATGCAGACATGGGCATCTGAGAAGCATCGTCACTGAACATAAAGGTATGACCTCAGGGTATCCATTCCCACAAGGTCATAGAATACGCAGGACGTGTGGTTTTCATATCATAAAAATTGTGTCATAAATTGAGTAGGAAACCACTGGAAAAAACAGTTTATTCAGATTCTTCTCTCTGATCTCGTATTTTTAGAGGGAAAAAAAGGCATCCTTTTGCATTAGATACAAGATGGCGTCTAGTAAGGGCTGTTGTGCTTCCTTGCAGGGGAAGGATTGGAAATCCATTCCTCGGCCGGGAGTAAAGCAGTCAGTAACCTTCTTACTTGTGTAGATTTCTCAAAAGCTAAAGATCCGCATTTTGGAGTATTGTATCTTGAGTCAAATCACACCCACAGCTTGGTCAAATACTAACTGGCACCAGCAAAAGACTTTGGGAGAAACTGTGGCACATTCTGTGCTCCAGGGTTCCTCATGGGGAATAAAGAAAGAAAGCTATTTACTCTCCAGTGCATACAGCCTTCTTACTTCCCTGTGTTGTCATTGACCTTTCTTAAACTCTCTCTATACTTCTCTTTGATGCAAATCTTTAAGAGCTATTTCTCAGGAAACCTACTTTAGAAAATACGTTTGAATATTGTTTGTTTGTTTATATTTATGTGTGTGGTCTAAAAACAAATGAAAATATTAGAATAGAGGGATCTTTCAATTTGGCATTGAGTTACAAGATGACACTTTTTTCAATCAACATCTTCCCTCCATCCCACATGAAGGTAAACAATGCCTGGACCACAGTGCAGTAAAAGTCACTCACTTCTTGAAACACACATGATCTGTTCCCCACCTATACTTGTGGCAGGGTTTTCCCTGTCCAATCTATTTAAATATTAGTGTAGCAGGAGGCCTGTGATTGGACAGGGAAAAAAGAGGCAGCGCTAGGAGCTTTAGAGACAAACAGAGAGTGGCTCAGGAGAGAGAGTGAAGGGAGCAAGATGGAGGACAGACAGGAAGAAGATCCTGCTCCCGCGTGGTTTTAAATAGCCACAGGTAGTTATGAATATCATATAGGAATAGAATAATTGGGATATCTTGTCTAATCTAGGTGGGCAGCTTGTACCATTATCAATTGGCCCTGAAATCATTGTGTGGGCATCTTGTGAATTAAGAATTTAATGATATATAAATCTGACTGTTTAATTAAAAAAAAAAGGCTGAGGCAGGAAGATGGAACAGAGTCTGACTGGAATACAAAGCTGAGTCTCTAAAGAAAAGCAAGTCACAAAATGAAACCTATTTTTCACCACAGTGATAGTTAAAACTTATTGACAACTTGACAGTATTGTCATCAGCCCCTAGGCACGCTTGTGAGGGACTTTCCTAATTAGGTTAATTGAAGGGGAAGGCCCACCTTCAGCATCAGAATTAATAAAAAGGGGTGAAATGATCAGGAACATCCTTTACTTGGCTTCCTGGCTTCCTGACTGTAGGTGCGGTGCGATCAGCAGCACCCCACTTCTGACACTGTTCTTCTGAATGAATGGATTGCAATCCCTCAGACTCGAAGGCAGCACAAATACTCCCTTCCTTGAGGTACTTCTGTCATGATTTTTATGAAATGAGGAAGGAAATACAGCTTCTTCGACCTCTTTTTTCTCTTCCTCCTACTCCCTTGATCTCTAGTTGAGTGTGTGTGTATGCTTATGTGTTTATTGACAAAACAGTAGGAGCTTGCAAAATACATTTTTACTTTGAAACAAAAATGTAAGTAATAACATGCTGAAGCAGTGTGAAGAAAGAGCAAACCAGTTACATTATTTGTTATAGGTTTCTGTAAGTGGGCTGTTGATCACTACCTGCTTTGTGGGTTTGGATAAATGAAAAATGTTAACAATGTCTTGAAATTTCCAGACTAATGGAGTGCAGGTTTTATGTATTCCCTATCTTAGTTTATATTTCTTTGTGGTCTATTTTAATATTTCCTGTTCTTTTCTGTGTCTGATATTTTGGGACAATTCTTTCTTTCTGTGGTCAATTGGGACACAGGTCTGTCAATCTTGCTTATCTTTTCAACAAACCAGCTCTTGGATTTTTTTACTCTTTGTTTCTATTTCATTGATTTCTACTTTGAGTTTTATTCTTTCTTGCCATCTCATGGGTTTGGGTTTTCTTTCCCACATTTTTGAGTTGCTACGTTATAACTTTGCTTGATTTAATTTCCGACTAGGATCTCTCAGCTGAGGTTCTTTCTTATGAGGTAATGATTCTTAAATTCACCACAGAACTCTCATCATTGATAGTTCAAAACACAAATAGATTTTGCAAAATTGTAATGCATTGCCTTAAGTTCATCAGATAATGCCTTAAATTGAAGCTAGATGTATGATATGGTTATAGTGTTTTAGCAACTTCAGGCATGCTGTGGAATAAAATATTGACTTATCAAATGCCTTTTTCTCTATGTCTCTTTTTAAGGCTCATTCCAGAAATGCTAATAGTCTGCATAGTGAGATACTGTGAGATATCCTTTTATATTGGTTAAGACATTTATATTATAGCAGGAGTAAAATAAATTTAAATATATTTTATGAGTCTCCTTTTGTCAACTGTCTAGGCCTTCAGTGGTCTGGATGATGCTCAGTTACTTCCACTTAGATGAAAACCTTGTTACATTGTATCCTTCCATAACTAAAGTAGGCAAGTAATGCTTAAAGGACTACTTTTTGTCTTGAAGAACTTGTAGTGTTCATGTCTATGTGTTTTTCTGAACCATCTCCTAAGTGAGCTGAACATGTAAAAGACTCAGAGCAGGAAAACTATTACGAAGATCCTACACCACCAGTGCATTTGGTCAGGAAGACAAGTGCTTTACATGCCAGTAGCAGACAAGGATGCTGCTCAGGCCTTCAAAAGGTCACAGTAGATTCATACACAAGCCACTCAAGATTTTGAAGCAAAGCTCTGCAATCCTCTGCAGATAACTATTTTCTTAGAACCAGTTTTGGGGAGTAAGTGAAATGACTTGGTAGGTCAAGTGCCTGCTACTCAAGCATTAATACATGATTACAGATCCTCAGTGTCCATATAAAAGCGACACATGGTGACACAGGTTCTATAACTCCAACAGCAACATGGAGCAGAAGCAAGCAAATATCTAAAGGACATTTAATAACCGACCTAGTAGAATCACTAAGATATGCGGATGGGGGACTCGAACTAAAAACTAAAGTGGTGAGCTTAAAAAAAAAAAAAAGAAAGAAAGAAAGAGAAAGAAAAGAATTAAAACAGTGGCAGTTATTTCTTGGCCATTGAGATCTCCAAATAATCACACAGAGACCATTTACTATTACAAAGCTTAGGCCTTAGCTGATCAGACTCTCAACTAGCTCATCTAAGTTAAGCTAACCACATACCCCCTTCCAGCCATGGGACTAGCTATCCTTTCTAGGCCCATAGTCATGTCTGTTTTGTCTCCTGTCTCCTGGCAAAAAGGCCTTCCTCTTTTTTATTTCCTAGAGTTCCTTTCTCCCTCCCACGAAATTCCACCTTCCACTCTACTGCCCAGTCACAGACTTTAGCCTTTTACTGATCAGTTAACTTGGGAAACAAGATTTTCACAAGAAAAGCTGGAGTACATTAGAATTTGCTTGTCTTGGGGCAACCAGATCTTGGTGGATAGAATATAACATTTAAATACATAGCAGACTCAGACCAAACCCAACAGCAATCAACAGAGGAAGCCCAAAGTCAAACTCTGGACTCCTCATGCACATATGTGTATGAGATCTCACACGCACTCATGTACATAATCACAGGAACAGTTGTGTGTGTCACATACATACATGCAAAGCTTAGGCCTATACAAACACCATTATCAAATAAAAGCTGTATATGCAAGACTAGACCCGAAGAGGACTGACAGACACCAGAGTTAAGTAAAGTGAAACTATGGTCCATGGTGTGATATTATCTTGCCTCTTCTAGCCTAAACATATGGTTTCATAGGGAGTTATATAATATCATTCACCGCAAAAGAGAAAACAATCAGTTTGCATGATTAATGATGACACTGGAAAATGCTGAGCTGGAACATTGAATCCCACTTCTGATGCAATTAAATATTTTAATTTTTATAAAACTATTAAATCCTCTGTAGGCAGAAGTTCCGTGTTTATCTAGTTATTCTATTTGCTTGGTAGAACAGATAACCAGGACTGCATTGTCACAATCTTTAAGGATGATTTTTTTCCTTAGAATAAACAGTTGAAAAATTGATATCAAGGAAGTATGTGGATGCTGTATACTGATAGGTATCTCAGATTGAGTAAATAATAGGCAAAAGTGAATTTTTGTGATTCATATCAGTGACTGACACTAGATGACCTCAGCACAGGAGGACTCTAATAATCAAATGTGTGGCATTGAACATGAACAGATGCCAGCATTAGCCTGTGAATTCCAGTCATTGCTAAGTGGACTCAGGGGAAAATTAGCAATAGTTTGTGGGATAGATGTGTTTCAGGAACTCATCTTAATTGATAGCTGTAACTGGCCTTGCTATATTTCTGTTATGTGCACGATACACTAGCTCAACACTGAGTCTTTAACCTGAAACTTTTTCTGTGCTGATCATGGAAAGTTGCTATTAGTAGGATGACAGAGTGCATAGAATAAGTTAGACTTCCTCTATCATAGAAAGGTAGTTTGTTCTTCTTATAATCTCTTCTAATGTGAATAAATTTTCTGTCTCTGTATTCAGTGTTTCATTTAGGAGTACCATCTATGATAATATAGAATGTCTCATGCATCTGATGGCTTTTTCTTTGTTCATGAAGCTTTGTTACTGAGCAAGCAACTTCTCTCCTTAGTAAATGAACAAAATAAATGCAGCATTTAGCTGTGGTCATTAAATTGGCTAGTATTATGCTTCCTGTCATTATGAAACTATCAGCTTGAGAACAGCAAAAGACTTTGTTTTATTTTAGAAGGAAAATAGGCTTATTTAGTACATTACACACAGCAGCGCGCACACACTATTAACCATTATAAAAGACTTTTCGATTTCATTTGAATTCTAATACCTTGCAGGCCAAGACAGATTTATTCAGGAAAGTGTATTGACTCTGAGTCAGGATCTTATTTTTCAAGGGATTTCTTCATAAGCAGGATTCATGAATCCAAGAATCAAAGATAGAAATTAAAACGGCATTGCAAATAACATCCTTCAGTCTTTTATTAGGTTTTAAACTATCCTGTCACCACAGTCTTGTGTTCTAAGAACCAGCAGACAAAATATTCTTTAGATAAGGCAATACTCAGATATTTCAAATTTTTAGGCAAATGGGAATGTAATGCTACTACATGGCTGGGTAGTGTACTTAATCCTTAATGACAAAGCAATGTTTGGCTGCTTCACCAACGTGGATGAAGGGAAATGTACACTTTGATAAAAAGAAATCCATGTAGTTTTCCACTGTATTAGCATATCTTATGGTCAAAATACAAATGAATACTCTAGTATAGTAAGGATTAATACTAGTTCATGCTTTCTAGGAACAAAATTTTAGATATCTCCACAAGGAAAAGAAAATCAACTAGTGGAGGTGATTTCTTAGGGAAAAAGAATGGTGATGGTTTAAATAGCCCCCACATACTCAAAATTTGAATGCTTGGTCATCAGAGAATAGCACTCTTGTGTGTGGACTTGTCTGAGTAGGTGTAGCCTTGTTAGAGGAAGTATGTCACCCAGAGTGGACTTTGAGGTCTCAGATGCTAAAGCCACGCCCAGAATTTTGATCTTCCTGCTGTTTACTGATCAGGGTCCTTCTTCCACGCAATGTCTGCCTATGTGCCACTGTGCTTTCCGTCATGGCGATAATGGACCAAACCTCTGAACCTGTAAGTCAGATCCAATTAAATATTTTTTTTTATTTGTAAGAGTTGCTTGGGTTATGGTGCCTCTTCATAGAAATAGAAACCCTAATAAGACAGGAATACACAGTGGTGTGTGAATAATAGATGATAGTTCAGGTTACAGAAATTAGGACTGTAGTATGCTTTATTATGCTGTGTGTGTGTGTGTGTGTGTGCACAGATGTGGGAACATACATAAATGAGCATGAATGTATGCATTTAACATATGTGCTTGCTTTCTTCCATGTCTTATCACCTTCCTGTAACATAAGGTACAGTTATTTTATTAGCTACAATTTAAGAACTGATGATTTTATATTATTTCACCTATCTTCTGACATTTTGAATATAAGAATAATACAGACGAACAGACAGGTAGATTATATGATTGATAGACAGTAGATAAATAGATGATATATAAATAGATGATAGATAGATAGCTAGATAGGTAGATAGATAGATAGATAGATAGATAGATAGATAGATAGATAGATAGATAGATAGATAGAAAAAAATACATAGATAATTTAAATGACTATGTGTCACCTAGGATCATAATACCTCCTCACAAGGGTCATAGACTATAACAAAAAAACAGAGTTCAAGGTAGGAGAAACATCCTTTAGAGTTGTTTCTCAGGAAAGTTAAAGGGAATCTCCAAACAGTATAGACTACTAACCTTGCCTTTCTTATACCCCAAGACATGAAATACTGAGAACAAAGCATACTTTAGAAATAGGGCTAAGAGGATTCAAACTGAAACCGACACACACAAACACACAAACACACACACAAACACACACACGTGTGCATGCATGCACACTCACAGACTAATACAATAAACAAACAAACAAAACAAAAAGTAAACCAAACAATAACAACAAAAAAAAGAAAAAAACAATGTTTTCTGAAGAATGGATTTCATAGTTACCATTATGAGATGAGTAAAGAAAAATAAGGGGAATACACTTAACACTATAGTTTGATAAGAAATGTTTATGCTATTAGGTGGCTTGAGTTTACTATTATGATATTCCATTTAAATGTAATCTTGTTTCTATAGAAATGAAAACTTCAAAAAAGGAAGATACTTAAAAGAGGTTGAGTTCTAGCTAGAGCAATTAGACAACAGAAGGAGGTCAAAGGGATACAAATTGGTAAGGAAGAAATCAAACTATCACTATTTGCAGATGATATGATCGTATATCTAAGTGACCCGAAAAACTCCACCAGAGAACTCCTGCAGCTT
>CM052704.1:95977314-95991257 GCA_028551405.1 Uromys caudimaculatus | reverse complement strand
TGGTGATGCTTACATCAATGGTTCCTGATCTCTTTCCTAGGTTTTCTAACTCCAGGGTTGTCTCCCTTTGTGATTTCTTTATTGTTTCTATTTCTATTTTTAGCTCCTGGATACTTTTGTGCATTTCCTTTGTCTGTTTGATTGTGTTTTCTTGAAATTCTGCCTGTTTGATTGAGTTTTCCTGTAATTCTTTAATGGATTTTTGTATTTCCTCTTGAAAGGCTTCTAGTAGTTTATCTCTGTTCTCTTGTATTTCTTTAAGGGTGTTATTCATTTCTTTCTTCATGTCATCTATCATCATCATGAGAAATGATTTAAGATCTGAATCTTGCTTTTCTGGTGTGTTGGGGTATCCAGGGCTTGCTGTGGTGGGAGAGCTGTGTTCTGATGATGCGGAGTACTCTTGGTTTCTGTTCTTTATGTTCTTACCCTTGCCTTTTGCCATCTTGTTGACTCTGATGTTAGCTGATCTTACTCTGTCTGGTTGTGGCTTGCCCCTCCTGCAGACCTCTGTGTCAGTACTCCTTGAAGACCAGCTCTCTCTGAGAGGTGTTTGGGTTTGGAGAGCTGTCACACAGGGTCTGCTCTGGGGTGCAGAATGGAATCAGAAGGATCTTGTCCCCTGCTGTCCATTGGTTCCTATGCCCTGACGGCTCTGTAAGCATTCCTCTTGATCCAGTGAGTTTGAACAGAAGTGGTGGTTTTGCCTGTGCTCAAAGGTGTGTCAGCACTCCTGCGATTCCCCAATCTCTCATGGAGCCTTGTGGCCCCGGCTGAGGTCCCCAGGCACAGGCCCCTTGTGGCCCAGGCAGAGGCCTCCACCCACAGGTGAAAACCGGAAGTTTCGAGGTTTTTCTGTCCCTGGGTTCTCAGGCCCCAGATCCCAGCGGATCCGGGCGGGTCTGGTTGAGAGGTGCTGCTCCCCTCAACCCCACTCATGCCCCTTCCAAGCTCCTGGGAGGTTATCTTTCTCTGGCGCTTGTATGTTATGGACTCCTGGTGGCCCAGACATAGGTCTCCACCCAAAGGTGAAAACCGGAAGGTTCACAGTTTTTCTGTCCCCGGGTTCTCAGGCCCTGCATCCCGGCAGATCCGGGCGGGTCTGGGTGAGAGGTGTTGCTCCCCTTAACCCCACTCACAGCCTTTCCAAGTTCCTGGAAGGCCACCCCTCTCCGGTGCTCCTTGGCTACAGACTCCTGGTGGCCCAGGCAGAGGTCTCCACCCACCCATTAGTATATCTTAAATCACACATCTAACACCACACATTAATAGTGGTAGACTTCAAGCCTTTTCTTTCACCAATGGACAGATCATCAAGTCAGAAACTAAAGAGATAATGGAACTAACAAAATCAAATGTACCTAATATATATCAACAGGATATTTCACACAAACACAAAAGAATATGCCTTTTTCTCTGCACCTTATGGAACCTTCTTCAAAATTGACCATATGATCAGACACAAAACAAGCCTCAACAGAAACAAGAAGATTGAAATAATTCCATGTATTCTATCAACCAACTATGAATTAAAGGTAGGTTTCAACAACAAACTACAACAACAACCACCACCACAACAACAAAAAACTCAGAAAGCCTACAGACTCATGGAAACTGAACAACTCTCTACTCAATGACTACTGAGTCAAAGAAAAAAATAAAGAAAGAAATTAAAGACTTTCTGAAATTCAATGAAAATGAAGGCACACCATACAGAAACTTATGGGAACAATAAAAGCAGTCCTAAAAAAAAAAAAAAAAAAAAAAAAAGTTCATAGCATGCAGTGACTTCACAAAGAAGTTGGAGAGATTTCATACCAGCAACTTAAAAACACACATGAAAGCTCCAGAACAAAATGAAGCAAACACACCTGAGAGAAGTAGACAGCAAGAAATAATCAAAAGTCAGGGCTTAAGTAAATAAATTAGAAACAAGAGAGCAATACAAAGAATCAACAAAACCAAAAACTGGTTCTTTGAGAAAATCAAGATCAACAAACCCTCAGCCAACCTAGCTAAAAGGCAGAGAGAAAGTATCCGAATTAACAAAATCAGAAAGGAAAAGGGGGGCATAACAACAGACACTAAGGAAACCTGGAATATCATTAGGTCTTACTTCAAAACATGTACTCCACAAAATTGGAAACTCTAAATAAAATGGATGATTTTCTTGATATATACCGCTTACAAAGTTAAATCAAGATCAGGTAGCCAATTTAAACAGTCCTAAAGAAATAGAAGCAGTCATTAAAAGTCTCCCAGTAAAAAGAAGGTAAAAAAAGGCCAGGGCCAAGTAATTTTAGTGCAAAATTCTACCAGACTTTCAGAGAAGAACTAATATAAATACTCTTTAAACTACTGTACAAAATAGAATCAGAAGAAACAGTGCCAAGGTCATCCTACGAGGCCACAGTCACCCTGATACCTAAACCACACAAAGATTCAACAAAGAAAGAGAATTTCAGGCCAATTTCCCTTCTGAACATTGATAAAATACTCAATAAAATACTTGCAAACCTAATAGAGTACACATCAAAAACTTCATTCACCATGAAGAAGTAGGCTTCATGCTAGGAATGCTGTGATGGTTATATACAAAAATTCATCAATGTAATGCACCATACAAACAAACTGAAAGAAAAACACCCATAATGATTATTGTAGTAGGTGCTAAAAGGGCATTTAACAAAATCTGACACTCTTGATGTTAAAAGTCTTAGAGAGATCAAGGATACAAGGTATATATCTACATATAATAAAGGCAATAGGCAGCAAGCCAATAGCCAATATCAAATTAAATGAGAAGAAACTTAAAGCAGTTCCATTAAAACCAGAGCCAAGACAAGGTTTCCCATAGTCTTTATATCTATTCAATATAGTATTTGAATTTCTAGCTAGAGAAATAAGGGAACTCAAGGAGATCAAGGGGATACACACTGGAAAAGAAGCCAAAGTACCCCTATTTGCAGATGATATGATAATATAAATAAATGTCCCCAAAATTCTACCAGAGAAATTCTACAACGAATAAACATCTTCAACAAACTGGTTAGATACAATATTAACACAAAAAAACTTCAGCAAACTGGTTAGATACAATATTAACACAAAAAACAAAACAAAACAAAACAAAACAAAACAGTAGTCTCCTTACACAAACAGTAAACAGACCAAGAAGGAAATTAGGAAAACAACATTTTTTACAATAGCAACAATAATATTAAATATCTTGGTATAACTCTAACAAAACAAGTGAAATACCTATATGAAAAGTACTTCAAGTCCCCACAGAATGAAATTGAGGGAGATATCAGAAGATAGAATGATCACCTATGTTCATGGAACAATAGGAATAATATAATAAAAATGACCATCTTACAAAAAGCAATCTACAGATTCAAAGCAATTTTCATCAAAACTCCAACTGAATTCTTTATAGACCTTGAAAGAACAATTCTCAACTTCATATAGAAAACCAAAAATCCCAGGATAGTGAAAACAATCATGTATAATAAGAAAAATACTGGAGGTATCACCAATCCTGACTTCAAGCAATAGTAATAAAAACTTCATGGTATTGGCATAAAAATAAACAGGTTTAAATATACCACATTTTCTGTATTCATTCTTCTGTTGAGGGACATCTGGGTTCTTTCTAGATTCTGGATATTATAAATAAGACTGCTGTGAACATAGAGGAGCATGGGTCCTTGTTATATGTTGGAGCATCTTTTGGGTATATGATTAGGAGTGGTATAGCTGAATCCTCAGTTAGTACTATGTCCAATGTTCTGACGAACCACCAGACTGATTTCGAGAGTGGTTATAGCAGCTTGCAATCCCACCAACAATGGAGGAGTGTTCCTCTTTCTCCACATCCTTGCCAGTATGTGCTGTCACCTGAGTTTTTTATCTTAGCCATTCTGAATGGTGTGATGTGGAATCTCAGGGTTGTTTTGATTTGCATTTCCCTGATGACTAAGGATGTTGAATATTTCTTTAGGTGCTTCTCAGCCACTTGAGTTTTCTCAGTTGAAAATTCTTTGTTTAGCTCTGTACTCCATTTTTAATAGGGTTATTTGGTTCTCTGGAATCTAACTTCTTGAGTTCTTTGTATATATTGGATATTAGCCCTCTATTAGATATAGGATTGGTAAAGATCTTTTCCCAATCTGTTGGTAGCCATTTTGTCCTATTGACAGTGTCCTTTGCCTTACAGAAGCTTTGCAGTTTTATGAGGTCCCATTTGTCGATTCTTGATCTTAGAGCATAAGCCATTGGTGTTCTGTTCAGGAAATTTTCCCCTGTGCCCATGTGTTCGAGGCTCTTCCCCACTTTCTCTTCTATTATTTTCAGTGTATCTGGTTTTAAGTGGAGATCCTTGATCCACTTGGACTTAAGCTTTGTACAGGGAGATAGGAATGGATCAATTTGCACTCTTCTACATGCTGACCTCCAGTGGAACCAGCAGCATTTGTTGAAAATGCTGTCTTTTCCACTGTATAGTCTTACCTCCTTTGTCAAATAGCAAGTGACTGTAGGTGTGTGGGTTCATTTCTGGGTCTTCAATTCCATTCCATTGATCTTCCTGCCTGTCACTGTACCAATACCATGCAGTTTTTATCACTATTGCTCTGTAATTCAGCTTGAGATCAGGGATGCTGCTTCCACCAGAAGTTCTTTTACGGTTGAGAATAATTTTCGATATCCTGGGTTTTTTGTTATTCCAAACGAATTTGCAAATTTGAGAGTGGGGAGGTGGGAGTGGCTGTGTGGTAGGGAGTTCATTCTCATAAAAGCAGGGAGGGGGGAAAGGGATAGGGGGTTTTGGGT
Source organism: Uromys caudimaculatus (assembly GCA_028551405.1). Taxonomy (NCBI): domain Eukaryota; kingdom Metazoa; phylum Chordata; class Mammalia; order Rodentia; family Muridae; genus Uromys; species Uromys caudimaculatus. Next base: position 95,986,424 of record CM052704.1, on the reverse strand, counting down.
TGGGGGGAACTGGGAAAGGGTATAGCATTTGAAATGTAAATAAAGAAAATATCCAATAGAAAATAATAAAATTATTGGGACCTCAGGAAACTCAAAACCATCTGTATGGCAAAGGAAACGATCAACAGGGAAAAATGGCAGCTATCCATTTCCTGGACATATACACAAAAGATGGTCTACCATACCACAGGATACTTGCTCAACTTTGATTATAGTTGCTTTATTGGTAATAGCCAGAAAGTAGAAACAACTTAGATGTCTCTCAACTGAAGAATGAAAAAAAGAAAATGTGTTACATCTACACAATGGAATATTATTCAGCTATTGAAAATGGAGACATCATGGAATTTTCAGACAAATGGATGGAACTAAAAATATCATCCTGAGTTAGGTAATCCAAACCCAGAAAGACATTCATGGTATGTATTCACTTATAAGTGGATATTAGCCATAAAATAATGAATAACCATGCTACAATCAACAGACCCAAAGAAACTAAATAACAGGGAGAGCCAAAGGGAGGATTCTTGAATCTCACTCAGAAGGGTGAAATAAAATAAACATTGGAGGTGAAAGGGGGGGGAGGAAGGTGGTGGGACAGGAGCTAGGGAGAGGAACTGAGGTAGAGATTAGTTGTGGGGAGGACTTGATACTAGAGAGGTCCTGGGAGTCTATGGGGTTGACTTTGACTGAGACTCCTTGTAACTGGGGATATGAAGGTTTAAGTGGCAACCTCCTGTAGTCAGGCAAGACTTCCAATGGAGGGAGAAGACACCAAACCACCTGCAAAACCTTTGGCGCAAAATCTGCCCTGCCTACAAGATGAGCAGGGATAAAGATACAGCAGAAATTGAATGAATGGACAATCAATGACTGATTTTCTTTGAGACCCACCTCATGGGTGGGTGACACTTGCAGACAGGAGACTAGCATAACTGTCTTCTGAGAGGCTTCATTCAGCAGATGCACAGAATCACAGCCAAACAGCAGCTGGAACATGGGGAGACTTGTTGAAGAATTGGGGAAAGGACTGTGGGAGCCAGAGGGTCAAGGACACCACAAAGAGACCTACAGAGTCAACTAGCCTGAGTCAGTGGGGACTCACAGAGACTAAACCACCAACCACCAATCAAAGAGCGTGCATGTGCTGAATCTACCCCCCCTACACATTTGTTGCAGATTTGCACCTTGGTCTTCATGTGATTCCCCTAACAAGTCAATCAGGAGCTGTCTCTGACTCTGTTGTCTGTCTTTGAATACTCTTTGCCTAGCTGTGCTGCCTGAACCGGTCTCAGTAGGAGAGCATGCACTTAGTCCTGCTCTCCACTGATGTGCCAGGGCTGGTTGGCAGCCATGGCATGGAGGTGGCTGGGGTACTTCCTCTTCTCTGAGGAAAGAGGGAAGGAGAAATAGGGAACGTGGTATGTGAAGGTTTGACTGGGAGATAAAAGGGGGGTCTGCACTTAGGATTTTAAATAAATAAATAAATAAACAAACAAATAAATAAATAAAAGTACCAAACTCAAAATTTATGAAGCCATAAAAGAAAATGTGTACTTCACAAAGCAGACAAAATATACCACTACAGGATCACTTTTATTTATTTTTAATTTCATAAAAGTTATTATAGAAACTTACAAATAAATAAGTAAATATAAAAGAGTACACAACCAAATAACCATCAGCTCAAAGTATGTACCACTCAATGAAATTCTATACAGTTAGAATAGACATTTGTTACAGAAGCTCTGGAACTTCATATTAAAAGTTACACTTTCCATATTGAATATATATTGTCCATTTGTTGAACACCCACAAGCAAAACATGCAGGATGACAGGATTAAAACCAGAAAGCTAACTAGCTTTATATATTTTTATAAGCCCTGCCAATTACCTGCATTCACTCCTTTCTATCCCACTGTTCCTTTTCTTCAGGTTATACTGAACCCACATGTGTATTTGTTATACAAAGTCTCATTTAAAACTTAAATAAATAATATGTCCAGGATCAAACAATTAGTATGAATGACAATATGACCAAAATTAGTCTAAAAGTCCTTTGTACTAAACATTTCACAGCACCTTGCAGCTCAAGATGAGAGGTTTGTTACAACTATTGTATTAATCAGCTCCCAGTCTACCCAATTGTTTTGATCCTCCTTTCGCAGGGGTCAAGGGGTCAATCCTTAAAATCTTCCACACTACTGTTCCATCACACAATTTTCCATCTGTGAGCCAGTTTTCCAGAAAACCACCTACAACTTTTATTATGAGTTCACAAGATTTACCAGTTGAGATAAAACATTAGATAAAATTAAATAATGAGAAAGTATTGCTAAGTAACAATTTTATGTTTCATGAGTTTTAGTGCTCCCAATAACAGCATGCCTAATTTTGCAAATAATTCCTTATTTAAAATTTTGCTTGCCAAACCAAAAAAAAAATCTAATATATTTCACAAATCACATAAATTATAGGTATCATAACTAAATTATTAATCCCCAAAAGTGTTAAAATGCATGACAGCTCGTAGGGGGAAAGGGAGTGCTAAATAAATCAGTGCTGATTTTAATAAACTAGAAGCTTTTAGGTACTAAATCTGTCTGCATCTGATCTGAATCGCAATTACCTGTCAAAAATTCATCCATCATCACTGGCTCCCAACAAGCTATCTTGGCAGCAGATGTCTGAAGAAACTTATTTCATATGGCAAATTTTTCTTGTGCTTTACAACGTCCCCAGGACTGACAGAAATTTCAGGGATCATTTCAGTACAACTCAGCAATATCCTGCTAGAAGCAAAAATATGTTTACAAATCCTATATAATTTATGAATGCATATTTTGTACATACAATATTCATAAATTGGTACTTTGAATCCTTTTGCTTCTAAATAACATGAATAATCATTTATTCTAGTACTCCAGTCTTCCATAGGAATGCATCCAGATATATAGATAGGAACAAAGCTCATAGTATGCCTTGTAATTGTAAGTTTTCCTTGAATAAAATATTAGTAATTTGTATTCTTCACTGGGAACATATAGGTGTTATTGTGTTACACTTTCTTTTTTATTAGTTCCATGAATTATTCTTTTTTTGATTTCTTGATCATTCAGTGGTGAGTACTTTAATCTCCACATGCTTATATATACTTATTAGAGTTTTTCTTTGCTGATAATTTTAAGTTTTGCTGTGTACATATCAGGTAGGATACATAAAATTATTTCAATTTTTCTATATTTGTTAAGTTTTGTGTGTGTGTGTGTGTGTGTGTGTGTGAGAGAGAGAGAGAGAGAGAGAGAGAGAGAGAGAGAGTGAGAGAGAGATTCTTACCATGTTGTATATTTTACAGAAGCTTCCACGAACGGCAGAGTAGAATGTATAGTCTTTGATGTTTGGGTGATACGTTCTATATACAACTATTACATCTATTTAATGTAAAATATCATTGAGTTCTGATGTTTGCCTGATAGTTTATTTTTTTATGTACATGACAAATCTACTGGAGAAAGTCACGTGTTTGACGATTCTACTACTATTAAATCTGTTTTAATCTGGTTTTCAATTTCATTAGAAAGCTTTTTCTAAATTTGGATGCAACAGAGTTTGGTGCATATATGCTTGGTGTTGTAGTGTTCTCTAGGTTAATTGATCTCTTGATTAGAATGAAATGCTCTTCCTTGTATCTTATTAGTTTTAGTCTGGAGTAACTTGTCAATCTTTTGGACGGTCATACCAGCCTTATTTCCTGATTCCATTTTCTTAAAATACTCTATTCCTTTCACTTTTGGGTACTGTTTATCTTTAAAGCTATGATAGGTTTCTTATAGACAACTAATAGTTGGATTTTGTTACTTAACTTTTTCTGTTAGTTATGTCTTCTGATTCTAGAGTTAATATCATTTTTAGAGTCAGGATTGAAGGATATGTGCAGATTGAAATCATTCATTTTTTTTGACAGTTTTTGTTATTATTTGTGCTTTTATCTTGAGTTACAGTTTTATGTTTCCTTCCTTGAGTCTCTTGACTTTGTTTTTTCCTCTCTAAGGTTTGAAGTATTTCTTCCAGTACCCTGCTTTGTGATTTTTTTTATAGAACTATTAATTTTTTTTTATCTATTGCACCATAAAATGTTTTTCTTTCTTCTTCAACTATGAAGGTAGTCTTGCGGGGTAGAGTAGTCTAGGTCAGCAGCTGTCTTTTAAGACTTGGAGTGCATTCATCTAGGCTTTTCCAGATTTTAGACATATTCAAATACCAGTGTATTTCTGACAGGTTTTATTATAAATATGACATATTCTTCTTTTTCAGCTGTCATTTTTTCTGAGTTTTTAATGTTTTTTAACTATGATAAGTCACAGAAAGTATATTTTCTTGTATTATCTGGTTGGTGTTGAAGATATTTCATGTATTTCTATGTGTATGTCTTTCCTTGGTTTGCAGGATGTTTTATTGGTAATTTAGGACAGTCTTGATGATAGCATTGGCATTAAGAAAACAAAACCAGAGAACTTGTTTTCAAAAAGCCATTATATTGATGGGGTTGTAATTGGTAAGTTCTATATTTGGTGTCTAGTATCTCACAAATTGAACATATGATACACTTCTATAATCCAGGACTAAGGAGGTGAGAGAAAAAGATATCAATAATTTAAGGACATCCTCACCAACCAAGAAACATAGGGGCCAGCCTAGGTTCAATGAAAGTTAGGAGCAAACCTGGGCTTGAGGATTTATATCAAAACAATATGAAAAAGTAAAAAGCAGTTTTCAGTTTTACAATTAGCTTAATATTTACCCACTTTTGAAAATTATGTTATTATTTTAAAATTCTTGTGCCAGAAAGTGAAATTCTTCATTTCTGTTTTTATCGAATAAGTTCTCCCCATAGAGCTTAGTTTGCCTGAAACTTCTTATAAATGCCAAGTCCTGATCATCTTATCACATAGGGTGAAATAAAAGATGCAGGACTATAGAGTACTCAAGGAAAGAGCGAATCTAGTAAACATATTTGGGGACATAGTACATTTTCATAATTATTGGTTCAAAGGATTAACGGAATAGTAAGTATATTTATATTTGTATGCTTTCTTATATGGTATTATATTTTTTTCAATACTTTATTTACATTTCCAATGTTTCCCCCTTTCCAAGTCTCCTTTTTTTGGAAAACCCCTATCCCCTACCCCTCCCCCCGCCTCTATGAGGGTATTCCACCACCCAGCCACCTGCCCACCCACTCCCATATTCCCACCTTGACATTCCCCTTTACTGGGGCCTCTAACACCCTCAGGTCCAAGGGCCTCTCCTCCCCCTGATGGCCAACAAGGCCCTCCTCTGCCACATATGTGGTCCGAGCCATAGGTCCCTCCATGTGTATTCTTTGGTTGGTGGTCCAGCCTCCAGGAGGACCGGGGGAGGGGCAGGCAGGCCAGTTGACACTGTTGCTTCCTCCACAGGACTGCAAACTCCTTCTGCTCCTTCAGTCTCTTCTCCAACTCCTCCATCTGGGACCTCACTCTCAAGCCAGCAGTTACTATAAAGTGAGACTTGGGTATTCCAAACTTTTGGGCTAATATCCACTAAACAGTGACTACTTACCATGTTCATTCTTCTGTGATTGAGTTGCCTCGCTCAGAATATTTTCAAGTTCCATCCATTTGCCTGCAAATTTCATTAAATCATTGTTTTTAATAGCTGAGTAGTACTCCATTGTGTAAATGTACCATATTTTCTGTATCCTTTCCTCTGATGAGGGACATCTGGGTTGTTTCCAGCTTCTGGCTATTATAAATATGACTGCTATGAACACAGTGGAGCATGTGTCTTTATAACATGCTGGAGCATATTTTGGGTATATGCCCAGGAGTGGTATAGCTGGGTCCTCAGGTAATATTATATCAGTTTTTCTGAGGGTCTGCCAAACTGATTTCCAGAGTGGTTGTACCAGCTTGCAATCCCACCAACAATGGAGGAGTGTTCCTCTTTCTCCACATTCTCCCCAGCATCTGCTGTCACCTGAGTTTTTGATCTTAGCCATTCTGACTGGTGTGAGGTGGAATCTCAGACTTGTTTTGATTTGCATTTCCCTGATGACTAAGGATATTGAGCATTTCTTTAGGTGCTTCTCAGCCCTGTGAATTTCCTCAGTTCAGAATGCTCTGTTCCCCATTTTTTGATGGGGTTATTTGGTTTTCTGGAGTCTAACTTCTTGAGTTCTTTGTATATTTGGATATTAGCCCTCTATCGGACGTAGGATTGGTAAAGATCTTTTCCCAAACTGTTGGTTGCTGTTTTGTCCTATTGACAGTATCTTTTGCCTTACAGAAGCTTTGCAATTTCATGAGGTCCCGTCGATTTTTCATCTTAGAGCATAAGCCATTGGTGTTCTGTTCAGGAACTTTTTCCCTGTACCCAGGTGTCTGAGACTTTTCCCCACTTTCTCTTCTATTAGATTCAGTGTATCTGGTTTTATGTGGAGGTCCTTGATCCACTAGGACTTGAGCTTTGTACAGGGAGATAGGAATGGATCAATTTGCATTCTTCTACATGTTGACCACCAGTTGAACCAGCACCGTTTGTTGAAAATGCTGTCTTTTTTCCACTGGATGGTTTTAGCTCCTTTGTTGAAAATCAAGTGACCATAAGTGTGTGGGTTCATTTCTGGGTCTTCAATTCTATTCCATTGATCTACCTGCCTGTCACTGTACCAATGCCATGCAGTTTTTATCACTACTGCTCTGTAGTGCAGCTTGAGGTCAGGAATGCTAATTCCACCAGAAGTTTTTTGTTGTTGAGAATATCTTTTTTTATCCTGGATTTTTCGTTGTCACAAATGAATTTTAGAATTGCTCTTTCTAAGTCTATGAAGAATTGAGTTGGAACTTTGATGGGGATTGCATTGAATGTGTAGGCTGCTTTTGGCAGGATGGCCATTTTTACTATATTAATCCTGCCAATCCATGAGCAGGGGAGAGCTTTCTACCTTCTGAGGTCTTCTTCGGTTTATTTCTTCAGAGACTTGAAGTTCTTGTCATACAGATCTTTCACTTGATTGGTTAGAGTCACACCAAGATACTTTATATTGTTTGTGATTATTGTGAAGGGTGTCATTTCCCTAATTTCTTTCTCAGCCTGTTTATCCTTCAAGTATAGGAAGGTTACTGATTTGTTTGAGTTAATTTTATAGAGGGCCACTTTGCTGAAATTGTTTATCAGCTGCAGCAGTTCTCTGGTGGAGTTTTTCGGGTCACTTAAGTATATGATCATATCATCTGCAAATAGTGATATTTTCATTTCTTACTTTCCAACTTGTATACCTTTGACCTCCTTTTGTTGTCTAATTACTCTAGCTAGAACTTCAATTACTATATTGAATAGATAGGGAGAGAGAGGGCAGCCTTGTCTAGTCCCTGATTTTAGTGCGATTGCTTCGAGTTTCTGTCCATTTAGTTTGATGTTGGCTATGGTTTGCTGTATATTGCTTTTACTATGTTTAGGTATGGGTCTTGAATTCCTGATCTTTCCAAGACTTTTATCATGAAGGGATACTGAATTTTGTCAAATAATTTTTCAGCATCTAAAGAAATGACCATGTGGTTTTTTTCTTTGAGTTTGTTTATGTAGTGGATTACATTGATGGATTTCCGGGAATTGAACCATCCTTGCATCCCTGGGATGAAGCCTACTTGATCATGATGAATGATCATTTCGATGTGTTCTTGAATTTGGTTTGCAAGAATTTTATTGAGTATTTTTGCATTGATATTCATAAAGGAAACTGGTCTGATTTTCTTTCTTTGTTGGGTCTTTGTGAGGTTTTGGTATCAGTGTAATTGTGGCCTCATAGAAGGAATTGTGTAGTGTTCCTTCTGTTTCTATTTTGTGGAATAGATTGAAGAGTGTCGGTATTAGGTCTTCTTTGAGGTCTGATAGAATTCTGCAGTTAACCCATCTGGTCCTGGGTTTTTTTTGGTTGGGAGTCTTTTAATGACTTCTCCTAATTCTTTAGGCATTATGGGACTGTTTAGATGGTTTATCTGATCCTGACTTAACTTTGGTATTTGATATCTGTCTAGAAAATTGTCCATTTAATCCAGATTTTGCAGTTTTGTTTAGTATAGGCTTTTGTAGTAGGATCTGATGATTTTTTGAATTTCCTCAGAATCTGTTGTTATGTCTCCCTTTTCATTTCTGATTTTGTTAATTTGGATCCTGTCTCTGTGCCCTCTGGCTAGGCTGGCTAAGGGTTTATCTATCTTTTTGATTTTCTCAAAAACCAACTCCTGGTTTTGTTGATTCCTTGTATAGTTCTTTGTTTCTACTTGGTTGATTTCAGCCCTGAGTTTGATCATTTCCTGCCTTCTACTCCTCTTGGGTGCATTAGCTTCTTTTTGTTATAGAGATTTCAGGTGTGCTGTTAAGCTGCTAGTGTATGTTCTCTCCAGTTTCTTTTTGGAGGTCCTCAAAGCTATGAGTTTTCCTATTAACACTGCTTTCATTGTGTCTCATAAGTTTGAGTATGTTGTACTTTCATTTTCATTAAATTCTAGGAAGTCTTTAATTTCTTTATTTATTTAATCTTTGACCAAGTTATCATTGAGTAGAGCATTGTTCAGCTTCCGTGTGTATGTGGGCTTTCTGTTGTTATTGTTGTCATTGAAGACCAGCCTTAATCTGTAGTGATCTGATAGGAGGCATGGGATTATTTCAATCTTCTTGTATTTGTGGAGGTTTGTTTTGTGTCCAATTATATGGTCAGTTTTGGAGAAGGTACCATTAGGTGTTTGGAAGGAGGTATATCCTTTTGATTTAGGATGAAATGTTCTATAGATATCTGTTAAATCCATTTGGTTCATAACATCTGTTAATTTCACTTTGTCTCTTTTTAATTCGTGATTTCAAGATCTGTCCATTGATATTAATGGGGTGTTGAAATCTCCTACTATCATTGTGTGAGGTGCGATGTGTGCTTTGAGCTTTAGTAAGGTTTCTTTTATGAATGTGGGTGCTCTTGCATTCGGAGCACAGATGTTCAGAATTGAGAGTTCTTCTTGGTAGATTTTTCCTGTGATGAGTATGAAGTGTCCTTCCTTATCTTTTTTGA
>CM052704.1:95943318-95977214 GCA_028551405.1 Uromys caudimaculatus | reverse complement strand
CAATTGAGGCCATTGATGTTAAGAGATATTAAGGAATAGTGATTGTTGGTTCCTGTTATTTTCGATGTTACTTTTAGGTTTGTGTGGCTATCTTCTTTTCAGTTTGTTGAAAGATTACTTTCTTGCTTTTTCTAGGGTGTAGTTTCCCTCCTTGAATTGATGTTTACCATCAATTATCCTTTGGAGGGCTGGGTTTGTGGACACATATTGTCTAAATTTGGTTTTGTCATGGAATATTTTGGTTTCACCATCTATGGTAATTGAGAGTTTTGCTTGGTATAGCAGCCTGGGCTGGTATTTGTGTTCTCTTAGGGTCTGTATGAGTTCTGCCCAGGATCTTCTAGTTTTCATAGTCTCTGGTGAGAAGTCTGGTGTAATTCTCATAGGTCTGCCTTTATATGTTACTTGACCTTTTTCCCTTACTGCTTTTAATATTCTTTCCTTGTTTTGTGTATTTGGTGTTTTCACTATAATGTGATGGGATGAATTTCTTTTCTGGTCCATTCTATTTGGAGTTTTGTAAGCTTCTTGTATATTTATGTTCATCTCTTTCTTTAAATTAGGGAAGTTTTCTTCTATAATTTTGTTGAAGATATTTACTAGTCCTTTAAGTTGAGAATCTTCACTCTCTTCCATATCTATTATCCTTAGGTTCTGTCTTCTCATTGTGTCCTGGATTTCATGGATGTTTTGGGTTATGAGCTTTTTGCATTTTGTATGTTCTTTCACCGTTGTCTCAATGTTGTCTATGGTATCTTCTGCTCCTGAGATTCTCTCTTCTATCTCTTGTATTCTGTTGGTTATGCTTGCATCTATGACTCCTGATATCTTTCCTAGGTTTCCAGGGTTATCTCCCTTTGTGATTTCTTTATTGTTTCTATTTCTATTTTTAGTCCCTGGATGGTTTTGTTCATTTCCTTCATCTGTTTGATTGTGTTTTCCTGTAATTCTTTAAAGGATTTTTGTGTTTCCTTTTTAAGGGCTTCTAGCTGTTTATCCATGTTCTCTTGTATTTCTTTAAGGGATTTATTTATGTCCTTCTTAAAGTCTTCTATCATCATCATGAGAACTGATTTTAAATCTGAGTCTTACTTTTCAGGTGTGTTGGCATATCCAGGGCTTGCTGTGGTGGGAGAGCTGGGTTCTGGTGATTCTAAGTAGCCTTGGTTTCTGTTCCTTATGTTCTTACCCTTGCCTTTTGCCATCTTGTTAACTCTGATGTTAGCTGATCTTACTCTGTCTGGCTGTGGCTCGTCCCTCCTGCAGGCCTCTGTATCAATACTCCTTGAAGATCAGCTCTTTCTGAAAGGTGTTTGGGTTTGGAGTGCTGTGGCACAGGGTCAGCTCTGGGGTGCAGACAGAAACCACAAGGATCTTGTCACCAGCGGTCCCTTGGTTCCTGTGTCCTAATAGCTCTGCAAGGGTCCCTCTTGATCCAGTGAGTTTGAACAGAAGTGGTGGTTTCGCCTATGCTCGAAGGTGTGTCAGCACTCCTGCGATAACAGCTCTCTCCTGGAGCCCTGTGGCCCAGGCTGAGGTCCCCATGTTCCGGTGAGCAGTGGTGCTTGTCTTATCCCCACTCACAGCTTTTCCATGATCCTAGAAGGCTGACTTTCTCCTGGTGTTGCTTGGCTCTGGGACCCCGGTGGCCCAGGCAGAGGTCTCCTGCCACAGATGGAGACCGGTAGGTTCCTATGCCAACTTTACCTCAGTCTGTTATTATATTTTATAATGGTTTAACACTTATAAACAAAATACAAATAATTTTTAAAAACTATTAAGCCATTTTAGTACATGAATAAAATACTTTTACTAATAATCAATATATATACATAAATTTCCAAAATATATGCCAAATAAATTTTATTAAAAATTACTGATAATAAATATATTCTGTTTATTTTATCATGATGAGATAAGACTGTGTTATGTAACTTCTTTAAAAATATAAAACTGAATCCTCTATCAATAATAAAAACATAAAATTCTAGGGAAAAAAACTTTCAATGTAATAGATTGAAAATATTTTTCTTATTTTTCTTTTTTCTTTTTCTTTTACTTTTTTTTTTTTTTTTTTTTTGGTTTGGTTTGGTTTGGGTTTTTATTTATCTGTTTTCTTTTGTTTTTGTTTTTGTTTTTGTTTTTTTACAGTCCAGACTTTATTCCCCTCCCAGTCTACCCTCCAACTATTCCACATCCCATACCTCCTCTCTGTGCCTGCCAGTCTCCATGAGGATGTCTCCACCTTCCCACTCCCACCCCCAACTCTAAACTCACTGGGCCTCCAGTCCCTTGAAGGTTGGGTGCATCTTCTCTAATTGAACACAGACCCTGTAGTCGTCTGCTGTATATGTGTTGGGGGCCTCATATCAGCTGGTGTATGCTGACTGGTTGGTGGTCCACTGTATGAGATCTCGGGGGTCCAGGTTAGTTGAGCCTGCCAGTCATTCTAGGTGGTCACCCTCCTCAACTTCTTCCGTTTTTTCCCTAATTCAACCACAGGGGTCAACAGCTTTTATCCATTGGTTGGGTATAAATATCTTCATCCTATTCTTTCAGCTGCTTGTTGAATCTTTCGGAGGGCAGTCATGATATAATGAAAACTAGAAACATGATGGACATTTCTCTGGATTAACAGGACAGAAATAACAGGTTGTGGTGACTCATTCTTATAATCTCAGAGCCCAGGGGATCAAGGTTGGAGTAACGTCTAAAGCTCGAGGTCGTACTGCAGTACCTGGTGAGCTTCCGTGTCAGGACAAATGATAGGATGATACCCTGTCTTACAGTAATTAATTAATTTTCAAAAACCTGCATGGTAACAGAAAAAGTGAAGTGGTTAAATAAAAGTCAAGAAATTATCTTGATTAACCGAAATATGAATTACTCTTATACTTGAGTCCAACCAGTTATGATGAGGCTAAGATCTGCATGAGATTTAGGTTATGAAATGATATCTATATTGCTTCATATGTGCCAGATCTTTCCCAAGAACTCTATTTTTTTTTTTTCAGTTCTCAAAAGGTTTCTATGAGAGGTACTTCTATGACCAGTATTTCACAGAAAGTAATATAAAGTAGGACTAAGTTGAACCATCTAGCTGTGAAGGGTTGGCACCAGATCTTCAGGACTTTCATGCACTGTTGTCTGTCATTCACTTACCCAGGGAAGAGGTCAACAGTGTCAATGGAGCTGAGAGGAGATTCCATCTACATGAGTCATGCTGTGCCTAAGCTTTCAATGAATGAGGCCACCTCCTAAGAGTGAAAAGTTATCTATTGGGTTAATAGCAGTAGGGTTTGGAATGACCTTGGGGAGTTTAACTCTGCATTGTATTTTTTTAAATTATTTATTTATTTGTTCTAAACTTCAGATTTTATTCCCCTCCTGGCCCACCCTCTGACTGTTCCACATCCCATACCTCCTCCCCTCACCCCTGTCTCCACCAGGATGTCCCTACGCCCCACCTCCCACCCCACCAGAACTCTAAACTCCCTGGGGTCTCCACTCTCTTGAGAGTTAGGTGCATCTTCTCTGACTAAACCCAGACTCAGCAGTCCTCTGCAGTATATGTGCTAAGGGCCTCATATCAGCTGATGTATGCTTCCTGGCTGGTGGTCCAGTGTCTGAGAGCTTTCAGGAGTCCAAATGATTGAGACTGCTGGTCCTCCTACATGGTCGCCCTCCTCCCCAGCCTCTTCCAGCTTTCTCCTAATTCAACCACAAGGGTCAGCAGCTTCTGTCCATTGGTTGGGTGCAAATATCTGCATCTGACTCAGCTGCTTATTGTGTCTTTGCAGGGCAGTCATGATTAGGTCCCTTTGTGAGTGCTCCATAGTCTCAGTAATAAGGTCAGGTCTTGAGGCCTCTCCTTGAGCTAGATCCCACTTTGGGCCTGTTGTTGGACCTTCTTTCCTCTGACTCCTCTCCATTTCCATTCCTGTAGTTCTTTCAGACAGGAACAATTATGGGTCAGAGTTTTTGACTGTGGGATGGCAATCGCATTCCTCACTTGATGTCCTGTCTTTCTGCTGGAGGTGGACTCTACAAGTTCCCTCTCCCCAATGTAGGGTATTTCATCTATGGTCCCTTTCTTTGAGTCCTGAGAGTCTCTACCTCCTAGGTCCCTGGTACATTCTGCAGGTTCCCCCCAACCTCCTACCTCCAGAGGTTGCCCGTTTTCATTCTTTCTGCTGGCCCTCAGGGCTTCCAACCTTTCCCCCACCCAATACCAGATCATGTTCCCCTCTTCTACCCCATCTCCTTTCCCTCAAAGTCCCTCCTTTCCTCCCCCCTTGTGGTTGCTTTCTTCTCCCTCCCAAGTGGAACTGAGGCATCCTCAGTTGGGCCTTTCAGCTTGTTGACCTTTTTGAGTTCTGGGAAATATATCTTGAGTACTCTGTATTTTTTTTTTTTTTGGCTAATATCCACTCATAAGTGAGTACATACCATGCATGTCCTTTGAGGTTTGAGTTACCTCACTCAGGATAATATTTTCTAGTTCCATCCATTTGCCTGTAAAACTCGGGATGTCCTTGTTCTTAATAGCTGAGTGGTATTCCATTGTGTAAATGAACCACACTTTTTGTATCCATTCTTCTGTCCTGGTACATCTGTGTTGTTTCCAGTTTGTGGCTATCACAAACAAGGCTGCTATGAACAGAGTGGAACATATGCCCCTGTAGCATGGAGGGACATCTTTTGGGTATATTCCTAAGAGTGGTGTTTCTGGATCTTCAGGTAGATCTATTTCCAATTTTCTGTGAAACTTCCAGAATGATTTCCAGAGTGGTTGTACCAGTTTGCAATCCCACCAGCAATGGAGGAGTGTTCCCCTTTCCCCACACTCTTGCCAACATGTGTTGTCACCTGAGGTTTTGCTCTTAACCATTCTGATTGGTGTAAGGTGGAATCTCAGGGTTGGTTTGATTTGCATTTCTCTGATGACTAAGGACTTTGAACATTTCTTTAGGTGCTTCTCGGCCATTCAAGATTTCTCTGTTGTGAATTCTGTTTAGTTCTATACACAAGTTTTTGATTGGGTTGTTTGTTTTTTTGGTGGTTAGCTTCTTGAGTTCTTTATATGTTTTGGGTATTATCTCTCTAACAGATGTGGGGTTAATGAAAATATATTTTCCCAATCTGTAGTTGCTGATTTGTCTTATTGCCTATGTCTTTTGCTTTACAGAAGCATTCCAGTTTCATGAGATCCCATTTATCAATTCTGCGTCTTAGATCATGTACCATTGGAGTTCTGTTTAGAAAATTTCCCCCTGTGCCAATGAGCTCAAGGTTCTTTTCCACTTTCTCTTCTATTAGATTCAGTGTATCTGTTTTTATGTTGAGGTCCTTGATCTACTTGGAATTGAGTTTTGTGCAAGGTGACAAATATGTGTCTATATTCATTTTTTACATATCAACAGCCAGTTAGATGAGCACCATTTGTTGAAAATGCTTTCTTTTTTCCATTGTATATGTTTGGCTTCTTTGTCAAAGATCAAGTGTCTATAAGTGTGTGGTTTTATTTCTGGGTCTTCAATTCTATTCCACTGATCAACGTGTCTGTCTCTGTACCAACACCATGCAGTTTTTATGACTATTGCTCTGTAGTAAAGCTTGAGGTCAGGGATGGTGATTCCCCCAGTCATTCTTATATTATTAAGTATTGTTTCCACAATCCTGGGATTTTTGCCTTTCCAGATGAATTTGAGAATTGTTCTTTCCATGTCTTTGAGGAATTGTGCTAGTTTTTTGATGGGGATTGCATTGAATCTGTAGATTGCCTTTGGTAGGATGGCCATTTTTACTAGGTTAATTCTACCAATTAATGAGCATGGGAGATCTCTCCATTTTCTGAGATTTTCGATTTCTTTCTTGAGAGACTTGAAGTTGTTGTCATACAGATCTTTCACTTGTTTGGTTAGAGTTACCCCAAGATATTTTATATTATTTGTAGCTATTCTGAAGGGAGTTGTTTTCCTAATTTCTTTCTCAGCCTGTTTATCATTTGTATAAAGGAAGGCTGCTGATTTATTTGAGTTAATTTTATATTTGACCACTTTGCTGAAGTTGTTTATCAGCTGGAGAAGTTCTCTGGTAGAGATTTTAGGGTCACTTATGTATACTACCATATCATCTGCAAAGAGTGAGACCTTTATTTCTTCTTTGCCAATTTGTATCCCCTTGATCTCTAATTGTTGTCTTATTGTTCTTGCTAGTACTTCAAGTACTATAATGAATAGATATTGGGAGAGTGGGCATCCTTGTCCTGTCCCCGACTTTAGTGAGATTGTTTCAAGTATGTCTCCATTTAATTTGATATTGGTTGTTGGTTTGCTGTATATTGCTTTTATTATGTTTAGGTACTGGCCTTGAATTCCTGATCTCTCCAATACTTTTAACATGAAGGGGTGTTTTATTTTGTCAAATGCTTTTTCTGCATCTAAGGAAATGATCATGTGATTTTTTTCTTTGAGTTTGTTTATATAGTGAATTACGTTAATATATTTTTATTTATTGAACCAACCTTGCATCCCTGGGATGAAGCCTACTTGATTGTGGTGAATGATGGTTTTGATGTGTTCTTGTATTTGGTTTGTAAGAATTTTATTGAGTATTTTTGCATCAATATTCTTAAGTGAGATTGGTCTGAAGTTATCTTTTTTGGTTGGATCCTTGTGTGGTTTAAGTATCAGAATAATTGTGGCTTGATAGAATGAATTAGGTAGTATTCCTTCTGCTTCTATTTTATGGAATAGTTTGAGGAATATTGCTATCAGGTCTTTTTTGAAGATCTGGTAGAATTCTGCACTAAATACATCTGGCCCTGGGGTTTTTTTGGTTGGAAGGCTTTAAATTACTTCTTCTATTTCCTTATGGGATATGAACCTGTTTAGATAGGTTAACTGCTCTTGATTTAACTTTGGTATGTGGTATCTGTCTGGAAAACCATCCATTTCATCTAAATTTTCCAGTTTTGTTAAGTATAGGCTTTTGTAGTAGGATCTGATTTTGTTTTTTAATTTCTTCCATTCCTGTTGTTATGTCTCCCTTTTCATTTCTGATTTTGTTAATTTGCATACTGCTTCCTTGCCATTTAGTTAGTTTGGTTAGGATTTTATCTATCTTGTTGATTCTCTCAAAGAACCAGCTTTTGGTTTTGTTGATACTTTGTATTGCTCTCTTTGTTTCTATTTGGTTGATTTCAGCCCCGAGTTTGGCAATTTCCTGCCATCTACTCCTCTTGCATGTGTTTGCTTCTTTTTGTTCTAGAGCTCTCAAGTGTGTTGTTAAGTTGCTAGTGTAAGATCTTTCTAGTTTCTTTACCAGGGAGATTAGTGCTATGAATATTTTCCTCTTAGCACAGCTTTTATTGTGTCCAATAAGTTTGGGTATGATATGTCAACATTTTCATTAAATTCCAGGAAGTCTTTAATTTCTTTATTTCTTCCTGACCAAGTTGTCATTGAGTAGAGAGTTGTTAAGTTTCCACATGTATGTAGGATTTCTGTTGGTTTTGCTGTTACTAAAGACCAGCCTTAGGCCATGGTGATCTGATAGGATTCATGGAATTATTTTAATCTTCTTGTATTGATTGAGGGTTGGTTTTTGACCAATTATATGGTCAATTTTGGAGAATTTACCATGAGTTGCCAAGAAGAAGGTGTATTTTTTTCTTTTAGAGTGAAATGTTCAGTAGATATCTGTTAAATCCTTTTGGTTCATAACCTCAATTAGTTTCTCTGTGTCTCTGTTTATTTTATGTTTCAATGACCTGTCCATTGGTGAGAGTGGGCTCTTGAAGTCTACCACTATTATTGTGTGGGGTTCGATATGTGTTTTGAGCATTATTAAAGTTTCTTTTATTAATGTGGGTGCTCTTGTATTTGGGGCATAGATGTTCAGAATTAAGACTTTCTCTTGGTGGATTTTCCCTTTGATGAATATGAAGTATCCTTCCTCATCATGTTTAATAACTTTTGGTTGAAAGTATATTTTATTGGATATTATAATGGCAACTCTAGCCTGCTTCCTGGGACCATTTGCTTGTAAGACCTTTTTCCATCCTTCTACTCTGAGATAGTGACTGTCTTTGTTATTGAGGAGTGTTTCATTTAAATGTCATGTTAAATATAGCATATGTGGGGGATGAAGAGCATGAGGAAGCAACAATGATAGCCACATTCGCACTTAAGAAAAACAAAAATCCATGTTACTGTTATTTAAATTCATGATGACAAAATATAAAATTTTTGTTGTGGCTAATACAAAGTTCATGTTATTCTCAATAAATAAAATAGCTGGCAAAAAACATAAAATTATGAATGAAAATAGGAAATGCTAAATAACTCCAAGTAGTTATGACAGCCACAATGAAAGACTATAGGTGCAATGTTAAAAGCAAAGACACCAAGAGAAGTTTTCAACCATTGTGGATGGAATTATTTTGGAAAAAATCTAGCAGTCTTATTTTACATCATTTCTTGTTTGTTTTAAGAAACATAAACACATGGAAACACTACTGGCCATCATTTTCAACATCAGGCTTTCCTAAAGTAAAATAAACTATGCCTAAAGACACAACATAAGAAGAGGAACACAGTGTAACTCAGAATAGTACCAAAGTGGAGTTTAGGTGATTGTTCATAAACATACAATGAAAAAACAAAATACTCTGTTCTATTAGCATAGGAAAATACAAACTGGAAAAAAAGACACTGATAAAAGAAATCAGACAAAGGATTCTCTAAATACTCCTATTGCTAATCCACAGTCCTCAGTACCTATTCTCTCCTGGGCTGGACTTCTTTCCCCCCCTAGCACATCCCACACCCATCCCTACTTACATACATCCTTTCAAACATATACCCGTCCATACATGACAAAGTGCATGCTACTTTTACCTATCTAAGTCTGAGTTAACTAGTTTCTAGACACATATATTTTACTGTATTTTTTTCATTTTTACTTCTGTATAAAATCATATTGTGTACATATATGTGTACACATGTACACAAACATATACAGTAATTTTCTTTGTCATTTTATTTATTGATTGACACCATGTTACTTTCATTTTTTATCTTTGCTGAGTAGTGCATAAATAAATAAGGATGATCAGGTATTCTGTGATATGATATGTGTACAGTATTTATGGTTTATTCTTGCTATTCCTCATATATTACTTCAAGGTATTTATGTCAGGAAAAAATTGTCCACAGGAATGTAATACACAGGTAATTAAATTATTGTTAATGGAAAGTTTCAAGATACAGAAATATTGGTCATGGATGTTTAAATTGACATGTTCTACTCCATATTTCAGAATGAACTATGATATGACGTGTCCTATAAAAATAAAAGACAGAATGACTTTATATTGTATTGCCATGATACATGAACTCGACAACGTAGTAACAAAGAAAAATAATAAAAAGACCTTTTTTCTCATGAAATTCCATATAATACCTTGAATAAAATATGAATAAACCAAGTCCAGAGACATATAAAATTAATATACTATGTAAAGTGGGATCTGTGCCAGCGATGTGAAGATGATTAAACAATCAAATCCTGATTACACAGTGAAAATTAATTGCAATGAAATCCTTTAACTTGCTAAAGGAGAAGAATCATGTAATCATTAAGAGCTGCAATAAGTACATTGAACAATGCCTACTACCTTCACCTCTTATAAAGAGCTGAATTAATTATTTCCTGTACATGGCAGGATATATATATATATATTTCAGGAATTCTGAGTTCATGAATCTTCTCATCTCCCAACACTGCGTTCACAGCATATTCCTAAAATAGTCAGCGTCATATAATTGATACATATTGATCCTTATTTACAAAGTAGTTTCATTTTGTATATTTCTTGAACTGATTTGTTGGTATGCTATATTTTAAGAATATAGTGTAAATTCAATAAGTTTTCTCTAACATATAAAAAATAGATCAGAGTGTAAAAAACATGGTTTCAGATCAATAGTATTCGCCATCCTTTTTAAAACACCATTACCAAAATAATACATTAACAACTCAGCCTGCTCTATGACATATTCTTGTTACTTAATGCTCATATTCAAAACCTCTTAGTATGAAGGTTTTTTCTCTTTTTCTTAGCCTTCTTATAAAGATTTACTTTCCAATTTGGTCAGTATTACTTAGCTTTTGTTGTAAGTGTCCAGTTTCACATTATGTGAAACACCATTGTCATTTCTTGATGAGTGGATGCTTCTATTGCTCCTGAAAGAAACCTCAGATGCATTCATGTTGAACTGTAAGAAATAAAAGATTTCTTAAAATAGTTCAGACCAAAGGCAAGCCCAAATATGAATCCTCCATTTCTAGCCCTTTGTCTTTCTGTCCGTCTGTAGTTGTGATCTGTGGCATGACTATATCTGTATATTGTCTGTCTCTATCCTGTGTTGCCTTTCCTTCCCAAAAGGTGTTAATCAACTTACTGAACACCACAGAAGACATTGAACAGGCACGGAAACAGGAGTGCTTTTCCTACAGAAATCTTTGAGTTTACAGGTGAAGCAGTTCTTTTACTGACCACAACTGACCAAGAGTAGCTCTCAAAAGCACATGTAGATGTCATCAAGCTATATTCACAGCATTTATGGGCTATTCATTCCTTAAGATTGCTTTCAACCTGTGGGCTCTTTTCAGCGAATGATTACCATAACACACACAACACAGAAATATTTTTCTGAGTCAGAGGCATGGAAGAGAACATAGTTTAAGATTAAAGCTACACATTTAGCTTATGCTGTAAATGCTGATTTCACTGGAAATTCTAGGCACATTGTGTTTCATTTCATTGTTTTCTTAAGGTGTATTCAACAGGCTGGGCACGCAAGAGGACAACAGATTGAGTCCATAGATTCAAATGACCTCAAGGCATATTGTCAAGTTGGCTTTGAGATTTTGCAAAAATTCTTTCTCTTCAAGGTAAAAGGTATTTTCAGAGAAGAAAACCACTAAAGGTGCCACTTGTGAGCAAGTTAGTTAATACTTCAAATAGGGCTGTTAATCACTAGGCCAATAGCTTGTATTCTGCTTTATACTCTTTCTGGTTATGACTTCTGAATATCTCGTAGAGATTGCAAGTAATTTGAAAAAAAATGTTTAGGATCTCATTTACTTAATAAAAGTTTTAGCTTGTTCAACACCTTCTCAGATGAATATGTTTCTTTATTTTTTTTTAATCAAGGGAGGTATTTAATTGGGGGTTCAAGTTTCAGAAGCTTAGTCCATTATCACTGATGAAGGGAATATGACAGCTGAGAGCTACATCCTGGTCCTCAGGATTCTGAGACCTCAAAGCCACCCCCAGTGACACATTTTTCCCAACAAGGTCATACCTACTCCAACAATGTCACATCTGCTAATCCTTCTAATCTTTACAAAAAGTTCTACTCCCTGGTGACTAAGCATTCAAATATATGAGCCTATGGGTACATTTTTATTCAATCCACCCTTCTGGCTACATGGAATTACCATTGGTAGCAATCACTAGCTTTGGCATTTTGCCTGAGATACAGACCTTTCTTCCAATAGCTTTTTTGATCTTTTTTATGGTAGTTAACAAACCAGCTACCAAAATTCAACAATTTTAAATAGAACCCAGTTTCCTCTTTTCTTTCTTTCTTTTTTTTTTAATTCTTTTTTTTTCCTTTTTGCTTCTTTTTTTTTAAAAAAAAAAATTGAATATTTTCTTTATTTACATTTCAAATATTTTCCCCTTTTCAGGTCTCCCCATCAGAAACCCCCTATCCCAACTCCCCTCCCCCTGTGTCTATGAGGGTGCTCCAATGTGGGACCTTGCAAGGCAGCCTGGTTTCTGGTTGAGCTAAGGTTTAAAACCCTGGCGAATCCAGTAGGGAATAACCCTACAAGGGACGTAGGCATTTTACAGGCTCCTGGGAACCAGGCCCTCCATAGGTCTGTGACTATCAGTCACTTAAGGGTAACACCCAAGCCACTCCACAGGTAGAGGTACGGTCACATAGCCTGAAGACATCCCCATGTTAATGAGGCACCTAGAGGCTTAGGCACTCCCCTTCCCAGTCACTCCTCCCTGCAGAGGTATTTCAGTCTCATGCCTGCCCTGAGGTTGGGGATACAGATACACTCAGACCCTGAAACCATGAACTGCCTCTCTTCATCGGGATTGCCACTGGGAGCAGTGGAACAGGCCTTTGTCTAAAGAGCTGTCCAGTCTCCCAGAGAAGGCCTCCCAGCACTCTGAGCCACAGCCACCACCAAACCAAGCCAACCAGCTAGCTGGCATCAAGCCAAGGACCTGGACCCTGGTGGGACTCAACCATGCTCTCCCTGCTTTCTTTCCCCCTCCCACTCAGCCTGGACCAGCTCCAGGCTGCAGGCCCCCACTCCATTCTCAGCTCTTCCGTGGCATCCAGCAGCGCCTGGGATACCCAAGAGCCGGAGAACCGAGCCAGCTTCCCTGCAGTCCCTGGGATCCCAGGCCACACATTCCCCAACCCCTGGCAGTGTCCCACAGAGGCTTCTTACAGCCTGACACCCGCCCTGTGGTGCTGTGGGGTGAGCATGGTCAAACCTCCCACATCCCGCCTCTCCGAGAGGCCCAAGCGTGGGGATGATGAGGGACACTCACAACCCCACCCACCAGTGAATCCAACACTCACCTACCCACCCACTCTCATCTTCCCTCCCTGGCATTCCCCTCACTGGTGCATCTGACACCCTCAGGCCCAAGCGCCTCTGCTCCCACTGATGGCCAACAAGGCCCTCCACTGAAACATATGCAGCTGGAACCATGGGTCCTTCCATGTGTATTCTTTGGTTGGTAGTCCAGTCCCCTCTGATTACCTTAAGATTAAGGGCACCAATGATAACAGCAACGTCAATTAAAAAGAGACCAGTGACCTGTGGTCACATAAGGGATTAGCTTAGATATGTCCGTGAGTCCCTTGTCTCCTAACTAAATTTCTACTTCTCTGGACTGAGGTATCCCTAGCAAATTGAGTCACTGCCTAAATCGTAAATAAATTTTATGATGGAATGCCAATGGAATGAGGGAGCCATCTCACCGATATTTTACTTCTAATTAAAGAAAAATTATATGCTAAGGTTGACAACAAATGGTGAGGTGGTTATGGAGAAGGATAATATCTTATTTACTTTGGGTGGGATTACACAGAGATCCATCCATTCTGAAAATCAGTATGAAGAATCCTAAATATAAAAATAAATCTAGCACATGCCCAACAAATAAAACTACTTACAGTATGCCAAAGGGCTCAATATTCTATTCCACAGATACTTGCACAGCAGTTCACAATAGCTGGATAAAAATACAAGACTTGCCTTCTTAAAGCTTGTAGACCGCACAGTGCTAGTATCTTCGTGGGAAGACATGGATGCCAGAGAGGAGCAGCTGACTAATACAAGAATATTAAAAATTGAGGAGATGCTTCTGGTCTGAGCCTGTGCCCTGGGCAGACCTTGGGAGCTAGTTTCACACCCAGTCTCACAACACCCAGAGGAAGCTCAACTTGCAGGTGCTCTAACACACCCAGGATCACAGGTGAGGAGGCCACAACATCTGCCCTAACACTGAGACTAACTGGGACCCCAGATCCAGGGAAACTGCACCCGGAGCAGACCTGGAATAATGGCTCTGCACTCACTCCTATAACATCCAGAGGGAGCCTGACTCCCAGATGCTCTGAAAGGCCCAGGATCACAGGAGAGGCCACAACATCTGCCCCATCACCCAAAGTAACTGGGTACCCCGGGATCTAGGGATGCAGGAACCCCACCCAGCCAGTGGCATGGGTTTCTTCCTGTCTGAACCTGTACCTGGAGCAATCCTACAGTGCTGGCTCTGTACCCACTCTTAAAATAACCTGAGGGAGTCCTGCTCCCAGATGCTCTGTAATGCCCAGGATCACAGAATCCCAAGATCACAGGATCACAGAGGAAGTTTAACTCCCAGGAGATTAGACACACCCAGGAGCCCTGGAGCTCTGACACACTCAAGATCACAGCTGAGGCTACAACATCTTTCCCAACACTGAGCGTTACTGGGACCCCCACAGGAACCAGGGAAACACAAACCACTGACCAGCCAGTGGCATGGGTTCTTTCCAGCTTTCACCTGTTCCCAGAGCAAACTCAGGGCTCTGGCTCTCCATGCACCTCTGCAACAGAGAAAGCGTGACTCCTAGGAGCTCTGACACAACTGGATCTCAGGAGCTTGGTCACATCAGGATTTCATGATTCCAAAGGCAACTTGAATCTCAGAAACTCTGACACACCCAGGATCTCAGGATTACAGGATCCCAGAATCATAGAGACAGCTGGACTCTGAGGAGTTCTGACACAGGATCACAGGAGGGACAGGCTTCAGTCAGAGACAGCAAGGGCAGGTAGCACTAGAGATAACCAGATGGTGAGAGGTAAGCACAAGAACATAAGCAAGAGAAACCAAGGATACTTTGCATCATATAGTTCTCACACTATAGCAAGTCCTGGATGCCCCATCAGACCAGAAAAGCAAGATTTGAATTTAAAATCACATCTCATGATGACGATAGCAGACTTGAAGAAGGAAATAAATAACTCACTTAAAGAAATACAGGAGAGGGACAGGATTCTTCCAGTCTCAATCTGCACTCTGGACCTAAGGCTGTCTCACAGCACTCCACACACAAATCCCGCCAGGAGAGAACTGGTCTCCCAGGAGTGCTGACATACCTAAAACCACAGGCTTACAGGCCCACAGAATGGACAAGCTCCAGTCAGAGACAACAAGACCAACTAACACTAGAGATAACCAGATGGCGAGAGGTAAGCATAAGAACCTAAGCAACAGAAATAAAGGATACTTGGCATCACCAGAACCCAGTTCTCCCACCACAGCAAGTCCTAGATATCCCAACACACCAGAAAAGCAAGATCCAAATTTAAAATCACATCTAATGATAATGATAGATAATGATAGATAATGATAGATGACTGTAAATTAAAGAAATACAGGAGGACACAGGTAAACAAGTAAAAGCCCTTAAAGAGGAAACTCAAAAATCCCTTAAAGAATCCCAGGAAAATACAACCAAATAGGTGAAGGAATTGAACAAAATCATTCAGGATCTAAAAATGGAAATAGAAACAATAAAGAAATCACAAAGGGAGACAGCCCTGGAGACTGAAAACCTAGGAAAGAGATCAGGAACAACAGGAACCAAGGAATTTCAAAAAATCATATCCTACTACAAAAGACTGTACTCGACAAGACTGGAAAATCTGGATGAAATGGACAATTTTCTTGACAGATACCAGGTACCAAAGTTAAGCCAGGATGAGAGAAACCATCTAAAGAGCCCTATAACCCATAAAGAAATAGAAGCAGTCATTAAAAGTCTCCCAACCAAAAATAAGCCCAGGACCAGATGGATTTAGTGCAGAATTCTATCAGACTTTAAAAGCAGACCTAATACCAATACTTTTCAAACTTTCCACAAAATAGAAATAGAAGGAACACTACCAATTCCCCCTATGAAGCCACAATTATGCTTATACCTAAACTACACAAAGTTCCAACAAAGAAAGGGAACTTCAGACCAATTTCCTTATGAATATTGATGCAAAAATACTCAATAAAAATTCTTACAAACCAAATCAAAAACACATCAAAACAATCAAACCTCATGATCAAGTAGGCTTCATTCCAGGGATGCAGGGATGGTTTAATATATGGAAATCCATCAACATAATCCACTATATAAACAAACTCAAAAGAAAAAGAAACCACATGATCATCTCATTAGATGCTGAGAAAGCATTTGACAAAATTCAACACACCCTTCATTGTAAAACTCTTGGAAAGATCAGGAATTCAAGGCCCATACCTAAACATAGTAAAAGCAATATACAGCAAACCAGTAGCCAACATCAAACAAATGGAGAGAAACTTGAAACAATCCCACTAAAATCGAGGACCAGACAAGGCTGGCCACTCTCTCCCTATCTATTCAATAAAGTGCTCAAAGTCATAGCCAGAACAATTAGACAACAATAGTAGATCTAAAGAATACAAATTGGGAAGGAAGAAATCAAAATATCACTATTTGCAGATGATATGATTGTATACCTAAGTGACCCCAAAAATTCCACCAGACAACTCCTACACCTGATAAACAACTTCAGCAAAGTGGCTGAATATAAAATTAACTCAAATCAGTAGCTTTCATCTACTATAAGGATAAAAAGGCTGAGAAAAAAATTAGTGGAATGATACTCTTCACAATAGTCACAAATAATATAAAATACCTTGGTGTGACTCTAACCAAGCAAGTGAAAGGTCTGTATGACAAGAACCTCAAGTCTCTGAAGAAAGTAATTGAAGAAAATCTCAGAAGATGGAAAGATACCCCATGCTCATGGATTGGCAGGATTAATATAGTAAAAATGGCCATCCTACCAAAAGCAATATACAGATTCAATGAAATCCCCATTGAAATTCCAACTCGATTCTGCATAGAGTTAAGAAAAGCAATTTCCAAATTTATTTGGAATAGCAAAAATCCCAGGATATTGAAAAACATTCTCAACAATAAAAGAACTTCTGGGGGAATCACCATCTCAGACCTCAATCTATATTACAGAGCAATAGTTATAAAAACTGTATGGTATTGATACAAAGACAGGCAGGTAGATCAATGGAATAGAATTGAAGACTTATGAATGAACCCACACACCTCTGGTCACTTGATCTTTGACAAAGGAGCTAAAACCATCCAGTGGGGAAAAAAAAGAAAGCATTTTCAACAAATGGTGCTGGTTCCACAAATTGATCCATTCCTATCTCCCTGTACAAAGCTTAAGTCTAAGTGGATCAAGGACCTCCACATAAAACCAGATACACTGAAACTAATAGAAGAGAAAGTGGGGAAAGATCCTCAAACACATGGGCACAAGGGAAAATTTCTTGAACAGAACACCAATGGTTTATGCTCTAAGATCAAGAATCACCAAATGGGACCTCATAAGGCAAATGACACAGTTAATAGGACAAAACGGCAACCAACTGACTGGAAAAGATCGTTACCAATCCAACATCCGATAGAGCGCTAATAACCAATATATAAAAAGAGCTCAAGAAGTTAGACTCCAGAGAACCAAATAACTCTATTAAAAATGAGGTACAGAGCTAAACAAATAATTCTCAACTGAGGAATATCAAATCGTTGTAAAGGTCTGAAAGAAATATTCAACATACTTAGTCATCAGGGAAATGCAAATCAAAACAACCCTGAGATTCCACCTCGCACCAGTCAGAATGGCTAAGATCAAAAACTCAGGTGACAGCAGATGCCGGCAAGGATGTGAAGAAAGAGGAACAGTTCTCCACTGTTGGTGGGATTACAGGCTGGTGCAACCACTCCAAAACTCATTCTGGCAGTTCTACAGGACCCAGCTATACCACTCCTGGGCGTATACCAAAAAAAAAAAAAAAAAAAAAAATGCTCCAACATATAACAAGGACACATGCACCACTTTGTTCATAGCAACCTTATTTATAATAGCCAGAAGCTGGAAAGAACCCAGATGTCCTTCAATAGAGGAATAGATACAGAAAACGTGGTACATTTACACAATTGTGTACTACTCAGCTATTAAAATCAATGACTTCATTAAATTCTTAGGCTAATGGATGGAACTAGAAAATATCATCCTGAGTGAAGTAACCCAGTCACAAAAGAACACACATGTTATGCACTCACTGATAAGTGGATATTAGCCTAAAAACTCCAAATACCCAAGAAGCAATTCACAGACCACATGAAGCTCAAGAAGAAGAAAGACCAAAGTGTGGGTGTTTTGGTCCTTCTTAGAAAGGGAAGCAAAATACTCATGGAAGCAAATAGAGAGACAAGGTATAGAGCAGGGACTGAAGGAAAGGCCATCCAGAGACTGCCCCACCTGGGGATCCATCCCATATACAGTCACCTAACCCCAACACTATTGTGGATGCCAAGAAGTGCTTGTTGAAAGGAGCCGGATAGAGCTGTCTCCTGAGAGGCTCTGTCAGAGTCTGATAAATGCAGAGGCAGATGCTTGTAGTCAACCATTGAACTGAGCACAGGGTCCTCAATGGAAGAGTTAGAGAAAGGACTGAAGGAGCTGAAGGAGTTTGCAACCCATAGGAAGAACAACAATATCAACCAACCAGATCTGCCAGAGCTCCCAGGGACTAAACCACCAACCAAGGAGTACACAGGGAGGAACCCATGGCTCCAGTGGCATATGTAGCATAGCCTTGCTGGGACTCAATGGGAGGAGAGGCCCTTGGTCCTATGGAGGCTCAGTGCCCCAGTGTGAGGTAATGCCAGGGCGGGATGGCTGGAGTGGGTAGGTGGTGAGGCAACACCCTCATAGAAGCAGGGGAGGAGGGGATGGGATATGGGTTTTCCGGGTAGGGAAACCAGGAAAGGAAATGCATTTGAAATGTTAATAAAGAAAATATCCAATAAAAAGGGGGAACAAAGTAATAACTAAAGAGTAGGAAGTAATAAATTTGAATAAAATAGGGGAATACAGGAAGAGCTGTAATGAAGGGAAGATGAAAGAATGTAAATACCGTACTCACTTATGAAAATCTCAAATAATACAAATGAAAAAAAATTGAGATTTGACCAGTGAATACATGCTTTTAATTTGATAGTTTGACACAAGAAACAGTGAAAAAGCCTACTGTGAACAGGATGACTGTACCTGAAAAGAATGCATTTATGCTTGGATTTTCCCAAGAGGATTCTGTGTTTTTAACACACTAAGAAGTTTGTGAGTAAATGTACACATTATTTTGCCTATGTAATTCATTCTGCAATGAATACAAACTTCAGAGCATATGTTATAAACACAATAATTCAGGTTTTATGTGCCATATACCTGCTGAATTTAAACAAATCAAACAAAAAGAGAAGAGAAATGAACATACTTTTCTGGATGAATGATGATTAACTGGATCCAATAAACTTTCTGTATCAGAAATATTTCTTCAATAAAATAATTTTTAAAATATTGAAAATGATAAATTTTCTTTCAGTAAAATTTCTTTCCCGATAAAGACATGGCCATTATGTTTGTACTATAAAAGTTATATAGTAATTTTATTAATTCTTAGATAATTTTATACCATGTATTTAGTCATATTTAATGCCCTCTTCCAACTCTACTCAAGTCCAAACCTTTCTTGCTTCAATTACCCACTCAATATTTTGTCATCTTAAAAAAATAAATAAATAAAACAAGATGAAGTTGAGTGTGTGTTTCCTACACAGTCTTAGCTTTGAGGCATCTATTACGATGTAGTTGACATACTATAGGTTATACCCTTAAAGAAAATGTCTCCCTCTCCATCCAGCTAATTGGTTGCTAAAAGTTTCACAGCTAGAAATGGAACCCATACCTGGCAACAGTATCTAGGCTATGAATCTATAGTTAGACATGTCATAGGCGCTAGGGTAGAAGTTAATACTATTATCCTAGTAAATATACATAGTATTAAAATGAATTCTAATGATTTATTGTTATATGAACAAATTAGTACAGCTCCCAACCTTCTTCATCTGAGAAGCATTGTTGGTAGATGAGACTAACACAAAAACCCACAACTGATTAATTTGCCAAACAACTATAACAACAACAACCATAACAACAACAAATTATGCTATACACTGAATTTTAAGAAACACTGTTATGCCTTGAAAATTTTGAGATGAGATACCCTTAAGTTTATTACTTAAACTCACATTTAAATTTAAAGTAATGATGAAGAATGCATTTAGAAATGGAAATTTAGATGTCCACACAATTGTTTCATTAATCACATTGCTTCACATTTATTTGTATATGTTTTATTTCATCTTTTCCCATTGATGTATATTCATTGTATGTGGTACTCATATAATTATATCACATATATGGAACTTTGTTTCCATACTCCTATAGTCTATATTATGTTCCCTCTCATATTTCATTGGTCTCCACTATTGCTCCAGGCATTTTTGCTCTTACATTCATATGTATACATTTTCAGTGTATAATTATATTCAATATAGGAACGATGAATGAGAGAAAAATGTGATATTTGTCCTTCTGAGTTGACTTAATTCATTGAATATCACTATATCCAGTTTAAATAGATCATAATGAAATTTTATGACCACATTTCAAGATAAAGCTCATGAAATTTATATTAGAATTATGTCAAAATACACACTTTGATATTCCTATGATGAAGTCTGGAATTTTGCTGCTGAAAGAGAATTTAAAAAAACACTGTGCTGGCATATTATGCCATTTAGCCATGCTACCTTAAGGAATGTGTATGCCTTACTGTCTTAACACGAGGTGACATAAAGCCACATATTATCTCCTTTGTGACAGAATGATTAAGTCAAATACAAAGTATATTACAATTCATTTACATAATTAAAAGTATGGAAATGTTTTAACTTGAAAATATAGCATAAAATATGTTAAATGAGAGGTTTTTTTAAAAAGTATTTTATTTATGATTATGTTTATTTATGTGTGAGTGAGTCTGTACCTAGGATGTGCACATGAGTAAATGAACCAGGAGAGAACAGACAATGAAGCTTCATTTCTGCAACTGGAGTTACAAGTGGCTGTGAGCCTCACAATATGGGTGTTAAAATGTAGTAGGAACCTTTGTTCCAACTCAGCTTCCTGCTTTCTAAAAGGTGAGGATACAATCCCTGTCCTTGTGGGAGCTGAGGGTGACGAAGGTAGAGGCATGAGCATCAGCTACCTTCCTGTGACTCAGGGCTGCTTCTCAGGGAGCGTGGACCCAGGGCAGGAAGTCTTTATCTCTCTGTATTAGAAATAAAACTGTAACTAAGAACCAGAAGACATACCATGAAGCTCCTTAAGGTTATCTAGAAATCATTGTCCTTATAAACAATAAGGACTTTGTTGAACACCCCACATGACAAGGCTTCTTTCAAACAGACAGGGGTCCCCTGCTCATTTGATACTTACTTTGTATGTAAGCAGTAAGACTGAAAGCATTTGATTTCTCATCTAGGAAATTAATTTTGTTTGTGAAAATAGCCATTTTCTTTTTTCATTTAGAAACATCATGGAATACATCACTTTTAGCATTATTGGTGTGATTTACAAAAATAAAGAAGAGATAGAACTTTAATTACGTGATATTACTGAAGACATAGTATTAGCAAAATAGAATTGATATTAATTGATTCATTTTGCTTTCTATTAACTAAACAAAACTGTATTAAATGTTACATGTGTTGCAAAATCATTACTGACATTGGCACATGGACTAATTAATGTGAAAAAACATGGCTTTAAGGTAACATTTTATCATAGTAAAATGAATTTCCTAGGCAGTATTTAAATATATTGTTCATAACTAAATCTTATTTATAGATTGACTTTACATAGCATTATGATACTCTAGCTGCTATTTTGTCACACTATAAGTATTTTGAATTGTCCTCTGCACTATAAAATTTTACCTATTCAATGCCTTGCACTAATTTTGCTTACTTCTTCCATCAATGTATATAATCATGGTAAAACTAAAATCTTAAGACTAACTGTGTTCATTTCTACAAACTTTTCACTTTTTCTGCCAGTTTATATTTTGCTGATAAATTTATTGGTTTGAAGCAAACATTAATTCTTAATTTTCAGACAGTTCATCCACTCTATCATCTATGTCTGCCTTTCCTAGAAGCATATATAAATTTGTGAAAGTTGATTCTTTTTTCTTTGTTTTCATATTTTTAAATAGTCTCAATTATGCTTTGTGTTGCAATGATCTATTAAGTCTCTAGAGGATTTACTTTACATATCATAATTTTCAGGTAATTAACAATGAATATCTTCATATATTTTTATTTTGTTAATTTACATTCTTTGGGATGCTTCATTGAAATACAGGATTCATACCTGATGTGCCTCCGACTGTCTCTGGCCTAATGGGAGCCAGAGAGCTACAGGCTCTTTACCTTAACTGGTAGAAGGCTGTTAATATTTTGTTTCTTTTATGGATTAATTAAAGTTTTCTTTGCAGGATATATATATGTATGTGTTTTTAATGTGTGAAACTATTCGATTTGCATAACATCTTACAAGATTAAAATCATATTTAAATAAAATATTTATACTTACAATAGATTAAATTTGAGAAAGGTAGTAAGTCTTAAATGCATTTGTTAAGAGACAGAGAAAGAATACTTATTTTTCAGTGAGTACATTCTTTAATGAAGTTTGTAAATCTTGCATTTTACTTCAGTTTTATGGTATACCTGACTTTAAAAGGGACAATGTATTTATACACATTAGTAGGAAATAGTATAGCATGACAATATATGCTCCATATTTTATTCTCATCCTGTTGATGGTTGAATATAAATGGAATTCAGCAGTGCCCTCTACACACCTGCAGGGATAAACAACATTTATGCTGTGGATGTTTCAGTAAGCATCAACACTCATGCTGTTAGATGTAGATGAAGACAGTAATTTAGTATAGTCTTGTGAAAAGAAATCCCCATGTGTGTATATATTAAAAATGCCCAGTATGTTCAGTGTTCTTCACAATATTCCTTTGAGTTCTAGGGGATTTATCTCTCAGTCATAATTATGCAAATGAGAAAATACTACTGAAGTGATTGATTATTTAATATTTTTTTTACAATCTGTCATCACAAAATAGCCTCACATATAACATTATATCAGGATGAGAATAATGCTAAGTTCTTTCTAATGTAGTTAAGTTTGAAAATTCTGTTTGTTTTTCTTGTTGTCTTGCTACCTGGAATTCTATGAAAACATTTAGGATGTTTTACATTTTAATAAAGAAGATCTTAAAATTTGATCTTTTTTAAAGAATGCTTTGTAAACTGGAATAGTATTTTGAGATTTATTATTTTTTATCTTTACTTATGTGAATGTATGTTTGATTGTGAATACATGCCATTTTGAAAGAGAAAAGGGAAAAAGCAGCTTTTAACATTAATTAAATATGCTCACTTAGAAAATATTGGGTCAGCTGGAAAGAATGAAACACAGTAAGAAATTGTCTCTGGTCAACAATGTCTGTCAGTATTTCTGTAAACCTGCCTGCCCTTCCTCTGCTTCTACAAAGGATAATATTTGTTCTTCTCCCTTGAGTAGAGACTAACACGTTCCCTTAGACAGCACATCCTGTTTGCAAAGACAAAACTGTGTTAATTAGAGACCTGCAAATATTAACTTCTATAAATTTTGTCAGCTTTGGGGACAGTCTCTGATGTGGTTGAGATTAAAAAAAAACTAAAATGCTCATAAGATAATGCCTAAACCTATATAAAAATTTCTGACTGAGCCTAGGCTTATAAGCAATGTCCAGAAGCCACAGCTGTAATTTAATTAAACAGGTTTTCCCTTACTTCCAAGGACTGATACTTTCCCCTTGGGTTAGGTAGATGCTCCAGCCCCAACCATCTCTCTGTGGATGCTGTGAAGGCCAGAAGAGGGTGTTGGATCCCCTGAAGCTTAGGTTATAGAATGCTTTGAGCTGTGTCATATGGGTCTGGGATCTAAACTTGAGTCCTCTGTAAGAGCAATTTACTTGGGGCTGGAAAGATGGCTCAGCATTAAGAGCACTGGCTACTCTTCCAGGAGACCTGGGTTCAATCCCCAGCATTCACATAAGTTGACAACAGTTTCTAACAGCAGTTCCAGGAGATCAGATACCACCACATAAACATACATGCAGGCAAAATACCAATGCACGTAAAATAAAAATAAATAAATTATAAAAGAAAAAGAATTTACTCCCTTAACAACTGAGCCATGTTGCTAGTACCAAAATTTTAAGATTAAAAGCCATTGTTCTGTTTTCCTTGATTAACAGAATGAAGGAGCTGGAGTAAGAAGGGTGGGAAAGCTCAAGTAGAACCCACACCTAAGGGCAAGACTAGGAGAGGTCAATTCCCAACCGTGGAGACCCAGGAGATGTGCAAAGAGCAGAGCCCTGAAGCTTCAGGCTTTGTCTGCAGACAACAATATGCAATTCACAAGAGGCTCTCTGTGTCCATATCCTAGTTCTTCAGCCATTCACAAAGGAAAGACTTAAGGTGAGCTTACTTCATTAGCAAAGCTGGAAGTCTAGGATGACTGGAATGAAAAGGTTTGCCCTCAAGTATCAATTTATTACCAATTTATTGTATTTGTTTAGTGCCAGCGAGGTATCTGACAATAATATACATATGATTAGATAGATAGATAGATAGATAGATAGATAGATAGATAGATAGATAGATAGATAGATAGATAATTTTTGGCTGAGGAATGATATTGTTGCAAAAGATGGGCAGAAAGATTATAAATGACGTCAGAACATGGATTGCTTTGAGATTTTGCCTCCTAGTACAGCAGAAGAAACACCCAGAAACTCTCACCAATATGACTGCCTTAACAGGCACTGAGCAAATAGAACACCAATAGCTATAAAAACATGACACAGAAAAAGCCCAAGAGATCTAAACCCTACAGGAAGAGCTACAGGCAACTTAGAAATGCTGGGAGCAACAGAAATAGTCTTTTTGTATCGCTCTATTGGGACTTGTTATGGGATTTGCATACACACTGACTTTGTTGCTCCTCTTCCTTTCTGCCCTCAGTGAAGTCCCCTTTTCTGATCCTGTCACTCCCCTTCCATCTACACTAGCCACATTTCTGCTTCCATGTAATATGTTATTGTTTTATTTGTCCTCCTTCCAACATGGCTTTCAAAGCCCAATGGTTCTTTCTCTAGTGTCATGGTATATCAACCACATATATGTGTGTATAAAAATTAACATCTATTTTATTTGAGTTAATTTTATATCCAGCAACTTTGCTGAAGTTGTTGATCAGCTGTAGACGCTCTAAGTAGAATTTTGGGGGTTGCTTATGCTTACTATCATATCGTCTGTAAATAGTGATACCTTGACTTCTTCTTTTCCAATTTGTATCCCTTCTTAAATACTCTTTGTTGTCTTATTGCTCTAGCTAGAACACTGATACATTATGTATTGAATAGACATGGAGAAAGTGGGCAGCCTTTTCTTGTTCCTGATTTTAGTGAAATTGCTTCAAGTTTCTCTTCATTTAATTTAATATTGGCTGTTCAAATTTTTTAACCCAGAATTGTACCTGTCTAAAAGAAATGCAAAGACAAAAATGGAGCAGAGAGTGAAGAAAAGGCCACCAGTGACTGGCCCAACTTGGGATCCATCCCATGAGTGCACATCAAATCCTGACACTATTTCTGAAGCTACAGTGTAGCTGAGGACTGCCTTGTATGGCCTCAGTGGGAGAGGATGTCTTTAATCCTATGGAAACTTGATGCCCCAGGAAAGACGGACGCTAGTGGGGGTGAGGTGGGGTGAAATAATTTAATAAAAAGTGAAATGTCAGAAACCATTAAAAAAATTAACACGTATAATCTATGTATAAGGAAAAAATTGTGAAGTTTGTCTGACCATAAGATACAACATCTAATAATTTCCAGGTTTTTGTTTTTCTTTTTCACTTTCTGTTCAATAGAAAATCATTCCACTGTCTGCATATACTATATTCTCTTTATTCATTTTTTGTTGGTGAACACTTACACTATATCCATTTATCAGCTTTTGTGAATATATTTAGTAATAAACTTATATAGTCAAATATTTCTTCATGGGGACTCAGTGTCATTTGGATATATATATACTTCCAAATATATATATATATATATATATTTGATTCATATGGTAATAGGATTTTTTGAGTAACCTCCATATCTATTGTCAAAATACCTATACCAGGTTTTACTCCCACTGATAGTGAATGAGCACTCCTCTTACCATATATTTCTCGAACATTAAATTCATTAATGTAATTAATTAATCAATTCATTAGCTGAATAATGATTCTGAACTGGGTTCCATAAACTTTTAATGTTGTTTGAATTTGTGTTTTTTCTGATGGCTAATGGTGTGCAATACACTTTAGAATGAGTTTTGGATGTTTGTATTTCTTTTTAGAAGTGTGTACTCAGTTCATTATTAATTCATTCTTAAATTATATATTTTTTATATTTTTTTACTTTTATTTTTCATTAATTATTTTATTTATTTACATTTCATATGTTGTTCTCCTTCCCTGTCCCCCTCCACGAGCCACCCATCCCATCCCCCCACCCCTTGCCTCTAAGAGGATGCCCCCCAACCCATCAACTCCCACCTCACCCCTCTAGTATCCTCCCTTCTCTGGGGCATCAAGACTCCACAGGACTAAGCTGATCCCCTCCCACTGAGGCCAGACAAGTCCTCTGCTACAAACTTAGAGGGTGGTCATGTACCCGCCCATGTATGCTCTTTGATTGGTGGTTTAATCTCTGGGAGCTCTGAGGGGTCTGGGTTAGTTAATACTGTTGTTCTTCCTAAGGGGTTGCCAACCCCTTCAGTTCTTTCAGTCCTTCCCTTAACTCTTCAAAAGAGATCCCAAGCTCAGACCACTGGTTGACTGTAAGTATCTGTCTCAGTCAACTGCTGGTACAGCCTCTCAGAAGACAGGCATGTCAGGCCACATCTGCAAGCACAACATAGCATCAACAATAGTGTCAGGTTTGGTGCCTGCACATGGGATGGATTCCAAGGTGGGGTGCTCTCTGGATGGCCTTTCCTTCAGTTTCTGTTCCATTTTTGTCCCTGCATTTCCTTTAGACAGGAAAAATTCTGTGTCAAAAATTTTGAGATGGGTGGGTGGCCCCATCAGTCAACTGGGGGGCATGTTGATCTGTTGGAGGTGGTGTCTCCAGCTTCCATTGCCAGACTGTTGGGCATTTCAGCTAAGGTCATCCCCATTGGGTGCTGGGAGCCTCTCACATCCCAGGTCTCTGGGACTTTCTAGAGGTTCCCACACACACACCAAGCACTGCCACATATTTCTAGTCATTCTCCTGGCCCTCTTGGCTTCTCTCTTATCTCTCCCCCATAACTGCTTCTGCTCACCCCATTTTCCCTCCCCCTCCCCTTTTCCACCCAGGTCCTTCCCTTTCTCTGCCTCCCATGATTATTTTGCTTCCCCTTCTAAGTAGGATTGAAACATTCACACTCTGGCCTTCCGTCTTGTTAAACAGTTGTAGCACATGTATCCCAAACGTTTGGGCTAATATCTAATTATCAGAGTATATTTCATGCATGTCCTTTTGGATCTGGGTTACCTCACTCAGGATGATATTTTCTAGTTCCATCACAAAATTCATGATCTTTTTTTTTTTTTTTAAAGTAATGATTAAGTTTATTATCCAAAACTTTTCTTTTCTCCCAATAACACAGACACAATGTAGGTTGGCACGACTGATCCTTCATACTTAGTAGATGAGTGGTCAGTGTGTGTGTGCATGTCTTACAGAACAAGCTCCCGCAGGTCAATGGATGTGGACCATTGTTTCACACACTCCCCACTCCCCACCCCCATCCAGTCCAGCAGTTGATGCACATCTCCATCACCGTGAGCTTTGGTCTGTGCTCTCTCTGCAGGCTTCTCCTTAGAACTGGAATTCCACCTGGCCTCATGCTGGATACCCAGGACATGAATAGTAGAGTAGTGGCTTTATAAATATTCGTGGAACAGACAGTGCCAGGTCACCTCTGAAAACGTGACATCTCTTCACT
The DNA here is from genome assembly GCA_028551405.1 of Uromys caudimaculatus. NCBI lineage: Eukaryota > Metazoa > Chordata > Mammalia > Rodentia > Muridae > Uromys > Uromys caudimaculatus. The sequence continues at coordinate 95,949,471 of CM052704.1, read as the reverse complement.
CTCATACACCGTAGTGACTGGTTAGGAATAAACTCACTCAAGCGACTGGAGAGATGGCTCAGTAGTTAAGTACAGAGGCCTGACTTCAGGACACAGGTTCAATTCCAAATACCCAAATGGCAGCTCATAACTATATGAACACCAGTTCTAGGATCTCACACCCTCACAGAACACAGATGCACATATTAAATAAAATAAAATATTTCAGCCACTGAACATGAAGAAAGCCACTCTCTGCAGGCTATACCACTGAATTAAAAGCCCTCTACCATCTTCAATGTGAGGTAGGTGACAAGTAGGCTGAGGTGACCTCCTCCTACAGGAAAAACACAACTCTCAGAGCCTGAATCTAGGTGGAAGCCTTCTCTGGCCATCTTCTGTGGTGATTCAGGGCTGAGTATTCTTGAGGATCCTGAATTTGAAGCCAGCCTGGTCTACACAGGGAGTCCAGAACAACCACGACTGCCCTGCCTACACACCTAAGCAGTGAGTTTTGTTAGTGTTGTCTGTCTTAAGAGATACATTGGCCTTCATCCCCCTGCAGCACACACAGTAAAGAAAGGGGTAAGGTGACAACTCATTGGCACCAGAAAGAGTCTTCAATGCCCTGCTTCCTGGACATTCCAAGTTTCAAGCTATACTCAGTCAATCAGTCACAGGACAACACCTTCTTCCCTTCAGGAGTTCACTTTGGGCAGGATTGGGCTGCAGTGCTTGGAAGCCAGGCTCAGCAGGTTGGGGCTGCCTCCCTTCTCCCTCCAGGGGATTCCTGGAGAGGAATGTGGAAGGAAGTGTTCCCTGGCCTCACTCCACAAAAGCCTAACCAAGCCTGCTCCTCCATGCTTTCTCCCCACCCTACCTTCTAGAAGGCTGTTTTCTGGCTTCTATCTCCTTCTATCTCCCTTAGAGTCCCAAGCTTAATCAAATTCTGGTCTCCCAGGAAAGCAGGTCACTGGACCAGAATAGGATTGTGGGAGCTTTCTGGTTCATTTCTCTAGTGTCCCCCGAGGTCACAGGAAACTGAAGAAGGCCTAAGTGTTCATTCACATCTTGGATGCTCCATCCTCCCAGCAGGGGGTCAGTGCAGTCAGTCACCCCTGGAAGAAGCTGGAAGTGTTTCCTTAGCCTCTGAACTTGTCTCCATCACCACTTAGCAGCCAGCCACTGAAACTTAGTGCCTGTGATTTTCCCATTGCTATAGAGGTACATGGCTGTCCTCTATGCCCAGGTATGGTTGGAAGATGGCTCAGAATCAGTGCAGTTTAGACTTCAGCCTCTTCCAGGCACAGAAGTGTTTCTGTAGAATGGCAGAGGGAGTTGTCCAGTCACGATTGGCAGTCCAATAGCAATGATCTCTCTACATTCACTACAGGCACCCCCAATTCTTAAAAATGTCAGCAGCCTTGATTGAGTGTGGGACAGAGATTATGGATCCAGCATAGCTCTCATGACAAAAGGGGAGGGGCTGCAGTACATAAAACAATACATCGGGGTTGGAGGGATGGCTCGGCAGTTAAGAACACTGCTCTTTGATAGGTCCTGAGTTCAATTCGAGGCAACCTTATGGTGGCTCACACCATTTGTAATGGGATCCAAGGCCTTCTTCTGGTGTGTCTGAGGACAGCTACAGTGTACTTGTCATATATATAAAAGAAATAAACAAAATCTTTTTAAAAAAATAAATAAAATAAAAGATAAAAATATAAAATAAATTAAATCAAAGGACAGGAGACATGATGGGGTAGGCCGTCATTCCAGGGTCCTGGGCTTGGTCTAAGAGGTTTGTGTGTGAAGTAGCTCAAAGGGTTGCATAGGCTCTCCCTTGAGTCTGGCCTGCAGGACCCTCAGGCCTGAGGCTGTGGGGAGGAGGTGGCTCTGTGGGAGCTGGCATCAGAACAACCTGACTGTAGGGTGGTGGTGGATCCAAGGTTGTGACACAAATGCTCTCTAGGGGAGCAATGGAGGGCGGTTCTGGAGGTGTCTGGTTGTCTGCTGTTGTTACATAGTGCTATAGTTCTCTGTACTTGGGACACAAGCACCTCGCTAGACCACAGATGTACAAAAGCAGTAAAATGACGCATAAATTGATGAACACTAAGATCCTGAAGGGGTCATTTGCAAGATCACTGACTTTTCTTTCTGGACAGCATTTATTGTCACAGCATGTGAATCCTTTGGGGCAGTTTAAGACATCACATGTGTTTACAGCCTCCTTGGTGCTTACTCCTTGGAGACTGGAAAGCAGGTCAAAGATCATGGTGAGTGCACCTGGGATCCAGGCGACCTGCATCCTGGCAAGGGGTCCACTGAGCTTCTGTGAGAGACATGGCAAGACCTTTCCAACTTCTCTCCACCTATGAGGCCCAGTCTCAGCATAGGGTGGGAGTTAACACACAAGAAGTGGAGTGGAGCTGGCCTAGCTTGAGTTTGAGGAACTGGGAATTGGAAGTTTAGAAGAGATTGCTTTACCAACTTTGTCAGTTGAATGGAGCAGAGCACTCTCATGATCATTTTTAATAGCTGAATATTCCATTGTGTAAATGAACCACATTTTCTGTATCCGTTCTTCAGTTGAGGGACATATGGGTGGTTTCCAGCTTCTAGATATTACAAATACTGTTGTTATAAACGCATGTCCTTGTGTATGGTGGGGCATGTTTGGGTATATGCCCAGGAGTGATATAGCTGGGTCTTACGGTAGATATATTTCCAATTTTCTGAGGAACCACCAGATTAATTTCCAGAGTGGTTGTACAAGTTTGCAATCTCACCAACAATGGAGGAGTGTTCCTCTTTCTCCACATCCTTGCCAGCATCTGCTGTCACCTGAGTTTTTGATTAGCTATTCTGACTGGTGTAAGGTAGAAACTTAGAGTCATTTTTTGATTTGCATTTCTCTGATGACTAAGGATGAGACTATTTCTTTAAGTGCTTCTGGACTATTCAAGACCCCTCAGTTGAGGAATCTCTGTTTAGCTCTGTAGCCTATTTTTTAAATGGATTATTTGATTTTCTGGATACTCACTTCTTGAGTTCTTTGTATAGTTTGCATATTGGCCCTCTATCGGATCTAAGGTTAGGGAAGTTTTTTTCCCCAATCTATAGATTACCATTTTGTCTTATTAACAGTGACCTTTGCTTTACAGAAGCTTTTCAGTTTCATGAGATCCCATTTGTCAATTGTTGATCTTAGAACCTGAGCCATTGGTGATCTGTTCAGGAAATTTCCCCTTGTACCCATGTGTTCAAGGCTATTTCCCACTTTCTCTTCTATTAGATTCAGTTTATCTGGTTTTATGTTGAGGTCCTTGGATCATTTGTACTTGAGCTTTGTACAAGGAAATGGATCAATCTGCATTGTTCTCCATGCAGACTGCCAGTTATACCAGCACCATTTGCTGAAGATGCTTTACTTTTTCCATTGGATTGTTGTGGCTTCTTTGTCAAAGATGAAGTGTGTGAGTTTATTCCTGGGTTTTTAATTCTATTCCACTGATTGACATGTTTATATTTTTTAAAAAATTATTGAAAACAAATTCTTCTTTCATACAATACATCCCAACCACAGTCTCCCATCCCTTTCCACCTGGCATCTCTGTCCCCATTTTCTATCTCCCCTAGATCCACCATGTCCATTTTCTGTTCAGAAAAGAACAGGTCTTTAAGAGCCTACAGTCACATGGGACAAAATAAAATACAATAGGACTAGAAAAAATTCCCTCCTACTGAGGCTAGAAAAACAAAATCCAATGGGAGGGAAAGAGTTCCAAGAGCAGGCAAAGGAGTCAGAGACATACCCTCTCCCACTGTTAGGAGTCCCACAAAAACACCAAACTAACAGCCATATATCACATATTGGCAAAGAAGCCTGTGCAGAATCATGCAGGCCTCTTGTTTGCTTCTTCAGTCTCTCTGAGCCCATGTGAGCTCCGCCTACTTGATTTGGAAGGCCTTGTTCTCTTGGTGTCCTCCATCCCCTCTGCCTCCTGCAGTCTTCTCTCCTTCTCTCATTTATTGATTGGTATATTTGAGGTTGTGCTGTATAATTTTACAGCACTCATAGATTCTAGATCTGATCCCACTGAGATGTAGATAATTAATTATGGCAAAGATGTGGAATAAAAGCATTGAAAAAAATAGCCTTTTCAAAAAAAGGTGCTGAAAATATAGATATTCATGTGAAGGATAATAAAATTGCACCCATACCTATGCCTTCTCAAAACACAATTCAAAAAGGATTAAATACTTTAATATAAAATACCAATTTCAGGGACAATTTAAGATCTAAGCATAAGCAACAAATTTTTCCAAAGTACTTCAAAAGCACCGGGAATGATCTCAACAATGGATAAATGGGTTTATATAGAAATGTAGAATCTACACAGCAAGAGAAACTCTAAGCAGTAGAGTGGTGAGGCAGTTTGGGAATGGGTCAAATCTTTGCTGGATATTCCAGATGGTGGGCAAATATCTAAAATTGAGTTCTCTTAAAAACAGTTCCTGGACTGAAACACTAATGAAATATCAGGAGGATATTAAGTGATCATAGGAGCAGAGAAATTACTTACAGGATATGTTTTCTGAAGCAAGTGCTCTCAGAAAAGGGGGATCAGGAGTCATGGAGAAGAAGGTACCATTCTGAACATCACCAATGCTGAGAGAAACAATGAACAGGCTTACACTTTTCACTGTACACATGTTCACACTATCAATGGGGGAAGGAGGTGTATTGTAAATGATTCTGAAATATAAGAATGATTTATGATCATTGGAAATAAAATAATTCTGAGGGCCAAAAAGTATTAGGAAGCTAAGAATACTGGAATAATATTAAGGAAGAAATCATATTTATTTATTTGTGAATAATTAATTTTAGATGTTCAACCAAATGATATTTATAGTTTTACCTTGCCAAGTGAAAAGGTCTTTTGGAAGTGAAAACATATTTCTTATCATGATCACATTTAAAATTATTTAAAAGGAAAAAAGTTCATGATCAATCTATATCACCTTATTTTTATCATTGAAAAAGAAATGTCACTGATAAGAGATAAATGATTCTGCAGCCAGTATTAAGTAGATAAAACAAATACCAAAGTTAAAGCAAGGATATTCTTTAACTCTGTTGAGCAGATAAATTATGCCTTTGAAACATATTTTCCATTTATCTGATAGGCAAATCTTAATGTAATGGTTGCTTAATGTTTATCTAGATGGAGCAATGTGAGGAAATTGCAGTAATGAGCCATCTTAAAGTATTTTAATGACAATCTAAGGAACTATGCCAATAAATTTAATAGATTTGAAATGATTGAACGGAGAATAATGCCACCTTTAAAGAGATCTGAAAATATATGAAGCATGTCCTTAGCACTGCAATCTTCACACCAGATTTCTTCAATAGCAGATGACTGAATGTCAAAATAAAAGGTCAAACTATGCTGGAATTTAAAATATAAATTCTGATCTTTCACTGGACAACATATATCTTGATGTCAGAAAATAAAAAGCAATCATAAGTTTACTTATAAGAAGATAAACCCATCAATTCAATTTCTGCTGCCTATATATTGATCGATGTGTGGTCTTCCAGTGGAGTGCTATGCATCTACTAGTGGAAATACACTTAAAGAAAATCGAATCTGCCTATTCCAAAAGCTGTCAATTACTAGGCAGCAGGGGGGCGAGGCTTTGTAGTCACATTTGTTGTCTATGCTGAGATTTTGTCTGTCTTGGTTTTCACAGGGATTGTACATTTTGTCATAAGCACTGTGAGTTCATACGCACAGGTGCCCTGGTTGTGTAGATGACATTATTCCTTATTATCTATGTACTGCCGCTGGCTCTTGAAGTCTTTCTGTCCCCTCTTCCACAATGAGCTTTATGAGGAGAACACTGTTGATGTGCCATTTAGGATTGAACATCCTTAAGGCTGTTAATATCAACCCCATCACCTATTGTATTAATCTGTGGATAAAGCAATAAATAATTAAGGATCATTTGTTTTTTGGGGTTTTTTTTAATGCAAGAATTTTATTGAGTATTTTTGCATCGATATTCATAAGGGAAATTGGTCTGAAGTTTTCTTTCATTGTTGGGTCTTTCTGAGGTTTTGATATCAGTGTAACTGTGGCCTCATAGAAGGAATTGGGT
>CM052704.1:95873148-95942818 GCA_028551405.1 Uromys caudimaculatus | reverse complement strand
CCGGAAGCTGCTGACCGACAGTCTCTGTGGCCCGAGGAAAGCGGGCGGAGTCCGAGATCAGAATTCTTGAAGGCTTTTTGCCCTGAGGTGGTGATAGCAGACTCATTAGAGAAGTAGATTAATTTAGAAAACAAATGATTAATTATGGTTTCACTGTCAGTTTGAATTGAAACCTCTCATAAAACCCCTTTGTAAAACTTTCTTATACCTGAGAGCTACTGCTCTGAAGTTTGATAGTCATGGAAGGGTATCGCTCCCATCCTAACCTTCATAAGATCTGATTCCGACTCTGGTGTTTCAGGTTGTGAACTACTTCCACTTAGGAAAGCAATAGGATAAGAACTTAGTTTTTCCTTTGCATGAAAACAAATAGTGGACACAATCAGGTTAAGATCCACCCAGTCCATCTTTAAATAACTTCTGCTTTTCAGGGGCATGGTTGAATGTCTGAACTTAGCATGTATGCGTTTACTCTTATATTCTGGCAATAGTTTTTAAATAAAATGTATGCCTGTTTATTCATCTTGCCAGTATTATTTTTTAAAGCTTTTTTATGCCCAAACTCTGACTTTATGTTGTCTATGGATTTAAGGTCTTCTCTCTCCCCAAAGCAAAGTACACCATTGTGATTGACATTGCCTTGATGTCAGTTAACTTTCAATGAGTTCTGCTAGTGATTTCAAGGACCACACATCATGTCCGTAATGGAAATCAACATTCCTTTTCTGAGAAATTAAATTTGGGTCAGAGTCCTTTGGGGAATATAGTTCTTAAGCGTATTAGAACATGAGATGGAAAATAAGATCAGGAAAAATTGAAAAGGAAAGTTATCAATCTCTTGATAATTTTTTCCACCTAATATCCCTGCTTAAGCCATTTTGGAGAAGATATTAAGTGTTTCCTTTCCTAAAGATATCATTTTAGAAAGATGTTTTATGTCCTTTAAAAAAAAAAAAAAAGGAAATTTCTTGTAACTGACTCAGCAGATAGCTCTCACTTCTCATCTTCTCAGCCTCCCTGTCACAGATTCACTTCCTTCGACTTTGCCTTCAGTGCCCTGTGATCTTCTGACTCCCTCCATCCTTCTCATTACCAGTATATATTGAATACCATTGGTTTCCGAATTTGCCCACCCTTGATATCTTCAAGATCGTAGAGAGTATCTTGCATTCCAGAAACAACTCCTTGATCCTGAGATAGCTAATTGATTGTGACAGGCTATTTGAAATGTGCAGCTGAGCTTAGAGACACCAACCGTCTACGTAATGTCTCATCAGACCTTCACCAATTTCAGCTCATCACTCTCATGAAGCTAATAGTGCAAATACCAGTACTCTCTCCATGAGTACTGATGAGAAGCTTTCATATTGAAGCAATAGCCTCCATTTTATTCTATTATCTGAAAACAAAAAAAGTTCTGGACTGAGGATGATGGTCTAGCATGTGAAAAGCCCTGATTTTCATCCCCAGCAGGTAAAATATAAAATAATGACAATCATGTAAAATGAATCAGAGGTGAGATCCAAATTATTTTTATATAGAAAATTCTGCAGCCAAACATTTACTGAAATCCTGCAAACTGTATTTATATTTATCCAGCAATAACAAAAATACATATATGTGTGTACAGCTATGTACATTCATGTATTGCTTGGTGGAACATTTAGTTCTTTCTTTAATACTTGCCATCTATGCCCCATGTACCCTGGTGGTCTAGATCTGAATTGTCCTCATCTTTTCACTAGCTAGAAAAATACCTCAATACCACTAGCTCATCACAATGGCTCATGCTGCTGTTTTTAATTTAATCTTCAAAGGCATCAATGTTGCATGCATTATTAAAGGAGACACAACTTGGACATTTTTGTTCTGGTTTTGACATTGGGTAAACTGAGTCCTGAGGATATAAACATGGCTTGGCCAAGGCCAGAGTGAGTCGGGGACAGAAGGCAGAGTAGTACGGAATTGATTATATTAGACTGGAGCCCTTGCTCATTCCTACAAAAGCTAGGAAACCCTGTCTGCCCTCCTTCCCCAACCATACCCGAAGAGTGAAAACTCTACCACCTGCTAGCAAGTCATCACTCGGCAATCCTGGTAACCCAACCAAGAGTGCCCGAAAGGGGCCCAGTTTATGCATGTATGAACACAAACCCAGTTCCAAGCTGACAGGTCATCACTCCTCACCTAAAGTCTATAAAATCACTTTGCTTTAGCCTAGATATGTGACTCACTGTCCTCTGCCTGTGAGATCAGCTACCTCCTAGTAAACCTGCCTTTATTTACTTTTTTAAATTTTTTTTTTTACTTATTTACATTCCAAAGGTTGCCCTACCTCAGTCTCCCGTCCCTGGTACCCCAGTTCCTCATCCCATTCCTTCAGTAGGCCTCCCCCTTCTATGCAGCCTCAAGTCTCTCTAAGATTTAGGTGTATCCTCTCCCATTGAGGCCAGACTAGGTAGTCCTCTGCTATACATGTGCTGGGGTGCGGAGTGGGGGAGCCAGTGTATGCTACCTGGTTGGTGGCTCAGTCTCTGGGAGCTTCCTGAGGTTTGGGTTAGTTAAGACTGCTGGTCTTCCTATGGGATTGCTCTCCCCTTCAGCTTCTTCAATCTGTCTCCTAATTCAACAATAGGGTCCTCAACTTCAGTCCAATGATTGGATATAAGTATCTGCTTCTGTCTCAGTCAGCTGCTGGTAGAGACTCTCAGAGGACAGTCATGCCAGGCTCCTGTCTTGTAAACACATCATAGCATCAGTAATAGTATCTGGATTTTGTGTCCTTGCCACCCCTCAATGAGATGGATCCCAACTTGGGCCGGTCATTGGACTGTCTTTCCTTCAATCTCTTCTCCATTTTTGTTTCTGCAGTTCTTTAAACAGGAACAATTCTGAGTCAGAAATTTTGACTGTGGGTTAGTAACCCCATTCCTCCACTTGAGGCCCTGTCTATCTACTGGAGGTGGACTCTTTGAATTCCCTCTCCCTTGTTGTGCATTTTGGTCACTCCCAATGAGTCCTGAGACTCTCTCACCTCCCAAGTCTCCAGTACTTTCTAGAGGTTTCCCCCACCTCCCACTCCCAGAAGTTGCATATTTCCATTCATTCACCTGGCCCTCTGGGCTTCTCTCCTGTACCTTCTCCCCATGCCCAATCCTGTTCCCCTTTCCCCTCCCACTTCTCTCTCCCATCCAGATCCTTCCCTTCCTCTGCCTCCTGTGATTATTTTCTTCCCCCTTCTAAGTGGGACTGAAGCATCCTCACATGGGTCTTTCTGTTTCTTAAACTACTTTGTGGTCTGTGGGTTGTATCCTGGGTAATTTGTACTTTTTGACTAATATCCACTTACCAGTGAGTACATACTACACATAAAATTTTGGGTCTGGTTACCCTCACTCAGTATGAAATTTTCTAGTTCCATCCATCTTCCTGCAAAATTCATGATGTCCTCCTTTTTAATAGATAAATAGTATTCCATTGTGTATATGAACCACAATTTCTGCATCCATTCTTTGGTTGAGGGACATCCGGGTTCTTTTTCAGCTTCTGGGTATTACATAAGGCTGCTATGAACATAGGGAAGCACGTGTTCTTGTGGTATGATGGGGCATCTTTTGGATATATAGCTGGGTCTTCAACTAGATCTATTTCCAATTTTCTGAGGAACCACAAGATTGATTTCCAGAGAGGTTGTACAAGTTTAAAATCCCACCAGCAATGGAGGAGTGTTCCTCTTTCTCCACATCCTCGACAACATCTGCTGTCACTTGAGTTTTTGATCTTAGCCATTCTGATTGGTGTAAGGTGGAATCTCAGTGTTGTTTAGATTTGTATTTCCCTGATGACTAAGGACTTTGAACATTTCTTCAAGTGCTTCTTGGCCATTCAAGATTCTTATGTTGTGAATTCTCTGTTTAGCCCTGTACCCCAGTTTTTAACTGGGCTGATTGGGCCAGGTGGAGAAGCAAATTAGAATGAAGATGCAGCTTAGCAGGGTCAGTAGAACCTGTCAGCTGGGCCCTGCTGGTGTCCCATCTGGCATGGGTATTTGGGTGGGGTCTCACCTGTGTCCCTGGTTACTGGGGACCTCCTGGAAGGCAGAAAGACTGCACAGTGTGTGAGGGTATTGGACCACTGATCTGGCCTAACTTTTTTTTTTTTTTAAGCAAATCAAGATGAAACAACAAGAAAACAACAAGAAAAAAAGCTGTGGTTTTCCACTGTTGTACCTATGCCTGATTCATGGCTAAATTAGGGGTGTACTTAGTGTACCCATGTGCCCATCTATAAAAATACTAAATTAATTTTTATACTCCTGTGTCTACTATGGTTCATAGTCTCAGAGTTTATACACACATATTTTTAATTTTTGTTTATTTTGTATTTATATTTATATCAGGGTGCAAGCAAGAGAGAGTGGGGCTTCAGAAGACAACTTGTGGGCGTTATTTTTTTTTCCTTTAATGAAGTAAGATCCAGAGATTTAATGTAGAAAAGTTGCAGGCATTCAGTTAATATCTTTGATAGAATTTAGCATATCTGATTTTTCAATTTAATAAAATATTTTCATAAATAGTCTAGAAAGACATAGGAAAGCATTTTTGTGTAATATCTTTCTCAGAAAATAAATTTGTCACAATGATTCAATGTGATTAAAACAAAGTTAACAATTTTATAATCATAAACTTCTCTAAGATATAATTCAACTTAGTTGACATGTAATTCCAAGTAGAGTGAATTTTAGACGGGCTGTGCAGTCTTTCAGCTTTAGATGTTGAATACAGCTAAAGTAGCTTGAACTAAACACTGGACTTTCTAAAGTTATTCATGTATTCAAGAACCCAGCAAATACCAATACACATTTTAAAGGGAAAATATGACCTTCATGTATTGAGACATAATGAAACGAATTCAATATAAGAGTTTGTTAATAAGGTAAAATACTCTTTGAGATGTCAAGAGTTTTGGAATTGTGAGAAAAGAGAAGATGAAATTCCAGAGATGAAAAAGCTACAAAAAAAGTTATAAAATGCCTGGACATGTTTTGTTTTGTTTTGTTTTGTTTTGTTTTGTTTTTGTTTTTGTTGGTTTGTTGTTGTTTTGTTTTGTTTGTATAGACAGTGCCTAATCATCTAGGATAGGAAAAACAACATAAAAATAATAAACAGAATGGTAGTGTAGCATTTGATACTAATGCTATCTTGGGCAAATTAGGTTTAAAGGTTATACAAGAACAATATACCAGGAAATAAGTGGGAAATATACAGGAGAAAGAGAACCAACTACAGAGTTCTAAGAGGAAATTTTTAAAGAAAGTTAGGTTCAGTCTTTGCAAAACTGAAGTGCAGCATGGAAACAGATTCAGGTGGTCATGTTAGATTCCACGCAATGTTTCTACCTTTTAGGTAAGTATAGATCATGGCTTGAGTTTTCAGATTTTTATACAAGAAGTGCAATTTTCAAGTGTTCAGTCAAAACCTACTAAATAGGCTTGAGAGTTGACTCAGCTGTTAAGAGCATTTACTGTTCTTTTAAAGGACCTAGGTTAGAGTCCCACACCCAAATAGCATCTCATAATCATCCATAACTCCAGTCTCAGGGAAGCTGATGCACTCTTCTAATTTTCATGTGCAACAGGCATCAACATGCATATATGCAGGTAAAGTAATCATAGACATAAAATAAATAATAAATCTTAAACATTAACTTTAAGAACAAAAACCCTTTAGTCACATTTATTTCCTTGGATGAAGGGATGAGATGAGAGCCGTACCCAAGCTATGCAAATACATGGCTTGGGCTGAGCCTAGAGTATTTCTTTCTCTGTTGTACCTAGCCCTAGGCCTAGGCCTGGAAGCGTCTAGCCTCCATACATCTAATATTCCAAGCTGGCTGATTCTATCCAGTTTCTCTCGGCTTCTGACTGAATTGCTCTGCTTGACCTCATACTAATTTTGGCAATATTTGCTAATCTTCTGGCTCATTCTCATTCTCTAGCTTGTTATCTCTTCACCTGTGTCTAGCTTGCTCTCTCTGCAACCTGCCTCTGTAAAACTGCCCTACCAACTTCCATACACACACCACCACCACTTTTCTCTCTCTAGCTGCTCTTAAATTGTCTCTCTTTCCTGTATTGTTCATGTGTGAGTTGGGTATATTCAGTCTCTGACTCATTCTATCAAATCTTTCTATAATTTATCACTTTGTTTGTCCCTCAATTAGATGTCACTTTCAAGCACTGCTGATTCCTTCTACAAACTAACTTTACCTTCATTGTTAAGGATTTAAATATGTACTAAGGTTGTGTCTATATTCCAGCCAGATCATACAGGGCATGACTGATTTCCATTTCAATCATAGAACTAGAAGGTCTTTGAATGTGATCTCTTGCTAAAGCAGCCATTTTGGTGGATTAAAAATTTTCTATAAATGCTCACCAATCAACAAAGAGAAAGAGCATACATATCAATGAAGATCTGGTAACAAGAGTATAACAGAGATAACAGATACTGGCATTAAGTCAAAAGCACTTTTATTTAAACTATTAATATATATTTTACTATGACAAATAGGCCAAAAAACCACTCACTTCACTGAAAGTATATCTAAAACATGCATTATTTTTTTTCATAAATTGTACTGGAAGATACTCAGCATGCTACTAAATGAAAAGGGTAATCATCAATATTTTCCAGGTACAAAACATGCTACTTGCAAAAGCAACTTCATGTGAAGGCTTGATGCCCCAGGGTATGATAATGCTAGGGCAGTGGGACTAGAATGGGCAGGTGGGTGTGAGAGCACCTTTGTGGAAGCAGGGGGAGGAGGGTTGTGATGGGGGTGTTTGGAGTGGAAAGTGGAAATGGGGATAACATTTGAAATGCAAATAAACAAAATAACCAGTAAAATGTTTTTTTTAAAAAGACATACTCATACAATAGTGGAACAAATGTAGTAGAAACCAACAACCTTTTAAAATAGTGTAAGACCTACCCATTCTATGATACAGAACCCATACCTGTCTCTGCTAAAGCGGGGGAGAATGTGAGACTAGATATTCATGGACCTAGGCAAAAACCTACTACTATTATTCACCTATGTGAACATAGCAATAAAGTGAATCCAAATGTCATTTTTCTATACTCATACATCTGTGCTTTGCTCAGCTTTCATCAGAGAAATGACTTCTTGCAGCAGGCTGGTATTAACACAGAGATCTACCTCTGTAGAATGTACAGAATGAGAGTCTTCAGAGCACTCAGTCCTAAATCATAAATAATCATCAAACCCCTCTCTTCAAGGCTTAGACGTCTATACCAAAGAGGAGAAAGATGACTCCTTAGAAACTGTATCTCCCAAACAAAGCATGAGTGATAAATATTTAACTCATAGAGAATGTAGCAGCATTCTCAAGACCTAGGCAGGTTCAAACCAGATGAAGCCTGAGTTGAGTAAGTTGACACTTGGGTTACATCCCTAAGAAATTCTTTACAATAAATGATTTCTGTCATAGAGAAAATATGTTTTCTTCAATTGGCATGACACTAGACATACAAATATATAAATATATATCATCCACACTTCAGGAAGTCCCCATGTCCAGGAGAAGTTGGCCAACACAAAACAAATTTTATATTTTTATTTATGATTTCTTTTGTGTGTTTTTGTTTCATTTTGTTTTGGTTTGATAATTTTTCTCTTAATGTTGATTTTATTTAAATTTTTGTGTTTGTGAAGGTTTGTTGTTTCTTTTCCTTCCTTTCTTTTCTTTCTATCTTTTTTCATTCTTCCTTTCTCTCATTCCTTTCTTTTCTTTCTTTCTTCTTTTTTTCTTTCTCTTTCTTTCTGAGGGAAAAAGCATATAAATTTGAGCCATCAGGGAGGGTAAAATGATCTGGGAGGAACAAAAGAAAGAGGAAAATAATCCAAATATATTGAGTAAAAATTTTAAATAAAAAACATACAGAATCACAATTATATGTACTATTAGATTGTATTTAAAAACAGCAAAAGATTAGCAAATACAATTCTGGTACTAGTAACAGTACAAAAATGACAGAAAACAGTACAAATGAAATGGGACACCATGAATCATTCTAACAAAATTTTAGTTAAAATGTGACAAAACATTTAAAAAGGAATGAATAGAAGCCTTTTATAGACGATTTATAGTCCAAGGGAAATATAGAATGTAATAACTCATACCTGAGCTTGTCCTACTGAAAATACTCAGATTTAATTTAACTATTGAAAGGGTCATAGTGAATTGGTAAGAGCAGCAATACACTAAACATTATAAAGAGGAATGGTCAGGCTGACAGAAGAAATCAAGAGAAAAATGGTGGTCGCTTAAATCATGATTACTGGCCTCTTTAAAATCCTTAAGAAAATATTTTCTCTTTTCTTTTGGATGCCAACTGAAGATTTAATACAGAGAAATGTTGAAAGAATGTTCTACAATGAGACCCAGAGGAATAGAATATGGTAAGAAGGTTTTAGAGGAAAAATAAAATACTAGCCAAAGGTTGGAGGGAAACCTAGGAAATGAAGATAAAATGAAAGGCAGGAATACGATTTAACTTATTTTTGTATTCTCTTTCTCGCTCCATCACTCTCCCTCTTCCTTTCCCTCTCCCTCTCCCTCTCCCTCTCCCTCTCCCTCTCCCTCTCCCTCTCCCTCTCCCTCTCCCTCTCCCTCTCCCTCTCCCTTTCCCTTCTCTCTCTCTCACTCTCTCTCACCCCATCTGTCTGTGTTTCTGTGTTTGTGTGTATTGTATTTTGTGCTATTGCTGAAGCATGAGAACCTGCCCATTGTAGAAGACTTTTAATCCAGCAACATGGCTACAATCCAGCAACTCTGGCTGAAATATAGACACACCCTTAGTACACAGCTTTAATCCCTAATAATGACATCGAATTGAGGGACAAACAAAGTGATGAATCAAAGAAAAATAGAATAAGATATGCCACACTCTCACAAGAACAACACAGGAAAGAAAGGCTATTTAAGAGAGGGCAGGCAGAGGAAGTTGAGTTTAGTTGAAGTCAGCTCAGTCAGAGGAGTTCAGGCAATAAACTGGAATCAATTGAGTTTAGTCAGTGCAGTTTGGACAGCTCTGTTAAGTCAGTGGGGAGTCAGTGCAGTGAGTGCAGTGCAATGGAGTGGCTATTCAGTTTGTGGTAATTCAGTTTGTAGAGTTTAGAGGCAGTTTTATCTATACTGTTTGACAGGTTGCAGAGACAAGCTAGACACAGGTGAAGACAGAGAAGGCAAAGAACCCAGAAGGTTAGAACAGATTGCTAGAGTTAGCTTAAGCCAAACAGAAAAAAGTCAGAAGCTTAGAGAAGCCAGTTTGAATCAGTCAGCTTGGAGAGGAATTTGGGCCAGAACAGGTGAATTGAACCAGTCCGCTAGAGTTCAGAAAAACTAGGGAGGGTGAGCTTATTCAGCAGTAAGCTTCTGAGATGACAATTACACTAGGTGAATAAAATTTACTTTTAGAGCCCATGTATTTGCAGTGGCTAAACCAGAGGAGGACTTTGGGTTTCCTGTTCTATCTTTTTCCTCTTTGGGGGGGAGAGAGGGTGGGGACGCAGGTCTCTATCACTAAATCTAGACGTAGGCTCCAGAGATGTCTGAATATATTCCCTACTATAGTACCATAGTAACAAGTGTGCGTGGTGCCACAACTGGCTTTTCATGTGGGTACTGTGTGTTTGAATTCAAATATACAGACTTGCTCAGCTAGTAGTTCTCCCAGCTGAGCATCTCACCAGTTCATTCCTGCATTATGGTTTAATAGAGAAGTCGTAAGATTGGGTTTGTTTATTATATTGTTATAGCTTCATGGTTCATGTTGCAATCCCAAGATAACCATATATAATAATATAATGTAATACAAACTATAAGAAGTTAGTTCAAAAACAAGTAGCAACTGAGTCAGACTTTTTGTTTCACAATTATAACTCAGTAATTGGTAGGATGAGGCAAGAGGATTGAAAACGTTGGAACAGAGCCTAGGCAACACAGTGAATCTATTTTTTCCATGGCTACAGAGGGAGACTAGGTCATCATTCCACAAAACAAAGGAATTATAAAATTTTTATTTAAAGGTTAAAAAGAAAACTAGTTAAAAACAAAAGCAAGTTAGGGATCCTGTTCCAAATCTTGAAAGGCTAAGAAGAAGGATCACAGATTTGACACTAATCTTGCTTCACCTGAGACAGGCAACATCTCAAAAATAAACATAAAGGTATTTTTGATGTGGTTATGAGTATCTTAATAAAGAGGAATGAATTGATCTTAGTAGTTAATATTGGATTGTTAGAATGCTTTTAAATCTGCATGTAGAAGACATAGTTTCCAGAAAAGACTAGTGGCTGGAGGGATACCTAACTGGTTAAGAGCATTGGATGTTCTTCCAGAGAACACAAACTCAACTTCCAGCACCCACTTAACAGGCACAGCTATCTGTAACTCCATTTCCAGATTAAATACCCACTTCTGGCCTCTGTGGGTACCAGGGATGTATGTAATATATAGACAAATATATGGAAAAATGTCCATACACATAAAAAGTAAATAAATCTTTAGACATGGGGTTATGGAAAGCTCAAAGAAAAAAGTACATGTATACAGCATGCATATGCTTTTGTAAAAATGCTAGCCAACCTATATTTAGTCTCACTCAATAAAAAAATTTTGAGTATATATCAACACTGAAAAAGTTGAAAGTTTTACCTAAAATCTACCAGTATCCTATAAGCTTTGTGTAAAGGCCAGCAGTGTTTTATTTAGATAATGTGGTTACTCATTCTTTAAGGATTCTATTCAATATATTTTGATCTTTTTACTTCCCTCACCCAACTTTTCTCGGATCCACTCCCATCTCCATCTCCACTAAAATTTATGTTCTCTCTGTTGGTCTCTCTGTCTCTCTATCTGTATCTATCTGTCTCTTTCTCTTTCATCTGTCTTGATCTCTCTCATCTCTGTCTCTGTGTCTGTTTGCCTCTATCTCTCTATATGTCTCTGTTTCTTTGTCTGTCTCTGACTCTGTCTCTTTTTTCTGTGTGTCACTCTTTATCTCTCTCATCTCTGTCTCTGTGTCTCTGTCTCTCTCGTGTACACATCTAGTCCAGTTCTTCTTGGTTAACTCTTGCGAGTGGATCTTGCCTGATACTATAGTTGATAAACCAGAGATTACACCATTAAAGAAATCTATCTCCCAATCTCCCAGTAACAGTTAAATGCTGATAGCTTCTCAGAAAAAGGGTAGGATTTGAAAATTATCTCCCTCATTCCATGATGATATTTTAATCTGCCTTGAGATTATGCAGGTCTGATGCTTGCTTTCATGATCAGTATGTATTCATGTGTGCTCCTGACATATTTCATCTGTTTAGTAGTGTTTTATAGTTACTATCTTTGACTCATATAATCTTTATTCTCTGTATACTTATAGATCCGCAAGCCTTGAAGGGAGTGGTATAATATAAATGTTGTTGGTCTGTGTTTATTGTCATCTACTACAAGAAGAAGCTTTCTCTGATAAGAGTTAAACAACATGCTACTGTCAAGTTCTATAGGGTGACCAAGGGTAATTTAAATATCTTGTAATATTTGGGGTTGATATCATCTGATTTGGCAATTAATTCATTAAGACAATCCATTCCTGTTACTGGAGTTTTTATTTGGTTCTGCATAGTATTGGAGTATTGTCTCCCATTATGGTGGTTTGAGTGAGAAATATCCCCTATTGGGTCTTGGGTGTTTGATCTCCCTCTGTAGCTTTTTGGGAGGAAGTCTGTTTGGTCAGTCAATTGGAGAGGCTCTGAGAGAAAAGCATTCGTTTATCACTGGAAGTTTGCTCTCTCTGCTACATTTCATCTTCAAGATGTGTGGTTTTGTTGCTTTCTCCTGCCATGGCTATTGCTGTTTGCTAGCACACATCAGTTCTGTCATCATGAACTTTTATCTCTCTAGAACTATAAGCCAAAATAAATGCTTCCCTCTCTAAGTTGCCTTGGTCATAACGTTTTATCACAACAACATAAAAAAAAAAAAAAAAAAAAAACCTAATACTTCCACTATAGGGCAACTCCATCTAACTCTTTTTCAATATAAATATGTATCCATTGTATGAAGCTTCTACAGTAAATTTCCATGTGGCTTTTAAATGTCCTCAAGTGTTAGCTATCCATCTACATATTCCCTTCTCTAACCTTTCTTTTCATTAGTAATCCCATTTAATTCTTTCTGTTCTTCCATCATTATTTCTTTAAAAATCTATATTCTGTCTCACCTTCTTTGAAAGATTCCCTCACTTCCATATACAGTTGTCAGTTTATCTAATACCTCTAGGTATTTAAGGAGAAACACGCATAAGAAAAGGTTAGTAACTAACATCCACAGAAAAGAAAGCATGAGATTTTGATCCATGTTTGCCTCACTAACTCAGAATGACTGTTTCAAGGCATATCCATTTCCCAGCTTATTACATGTTTTAATTTTTCTGAAAAGTTGAATGTGTTGAAAATATGCCACATTTTTATTTTTTATTCCTAAGTTGATGAGCATCTAGGCTGTAATAGTAACTTTTATTCACCTGATGTAACTGTCATCTCTGAGAAGGCTTACTACTGAAGAAGCACACCTTCTCTAGTTCTTTCTGAAGTCTAGCTGGCTGGTTCAACTCAGTTATTCTGGCTCAACTACCTCTCCAAGATGATTGATTCAATCTGGCTTCTCTAAGTTTCTCACTGAATTGCTCTGCTTGGCCTCACACTCTGGAAATTTGTTAAAACTTCTGGCTCCTTATTCTCTAGCTTCAACTGCCTCTGCTGACCTGCCCTGAACTACATGAACTCATGAAGAAACTCAATTCCATTTCACCGCACTCACTGAAATGACCCCCCACCCGACTGACTACCCTGACAAAACTCTTGTTGAGAGTTGGGTATCTCCTATCTCTAACTCATTCTACAAAACCTTCCCTTATTTGTCAATTTGTCTGCCCCTCCATTAGATGTCACTGTTTGAGATTAAAGGTGTGTACTAAAGATTCCAGTCAGAGGGTTTAAAAGTATGGACTAAGAGCATGTCTGCATTACGGCCAGAACTTACAGATCTAGAAGGTCTTTGGATATGATCAGGTCATCCATGTTGCTGGATTAAAATTCCTCTACACTAGCCTGTCTCTATTTTCTGGCTATTTAGAATAGATGACATGGATGAGGACATACCTCTGCAGTCAGATAAAGAGTCCTTTAGACATTTTCCCAAGAATTACATGGTGAGTCTTATATTAGATCTAGTTTTAGCTTATGAAGCACTGATATAGTAATTTCCACAACGATGACACAAGTCTGCACTCACAGTTGTAAAGAATAAACATTCTTGTCTTGCCACACCCATATATATCCTGCTCTGTCTGAATAATTTTCCTTGCAGGTATGTTAAATTAAAATCTAGATACCATAGGCAGATATTAACAAACCATCACATAATTAGAAATAAACATTCCTTTGTGATTGATGAAAGAGATAAGTTCGTCTATACAGGAAACAGATGAGCTCAGAGCTGAGTAGGATACATAAAAGGGCTGATTTAAATTTTAAAAGCAAACAAAATATACTTATGCTGTCAGTGATGAATATGGGATGACCTATGGGTGTGTCATGAACATTAGTACATCCTTTGTTAGTGCACACACCGATGTTGGCATGGCAGATCTAATTCATACAAATTCACCCACTGATTCAGCTGCAATTATGTTCTTGTTATGTACTACACTATATTTCACATGTTCTTAGAAATGTCACATAGATAACATATAACACATAATTTCATATATTTGAAGAATAAAGCAATAGCTGGCTTTTGAGGTAAAAGCATGTAAAATATTAGAACTTTTCTAAAAACCTCAATCCCATTATTTCTGATCCTAAGTGCTTTCCTCTATGTAGTTTATCACAACATTATATTAAATGAAAAAAAACAATTTTAATGAGGTAGCTTTATTATCTTGTCATCCCTATGAGGAATCATAGATTGGTTTATATTCATTGTTATCTCCAGAGCAGAAACTATTTGATCTGTGAAACTAACACGCAGTGATTACTTTCCACTTTTACTTCTAGTGCATGCCTCTCCCTTTGCCTCTGCTTCAATAGACTTTTCAGTCCCTGGCTCAACACATCACGTAATTCACACCTAGTCCTCTCCATCAGGAAAAGAGCCGAAGCTCAATTCTTACTGGAAACATAGTCTAAGCATCCACAGCATGGTCTTTCTTTCCCTTCCTTCCTTCCTTCCTTCCTTCCTTCCTTCCTTCCTTCCTTCCTTCCTTCCTTCCTTCCTTCCTTCCTTCCTTCCTTCCTTCTTCCCTCCCTCCCTCCCTCCCTCCCTCTTTCTTTCTTTCTTTCTTTCTTTCTTTCTTTCTTTCTTTCTTTCTTCCTTCCTTCCTTCCTTATTTAGTTAGTTAGTTAGTTAGTTAGTTAGTTAGTTAGTTAGTTATTTTTGCCAAAAACTTGGGGAAAAAGTTTTGGGAAAAAAATATAGACCAAATTACAGAGTCACTAACACTACTTTTTTGTATAGACAGTCAGGCTCTGACAGGTCATATAAACAAGCACTTGTAATATCAGCTTTCGACTTTTTCCAGATACCATTCCCACTTGGCTAAACACTGTGTGAAACATAATTTCCTTAGACATTTCAAGGAGGCCTACCTCAATTTTGACTCTACTTTTTATGTCTACTTACCCAGTGGCTTAATATATCTGAGTCAATATGTGACCTTTTTAATATTTTAATTCATTAGGGATAACTTTCTTTAAGACTGATTGTCCCTTTGTTATATAAACCTCAAATCAGGGATTGCTAGGTAAGCTAAGAAATAAGATGAAATAAGTCCACCTTTCCTCTCATGTGTAATATTAAAGCGTCTATATGCATTTTGGTCCATGGTTTGCAGTATGAGCTGAAAAGTGAAATGACATAAACACATAAGAATTGCGGGAAGACAGTCTGATTCTGTATCTCATTTCAGTTTCAGTTCTACATCTGATGATGTAACAAGAAGCAGGAAGATGCATCAGGCCTGATAAGGTTGGGAGACTATTTAGTGATATGAAAATAGAGACTTATGGGCACACAGATTTCTCCATACTTAACCACTTAAGACATGGTTGAAAAATGTTTCTCTTAAGACAGCAATTATTTTATCGCAAGCACATTGACTTGATGCCAGTTTATAACAAGATGAAATAAAAATAGATGTAAAGGGCTTTTCCATATGGAAATAGTGGGTGTCACACACTTGGAAAATCATAATTAGTTGTGATAATTATTGACTTAGAAACAGTTGGAATGTGTCTCCTGGGATGATGATTGTCATTAATAAAAGGATAATTTGGTCATTTCTTGTTTAGAGATATATTTACTGCCTAAAAAGATAATTACTGAGGGCTGGAACTATTACTTAACTGTATACAATGCTGGCTATTCTTGCAGAGGCCTTAGGTCCAATTCCCAACACCTACATAGCAGCTCGAAACTGTCTATTATTCAAGTTTCAGGAGAGCCAACACCTTCTTCTGGCCTAGACAGGGAACAGACACAAATGTGGTACATAAACATTCACACAGATAAAATACCCATACATGTCAAAACAAACAACTAATACAAAATCTTAGAAAGCTAATAATGGGCTATATTATTTATTACCTCAGTACTGAGTTAGAAATCATGAAAATAATGTTGTACTTTTCTACATAATAGTAATATACATGGAAAAATTTGTCATGCATTTAAATGGAACAAAAATTATTCTTGGACAATAAATAAGATGTTGTCCTACAGTCATAAAATAATTGAATATTCTGAGACATTTCTCCTAAAGATTCATATTATTATACTAATTTAATTATAGTGTTATATATACACATATGTATTTTAATATATCAATATATATGAGGTGCAGCAAATTCAGACTACTAAAGAGATGTAGAATAGTGGTGAAACAAATTAGAACATAAAACATTATGCATTGAATAACATATTCTTCTCTAATAAAGTAAAATGAAATTTTAACCTAAGCATGATTTACAAATGGTTTGCCGTATCACCACCATTCTACTTCTAGGAATGATTAGAAATTGTGTTTTCTGTAACCAGACACATTTGAGTCAAACAAATGTGGTAGAAAAATATCAAAGGGCCAAGTGTCTGCTTGCTTCATGATAAGAAGCCATGCTGTATTAGCTGGAGGCACTTCTATGAACGTAAGAGAAACACTGAAACATTAATGCTATGAGCTGCTCAGGAACTAAACCCAAGTTCTTTAAAAATAACAATACATTAGTGACTATGAAAAACTATTCATAAAATAATTCATTCATATTCTACGTGTTTAATGGTTTGCCAGCAAGTATGTATATGAACTATGTACATTCTTGCTGCCCAGTCAAACCAGAAGACAGCATCAGATCGTTTAGAACTGCAGTTAGAGACCGCTGTGAGCTGCCATGGTGGTGCTGGCTATCAAGCCTAAGTTCACTCTTGATTCTTGTACTGTTTTTTTTCAGACTTTATTAGAACCTTTTTTTTGTACACAGAAAAAAGAGTGGATTTTGTTCTGTGCTTATTTCATTGTACAGCATCAAGTGTTTCTGTTTAAATATTAGAGCAAGAAGAAATTAGAGTTCACAGTTATATGTGAATATTTTCAGGAAATAATACTATGTAAACATCACGCCTAGCATCCTTTAGAAACTGCAATACCTCCTTGTGAGTAATAATTTATTTGAAACTATTAGTTTCATAAAATATAATAAATATCAATAATTTAGATACTTTGAGCTTTCATTTATTTTAGTTGGAATAAATACCATATATATGTAATTATTTATATATATTATATTATTTGTTTTCCATGTGTATGGATATTTTGTCTGCATGAATGTTTACATAGATAGATAGATAGATAGATAGATAGATAGATAGATAGATGTAATAATGTTATACTTCCATGAGAAATATTTGCATTTATTAAAATTATTTTCTTATTGATAAGAATGCAAAGTTCAAGTTAAAGCAACTAATGTGGTTTTTAATTCTAACAATGGAAAATTCTGACATGATTTTGTTTAGCTTTTAGTAGCTGATATAATTTTTATTTTCAGCTAGCCCTTTCAAGTATTTCATACAGTTTCGTGATTTTGACTCTTCAAATATTCATAAACTTTCAAATTAACATAGTGACTTTATTAAAATTTTGACTTAATAATTTTCCTGTGTGCTATGAAGTAAAGCTGCAGAGAAAGGTTATAAAAATATTTTCTATCTTATAGCAGATAGAATATTGTGTAAAAACATTGTATTCTTTCAATTTATTGGAAATTCTACTAAGTAAAAAAGTAAAAGTAAATTGTTGTACCATAAACATATCTCAAAATTTATTTTATATTTAATATTTATTGAATATTTGAGTATATAAAATGTATAACTTTCCCAAAAATGCTTAGAAACAAAATTCATCAAGTACATAGCATATTTATCTTAATTTTTAAAAAATGCATTTAAATGACACATAGTAAATGAATTGTACTAGATACCAGGGATAAATTTCTAATTTACTTATGACTTAATATTTATAGCATGTTGTATGCATTGGTTATTTTTCTGTCTCATGATAAAATGCCATGGCCAAATTATGGAAGAGTCATTTTTCATATTATCTACAAAACTAATTTCTAGATTGACTAACGATGTAGGAAGGGAAAGTCCTGAAATGGAAGTTACTATAAGAAAAATTCGGTTTTTTTTCTTGTCATTTATTTGAGCAATATTTAAAGGGAATTTTCACCTCAGCATAGAAAACAGTAGCAATAATGAGGATTTATGAGATTGAAAAATCTTCCAAATTGTGAATAAAGATAATTGTAGTTTCTATTTTCCTATGGTCTGTAAGTGATCAAAAGCCAATCTGCATATCAAAAGAAATCAGTGAAGAGACAGAAAAGATAATTCAGAGATTGGGAGAAATCTCTTGGCAAGCATGAGTCTGATAAGTCAAGCAATAATAAATGTCTCTAGAGTAGACAATGGGCCAACATGTACTCAGAGAGCTGTTCAGACACTAATTAAGGAAATACACGTTGAAGAGAGTTGACATACTACCTTACACTTTCTAGAACAGCAGCTGTGAATAATAATAAAAATGCAAAGGACAAATATTGGCAAAAGAATCAGATGGAATCTTTGTACACTGTTGGTAGGAATATAAATTAGTATCATTATCACATAAAATGATGTTAAGATTCCTTAAAATCCTAAAAATACACTTCACCACATGATCCAGCAGCTTGATTTCTGATTATCTATGCAAAGAAAGTGAAATCAGCATGCTAAGAAATATCTGCATTTCCAGTTTCATTAAACATTATTCATATTTACCAAGAGTTTAGCCAATGTGTGTATGCCACATGTACATGTATATTTTATAGACAAAAGTTGGTTCGGTACAGGGGGGGGAGTAGGGGAGGTTGACAGAAGCCATTCATGTCCCTGCCCCTAAAGATACATTTTTAAATCTGTGTTATGGATAACCCATAATAATGTCCAAACTTTCCAATCATTTACCACTATTTTTACTAAATAAAAATATTTTAAGACAGCATTTGTTCTCAGTGCATTCTAATGTGCTGTGTTTCCTCAATTTAGTTCATGTGGAATATTAAGAAAGTAGGAAGCATTATTTTTATCTTTCTGCACAATTGGCTCATGCTCATATGAACTATTGCTTAATTTCATGTGAAATACAAAATGTAACTTAAATATCTTGTTATTTGAAGTATTTTGCATTTTATGCATGGGTTTCCTCAAAGAACAATTCTTAAATCTTTACATGGAAAAATAAATCAACATATCTTTTTAATTTTCTAGTTCTTGGGTAAAGTATTCAACATCACTTATTTTTAAATGTCAGATTTATGGAATTAATTAGCTTAAATCATTATAGTACTTAAGCATTGCAGTGCAGTTTCTCATATAATTATCTCATTGACCTTATTTGATGTGCTACAATAAATTTGCTGTTGATATAAGTTCACAGTCTTTATATTAGAATATTCCAGAAC
Source organism: Uromys caudimaculatus (assembly GCA_028551405.1). Classification (NCBI taxonomy): domain Eukaryota; kingdom Metazoa; phylum Chordata; class Mammalia; order Rodentia; family Muridae; genus Uromys; species Uromys caudimaculatus. The sequence goes on along the minus strand of CM052704.1, from coordinate 95,923,675 downwards.
TCACTTCTACTATCTTATCATCGAAATTAAAAAATACAGCAAAAAAATATTGACAGAAAAACAAGAACCAAAATAGTTACTTTTATCCAAATCTGGACACTATGAATGTATTTATTTGTTAATAAATGAGTAAATTTTGTTTCTCCCAACAAATAAAATGTATTGCAAATGCCTTTGGCAGGTTGCCGGTGTCCTGTCAGTATTTAACATTTTTGTTCATAGCAAGCTAACCTCCAACTGTCAGCCCCTGAGACTCTCTGCAGGTGTTCTCTGACCTCTGCAACCTGCTGTTCCCACACCACATGGTGATGCCCGTGAACTAACATACCTCAGGGAGCATCCCTCAACCAGTGACTGATGGGAGTTAATGTGGTTTCACTGCAGGTTCCTGGCTTCCAGGTGCACTGTCTCTGTGCTGTGCTCCAGAGGAGCTCCCAGGATCCCAGGCAGGATTTACTTTCATGTACTCATCACACCAAGGACTTAATAAGGGACCCAGAGTTGCTTCTTTTCCACATTTGTCTCAATTTTCCTCTCTCGTGCCAATGGTTGGGAACACTTTGCAAAGAGTTGTATGCACATCCTTGTGCCACACTTGTTTCTGGAGAAACCCAAAATGTTGCAGGCATGTATTCAAAGGCTTTTAAATTATTTCTTTCGCATGAACTTAAATAATTTATAAGGAAATAGAGTTGTTTCTTATAAGAATTCGGATTCCCTCTTTATAACTGGCTGCTTTATCTGGCCTCAGCGGGAGAGGATTCACCTAGTCCTGTCGTGAAGTGATGTATCAGGATGGTTTGGTGCCCATGGGGACTTTCCCTTCTCTGAGGAAAAGGGAATGGGGGGAGGGGTGTGAGGGTGAGACTGGGAAGAGAGGAGGGAGAAGGGCTTCAATCAGGCTGTAAACTGGGTAAATAAACAAATAAGAAAAATATTTTTCAGAGGGATTCTGGGACAATTGGATCACCTAATCTCTGATGTGTGAGACAGCTCACTGAGCAGAAAAGTTGTCATAGAGGATTCTTTTACAAATATCATTATTTGTCAAAAGAGAACAATCCCTCATGCTCTCCCTCATGAATCTGATCTTAACAGAGATTAGTTGTTTCTATCCTAAGTTAGCATTCTTAAGAATTTACTAGAAAATAAAAATCATTGTGGTATGTCTGCTGTGGAGTACCTTGATTCAGTATGAGGCTCAAAGCTGCCAATGGTACTCTTAATTTTCAACTTCATGAAAACATTGTTTGGGTCCCATAGTAGTACTTTTCCCCTTTACTAACAAAGCTTTCTAACTCTATGATGTACCAAGCATCATCAAATATGACATAAATGTAAAGACAAACTTGAGAGATATTGAGACATGCCATTTCTTCCTTGAAAATGCTTCGTACCCAGACATGTTTGTCCTACATCAGAACTTTTATAGAAGCCAGAATTTTTGTGGACAATATTAACTATTTGCATCCTGAATGTTACTCAGAGACTTGGTCTTCTACTATTTCGTATTTGAAGAAGAAATAGGCGAAGAGAGAAAGTACACAGTTATCATAGTCACTCTTGAATGAGATATTAGGAGTCTATGCTTTCCTCTGCCTCTGTATCCAGGAAACCAAGAGCTGAGCAACTTCCTGTGCCTTTCAGCTATCATAACCCTTAAGAGCATCAAAACCAAGGGACATGACTTGAAAACCCATAAATTCTGAGCAAAAATAGACCATTCTTCCTTTTAAGTTTATTGTCTCAGGAGTTTTATCATGATAGAAATCTAACATATGTTGTTTCTGCACCCTTAGTAGTTAAAACTAACATTTCGATTTACATGTGAGATCATTTTATTCCTCCTTTCATTCCCAAGCAAGATCACAGCAAAGCATGGTAGAGAAAATGAAATCAGGGAGTTTAGGGTTAGAACGTGCAGACTGCTTATAATTGTTAGAAGAATGTTCCAGTGGGGTCTCACACGACCTCTGAAGAGGAGGGAGATAGCTTGGTAGTTTTACCATTTCAATCAGTAAGAAATTGTTGAGTCCAGGAGAACTTATGGATTCTCTTAGTGGCTGAAGAGAAAGAAACAGGAGCTTTATGTTTCTATCTTTTCCCCTTAAAGATCTAAATCAGAACTCACCTGTGTGAATGGTGTACATGTAGATTAAACCCAAGGCATCTGAACTTAGTCTGTCTATAACACCATGAGAATGGCAGTTAAGCAGACTTTCGCTTACTATTGAGTATATTAGGAAACAAACCTTCTTAAGGGAGACACTATATTTGGCTTCAAAAGTATTTACTAGAGAGACTTCTTTCAAACAGCTATCTCCAGACAAAGGCTGTCAGGAGATGTGTATAAACATTACAAGCCACTGCACGCCAACACCTTCCCAGGTAAGAAGTCTGCCCTGGATTGTTAATTTAAACTTGACACACTTCAAGTTTTTTAGAAAGAGGGACTCTCAATTAAAAACAATGCCACCATAAGATTTGCCAACATGCAAGCCTGTGACACATTTTCCAGACTGAAGATCAGCGTGTGAGGGTTCTCTGTAGCTAGGGCTAGACTGGTTATGGTATTGAATATAAGAAAGCAGAATGATAAAGCCACAATGAAGAAGCCACTAAGTGGCACTACATAGCTCTATTTCAGTTCCTGCCTCCAGGTTCTTGCCTTAACTTCCTGCCCTGATGTCTTTTCATGATGGGTACAACACAGACTTGTAAACAAAGTAAGTTCTGTTCCTCCCCCATGTAGTCATGCTGTTCCACCACAGCAATAGAAACCCTAGCTAAGCCAAAGGCAATGCAGTCAGCCTGCAGTGAGATACAGAGAAAACATGTCTGTAGTTGGACTCTATTTTTGGATGTTTGTCCATTAGAAGCCATGGTGACAAATAGAAATTGACACACAGAGCTATAATCCTTGCCACCATTACCAGGTTAATTTTCATCTTGAGAAATTCTAGAGTATTTGAAGGAAGATACCACCTGATATCAAAGAGTTGTAGTCATGTCCCCTCCTGAAGGATTTATGGTTTAGTACATCATATATCGTCACTCAGAGTTCATCTCTACATCTCTTCAATTGTCCCTCTCACTTTCTTTGGTGTTATTGCTTCAACAACCAACCCATCTAAACTAATCTCCAGAGACTCTACATATACTCACACGGATGTATGCCCTGACTTTCACATATATAGTTCCAGTATCCTTTAGAAAACTACTCAGAAAAATCTCCCTGAAGACAGTAAGATTGAGGTGAGAATTGTTCATTTTTATTAAAATATAATTATTTATCATTTCCAACCCCATCCCTCCAATCTTTCCCATGAGCCCCTCACACTCCATGTTTCTACTCTTTATCTATTTATATTTAGTTTTTGTGTTGACTATTTCAAAATACTATTTATTAACATTTATTTTCAAAATATATCAAATATGTCCATAAATATTGAGGTTGGCATACATGCCAGTACACATTACCTTATCAAAAGATTTAAAATACAGAAAAAATACAGATATAAAAAAGCTAGCACATCATAGATGGTTTCAACACATTGTGCTGAAACTTTTCTAATGAACACTTAAGCAGAATTGTCATGTTCATTTGGCTAATTATTCAAATATGTCCAGTTTTTTATTATAATCTCATGGTGAGGAAAACTAGTCTTGTAATCACCAGTGTTTATCTACAATGCAACCAATTTTAAAAGTGTATGTTACAGGGACTTTGGAAAATGCTTTTCATTCAACAACTAGTAATACTCGGTTTTATAGGTAGCACTGTTTTCTCAGTATTCCTTTCCAACTTTCTGGAAAATAAATCAACTGTTTCTTTGTCTAAACTTCATGACACAATTACTTCTGTTGTGTGTTCTATACAATGGAGTGTCATAAAGAACATAGCAGCTTCAGTTTGTTCCCATTCGGTTTTTGGACACTGAACAAGCAGAGCCCTGGAGCTGTGAACCTGTCTGAATAACTTCTCATGCAGTTACTTCTTCAACATCCCACAAATATGGCAATCAATAATGTGGACAGGTACAACCATGTAACTGGGTCTCATGTTCACTAGGACTCCAAGTTTAAATTTGATTAATAGAATCCCAAAATGTGAGCCCTAGTACACAACAAGTTAATATCCACCTGTTGAAAGTGTAAATGTGAAAATTGAGACTAGTAAGGGATTAAAAAAATTTATTAAAAATTTGTAAAATTATTTGATTTTTACACAAAATTTCTTCTGCAGTGGGATGTAGAAAGAAAAGATAATTGAAGTTTTTCATCAACTCCACAGCATTTGACAAAGTGATGTAGGGTTACTTTGGAAAAGTGAAAGGCATTGTTAACTACTGGGTTGCCAGAGTGAAGTTCTCAGAAAGTTAGACTAAGTAACTCAGCAGGGTGTTCTATTCATTTTACTAAAACCTTAAGTAAAATTAAATTTTAAAATCCTTTCTTTTCTACTACATACGCAATGTACAAGTTGTGATGAAAGTGACTCATCAATTTTTATTTACAAAGAAACGATAGAAACAAAGCAATTATAATTGCCTTACCAAATGAATATTATGTTATCAAAGTACCTTTTTGTTTTTTCTAAACCCCAATAACAACTCTTATTAAAATTGGGGACATGCTTTTAGGTAGTATATGAATAAAATGAGAAGCATTGTGTGATTTCTTGATGTTCTCATAATGAAATGTTAACATGTATATCTTGTAAAGTTCCATGTGCTATTATTTTCTGTTTATACTAATAATATAAAATGACCTGACAGAATCAGAAAGAATAGTCAATGTTCAGTTGGAGTCCCAAGTTTGCCCTCCTTCCTACAGGATCTGACAAATTCTATTCCTACTTCTTTTTCCAAACCTGCCTACTTGGAAAGCCTCTAAACAGAAAAGGAGTCAGAAAGCCCAGTCCTGCACTCCTGATAGCTGTCCCAAATCCCCCTCTCCTGAAGTCACCAGCCACTCCCCACCCCATCCCACTCACTCCCCACATACCCACCTTCCACACACCCCAACATGCACACTCTGCCAAGTACAAGCCCAGAATGTGACAGATACCTCATTTTCCTTCACCTAAAATCTATAGACACTTCTTAGCCATAATCCCTCACAAATTTTTCCAGTCTCATCCTGTGAGACTAGGAACTTGCCCATTCCCAGAAAAAAAAATTCTGGCCAGAGTAATAAGAATTACTGAAAAAATATTCTATAACAGAACTCATATTATAGTACTGATATTGAAATGAAAGAAATTACTCAATGGATTTACAAGATTATCTCAGACTATCAGAAAAAATGGTTAGTTAAAGATAAGAAAAAATGGTGAAGGAAAACATTAACAATACTTATAACTTTAACATGTCACATACCCTGATTTATGTAACTTGATCCCCAGAGATATCAACAAAGAATAATAGATTCTTTCTTATCAGAAAGAGTCCTTGAAACCTAACCACAAATTCTTAGAAAATATACTAATACACTTCCCCTTTAAATGTGATGAACAAACATAGCTTTGCTACATTTCTTTCTTCCGTTCAGGCTGTGGCTGGGAGAGAAGAGGAGAGTGTAGGGACAGATGGCTGGAATGGGGAAAACTTGAGAGTGACAGGAAACTAATACATTGGAAACTTCCTGGAATCCATGAGGATTATCCTAGTGAGGACTCCTAGCAATGAGGGATACAGAGTCTGAACTGGCCATCTCTTGTAGTTAGGCAATACTCCCAGTAGTCTAACTGAGTTGCAATTGGTTGAGTTGTTGGCTGAGGAGGTCCTGTGGAGATCCCTAAATTACCCAGGGTGATTCTAGGACAGAGAATTGCTCTCCACAAACTGACAGTGGGGCCCCATTGCAGAGGAAAATATTCACATAGCTAAGTAACAACTCATTAAAGCTGCTGCCTACATGGAGGCCAACACCTTTTGGTGTAGCCTTTGGTGTAGGCTTTGCAGGAAACAAAGAGAAACATGAACACCAACACAGCCACAAAAACTTTGACTTAAAATCTGTCGTGCCTACAAGATGTATTGGGGCAATGGTGGCACAGAACTTGTAGGAGTGCCCAACCAATGTCTGATTTAATTTGAGGCCCATTACAAGAGAGGAAGCTCATGCCAGACATTGCTTGGATGACCTAGAACCAGACACTGGATAGCCTAGAAGAACCAAACACAACTGGTGTAAAAAAAAAAAAAAAAAAAAAGTCAACGGAGTGATTAAAATAACTCCTAATAATATTCTGCAATACTCATTGATGGTGCCATGTCCGTGTAACTGTTCATCTTTTCTGTGTGTGCCCTGCTCTGAACAATGACAAAAAGACTTGTTATGTTTGTTATAAAGCTTTAGGCACTATAGCTGGACAGATGCTCAGCTCTTCTAGCTCAACAATACTGGCCTAGTGTGTGTCCTACCACATGGCCTGTTACCTGTCCATCTTAGTTTTGCCCTGGCACCTGCTTCTTCATCTGTGTGCAGCTGGTGACCATGTCTCCAGTTAGTTCCCACCTTAGGCCCTCTCTTTCAGCCTGGAAGATCTGCTTTTACTCTCTAGTCCAACTATTGGCCATTCAGCTCTTTATTTGACCAATCAGAAGGTGATGGAGAACAATATTTACAAATACTAAGGCAAGATATGCTTCATAATAATGACAATAAGTCTGTAGTCAGATCTCTTCTGGTATAAAAATCAGCATTTGAACAAGACAAAGATAATCTTTTCACTGTGCACATCACTCCAACAAGTCCAGTCATCATTAGAGAGTAGAGACAGCCACAGACAGCCATTATGTGGAGAAAGAGTCTAAATTGGAGGCCTCTATTATGCTCCTCCCCTTAGAAAGTCGATGGAAAGATTGTAGGAGCCATGGCCCACTGAATCAACTAAGTAGGACTCTATGGACCCATGAAGACTTCAAGCATGGGCTCACATCTATTGTCTGCACCAGGTTCTCTCTATATAAGCTGTTGCTGTGAACCTAGTGTTTCTGTGTGAATCCCAGCTGTGGAAGTAGGTGTGACTTTGATTCATTTGCCTGCTTTTGGGACTCTTCTTTTGGGTTGCCTTATCCAGCCTTGGTGTTAGGGTATGAGGGCTTTTGCCTTGTCCCAATTGTCATTGGATTTTTGGTGTGTTTTGTTTGTTTGTTTTATTATGTTTCCTATTTGTCTTTTGGAGACATGCCTTATCTGAAGGGAGACAGAAATGGAGTGAGGGAATCAGGATAAAAGTAAGGGAGGCGGTGTCAAGATGTATCGTATAAAACAAGGATCTATTTTCAATTAAAAGAGAAAACAGGATTGAGGTTTTGTTTTGTATTTTGTTTTTTTCTATGATCTTGTTTAAGATGTTGCCTATGCCTTTGACATCAGAATTTTCTCTTTCATCTGTTTCTATAATTCAAAGGTATGGACTTTTCATGGTTTCTTATATCCTTGCTTGTTTTCATACTCTTTGTTTACATGATAAACATCTCCTATTTTTGAGTCCTATTCTTTTATCTTCTGCTTTCTTAGGCCTTCCTTTGAGTTCTCTAGTTCATTTATTGGGTATTTTAGTACCATCTTCATTTTTTCTTGAGTCCTATTTTTATAGCTTTATTTAATTCTATTCTCAAATCTTGGATTGTCTTTGTCATTTCCTTCTGCCTTATGTTAGTGGTTTTTGGACATCCTTCCTGTGTTGATTCTCCTTGAGTTCTCTCTCCTTAATTTCAATGAACTGTTTTATTTTGTTCATTGTATTTTTGTTTTTGTTTTGTGATTTTTGCTTTGCTTTGGTTGATTTGTTTGTTTGTTTGTGTTTTGTCTACTTTCTTTAAATTACTTGAACTTTCTGATAAAGCCTGTTATTGTATTTTAAATTCTGGGTCCTTAGGTTCACCTGGCTAATTATTATAGGAAAACATTTTTACAGAACTAGTAGGGTTTAGAGAGGACATACTATGTTGATATTTCACTTTTGTATTTTTTTTTTTATCATGTCTGGGCTTATGGATTTCTTTTATTAGTTTCTATGTTTTATATGGGCAGAGCAGCTTGAGCTAGAAAAAAAAAAAGAATGTGGTCTCAGGTTGGATCTGAGATTAGAAATGGCTTAGGTGAGAAAAGTTCAGGAGGACAGAAGGGGCTGAGTTGATTCATGGGATGTGCCTCCTGGTCTGAGAATAGACTCTAAGAGTAAGTCTTCCTGAGTGAAGGTGTTTGATATGGTGAGATACGAGGTAAGCAGAAAGGGCTCTGGAATCCTGGAAATTATTTGTGGTACAGGGCTGGACAGACTAGTTAGGCACTGAAAGTGGAACCTTGCTACATCTGGCAGTTGGAGGGAATAACCAGGCTAGAACCTTTAAAAGATAGATAGATGGATGGATGGATGGATGGATGGATGGATGGATGGATGGATGGATAGATAGATAGATAGATAGATAGATAGATAGATAGATAGATAGATAGATAGATAGATATGTTCTAAACAGTACAGCACAATGTTGCATTTCCCTATTCTTACATGTATGCAAAATACATTGGGTATATAAAATGATATGACATTTGTTGAAGAATTTTAATATAGCAACATGGCTGTATGGCTGTTCTGGCAAGGGATCACATTCAAAGACATAGGTCTTGGTGATCGAGATAGAAATCAGACACAACACACACCTTTAATCCCTCCGGCTGGAATACAGACACACACTTAGTACACACCTTTAAGGTAAAATTGGTTTATAGAAGGAAGCAGTCATGTTTTAAAGTGATGTCTGACTCACAGGTAGACAAAGTAATGAATCAGAGAAAGGTCTGCTAGAGTAAGTCAGAGATAGGATATACCCAGCTCTCAGGGGAACAGTACAGGAAAGAGAAGTTATTTAAGAGTGATGGAGAGAGAAAGAGGTAGATACAGAGGAGTCAATTTTACTATGATAGGTTTCAGGTGAAGTCAGAATGAGCCAGAGAATGAAAATAAGCCCGAAGATTAGAATAATTGCTAGAGTTAGTTTGAGGCCAAGCAGAACAATCGAGTGAAAGCAGAGAGAAGCCAAATTGAATCAGTCAGCTTTGAGAGGAGTTTGAGCCAGAATGAGTTGAACCGGGAGCCAGAGTTCAAAAAGAACTAGGGAGGCTGAGCTCATTCAGCAGTAATCCTCTGGGATGACAATTACTTCAGGCAAATAAAAGCTACATTTATAACATTTAATTTAACATTCATATTTATATACAGATTACATATAAATTCATTTTATTAAATTGTGTAGTAATAATTACAAAAATTAAGTTACACCAATTATATGAGAATAAAATATTGCCTCACTTGAGATTTAATTTGTAGTTTATTTGCTGCTAGTGAAGTTTGTCACATTCAAAGTTATTATGCATCTGAACTGCATGGACTATTAGGTGTTTATTCAGATCAAACTCATTTGCCCTTCTTTGGTTTTACAACTGTATGTATATTTGTGTGTTTTTGCTGTTTGTATTTATGTGTAGATGAGCATATATATTTCTACTTTTGCTTACATGCTGCAAATATTTCATCAATTATACACCATGACTTTCTGGATATTTGAATAGCAATATGGAGAAATTCTCAATATTCTTTATTTATTCACTTGTTTAGGGATGCTTCATTGACATTCAAAAGAATTTATGTTGTATGATTCGTTTTTTCATTATTCATTTGAATCTATGCCAGGAAACCACCACACAATAATTTAACAATATTTAAACACTGTACTTTTAGGAATATTTTCAATCTGTGTTCATATTCAGGAAAATAGCCTGACCATAAATTGCATCATTTACTTTTTAAGTTACTTGTAAAAAATTAAAGGTATTTTATTGGAATTGAATAAAACTTCTATGCCTCTACTTGCTAACATGCTTAAACTCTTGGTGTCTGTCTTGCAAAATGAGGCTTGACTATAATAAGCCAACAGAAATAATTCCTATTTTGTCTCTTAAAGTCTTAAATAGGCATCTTGGTTTCTTTTTGTTTCTTCTTTTACAAAATGCTAAAGTTGTGTCTCTGGAATGCCAGTGTGCTGAAGATTTTGTTATAGAAAGTTCCTGGAAAGAATTATCAACTAAATCCCTGGCAAGGGTCATTATCTGATAAGACCTAAGTGATTGCAGAGAACTTGAAATTTTACAAATCCAAAGCCCATTCTGGAGGTGGTAACTTTCAGTCATGAAAATAACCATTTGCTGTGCTCCTTTGCATCTGACCTAACAGCTTTGTGGACATTAGGCAAATCCTTTGAAATGCCCAAAACGTTAATTTTCAACTAACCAAACCTAAGCAGGCTGTCAGGTTGTATTTGTGGCTATAAACAATGAGAGTTTAAACATTTTTGCTTTAATCTACCTATTTTATGTCTCCAAAAACATATTTCAAAAATGTTTTAATTTATGACTCTCTATGTTCTGTTAATATAAAAATATCCTGAAACTGCTTCCATTATGGAACATGTAGTTTGTGGTCATGTAGATTTGTGTTCCTGGAGCCACGGACTTGTATTTCGCTGCAAAATAAACTACACGTTGCCTACTTTGAGATGAGAGTTGTGTTGTTTATCAAGAACGTTGTCATCAATCTATGATACTATGGGAAGGAGATCGAATTTTGAGGAGGTGACATCTAGTAGAGGTAACTCATGTCACTCAAATGTGTACTTGAAGGGGATATGAGAACCTGACCACTGTTCTCTCTCTCTCTCTCTCTCTCTCTCTCTCTCTCTCTCTCTCTCTCTCTCTCTCTCACTCTGTGTGTGTGTGTGTGTGTGTGTGTGTGTGTGTGTGTGTGTGTGTGTGTGTGTGTAAAATCTCTTTTTTTAATTGGCCATGAGGTGATGGTTATAACTGCACAACTAGGCTAAATCAAGTGATCATAGACAGAAACCTCTCAGTCTATAAGGCCAATGTCCTGTTTTGAATTTGACACTATTGTAGAGAGCTACCCAATAGACAGTGTTTATACTTTCTACCAATCTTACTCTTTTAAAAAACACTTATTGAATATTTTTTCTGAATTTCAATAAATGTTAAAGTACCTCTCTTTTATATTATTTATTTATTCTTATTCACATGCTATGGTTACTGATATACCAGGATAATTTCTATAATAACATACATTTTCTGCTTATCTTGCTTATTGTTTTTCTTCTCACCACCACTGAAAATAGAGTTTACTTTGTGAACTTTTCATTTTTTCCCCTTCCCTAAGGACATGTTTCACTTGAAAATTCTTAGCTTTTGGAATTAAGTTTTAAAAATGCAAAAGCACTAAATCTATTAGTCACAGGCTTTCCAATACTTTGGAATATTTAGCTCAGATAATCTAGTCTGTATCCTTCTATCATAAACACATTGATTCTACTTGAAAATATCATTACATAATTTCTACAGTACTCATTGATGAGATAATTGTATACATATAAAAAGAATGCTTTTAATACTTACTCGTAATGCTCTCTGGGATTGAACTTTAATAAGATCAAAACCATGAGATGGATTGTCTTACAAGGTGGTCTGTTAATTTTTTTTCTTGTTGGATATCTTTTACACATTTTATGGGAACAAAATTTTGTAACTATGATGTTGAGAACAATTATTTTCTTAAATTCTATCTAGTATGATACATAATAATTGTCTTTTCAATAATATTGTTCCTATAGAAGAATAAAGAATATTATATCTTAGAAACTATAACAGGAAAGGCTGAGAGATAAGAACAGAGAAAGACTAGGTAAGAAAAAAGTTTCAGTTAAATAGTATAGAAAAATTATTCTCATCCATGTGCCTATCATCTTTGTGTAGAAGTTACACCTGGTTCTTCCTCCCAGCCCCATGCTCCCAGAATCAGACTCAGACTCAAAATATATTTACATTGGTGTCTTAGTTCGGGTTTTACTGCTGTGAACAGACACTTATGAGCAAGGCAACTCTAATAAGGACTATATGTAGTTGGGGATGACTTACAGGCTCAGAGGTTCAGTCTATAATCATCAAGGCAGGAGCATGGCATCATCTAGACAGGCATGGTTCAGGCAGAGCTGAGATTTCTACATCTTCATCTGAAGGCTGCTAGCAGAATACTGTCTTGCAGCTAGCACTTGGGCCTTAAAGCCCACACCCACAGTAACACACCTACTCCAACCAGGCCACACCTCTTAATAATGCTGCTCCCTAGCAGTATATACAAACCATCACATTCCACTCCCTGGCTCCATAGGCTTGTTCAAACATATGAGTCTATGGGGGCCATATCTAAACATAACATAATGCGAAATATATTTAGTTGAACTTCAAAAGTCCCCATAGTCTATAGCAGTCCCAACAATGTTAAAAGTCCAAAGTTTGACATCTCTTCTGAAAGTCATCAAATCCCTTAACTGTAATCCCAAAAGCAAGACTGGAAACCAGCTGGGCAAACTCCGCACTCTGCATCTCCATGTCTGATGTCAATGCAGTCTTCAGATCTCCAACTCCTTTTTCATTTTGGTTAACTGCAACAAACTTCTTTTCTTGGGCTGGTTCCACTTCCTGTCAGCAGATAGCCCATGGCTCTGGCATCTCAAATATCTTGGGATCTCCAAGGCAACTTCAATGCTACAGCTTCTTGATTCAAGGTCTGGGATCCACACATGATCTTCTGGGTTCCTCCAAAATCCCTATGTCACATCCTCAGCTCTGCCCTCTGTAGCACTCTAAGCTCATGTTGATCCACTCCACTGCCACTGCTGTTCTTGGTGATCATCCCATGGTACTGGCATCTCCAATACAATGGGGTCTTCATCTGCAGCTAGGCTTCACTAATTGCCTCTCATAGGCTCTCTTCATGGCTCTCCTCAAATCCTCTGTATGACCCCTTCAGCCCTGGGCCATCAACTGCAACTGAGGCTGCACCAATGGCCTTCCATGGCCTCTCACAGTGCCAAGCCTCAGAGGCTCTTCATGAACCTTTCATGCCTACAAAACCAGTACCATCTGGGTGACTCTTACACATTACCAAGTACAGATGCAGTACAAGGTACAACCTTGGCTATCTCTAGAACACAGCTTCTTTGTGCTCTCAGAAAACACTTCCCTTAAGACTTTACTTCAGTGATGCTGGTCTCTTCTTAATCACCACTAATTTCTTAGCTCCAGCTAATGAGCATCAACTGTCCCAATAGACCTTCTACTCCTAAATTTCTAAAGCCAGATCCAAATGACCAAAACTGCTGAGTTCTGCTGCTTGCTGGGGCTGGAACCTGTCTCCCTGCCCCCATTGTATTACTATATCAATGCTGGGATTAAAGGTGTGTACTACCATGCCTGGATTTAAGCTTTTCTTCACCTAAAATTTACTCTGTCCCAGACTGGCTTTGAACTCAAAGATCTGTTTGGCTTTATCTTCAGGGATTAAAGGTGTGTACCACCAAGCATAGATTAAATTTAGCTTGGTAGGATCTTGCCCCAAAGTCCTACTCCCTTAATTTGCTACCTCCTAGAAGGTAGAATTCAGCTCCATTCTATTTTCTATTTCTAATACCCTTTAATACTTGAGCCATATATTTTTATATTTTTCCCTTCTAAGCTTGCTACACTTACTCAACCAGAGAACAAAGTCTCTGCTGGGCCTTTCTGAGACTTCCTTTTACAAAGCAATTAATCTATATCTGTTCAACTTAGCCTCAGGCAGACTCTTCAGACAATGACAAAAGGCATGGTTCAGGCAGAGCTAAGAGTTCTGCATCATCTGAAGGCTGCTAGTAGAATACTGCCTTTCAGGCAGCTAGCACTTGGGTATTAAAGCCCACACCCACAGTAACACACCTACTCCAACCAGGCCACACTTCCTAATGGTGCTGCTCCCTGGCCCAAGTAGATGCAAACCATCATACTTGGTCATATAGCTAGGTTCTTCTCTGACTAGATCATAACTTAACCTAACCCATTTATTCTAATCTCCATCATGCCATGTGGTTGGTTACTTGTGTTCGGGTACCATGCATCTGTCTTGTGACATCTTCCCAGCTGAATCTTCCTAAGCCTTGCTCTATCACTGAGTTCATTCTGTCTCCTGGATGTCCCACCTTCTATTTCATCCTTTTCTATAGGTCATAGATTATTTTTTTAATTGGCAGGTAATGTACCTATACAATACACATGGAATTCTCTCTGCATCTTTGTGTGCATCCTGTATCACCTAGAAATCACATCATGTATCAGTATTCCATGTATCTGTACATTTCAATTATATATACCCGTGTTTCTCTAGAAAACATAGAATTAATTATAAAATAAAAATGGTAATTTCTTCATGCATGTAACACAATTTTTATTAACTGTGTTTTTTGTTGTGTTAGTGTAGAGACTACAGTATCTTTTTAATAACTGTTTCTTTCTGCTGATATGGGGTTACTTCAAATATTTCTGCATTGGCATTGGTACTACAGTAGGTTTTACTTTTTAAAAAAAGTTCATGTTGAGGGTTTGAGGGTTTGATATACTATCTATTGTTTTCCATTTTCTTTTAGAGAATAGAAAATTGATATTTGATGTATCTGTGGACCCATTTGGACTTCTGTGTATCCTTTAGGGCATGAAGTGAATTTCTTATATATGTCCCATTCCAGTCCACTATCCAGTACAAGATCAAACCATTTATCCAGCACCCCCAAAATACTTACACTTCAGACCTTACACTACAACAATGTAAAATGACATCTTTGCCTTTGAATAAGAGTTGGACAATTGATTGCAGTTTTCTACTTGATACTTCCTACTATATTTTTCTGAGCCTAGCTTAGGTCTAAATAGTCAATGAATGACTACTCCCTTTTTTTAATAGTTTTCATGACTTATCTGCTGTCCACATTTTCTTCCTTAAATATGAACAAAACCACACATTATGTTTGTAATTTGTTTTTGTTTTTATCTACTTTTATCTACTTAGTGGTAATAATACAACTGAGTACATCATTCTTTCTTGACGTTCACAAGGTTTTTGTTTATTTTATGGAAGCTTACTTTCTAACTTAATGTAGCCACTTCCTAAGATCTCCCTCATTTATTTACATACTAAGGAGTCCTATTGATAGTATTTGGTAATATCAGCCACAGCACATAGAAAATAATACTCAGAGGCTCAGGGATGACTACTCCCATCTGTCGGAAAACAGCTCTGACAATTACTTAAGTAAATGAAGTACTTCAGAAACCCTTCACAATTTTGATTTATTAAGTCTCATTTAAATATACATTCTGCTATGCCAGTGCTGGAGCATTTAATTATTTGATAAATCAGAAAATAGCTAAACTATTATTTAATATATTATGAATTGCCAGTAACTCATAACTTAGAGAAACCAACTGTTTATTACCTGGATTTATGGCAGGCTTTGGGTGTTTATGCTAGGTTGTCAATTTGTGGACAATGTGAAATGCTCCCAGATCAACACCTTCTTCTGTATGCACCTGTGGAGTACTGTACCCACTTCCCTTCTCTCTGCATGTCACAATCAAGGCATGTTCATGTTCTATGTTCTAAAAAGCAGATTATTTTAAGTTTGTTATTAAATTGGCCCCTTTCCCCTTACTAGATCTATAAGGGGGTTCAGTTTAATTTGACCCTCTTTATATAAATAAAGGCCAAAAGCTAAGGAGACAATGTGAAATTCTGACTGCTAATGAAGTGCCTTTAGTTGTATGTTCAGATAAATGTCAGAAGGGCACTATGGTAAGGGAATTAATATCACATTCTGGAAGGAAAACAGAGTTTATAGCACAGTATACAAATCCAAAACACAGTCTTATATTGAAATGATTTAAAAAATATGTCATACAAATAATAACCAATGGAGACATGGTTGAATACACTAATATGCACATTTTCAATATTTATGAACACTATTAGAAAACAAAATATATTTTAAATTTAAAAGAATCAATATTCAAGAAATCGTCATTGAACAAAAGACCAAAAAGAATCAGTAAGCTTCATGTCTTGTAAATCTGTGGATGTCTTTGTCTAGATGCTAGCAAAGAAGCTATCAGGCATTGTCAAATCCAGAGGGAAGACTACAAAATGTCATTTTCAATGAAATTACTCTACCCTTATCTCTCTATTAATATGTTTCCTAATATTAGTGATTAATTTTGTTATCCTTTATACATTGTTTGTTTTACTTTTCTTCCTCTGGTTTCTTAAAGATTCTTAGATATTTCCAAATTTCAGATGTGACTTAATATTTTTCCTTTATCAATTAAAAGGTAACTGTTGTTTATTCTTAAGAATTTTGATGAAAATGTCTCTTATAAAACAGTTTTGTGTTGTTTGGAAGCACTTTACACCAATAGCATATTCTTGTGTTTCTTGATTGATCCACACACCTACCAATGACACAAGCATCAAGATTCAAGGCCAACCTGGACTAAACTCAGTAAACCTTCTCTCAAAGAAACACCCAGATTCTTTTCTACAGTTTAAATATCTTCAGTCTTAAAATTCACATGGTATATAACACTGTGTACTCCCGTAAGATTTATAACATTTTAGTAACTGCAATCTCTACATACTTAATACTATTTAAAATACTAAATGATTTTTGTATTATTATGTTAGCTCTTATCTGATTCAGGTTGATTAATAGCATTTTAATTTCTAATTATAGATTTTATTAATCTTAGTCAGGGTTGCTAATCCTGCACAAACATCATGACCAAGAAGTAAGTTGGGGAGGAAAGGGTTTATTGAGCTTACACTTCCATGCTGCTGTTCATCACAAGAGGAAGTCAGGACTGGAACTCTAAGGCGCAGGAGCTGATGCAGAGGCCATGGAGGAATGCTGCTTACTGGCTTGCTTCTCCTGGCTTGCTCAGCTGGCTTTCTTATAGAGCCCAAGACTACCAGCCCACAGATGGTACCACTCACAAGGGGCCCTCCCCCCCTTGATCACTAATTGAGAAAATGTCTTACTGGGATCTCATGGAGGCATTTTCTCAACTGAAACTCCTTTTTCTGTGATAAGTTCAGCTTGTGTCAAGTTGATACACAAAACCAGCCAGTACATTATATATATTTATATATATAAAATGAATTGCAAATATGATTTTTTAATTTTCTGAATTAGTCAGCCAGTTATCATAATTTTGTTAAACTTTTTCAATGTATTATAATTATTCTTGATGATATTATCCAGAATATTTTGTGTAACAAAGTTGTGGCAGTATGTTTATTAATTCTGAACTCATTCATGCTAAAGTAATATGAGGTTTATACATGTTTTTATGTTTTGCTCATTCTTCCTTATTAGGCTATTAACTATATTTTATTTTTATTTTTGATGCACTATTTTTCTCTAGAAACTTCCCACTGTTACAGGATTTTCGAATTTTATATCAGATATTTTATTTTTTAAGTTTCCCTATATATCACTGTTTCTAATTTGTTTGTTCTCCTATTTATGACTATTTTTTCTTAGAGCTTGTAATATTTTGAAATTAAAAGAAAATAGCAGTTTATTTTTACATCTGCCTCTGCCTAACCACCCACGGTGTTCTAACAAACAGATTCACATTTGGCATTTGGATTCAAGTTACTTTGGGATGAGAGTTAAACCACAGTATGTAGTTTTGTTTTTCTTTCTGATTTCACTTCAATAAATTAAGCACTGTATTTAACTTTCACAAACATTCAACTTCATAATGCATAAAAAGTTAAGTGCCCTCATACACAACATTAAAGTCCAGCATTAGAGTCCTATAAGGCAAATGGATATCTCTTTCTAGTCATTTCCAGTAATACCCTAAGAACAGCTAATTAATAATAGCTAATATTGTAGAAATTAAACCCATATAGAAATACAACTCCTTTTAAATTTCACAATTTTGAATATATTAATTCTGTCAGGCTTCAGATGCTATCTAATTTTTTATTTACATTTCTGAACGAATAGTAATTTTGAATATCTGTTTATATGCCTATCAAGTATATTTCCATCTCTCTGAAGGAATACTACAGCCTTACTGACTGTTAAAGTGTGATATATGGGTTTAGAGGTGTTAAGTAGGTTTAGCCTGAGGTGATGTGTTCTTAGGTATATAACTACCTTCAATTTAGAGTTGTGTATATTAAATATGATGGACATACAAAATTGCATGCAAGTCATTCCAATAAAATTCCTGAACAGTCAAATAATTCATAAATACAATTATGATAATTTTATTACTTTATGTCTAAAACTAGTACCATTTCTACCAACAGCAATTTTTAAGCTATTTAGCCATAAAAGTACTTCCAGATTTTGCCTAAAATACCCACATACATCATAAAAAATGAAATATGTGCCCCATATTATCAAGGTATGTAGAGCTGTGTTTACTGAGCCATAAAATCAATTAACAGATGTTTTTCCCCAGTTCAGTAGTCATTTCTAATTTATGTATAATAAAATACTCATCCTGCTATTTAGAAGACTTTTCTTTTTTGAAAAACTATATTTGCTTTCTAACTCTTTGTACACTCTACACAAAGTCATTTGGTTTTTATTAATATTTTTGCTCACTTATAAATTCTTTTATTTTCAGAGTATCAGTACACAAAAAGAACTTATTACTGTCTTGTTACATATCTTGTCTTTCTAAAACATCTTGTAGTGGAATTTTAATTACTCTAACTGGAATACAGACATGTCCTAAGTACATGCCTTTAATCCCAATCAATGAAGTAGGTTAGTTTGTAGAAAGAAGAAGCCATGTTTGAAAAAGACCTCTAATTGAGGAGCAGCAAAAGTGATAAATCAGAGAAAGAGTCAACAGAATGAATCAGAGATAGGATATGCCTAACTCGCAGAAGAAAAGCTACTTAAGAGCAACATAAGGAGAGTTAAGTTTAGTTCAGTCAGGTTAGTCAGTCAGTTGTGCATCTCTTCAGTCAGTTGGGAGTCAGTCAGTGCAGAACTAGTCCAGTGGAGTGGAGTTTATGACACTTCAGTTTGTGGAGTTCAGGGGCAGTTTTTACTGGCACAGTTTTATAGGCATGTTACAGAGAGAACAAACTAGACACAGATGAAGACAGAATGAGTCAGAGAATGAGAAGGAGGCAGAAGATTAGAACAGATTGCTAGAGTTAGTTTGAGGCCAAGCAGAGCAATTCAGCCAAAAGTTGAGAGAAGCCAGGTTGAATCAGTCAGCTTAAAGAGGAGTTTGGGACAGAACAGCTGAGTTGAACCAACCAGTCAAGAGTTCAGAAAGACTGAGCTGCTTAAGGAGTAAACCTTTGGATAGCAATTACATCAGGCAAATAAAAATTACATTTACAATTTCTAAACACATTTACAAATACATTGTAACATTCATAAAATAAAAAATAAATTCTTCATGTTAATTGATATTTCCTTTTTCATTATTTCAAATTTAATTCATAAACTCATTAATTTTAATAACATTTCTTATCTTAATTTTTTATTTAATTATTTCATGTGTGTGTGTGTGTGTGTGCACGCATGTATGTGTGTGTGTGTGTGTGTGTGTGTGTATGTGTATATTTCCTAACAAAATAGAGGGGGGCCAGGGAACATTTGAAAATTACTAAACAAGTTCGGTAACAAAAAAGTAGCATAAATTAATTGATATTGCAAAATAAAAATCTTAATATATGTAAACATAAATATATATGCTAATATTAGAATTTAATAAAAACTGCTGTAATAAATTCAAAGAAAACCTTAACAAAACAGGCTAACTAAAATGAATATGTAATGTAGAATATTTGTCTTTAGGTATGTGGATAACTCAGTAGGATATGCATGCTGTTATAGATCATTGTTACATACGTATAGGTTTGTAAAGGTCTTTGGCTATGACAGTTGTATGATCTTAGTAGAACTGAATGCTTACCCATATTCTCACCATCTAAGGATTTATAAGAAGCTAAATACATGAATCTGACTAGTGTAAATTTGTTATAATTCTTCATTATTAAAATGACCTATGTCATAATTACAGTAATGACTAGAATTTCTTCTAATTAGTTTAATAAAGTTAATCATTTTCAAGAGTCATTATAATATGAGGTGGGCAATCAATTTAGATTGTCAAGCACAGGATTTCTTCTAAAAGTACAAAACCTTTTTGACCTTAAATAAGATATTAGATCTTAATTATAATGTGTTCTTCTATTAATTAGTATTTTAATAGCATAAATACATTTACAGAGATATTTAATGACTATTGCTTATGAATTATTAAAGGTTGTTATTTTACTAATGACATCATTTACTATAAAAATGCAAAGAATTCTCAAAATAATTAATATTTTTAAAGATATGTTTAGTAAATTATTGATCTTGATTTGCATTTCACAGTATATGTTTGCTAAATCTACAAATTTTACCATTGAATTCATGTCATCATATTTTGAATTATACTTCAATATTCTTTAAAAAAAAAATACCATTGTGTACTTCAGAAACATAGCCAAGAAGCCCATGATCTGAAATTTTGCCGAATGTACTTTCTCTGAGGACTGGCTTTAATGGTACAAGAAGTCATCATGCAGCTTCCCAATGAGAGAGGCAATAAAACCACTCAGCTCTGAAGCTTATGAATCCTATTAACAACCAGCACATGACAAAAACCTCATAGGTGCAGTAGTAGAACCCATACCATGACAATAACCAGTGGCTTCCTAAGTGAACTTAAGACCCAGTCAACAAGATTAAAATCATACAAGGTACTGGAAAACTAGCTAACTAATCACTGCTAGTGAACTCATGCTTATTGGAGAAGAACCTAATTTATTAAGACAGAATAATCCCTAAAACAATATCTGAACATTTCTTCTTATACCCACAAATAAGTTTAGTCATCACCCCTTATCAAGAAAACTTCTCTTTGCAATAGAGGGAGACCAGTAGAGAAAATCACAACCAATTAATATGCAAAGTAGTGTAGCCCTGGCCTAAATGATTCATCTACAAAATACTCCCATATTTAAGGCTCAGGGTACATTGAAGAAGATGAGGCAGAAAGATTTTAAGAGACAGAGGATCAAGCACTTTGCTGCGAGATTGTGTAACTTATTAACATCATAAACTAAACCCATAAAAATCTCTACTGGATGTCCTACCTTCTAATCCTTCCTCATCTCACAAAGACAAATCAGAGGGATTCTAGTACCCAGTTAGTAATCACTTCCTCTACACTTGGAAATTTTTCTTGCGTGGCATTTTTATTGGAACTATGCCTTTGGTATTTGGCAAGCTAGCCTCCTTCATCTACATTGCTAATGTGAAACTTTTGTTTATGCATCATGTCTAAAGGCTCCCCCATGTTCTGCTTTTTTATATTTTAGTCACTAACCTTTGCCGAATTGTCCAATTTTGTTCCATAGCACTGAGAGAATCTCTGAGAACTGACACTACCCACTGATCTTTTAGTTTGGGTGATTGAGTTTTTTTTTCCTTTTTTTATAGTATAGAATAGAGTTTATTTAGAACATGGGGAGGGGAGTTGAGTGAGAGAGAAGAGTAGAGTAGAGTAGAGTAGGGCCATAAGCACTTAGAGAGAGGGGGGAGGGCAATGAGAAGAGAAGAGACAGGGGGAAGAGAGTAAGAAAGCAAGAGAAGAGAGGAGGGAAAGAGATGAGTTACAATGTTGTTTTAGTTTGGTTACTCGTCATCATCAGTTTCCTCTATTTACTGAATACAATTTTCTCTTCTAGTATTGACATCTTTATTACTTTAAATAACTTTTCTTATTTTCTTGCATTGAATCCCTATATTCCTTAAGTTGGTTACAGATAGTTATGATAATTCTTTAAAAGTATGAGTTTCTTTTAAATTATGCTGCCCCCCCACACACACACACTTACACGTTATTTATGTTGCTGTACTGGGAATTTTACATCTGAAGTTATCGTGATGCTTGAGTTATTCTTTCTTATTTTTTTCTATTTGTTATTGAAGTCTCTTTTACTATTTCAGTGGACGAGTCTACAATATTCACAACAGGACTAAGTCACAGTAGAGAGTTAGTATTATTTACCTGTGTGGAGCTAATATTTAAGGCAAGAGGCTCTAACATCAGTCTTTCTTTGACTGTCAGATATTGTCTTGTGTCAGCTCAGGTCTCCTGCCTGGGTCTGCCAATTGTTCTGGGAGTTGTGAGATCTCATGTACCTGTAGGTCCTTCTCTGGGTAAACGTGGGACCCCTTTCTATTTGTGTAAAGGTCTGTGAGACTCCCTGTTTTTGTAGCCTTACCCTGGAACACGTCATATCTCCTTCCTGAGGATACAATTTTCATCACCTGGAGTTATGAAACTCCCTCCTACTACTGGGCCCTTCACTGGAACCAGGCCCTGTGTTGGATTTGTTACATCTGCCAGCCATGTTATAGAATGCCCTATTCCTGTGGGTCCTCTCTGCATTCTTTCCTGGGTCTACAAATTGTACTCAGAGTTGTCCATAACTATTTATCTTTAAATGTTGCATAGTAAAAGCTTCTGAACTGAACTCTGAATAAGTGATTCAATATGTTTGGAAAAGAAAATGGAAAATAATCAGAAACCATCCACTAAATACAAAATAAATGAAGAAAAGAGAAACCCAAAATATTGAAAATTTTGAATACTATGTACTTACAGAATTCAACCAATAGTTATGCATTACAAAGTTGATCTTTGATATTTATTTAATAGAATGAAAAATTTGGTTCTGTAAATTTAAATATTATAAGACCAGTTATAATTTTCAAAAACACCAATGACTTGTGTCCAAAAACTCAGGTGACAGCAGATGCTGGAGAGGTTGTGAAAAAAGAGGAACATTCCTCCATTGCTGGTGGGATTGCAAGCTGGTACAACCACTCTGGAAATTAGTCTGGCAGTTCCTTAGAAACTTGGGCATAGTACTAGCTGAGGACCCAGTTATACCACTCCTGGGCATATACCCAGAAGATGCTCCAACATGTAATAAGGACACTTGCTCCACCATGTTCATGGCAGCCTTATTTATAATAGGAGAAGCTGGAAACAACACAGATGTCCTTCAACAGAGGAATGGATACAGAAAATGTGGTACATTTACACAATGGAGTACTGCTCAGTCGTTAAAAATGATGAGTTCATGAAATTCTTAGGCAAATGGATGGAGCTAGAAAATATCACTCTGAATAAGGTAACACAGTCACAAAAGAATACACATGGTCTATTTTGTTTATAAGTGGATATTAGGAAAAAAGCTCGGAATACCCCGGATACAATTTACAGACCATAAGAAGCTCAAGAAGAAGGAAGACCAAAGTATGGATGCCTCAATCCTATTTAGAAGGTGGAACAAAATAATCACAGGAAGTAGAGGGTAGGTGGAACTTGGGAGGAAGAGGGAAGGGGGAGAGAAAACAAGGAGACAGGATCAGGTGTGGGAGGAGACATGGGAGATGTCAAGAAATTGAACAGAGGTGTGTAGCAATGGGGGATGGGGAAGTAGGGGGTAGCCAACAGAAAGTCCCAGACACTAGGAAAGCAAGAAGCTTTCAGGATTCAACTGGGATGACATTAGCTGAAATGCCCAACAAAGGGGAGAGAGAACTCATAGAGACCATATCAGAGGTTAGTCATGGCCCCCACTTGAGAGATGGTGCCACGAACCCTTCTCAAAATTTTAACCCATACTTGCTCATGTCTAAAGGAAATACAGGGACAATGAGTGGAGCAGAGACTGAAGGAAATGCCATCCAGAGACTGCCCCACCTGGGGATCCATCCTATATGCAGTCATCAAATCTAGTCACTATTGCTGATGCCAAGAAGTTCTTGCTGACAGGAGTCTGATATAGCTGTCTCCTGAGAGGCTCTGCCAGAGTTAACAAGTACAGATGTGGATTGCAGCCAACCATCGAACTGAGCAGGCAGATCCCAATGGAGGAGTTAGGGGAAGAACTGAAGGAGCTGAAGGGGTTTGTAACCCCATAGGAAGAACAACAATATTAGCCAAGTAGACCCCTCCCCCTCAGAGTTCCCCGGGTCTAAACCACAACCAGAGAATACACATGAATGCACCCATGGCTCCACCTGCATATGTAGCAGAAGATGTCCTTGTCTGGCATCAAAAGGAGGGGGGATCCTTGGTACTATGAAGTCTTGATGTCTCAGTGTAGGAAAATGCTAGGGCCATGGGGAGGGAATGGGCAGGTTTGGGGGGGAGAGAGCACCTTCTTGGAGGCAGTGGGGGGGTGAGATGGGTAGTTCTCAGAGAGGAAACAGGGAAGGGCAATAACATTTGCAATGTAAATAAACAAAATAACCAATAAAAAATTTTAAAAAGCAATTTAAAACAGTACACTGTATTTAATTTCTATGCCTAATCTGACTTAGAAGACTAGATAGATGGCTCAGCAATTAGGAAGACTTGTTTTTCTTGTAAAGGATTCAGGTTTCCTTTCTATGACCTGTATGGTAGCTCTCAACATTCTGTAACTCCAGTTCCAAGAGACCTGATACCTTCTGCTGGCTCTCACAGGCACCTTGCATGTGCATAATACATTTACGTCCATGTAGGCAAATATCCAAACACAGAAAATGGAAATAACATTCTGATTTTTATTAAATTCCATGTATTTTATCATTTAATATACAAAATTATAAAAATTATATATAAAATGTAGAACAAAGTAAAATCTGTGCATGAAATAAATTTGTCCGACTTTTCTAGTAGTCTCAGTCATACATTGGTGGATGTTATAATTTATTAAATTTAATATTTGTATCTGTCCATAGTTAAATGTTTCAGTAGACATTATCTTCAATAACCAAATATGTGTTGTGTTAATTAGAAGATAAAAACCTGAAATTGTCACCTTTTGTCTTCTATGAATAAAATTGCATATTGATGTAAAAGGCCAATTATTTTAAGACAAAAATTAAAGGCTTAACTGTATATCCCAGGGTTAGAAATGATTTAAAATGAATTTTTAATATCAATGCTACAAAGAATAATGGAGAAAGACAGTGGTATGTTGTCATCATAGATTTGCAGAGTCATCAATATAAAGTTTTCATAAATAGCTTCTTAAATAGGTTGAACACTTTACTACAGTAGTAAAGCATTCCCATGTATATGTTTGTGTATATGCACATATATAAAGCATCTTACTTTGAATGTAATATCTATGATATATTTTTGTAATAAATACTTAAAGGCTCATGTCAAATTTTCAATTAATTTTTCTTATTTAATGAAATGATTTTAGATGCATTACTTATGAATGAGAAATTATATCCTATATGTATTTTTAGAACTATATGAGTGAAACACATATAAGTTTCTTAAGATGTTAATTTTCTAAATATGGGTATTCACAGACCAAGGTATTTGGATGTAGAAAACCCCATGTTATAGTTATCTCTTAGATTTTCTCATCTCTTTTCTTCATCAAATTCAGAAAAAAAAATAGATCAGTATAATCATTACATAAGTAACACAAATATAATCTTCAGAGTCATCTTATGTTCCCATGAAAGCAGGATAGAAAAAAAAAAACAATAGGAGAACAGGGTGGCCAGGAGAGGGCACACAAGAGCAAGAATCTTTCACACATTTATCTTACTGTGAATTTCAGACCACAGGCCAGAAAGTAGAGAACTCCACACCTGGGCTCCTTCCTTAGACTATCACTTTACTTTGAATAGAAATACAGATCCTGAAACTGACTTCCAAATAAAAGAAACAAAAAGAAACAAGATTATTCCTTCCACCAAGGAAATGCAACTATAGACAAAGAAGTGTCTTACACCGGAGTGGGCTAGATTCCAAGATGACTACATCCAATGTATTTTTTCTTTCCAAATAGGGAATCCTTTAGATGACAGTGTTTTTCTGTGCCTTGACTTAAAAGAAAATCAGTCTTGGAGAAAAGCTGAGGCTCTGGCACTGTTCTCTTAGAAAAGTACCAAATGGATTGTCTCAAAGGTAATTCAACAAAGGTCCTAGCCTCTGTTTAACAGATTTATAGAAAAGTCAAGACTGCTGCAGACCAGTTGGGCAGAAAATTTGACTTTCTGGTTCCGCTAGTTAGCAAAAATTGCAAATAAACTCGTACTGTTGCAGATTTCTTTCTAATCTCTTTTGAGAGTAGTATATTTTAATTATT
The DNA here is from genome assembly GCA_028551405.1 of Uromys caudimaculatus. Lineage (NCBI taxonomy): Eukaryota > Metazoa > Chordata > Mammalia > Rodentia > Muridae > Uromys > Uromys caudimaculatus. Next base: position 95,897,526 of record CM052704.1, on the reverse strand, counting down.
TTTCCTACTTTTTGTGACAATATACCAGAGTCCATTTCTATGGGTCTGGCCCTTTGTAAGTCAATTAGCCAAGGATTTGAGGCCTATTGTTCTGCAATTCTATACCAGAAAGACAGGTTTTGACTCTTTTCAATTTAGGTAGTCAAATTTTTGTTTTCTTTTTCATGATGACATAGAGATCACAGAGAAAAGATAGCAAGGAACGAAGTAGAAAATAGATGAATATTTATGACTAGCTTCAAAGGTCACATAATGCCAATACTATTGCATCTAGTAAATGAAACAGGCCTAAGTCTACAGAGATTCAAGGGGAAAGGCCACAGTTCCCATCTTTTACTGAAAAGTTGATTAAGAAGCATGGGACTATATATCAAAACTAATATACAAAAATAATTTTTGGACTATGTGGTATGGCAGAGTTTTCCTGGGGGAGGCAGGACACACACATACACATCTACTATCCCAGAAAAGGAGTCTGCAATAGCTTGCACCAATATACAATTTGATGACCAATAAGATTTTTGAGGAATTATGTATAATCGGCAGGGATAACACCAAACCAGTTGTATCATCAGAAAGCCAACCCTGACCCAGGTATTAACCATTGAAAACTGCACCACAGGACTTCTTTTGTCACTCCCCTCAGAAAATTTCCAAATTTTTATTATCCCAGATATGTGGCCTTTTGTGACCTTTTGTCTGCCACTTGAGGCTCAGGGATTGGAAAGGATTTAGAATAATTTATTAGACTTTTGAGGCTTTTGTGAGCTACATGAATGCCCCATAAGCCTTTTGAGTCTGGTAATCTCCGATACTCTTTTCATGAGAGAATGTTAATAGATTAAATTTCATGTGTGTGTGTGTTTGTTTTGTTTTGTTTTGTTTTGTTTTTTTGAGTCTCATCAAAACTGCCCTGCTTCAAGTTGGGGATGGTTTTGTCCAACATAGAGGAAAGAACTATGACTGTGTTAGATGTAAAGAATCCTGGCATTACTGGGATATGTCTGACATTTCTATGTTTATCAAGAAAAAATATATCCTCTCTGAGGGCCACATTTAAAAGTGCAGTTGGTTGCAGGTTACTCATGACTTCTATCATAAGAAATCAACAGTGCTCTCGATTCAGAATCTTCCAGTGAGTAAATAATGTTGAGATCATATATGTCCTATCAAATTATTAGGGTTGGGGTAAAATAGCTCCTATCAAGAATCCAAAGCTAAGGGATCTCAATTGCAAGAGTAACAGATAGCAGGAGACACACCCCTAGACAGTGATCACAGACACTGCAAATCTTTTCTATACTGCTTTTATTCACTACAGGTAAAACATAAATTGCTAACACAGCACAATAAACAAAGCACTCATTTCCTACTGTAATATATAACCTTATTTGTTATATAAACTACAACCTCTCTTGGAAGAATATTACAATTTAAAAGTGACTGTGTGTGTGTGTGCGCGCGTGTCTGCATGTGTGCATGTGCGTGCGTGTGTGTGCGTGTTTGTTCTTGTTTTAATCTATGCTCTATGGATGTCCACATACATGAAGCTTTGTTTGTGTAGAAAGACGTACATACACACACTGAGGCAGAGAACAACATTACTTCTTTTGTCTTCATTTATATGTCTGGCATTTATACCATTTCTCCATTCTTCATCCTCAGCTCCTGCCATGTACAAACCCTACTGCTCCCGCTCCACTGGTCTCTTTTTGAGACCACTGCTATCTGTTTCTCCTTCAATCAAGAATCCTTAAATTATCTTTTGAATATATATTTTAGTAAGTATATATGAATAAATGGAAGGTATATAAATTATAACTCATTAAATTGAATATATTAATTTATAAATGTATGGATGCATATGTATAAGTTCTGCTGAGTCTGTTTAGTGTTGCATGTATATATTAAGGCGCTCATCCCTGGGGAAGATTGCCGAGTTTCTCATAGTCCTTGTAATACCCACATCAATATTTTCTTTTTAAATTCTAAACATATTTTTCTAACTTATTTGGGTTAGTTAGTCATAGTTTTATGAGAGTTTTATAAATAGATCACTAAGGAAAATGATAGTTTTTGGTGGGTTTGTGCCATTTTTACTTGCTTGAAAAGGATTATTTTAGCATACTTACATGCATGTCTCCTAAAAACACTTTGCTAGATTTATCTACCTACATTCTATGTGCATTATATCATTGTATATAAATTAAATTGTATGACAACATAGAGAAATCTCCTCAAATATATTCAGTTATTCTGTTAATGTACTCATTTTCTTTTTCCCTGAATCTCAAATCAGCACTAGCGACTGTGTGTGTGTGTGTGCGCGCGTGTGTGCATGTGTGCGTGTGTGTGTGTGCATGTGTGCGCGTGCGTGCGCGTGCATGCGTGTGTGTGCGTATGTGCATGTGTGTGTATTGCCCTGGTAATATATATTAATATAATTAATAATAATATAATTAATATAATATAATATATATAATTATATATATTAATATATAAATATATATATATGTATGTGTGTGTATATATATATATTCAACTATCCCAGTACTATTAGAAAATTAATAATATTTGGAAGAAAAGTATAAAAGCATAGAATTTGAAAGTTACTAATCAAAACATTGACATAAACACACATCTGTTATTATTGTTTCAAAACATGCAAAACATATAGTTGATTTACAATATAAACTATTTGGTATTTACCATTTCTTAGCTACCAAGGAGTGAACACTTTGCCAGGTTTGGGTGATCTATTTTTTTAGGATTTTTTAATGTACATATATCTATATATGAGGATGAGCAAATGAGAAGATATTTTTTATGGAAACCAGAAGCATTGGTTCTTCCTGATGCTAAAGTGTACATTGGATGTAAACCATCTGGCATAGTTCCTGAGAGCAAAGCTAAGGCCATTTGCAAGAGCAAAATGTCTTCTTAACCTCTGAACTATCTTCTTATCTCTATTGACAAGAATTTGTTAAATGTTTATCTGTTTACTATGCTCAGTAATTCTAGGTTCTCTATATGCTGTTTAGTACCTGTAGGGTAGCCGAGTGAATGAGTCCTGCACAGTACTCTCCAAACATCAGATAAGGATGCATCCTATAAGCAGCTTTTATACCTGTGCTAAAAGTCGGTGTTAGTAAATTATAAAACAAGATCAAAGCATTAAACAATAAAATCAATTAAATATGGGTGTTTGCACTGAATTAAATAAATTTCTGAGAAATTATCTTATTAATATCAGAATTATAAACTAATGACAGTTTATCATTTCAAAACAATAATATACATGTTTCAAGCTTCAGTTTAAAACTAGGCAGTGATATTCTTACCAAATAAAAAATTACCTTGCTTTTGGGGATAATTGAATTCAGTGATAAAGTGTCACTGTCCACTCGTTGTTGTGAATTCAGGTGGTGCTAATGAATTTCAGAATGAAGGAGTCCTTAACAAAACCTCTGAAAGACCACATAATTAAAGAGGAAAAGAAAAGTTATTTCACTGAAGAACAATGTAACATGCTGTCAAATAGACACATAGAATAATTTTAGAATAAGGCTCCATCCCAAATGAGCAAATGCTGGGGTTTTGACAGAGGCAATCAGGCCCTTGTAATCATTCTATTACAATACTTACAAAATTGAATACTATTTTTAAAAGTACATTGGCCAGTAGATGTGAAGAAAGAATAGCAGAAACCATGGTTCAAAGTGTTGGTTTACTTAACGTGCTCCCAAATAAGGAAAAGTAATATATAATGAAAATAAATCTGCATATTTACATTTCTGTATACATACATGTATATTTAAATGCTCTATAATGTACCAAAGTCAGATTAGAATTTAAAATCCATTAGAAAAGAATTTAGGTTAAATACACAACAAAATTAGTTGCATTCAACTTGCCCAAATATAGCCAGTTTGAAATAATAAGATATTCATGATAAAGATATTTAAAAGATAGTCGTAATAGTTATAAAATTATGCATTTTAATATTAGTTTGAATAAAGTTTTTATCGCTGTTTACACAGGAAGAATAAAATTGATAACAATTATTTTAAAAGAAATATTTTTTATAAGACAAGAGCACACTATAACTGAAATTCTGTGTATCAAAATATATATTAGAATCAGAATTTATCCCCCTCAAGAGCTGTAAGAGTTAATGTTGACCAAGCTGCTTTCCAGTACACGCAGTGATATTACTTTCAGATAAGAAAACAAGGAAAACAGTAAAATAACTGGAGTACTAAGTAATTAATTATAATTCTCTAGAAAATATAGCTAATTGTTGTGTTTACACAATAGCACATTTTATTCATATCCTATGAAAACGAGTTTTATAATTTTGTTAAATTCTGTGGTGTAAGCGTTTTCCTTAAGTTGTTTCTGAAGAAATTATGATTCAAAACATGCAAGTAGCTTACCCATAGTTAGACAGCTACTGCACTCGCCTATACATTTGGACTTCTTCAGCACCATGTATCTAAGATAGCATGTCAAAATGACACGTAGATTCAGCAGAGGTTTCTGTAACACTAAAATCCAAGTAAATGTGCTACATATGAGTGAATGCAGGTTTCTGAACAGGCACATTGTTTTGCTTATATGTTAATATTAATTTGCTGTTAGATTTTTAAATGTACTTGCTTTCAAGGAACAGAGAACTCTTCAAGCCTTTTGATTTTGAAAGTTGTGGCAATGAGTGGACCCTTCCCCTTGTTCCTGTGCTGATAGGTCTCTCAGTGGTGCTAACTTTATAACCATTACAGTCTCTCTTCCAGAGCAAAACATCACTTCCTGACCCTGGTTAGTGTTTTTTTCCTTTCGTTCTTTTTCACATAACTGTCCATTTAAAAATTATTCTCTCTTGCCCTGTTTGTTCTTTTTCACAGTAAATAATAGAAGACATTCAATATTAGGTGTTAAAATTTCCTCCACCAAAAAAGGAGCCCATTACTTCTAATTAAGCCTCAGACAAGTTCTTAAGACAAGGTAAAACATCAGGCAGACTGTTTGACAAAATATAGCAGGAATGGCTTATAGCCTAGTTTCTGTTAAAGGTCTTTCTTCTCTCGGGAACGTCTTTAGCTGGGCTCCTAAAACCATTGCCATCCAGATTTGTCATAGCATGGTCCTTTATGCTCTCTTAGCATTCAGCCAAATTCTAGTTATAAGTCCCAAGTCTTGCCCTGAAACATTGAGGTCGGACTCTTCAAAGCAACATTCACACTCACAGTGGCAATGTCTGCATTAGTTAGGTTTTGTAATTGTGATAAAGCCCCGCGACCAGACATGATTTGTGGAAGAAGGAGTTCATCTTTGCCTTATGGTTCCAGAGGGATAAGTGTCTATTCTAGCTTGGAAATACGGAAAGAAGCAGCAGGCATTGCACAGGAGCACCACGAGCATGACGTAGCAGCAGCGGGAGTAGCACTATGTTGGGAACACCCAAAGCTTGCACAGCTTTCCTCCTGCAAGGCCACACCTCTGAGGCCTACTGAGGCACTGTCACCAACTGTCAACCAAGTGTATTTGCCTAAGCCTATGGGAGCCATTTCTTAGTTAAACCATCACAACTGATTTTATTGACTGATAATTGTTATAAAGCACACCTTTGTATTGCATTGTTTCTTCTATACATGTTTGCTTAGTGTGCTTGTGTGTGCTGATTTGTGTGTGTATGTTCATATATGTGTGTGGTACACACATGACCTATACTATCAGTGGATATTAGAGGATGATTTCTGGGACTTATTTGTCTGTTCGTTCTGAGATTGAACTTCAGTCAAAGGCCTGGAGTCTGGGACCTTTACCATCTTTCTGATCTCTAACGATCACTTTTGACAGTGATGGGCTTGTATTCAAAGGAATATTTTTGACCATTTTCTTTTATGAGTCAGACTTGCCCAGTTCAACCTGTGTTCCTGTTTTGGGAAGGTGTTTTTTTGGCCTCCTTGATGTTTTTCTGTGCACCGTCTGGATTTTCCCTTTTAGTTCAGAAAGTAAAATAAATAAATAAAATCTCTTTTAGTTTTGTCACTTTTGAAACTGTTAACTTTGCATCTGTAGGTTTCTTAAACTTTTCATACTTTGCTCAGAGGAATGAAGTGAAGAAATCGCAATAGCAGACATGACAGGACTCATCAGAAGACTCACACCTCCATCCTTTCTTCATTCTCTCTTGGTTCCCCCTCCTTGCCTTGCTCCTCCTGTTACAGCTTTGTTCTTTCCTTTTTCCACACATTTCAATGCTGCGCTCTGGATGTGGACTGGAGATTCTGTCCATTCAGAGCCTTGGCAATTGGGGTCTGAACTCAATGTTTTCTATTTCCCAGAGCTCCCATGATTTGCCAAAGTACTGCATATGTTTTGTTTTAGCCCATATTTCAGGTAAGGCTGAATAAATCTCTAATGCAAAGTACTCAGTCTTGGCCAGAAAGAGAATTTGGTTCAATCACTGTGTGATAGCTTGGGTTTAGTATTACACAGCTTGAGGAAGAATGATCACTCCTCCTCATCGTCAAGACTAAGTTGTGGAACATCTTTACAGGTTGAGCCAAAACTGTTTCAATAGCAACCTCAGTTTTGAAACTCCAGCTTAATATTACATAATTAAATTTATTCTTTAACTATAAGTTCTCCAAAATTCATGTCAGTCATGTAACACATACAAACCTATTTATCAAATATCTATTTGGTAATTGAGAAGTATGCTAATAAGTGAGTTGAGCCAGAAACATCACGATCTACATCAAGATCATTAACTGAGAAAGACAAAATAAAGTGCCTGTGCCAGATTCAAACACTCTCTTTGACTCATGACCTGTGTCTACATTGCACTTTGTATTTTAACATTGTACTTTTTTGTATCTCACAACTTATACAAAGTACTTTTCATCTCTTATGCCTCAAACCGTAGAAATGTCAATAGTTTGCACAAGCTTTTCACATTATATATGATAAAATCATTGGTTTTTTGCTACCATTATTTTGAACATATGTTAAGATGGCTTGATGTGTGTTTGAATCAAGAATTTTTGAAATAGTAAAACCATGTGATAATACATAAAAATAATGTTTGAATTTAACTTATAAAGTATACATGTAATTAATCAAATAATTTACTTTAATACCATATTATCTACTTTGATCTTTTAAGCACAGGTCTCTATAATATTTCTTTAGTATATTCTGTATTTTGTAAGTGCTAATTCTCTTGATAGAAACCATGAACATATTCTTAATATCTTCAGTAAGATATGTAAAAGCTACTTCATTTTACTATAGTCATGCTATATATTAAGATAATAACTGCAAGTTAAAATTTGAATAACATAATTTCCATTTACATATAATATTTGGCATAATTACCTAATTATTATCTATCATACACTACAGTAATTTGAGCATATTTTTCTATTGCAATTAATTCATTTCAGCTGTCTCATTAAAATGGTATGTTCTAGTAACAATCTTTTAATTAAAGGTTAAATTACATTTTACTTGATACACTATCGTTTTAATAAGTTCTAAGACAAACACAGGTACTTTGTCAAGGGAGTAAAATGAACTTGAGTAATGAATTAAAACATTCTTTATTTTTTAAGCATTCTGCATTAAGACATATTTACCTTTCATTTCCTACTGAACACAGTTTAAGGGGAAAGTGTATTTATGTATGTGCAAATAATTTTATGATACCTTTTAATTACTATAAAATATTTTCAAATATTCTTTAAAAGTTTTTATTGACAGTCAGCCAAATGTTTAATTAATAGAAAAACACACTTTAAATTAAAAGCAATGATGACTCCTGTTTATACAAAAGTTGATGGATAAGCAAAAATTTTGTGTGGAAGTAATATAAGCGCTGTGCCAGAGGATTCAAAACTGAATCTTCCCAGATCTCTACCTGCAATCACAGATCTCCACCCCATTCACCATCCCTCAGCTTTATCTACCTCTGTATCTAGACAAATAGACCACAGCTCTGCCTGACTCCTGGGAGGTCTGTTTCCACCCAGGAAAACTGGGTGAGACACCCACTCCCCAATCCCCTCCAGCTGGGTCCCAGGCAAGCCCAGCAGTCCTGAGGTCTGCCCCATCCTTTCTGTACAACTTCCCCTCTACACCTCTGCCTGCAATCAGGGATCTGCACTCAAAACCCCTGGCTACAGCTCTGTTTCCCTCCAAGGAGGCCTGCTGCCATCAGGACAACCAACCCCAGAGGTCTGCTACTACCAGGGACAACCAGACCAGCCAACACCAGCGACAATGAGATGGCTAAAGGCATACTCAAGAACATAATCAACAAAAACCAGTGAAATCTGAGACCATCAGAACCAAGCTCTCCTACTACAGCAAGCCTTCGAAATCCTAAAACACCTAAAGGAGAAGACTATGACTTTAAATTTCATTGTATGAAGATGTTAAAGGCCTTTAAAAAGGAAATAAATAAGTACCTTAAAGAAATACAGGAAAATACAATCAAACAGGAAGAAACATTAAAGAGAAAACAAATAAATGCCTTAAAGAAATACAGGAAAATACAATGAAACAGCTAAAGGAAATGAATAAAACTGTTCAAGACCTGTAAATGGAAACAGAAGCAATAAAGAAAACACAAATGGTGACAACCCTGAAAACGGAAAACCGAGGAAAGAGAACAGGAACTACAGACATAAGCATCACTAAAAGAATACAAGAGATGGAAAAGAGAATCTCAGATGTAGAAGATACAGTAGAAGAAGTTGATATATGAAACCAAATCTAAAAAGTTTGTAATGTAAAACATCCATGAAATTTGGGACACTATGAAAAGACCAAACCTAAGAATAATAGGAATAGAAGAGGGTGAAGAATCCAAGTTCAAAGGCCCTGAAAATTTACTCAACAAAATCATAGAAGAAAACTTCTCTCCACTAAAGTAAGTGATAGCTATAAATGTATTAGAAGCTTATAGAATGCCAAAGAGATTGGACCAGAAAAGAAAATCATTCGATCCTATAATAATCAAGACATTAAATGTGCAGAACAAAGAATGCATATTAAAGCTGTAAAGGAAAAAGGTTAAGAGATGTATAAAGGCAGACCTATCAGCATTAAATTCTCAACAGAAACTCTAAAAGGCTAAAGGTCTTAGACAGTTGTCATGCAAACACTAAGTAACCACAGATGTCAGGCCAGACTACAATACCCAGCATAACTTTTAATCACCATAGATGGAGAAACCAAGATATTCCATGACAAAACCAAATTTAAACAATATTTTTCTACTAATCCAGCCCTACAGAGGATACTAGAAGGAAAACTCAAAAACAAGGAGAATAAGTACATCCAAGAAAACAAACAAAATTAATCATCTCAGAGCAAAGCTAGAAGAAAATTACATACACACACAGAGAGAGAGAGAGAGAGAGAGAGAGAGAGAGAAAGAGACTCACACACCACCAGCACTACTGCCAATATCAAAATAATAAGAACTAACAATCACTGGTCATTAATATCTCACAACACCAATGGACTCAATGTACAAATAAAAAGACCCAGGCTAACAGAGTACATGTATAAAAAGGATTCAGCACTCTACTGCATACAAAAAACACACCTCAGAGACAAAGGCAGACACAACCTCAGAGGAAAGGGCTGGAAAAAGATTTTCCAGTCAAACAGATACAAGAAACAAGTTGGAGAAACCACTCTAATAATATCTATTGAAATAGACTTTGGACCAAAAGTAATTGTACTCGCTGGTTTTGTGTGTCAACTTGACACAAGCTGGAGTTATCACAGAGAAGGAGCTTCAGTTGAGAAAATGCCTCCATGAGATCCAGCGGTAAGGCATTTTCTCAATTAGTGATCAAGGGGGAGGGCCCCTTGTGGGTGGTACCATCTGTGGACTGGTAGTCTTGGGTTCTATAAGAAAGCAGGCTGAGCAAGCCAGGAGAAACAATCCAGTAAGGAACATCCCTTCATGGCCTCTGCATCAGCTCCTGCTTCCTGACCGGCTTAGTTCCAGTCAAGACTTCCTTTAGTGATGAACAGCAATGTGGAAGAGTAAACTGAATAAACCCTTTCGTCCCCAACTTGCTTCTTGGTCGTGATGTTTGTTCAGGAACAGAAACCCTGACTAAGACAGTAATCAAAAGAGATGGGAAAGGAAACTTTATCCTCATCAAAGGGAAAATTCACCAAGATGATGCCACAATTCTGAACATCTATGCCACAATGCAAAGGCACCCACATTTGTAAAAGAAACATTACTAAAACTTAAATCACACATTGAGACCCACTCAATAATAGCGGGGGACTTCAACGCCCCACTCTGACCAATGGACAACTCATCAAAAGAGAAACTAAACAGAAATAATGAAACAAACAGATGTTATTAGCCAAATGGATGTAACGGATATCTACAGAACATTTCGCCCCAAAACAAAAGATACCTGCATCTCAGCACCTCACTAAACTTTCCCCCAAATTGACCATATAATCAGTCACAAAGTAAGCTTCAACAAATACAAAAGATTTAAATAACCCCTTGCATCATGTCAGATCACATGGATTAAAACTGGACTTAAACAACAGAAACAACAGGAAGTCCATATATTCATAGAAACTGAATAACTCTATTCTCAATGACCACTGGCTCAAAGAAGAAATAAAGAAAAAAGAAGTCAAAGACTTTCTAGAATTCAATGAAAATGAAGGCACAACATACTCAAAACTTATGGGACACAATGAAAGCAGTGCTAAGAGGAAAGTTCATAACACTAAGTGCCTTCATAAATTGGCAAGATCTCATAATAACAACTTAACAGCACACCTGAAAGCTCTAAACAAAAAGAAAAAAAAACACATCCAACAGGACTAGACAGCTGGAAACTGTCAAACTCAATGGCTGAAATCAGTCAAATCTAAACAAAGAGAACAATTCAAAGAATCAACAAAACCAAGATCTGGTTCTTTGAGAAAATCAACAAGTAGACAAACCCTCAGCCAAACTAATTAAAAGGCAGAGAGACAATATCCAAATTAACAAAATCAGAAATGAAAAGAGAAACATAACAACAGAAACTAAAGAAATTAAAAAAAATCATTATGTCTTACTTCAAATGCCTTTACTAAACAAAATTGGAAGATGTAAATGAAATGGATGATTTTCTAGCCAGATACCATTTACCAAAGGTAAATTAAGATCAGGTCAACTATCTAAACAGTCTTATAACTCTTAAGGAAATAGAAGCAGTAATTAAAAATCTCCTAAGAAAAAATTGCCTAGGACCAGAGTGTTTTAGTTCAGAATTCTAACAAACTTCCTAAGAAGAGCTAATACCAATACTCGTTAAACTATTCTACAAAATAAAAACAGAAGGAACACTGCCAAACTCATTCTATGAGACCATAGTCACCCTGATACCTAAACCACACAAAGACTCAACAAAGAAAGAGAATTTCAGACCAGTTTCTCTTATAACCTTAATGTGAAAATACTCAATAAATCATTTGCAAACTGAATCCAAGAACACAGCAAAACACCATTCACCATGTTCAAGTATGCTTTATTCAGGGATGCCAGGATGGTTCAATATACAAAAATCTATCAACATAATCTGCCACATAAACAAACTTAAAGAAAAAAAATCACATGATCATTTTTTGGATGTTGAAAAAACCTTTGACAAAATCCAACATCCCATAATGTTTAGTTTTAGAGAGATTGGGGATGCAAGATACATTATAAAACTAAACATAATTAAAACAATATACAGCAAGCCAATACCCAATATCAAATTAAATGGACAGAAACTTAAAGCAATTCCACTAAAATAAGTGACATGAAAAAGTTGCCCACTCTCTAGCTATTCAATATAGTACTTGAAATTCTAACTAGAGCTACAAGACAACAAAAGTAGAATAAAAGGACATGAACTGGAAAGGAAGAGTTCAAAGTATCCCTCTTCTCAGATGATATGATAGTATACATAAGCAACCCCCAAAATTCTCCCAGAGAACTCCTAAAGCTGATAAACACCTTCAACAAAGTGGTAGGATACAAAATCATCTAAAAGAAATTAGTAGCCTTCCTTACCTGAATAATAAACAGATCAAGAAAGAAATTAGGGAAATAACATATTTTACAACAGCCAGAAATAATATCAAATATCTTGGTGTAACTCGAACCAAACAAGTTAAAGACCTGTATGACAAGAACTTTGAGTCCCTGAAGAAAGCAATTAAAAAAGATATCAGAAGATGGAAAGTTCTCCCATGCTCATGGATCACAAGGATTAAAATAGTGAAAATGGCCATCTTACCAAAAGCAATCTACAGATTCAATGCAATTCCAATCAAAATGCCAACACAACTTTTTAGAGACGTTGAAAGAGCAATTCTCAACTTCATATCGAAAAATAAAAAACCAACATAGCTAAAACAATCCTGAACAATGGAAAAACTTCTGGAGGAATCATTGTCCTTGATCTCAAGCTGTACTTCAGAGTAATAGTAGTAAGAACTGCAAGGTATTAATAAAGAATGAGGCAGGTTAATCAATGGAGTTGAATCAAAGACCCAGAAATAAACACACACACACACACACACACACACACACACACACACACACACACACACACACCTCTGGACACTTGATCTTTGACAAAGAAGCCAAAACTAAACAATGGAAAAAAGAAAGCATTTTTAACAAATAGTGCTGGTCTAATTGAATGTCTGCATGTAGAAGAATGAGAATAGATCGATATTTATTACTCTGTACAAACTCAAGTCCAAGTGGATCAAAGCCCTTAACCTAAAATGGAATACACTAAATCTAGCAGACAAGAAAGTGGAAAATACTCATTGAATGCATTGGTACAGGAGACAATTTCCTGAACACACCAATGGCTCAGGCACTAAGATCAATAACTGATAAGTAGGACCTCATGAAACTGAAAAGCTTCTGTAAAGCAAAGGACACTATAAATAGGACAAAACAGGAGCTTACAGATTGGTAAAAGATCTTCACTAACCCTACATCTGACAGAGGGCTAATATCCAAAATACATAAAGAACTCAAGAAGGTATACAGCAACAAACCAAGTAACCCAATTCAAAAAAATGGTTACATATCTCAACAGAGAATTCTCAACAGAGGAACCTCAGATGTCTGAGAAGCACTTAAAGAAATATTTAATGTCCTTAGTCATAATGAAAATAGAAAATAAAATAAACCTGATATTCCATTTTATACCCAATAGAGAGCAAAAACTGAAGAAACAGCATGGGGCAAAGATGTGGCGTGATGAGGACACTCATCCGTTTCTGGTGAGAATGCAAACTTGTACAACCACTCTGAAAATAAATTTTGCAGTTTCTTAGAAAATTGGAAATAGTTCCACCTGATGATCCAGCTATACCACTCCTTGGAATAACCCAAAAGATTCTCCACCATACGCCAAGGGAACATTTTCCACAGTGTTCATAGCAGTTTTATTCATAATATCCAGAAAATGGAAACAACACAGATATCCCTCAAATGAAGAATAGATACAGAATATATGGAAGGGTGAGGGACTGTGTGAGGGGGAGCAATCAGGATGTAAAATGAATAAATAAGTGAATTAATTAATGGAAAAATAAAGGTAATGTAAAACAAAGCAAACTAACAAAAACCTGAATCCTCAGGTATTTTCTGTTTTTGCATTTTGAGACTAGGTCTCTTGTAGCCTAAGCTAGCCTAGAACTTACAATGTAGACAATAATGATCTTGAACCTATGCCTTCACCTCCAAGGGTTAGTATTATAGGATTGCACCAGTATACCCAGTTTATATGCAGTAATAGGGATTGAACACAGGGCCTCCTACATGCTGTGGAAGTACTCTACCAGCTAAGCCTCATTGTCTGCCTCTCTTACTATTTTCTTAACTCTATTTTAAGCTTGGAAATTCAGCATTTCTTGTAATTTTGGTTTTTTTTTTTTCTCCGAAAAATTCAAGGCATAATAATATATTATAGATTATAATTTTATTTCTCATTGTATATTCCTACTGCCCTCAGTAGGTCTTTAATTTTAACCTTAACAACACCCTTTATAGAATGACTTGGTCTGCTTGTTTTCATCTACTCAACATTCTATTAGACTACTTTTCATTATGGGTTTTATTTACTTTATTGTAATCATTTTCAGTGTTGCTTTACCCACTTATTTATTTCCTGGATAGAACATAACCTGACACAGGTTAAATTTGCTGCAGCCTAAATCTTACCAAATACATTGAACAAACTCCTGAGATCGGAATGGCTAGCACAGTTGGAAATGTAATGTTTCCATAAGTGATAGGGCACTCATTGTCTGACTCTCCACTCTTTCCTTGTAGCCTTTCCTCTGTCTCTCCAAAGCAAACTATTCAAACATTCTCAACTCCACTCATATTCCTACTGAGTAATATTACCCAACAGTCTCTGCTGTTTTGTTTGGACAGTGTGAAACTGTAAATGGACAATGCTATATTGCTCATGAATATAGGAAGTAACCAAAATATTGATATCTAGTATTACTATATTCTTCAACCTTCCTATTATCATGTAATTAAATGCCCATGTTGCAATGTAATTGTGCTAGGTATTATAGTAGCTTTTGACAGATAAGGTTGTTTATGACATACCCTGTGCTATATTTTGGAGAGAAAATTAGAAAACATATATGAAGTCTTTTATAAGAATTTATAATACATGAGGGGAGCTCAAAAGAGACTTCATCTCCCATGAATATGTCATTCATAATAAATGCAATTTGAGACACAAGTATATTTGACATATATCTTCATACTAAAATTCCAGAACTATAAATAAAGTAAAATGCCCGTTTTAAATTTTAATCTGATAGTTATATATAATATATATAATTAGAAGCCACATACTTTAAAAATTATTTTATACTTAGTTAAGAAATATATTTGTGCTAAAGTTTTAGTATTAATTCTATAATATGAAAATTAATAAACAATTTCATCTGAGAAAAAAGCCTTTATCTTAGAGGTAAAGTAGTTACAACATAGAATTAAGGGAGGTAAAACTTTTCATCCTACTGAAAATCTTAAGCCCAGGAAGAAAAATATTTAATAGCTTCAGAATTTCCTGAAACTGACTAGTTCATTACACCCCTTTCCATTAGCATATAAGCCATATGCCTGCCTCTATGTATCCAACAAATGTTAACCATTCTGGCTTTCCTGAAATAATGTACCAGTTTTCATTAGAGTTAATTAATATGCCCATTACTTCTAATATGCATTATTTTATAGAGTATGTATTCAAGGCAGATTCTCTGAAACACTTTCCAGTATACTATAAAATACTATGAGTTAGAATTACCATCATATAAAATAGATTTCAAGAACATGTCTCTTGTTTTACTGAAACTTTTACTCCCAAATTGTTAAACCTTAAGTTTCTAGGGAGAGCCACACTACTCAGTTTTTATGAATTTTAATTCCTACACATGTAATTGAAATCATGTGATGCAAAGAGCTCAGTTCTTCACTTATTTTAATTGACCAGTCCTCCTTTAATTGGACACATACTGTTATAAATACACATTTCCCCTTTCAAACAGAATGGTACTAAGGTATAAACACATAACTTACATTTATAAATGTCTGTCTACATTGGTTGACTCTGATTGATTTATAACTTGGTTGTTTTAAGTCATGCTGAAAGTATCATGGAAATATGTATTTTTCTTTAGCATACTGAGTTTATTTCCTTTAAAGATATACTCAGAATTGCATTTGGTAAGTCAAACAGTAGAGATATTTTAACTTAAAAAGTAACAGTATTTTTAAAGATAGCAGCAATTATATTCCTAACAGTCTTGTTCAATGCTTATTTGTTTCCCATACCTAACTAACATCAATTCTCATTTAGTTTTGATAAAAGTCTTTTAAAAGGTATGGGAAAATATCTTACTGCAGTTTGACATGTATTCTCTAATCACTATACATAACCATGGGCTTTACCACCCATGCCCAAGTTTCCTGAAATAATAATTCTGAGATTGAATTATATATGAATAAATGCTTAGGTCATAAGCCTGGGCCTGTTCTCTGGCTAGCTCATAATTTGATCACCCAATTGTTCTATTATATGTATGCTACATGGCTTGCTACCACTCCTCAGAGTTCATGTGACCAACTTCCTCAGAGTTCCAGGGTAAATCTTCCATGCCTTCAACTCCATCCCAGAATCCTCTATCTCGGAACTTCCATCTTCCTATTTCCTGCCTAAGCTCATAAGCCAATAGCTTTTTATTTTCAAGTGATACTTCCATACAGTACATAAAAATTCTCTCTACATCTCCCCCTTTTAGTCCAATAAAAGATTCTTTTATATTAGTAAACTATATAATAATAATAATAATAATAATAATAATAATAATAATAATAATAATAATAATGGAAACTTGAAAACTTATCATGTAAAATTACATTCACAATATTTAGTCCATTTTATTTGGCAACTTTGGAGAAAGTACTGTACTATCTATCATCTTAGTGAGTTCAAAGTTCTGTATCTAAATCATTTTCTATCACAACTTGTATTCATCAACCTAAAAGAATATCTTTTTAGACTTTAAAACATTTTTTTGAATCCTAAACAACTTAAGCTTAATTGTAAATCTATAACTATCTAGTCTTTAACTGCATCAGATACCTGAGAAGGAATAAGTTATTTCTGAGTATTCAGGAAGTGTATACAAGCAGATTCCAAATCTATAGAAATGACAGAGAAAACTGGCTGCCTGGACAGTTACCCAAAATTTCTCTGTGTCCTTGGAGCATCCATCTTCAGACTTCTGGTTCAAAATATCTAACAGAACTTTTTTGTGAAGCAGGAAATATGAAGGACTGCCTACTTTGTCTTTGCAAAGCTTGGCAAATATCTTGTTTGTCCAGTTTTGACAGCATACTGTCAGTAGCTGAGGCAAAGGCACTTTCTTGCCCAGTGGCTGGCTTGCTACTTTTGAAGCAAACTCCATAAGAAGGTTCTTTGATGCTTATCATTTTCTTTGAAGTAGAATGGGGGTGTTGCCAGGAGCAGGAGCATACCTGCCTCATTGTCAAAAAAAAAAATCCTTTAATAATAAAACATCTTTAATTGCCATATTCTGTAGATCTATGGGGTTTTTGAAGACATCTATCTATCTATCTATCTAACTATCTATCTATCTATCTATCTATCTATTGTATATCTGAATTGTTTGTTTCTACCAACTTACTCTCTGTTTAACTTTGGAAACATATTCTGTAATAAACTAATATAGTATGTAATATGACCTTGAGTTTGATTGACTACTAACTTGCATTTTTAAATTAAACTAAGAAGTTTGTAATAGTAGCTTTCAAACTGACTAGAACATAACATTGCAATTTTAAGAATAACATAGCTACAATACCTTAAAAAGATTTGATGCATAGTATGTTGTAGCCAAATATAATTTAAATTTTGTATCAAAATACAAAGATCTGTACAAATGTAACCAAACATAATCTTAATTTTGTATCAATATACTAAGATTCATAGAAATGTACTTTTTTTCCTAATAATATCTCTGTAGTTTAAGAGTAGATTCAATAATCTACCCTTTATTCTATTATTTCTATTTTATTCCTATACCCCCTTTTTCTTTTCATCCCTTCTCCTTATGTCCCCTAACACTAGATAGAAAAGCAAGTAAAATACAGAAAAGAAAAAGAAAACAGGGAATTTCTGAATCCGACCTCTCTCATTTTGTTTCCTCCCTATCCAAGACCATAACAACTTATAACCAACACCCCCTCTTAAATGAAGACAATTATTCATCATCCATTGAACAACCAAAAACCATCCATCTGACCTCTTGGGAATGGAGGTATTGCTGTCTTAAAATTTCTTTTTGCGGTCTAGAGGCATTATTTTCCTTTTTTAGGGACTCTAAGGAAATTAGGATATTGATCAGTCTTAAGAAAGCTAACTGTAGCTTTTGCTGTCCAGTCTCGGCATGCTGAGAAAGTTCAGGGCTTAACTGAAATCCTGAGTGGAACAATCTGTGATGATGGATGATCTAGCTATCTATTTTTAAGTTGTCCCAGATGCAGATTTGTGAGAAAAGATCATTGAGGCAGTCTGAGGTAGGATCAAGCAGGATGCTGGAATAAATATGTCTCAGCATCTCGATATCCTTGCCAGCATCCCTGAGGGGGAATCTTGTCAAGGCTGCATTGACTTCATTTGTCTGTAATCATAAACCTTCACAAGTAATATACATTTCTGCAATAACATAAGGATATAACACACAATGTGCAAAATTTAGTTAAAGATGATTCCCTGTTCTCTGTTTAAGCAGGTAAGGCACCTGTATTTAAAAGTTTATTTAAATTCTATAACCAAACTGTAATATAAGTCTTTATTATGCCATGTGAAAGGGTGGTATGACAAGTCCTGAGAATTTTGTAACCATCAAGATGTATTGGGTATGTAGAGCTGACATTTTGGCTGGAAGCATTTTCATGTTTTAGCCTGTCTCAGAGATGTTCCCAAGGAGAGGGATCAGCAACATGTCTTACCTGTTGTTCTTGGTCTTCTTGACTTTATTTTTGCTGTGTGCAGCCAAGGTCTTCAGGAGGTCTCCCCCTGTTGAATCTGATTCTTAGCAAATTGGAAAGAATCTGCAACTTTTCTTCTCCTATAGAAACAAATACAAAGCCTCTCCCCAGGGTAACATAGTTCCTTCCCTCCATTTTGAATTTAGGACATCTTTAATATAAGCAGGCTGATTTAGTTCAGCAATTTTTTTTTCCATAATCTAATGCCCCTTAGCAGCTGTTGTTTTTTATTCATTAGTATTCAAAAAAACTCAAAGTCAATAAAACATCATTCAAATAT
This sequence comes from Uromys caudimaculatus, assembly GCA_028551405.1. Classification (NCBI taxonomy): domain Eukaryota; kingdom Metazoa; phylum Chordata; class Mammalia; order Rodentia; family Muridae; genus Uromys; species Uromys caudimaculatus. Next base: position 95,878,591 of record CM052704.1, on the reverse strand, counting down.
CTTTGGGATATTCCGTATCCCCCTTTTGTTCTATGAACATTTTTTTTTAAGCTCCCATTAGATCTTTCCATAATGGCTCAACCTGTAGGATTTTAAGATAGATCTATAACATTTTCTATGTCTTAATGACTAATGAATACACATGCTGAAGCACCATCAGCATCAATCTATTAAGGCATTCCCAAGATAGCTGTCATCACTAATACATGTTCAATCTCAGCCTTTTAAGAATTTATGGAAAAGTACACTGAAATCCTGAGTAAGAACCTACTGCATGATGCATTAGCAGTGTACATACTTTAATTCTCCAAATTCTACAAAATAAAACACATAATCTATTGTATGGCATTGCTCTGAGGCAGCATCATTAAGTAGAATCTGGATTCTTAACTCATAATTCATCTCTATGGGCTGCAATTCTAATTTCTTAAGCTTTTGTGGATTTTTCTCATCTGGAACTACCTTTTATGTTGTTGTTGTAGGTTCCAGATTGGATTCTTCTGAAGGTTTCTTATTCTTATTTAAAGAGTCATCTAACTTCTGTTCTAGGGTCTCCAATCTAACCTTTCTTTTTCAGTCCTTTTCTTATCTAAGTCTGTTTCATTCTGATCTTTCTTAAAGAGAATATATAAAATTTTAATTGTTACTGAACATGTAATTATTGGTGTGCTGATAAGCAAAACAAAATCATATGGGATCCAGACACATAGTGTCATTGTGTTTTTCTCCACTTTTAACATGGGAAATGTTTTCCCTTTTAACCTCTAACTCTCACTTTAAGGACTTCCCAAGTATCTTAATGAGTCTGTCCAATTTTCAGCCTTTCCCATGTGTCTATGGTGGCTAACTCTGTCCCCTTAGCTCAGACTAACAGGCTACTGTTGTCAGTTCTTGGGCTTGAGCCCCGAAATTTCCCCCTCTGACTTCTGCCCAATCTGGGAAGGTGGCTCTGGACATGCCACTGCATTCTTCCCCCTTCTTGTCTCTGGGTTGTATCTAGCCTAGGCTGTTTCTCACAGGCCCAGGCTACTCAATCATTCTGCAACACCTGAGAAGTACACTAAAGCTCCTGCCCAAGAGAGACCTAGAGCAGCTCCCTTCCCACCAGCCCAGCTGGGTTACTCCGAGAACATCCTCTTAAAGACCTGTGATGTGCACTGAGGTTTTTGATTCTCTCCCTCTAAAAGGAAACACCTTCCTTCCTAACTAGGGAACTGCATCTGTCTCCGTTGTCTGGAACTTTTGGCCTAATGCCTGAATCTTTTGTTGTAAGCTTCCATTCTATGCCTGAGGGTGGATGCCATCTGTAACCACAGGCTTTACCACCCACATCCAAGTCCCCTGAAATAGCGATTCTAAGACTGAATTATATGTGAATAAATGCTTAGGCCATAAGCCTGAACCTATTTCCTGACTAACTCATAACTCAGTTACCTGTTTGTTTTATTCTGAGTGCCACATGGCCTTGTTACCTCTCCCTCAGAGTTCATGTGACCATCTTCCTCAGAGTTCCGGGGCAAATCTCCTGCTTCTCCAACTTTATCATGGAATCCTTTCTCTCTTCTCAGAACTGTCACCTCTCTACTTTCTGTCTAAACACATAGGCCAATAGCCTTTTATTGACAGGTGAAGCTTCTACACATTGCACAAAAGATTCCACCTACAACTATAGATTCTGAACATTTTATTTCTCTAACTATTGGCCATTATTAGGTTTTCTTAGTGTCTATTGTGGAACATTGACCATTTTTGTTAGGTTACTTAATTTGTTACTAATAACTTGTATGAATTCAAATGTTTTCAGTCTTTATTTAAGCAGTGATATATTTTTAGCTGAGTTAAACATGCCATACCAAACCAAAACATTATACAATATTTATAATGTTCTTATCAACATGAACTAATTTATCAATATTTTAAAAATATGAATATGACAAATTATTTAAGTGATCTTTAGCTAGTAAAAATTATACATTCTTAGTATCTCATTCAGCACTCTGATACGAGTAGTTTATCATTAAGTATCTATGACACAAATATAACTAATCTTAGACTTACTACTGCTAATGTTACTTGAAATATTAAAATCCTTATATATGGAATGGAGCTACAAGTGAATAATCCCAGTACTTTGAAGACCTGGAGGCAGGAAGATCAGGGTGTCAACTCATCCTTAGAAACATAAAAAAATTCAAGAACAGTCCAGTACAAACTATGTGAACTTGTTTGAATACACTGACAGAAAAACAACCAAAAATACATCACCACCAACAACAACAACCAAAAAAATACTTGGTAAGACAATAATAGAATCATATATATTTTAGTATTATATTTGTAATTGTATTTGCAATCTGTATTTGCAAATTGCTAATTTGAAATTTGAAAACTTGAAAATTGCTACTAGGGATAAGTTTAGAGAAGTAAATAAGTATGTTGATTTCTATATAAAAATGTCTAAATGTACAGCTTACTTATTCTTAGATTTTGCCATATGTGTCCAATTATTGAGATTTCCAATGTTCTATAGATTAATAGAAAACTTGCCCTTTACTTTGGTATTTCCATTAGTATCTTTAATTGGATTTCTTTCTGAGAATACATAGTAACATGACAGTGATTTTTTAATGATATAATTATTCTAAAATAACATGTAATATTCTGTTTACAACCAAGAATGTAATATTTTTAAAGTAGTGGACTAAAGAAATATTGTCATTGAATTAAGAAAATACCTGATATCTATAAGAAAAGCAATATCATAAAAGCCATTTATTAATGTACAATGTACATGTACAATTCGACAATCTGTTACTAACATTATGTGAGCTGGAATAGTTTTCTAATGCAACGGATTTAGGTATTATTTGAGGATAAATTGATTTCTTTATTTTTGGCCATTATATTGAAAATTTTGTTTTTGTTTTGTTTTGTTTAGTTTTTGTACCTTTTTTGGAAATGTGTACTTCTCAGGTGCTGTTAAACTATTTATATATACTTATTTAAAAACTTCTCTCTTTAGTAAGAGCAAGAAAAATAATAAAATACAAGCTGCCAAGATGGCTCAGTGGGTAAGAGTCCTAGTTGTAAATATGATGACCTGAGTTTATATTCTAAAACACATTTAAAAAAGCATGACATGGTAGGTTAAGTATATTCGCATTACTTCTATATACAGACGTGATAATCAAAGGGAGGGTATGGAAACCTTTGGACATATAGCCCAATGTACACCAAGAAACAACAAAGAGTATACGTTAAAGTAGGTCAAAGGATTCTTTTCATACACACACACATGCCTTGGCAGAACTTGCACACATATACTCATAGGAGTGAACATGTGCATATGCATGTATATTCATATGTGTGCACACTGTAATTCACATAGAAAGATAGGTAAGAAAATAAATACAATTAAAACTATAGTTTTTGATCATCCAATAAAGTTCATAAAATATTAAAATTTGATATGCACTCAATTCAAACATTTGCATATGCAGCTAAATTTTTGAACTGTTCTATATGTTGTAATTACATCATACTATATTAGGGCAATTGAACAAAAAAGAGAATTTAAAATTTTTTAACTCAATAATTTTATACTTATCCAGATGCCAGTCCTGCCATGCAGAAGGAATGGCATGACACAGTTTCTGCCTTTGGAGCAGAGCTAGCAGAGAGTGGGCCTCCATGAGTGCTGATGGTTTCTAGGCATAAGGCTTGTTTGTTTAATAATGTCCATAATTAACTTTTCCTCCTTTGGAAGGTATTGTCCCTGCCAAAGTTATCAAGAAATGTTCTCCCTGACATGGTTAATGACTCCATGAAAATTAAAAGCAGCATGAGTCTGGCAGGCGAGGGTGTGTCTCAACAAAATGGTAAATGCTGTGACCTTCAGGACAACCTGGAAAGCTGTGGGAAAGAACTCTGAAAGCATGAGTTCAAGAATGTGTAATTTCTCAGTATAAGAATGCAATGTGAATTGTATGAGGGTCTTCATGGACCTCAAAGAACAGAAGCAGCTGCACTATGAGCCAGCTTCTCAGAAAGATGTTAAGGAAGGAGATAAAGAGATTTGGAGAGCAGTGATCACTGGGAAAGATCCCACCTAGCTAGGATTGTTGTTTGTGCTTACAAAAGCAGGCAGATTCCTGAGTTCAAAGACAGCCTGGGACAGAGCTAGTTTAGGTCCAGGTGGGGTGAGAATGGTGATCGCAGCCATATCCTACCCAGTTAACTTATTGTCTGTGCTTATAAAGGCCCGACAGACCTCTGAATTCATTGCTATGTTAAAATAATGTACTTGCTGTCTTTCTAAGAATCAAGAGGCTAAGATTATCCCATGCTGATACATGGGATAATCAAAACAGAACTTTGGTGGAGGATTGAATTGATATACAAATAAAAGACTGGGCTGAGCAGTCTGGAGATCTCTGGAGAGATGTCTCAAGGAGAACACAAGGCAGTCAGCTTACACCCAAGATTGAGTTCAAGTCATTCTTTCAGCATTCCCAAACACCCTTCTTCAGAGTATTTAGCCTTGATTTAGAGTCTTTACTCTAGAATCCTGAATTGTCTCACAGATTGTACTTTTTGTTACAAAATCTAAAACAGAGCTCTACAAACCTTAAGAGAAATGAATTAAGAAGTAACTAAATGATTTTTTTAAATGTCTTTATTTAGGCTGTTAAGAGGTGCAACACAAAAGACAAATTTCAGATAGGCTGACATAGCATTTGGCTGTTAAAGATTTCAAGTTAAATTTTAAAGGTGAAAAGAAGAGGGAAAAATCGTAATAGTTGTTTATGTAGATTCACTTAGGTGGATGGAGCTGTGGCAAAAGTTATCTTCTAACAAAAAGACTGTTTAATTTAAAGAATGTATGTAAAGGAGCTTTTGAAAGGGAGGACAAAAAAGAACTAAGATAGTTTGGGAAGAGAAAAGGAATCAGGATGGAGGATGCCCATGGTGGCACCGGACTGTTGTCCTTTAATGAAAAGCATATCCAGAGATTAGGCACTGTCCCCAGTTGAGAGATGAGATCACCCACCCATCTCAAAAATATTAACCCAGAAATCAGAGTCAAAAGGAAATACAGGGACAATGAGTGGAGCAGAGACTGAAGGAAAAGCCATCCAGAGACTGCCCCACCTGGGCATCCATCCTATATGCAGACACCAAACCCAGACAGTATTGCTGATGCCAGGAAGTGCTTGCTAACAGTAGCCTGATATGTCCCGCGCACGCGCCTCTCGCCGGCAAGAAGTCACGCAACGCAGTAGGCTCCGTCTACAGTTCAGCTTTATTGTTGCCGTTGATAGCGGGAGAACCGCGCGGGACCCAACATGGCGGTGTTATATAGCTCCGGGGCAGCGTGTTCCCCATTGGTTGGCGTGCCCCGGGAGTGGGCGGTGATTAGCCATGTACACCCATAATGCGCTTC
>CM052704.1:95850936-95872648 GCA_028551405.1 Uromys caudimaculatus | reverse complement strand
GGGGCAACGTGTTCCCCATTGGTTGGCGTGCCCCGGGAGTGGGCGGTGATTAGCCATGTACACCCATAATGCGCTTCGGGGTTTTCGCGCGCTATCCGTAAGTTTCCTCAGGGTGACAGGGGAAGTCAGCGCCATCTAATGGCGAATACTCTAACCGCTCCTTACACTGATATAGTTGTCTCCTGAGAGGATCTGCTGGAGCCTGAGCAATACAGATGCAGATGCTTGCAACCAACCATAAGAATGAACATGGGAACCTCAATGTGGAGTTAAGAAAGGACTGAAGGAGCTGAAGGGGTTTGCAACCCCATAGGAAGAACAACAATATCAACCCACCAGATCCCCCAAAGCTCCTAGGGACTAAACCACCAACCAAAGAGTACACATGGAGGGACCCATGACTCCAGCTGGGTATGTAGCAAAGGATGGCCTTATCTGGTATCAAAGGGAAGGGATGACCTTGGTCCTATGTATGAAGGCTCTATGACCCAGCCATAAGGGAATGCTAGGGCGGTGAGGTGGGAGTGGGGGGGGGAGCATCCTCATAGAAGCAGGGGGAGGAGGGTTGGGGTAGAGGGTTTGTGGAGAGGAAACTGGAAACTGGGAAGGGAGATAACATTTGAAATGTAAATAAATAAAATAACCAATAAAAAATAGAAAAGAAAATCAGAGTTCTAGGCAAGTAAACTACAGACACTAACAAGATGTGCTTGCTCAAGTTTATTTGGAATCCTGCCATTTTATACTCTGGGTTTAGTATTGGCAGTTGACTCAGTCTGCTTATGTTCAAGAAATATTTAGGAAAGGAGAATCAGTTACTGTCACCATGAGAAGTTGTTTAGCAATGATTAAAAATTACCTGTGAAAGTGAAGCCTCAGAGTTTTGAAGGCACAATTAAGTTCCTAGAAGAAAGGAAGAAGTCTAAGTAGGGAAAGTGTGATGATGTAATTTAATATTAACCTTAGCAATTTAAATTTCATTAATTCATGGTATTCTCACTTTTAATTCACACAGGTACTGTTTTCATTACAAAATGCCATAGCAGGTTTTACAATTAAAATATAGTCCAGATTACCTACTACAGCATGGCATGTTATACCCACCTGCCATTTGTCATGTCATCCTGCCTCACTTATGATTTCTAAGGTAGCAAATAGTACTGGCATTTTAAAAGGCCACAGTTATCTCACTGAGAAAGAGATGATGGTGGCTCTCAACTTTTACAATAGCTTCAAAAATAATTGCATATCTAAAAATAAACTGAAACAATCAGGTGAAAGATCTTTACAGTTTGGATGCAAATGCTTTGGCAATTTTTGTAGAATTAATTTGACTTTTTAAATACTTCTTGATTTTTATTTCCCAAGTAAATTGGGACTAATATAATGATGAACAACTTAAAGATAATCATCTTTCTTAAGGAAGAGCAAAATACTAAGCCAGTGTGAATAAAAACATGTTTATCAAAGTCTACTAGTCTAAACATGACAAACACCTTTGGGTTTCAAGTTATTAGCAAATACTAGCACAAGGAAAATGTCAGTACCTGACAAGGTACAGAAAATGCCAAAGTGAAATTTCCCAACTCAATGGAATCTTCATTGTTCAGTTCTACACAGAACAAAATTTATGTTTTTTAGATTAATGGGTAACTTTTTCATAATTTCTCAAAGTATGTGAATATTTTTTGAGAGATAAAGCATTTTTAAAATTCTTCAAATTGTCTTTGAAAAACATAAAGACAATGTATTTGGTAGGTATGTTTTTATGTGTAACCTTATTTAGTCTAGAAATAACTCATTATTTGGTGAACCTCGTTCATTTATCAATGAGCAATTTTAGTTGACTACTATTTGATTCACTCATAAATAATCGGATGGATGGCATTTTAATTTTTTACCATCTTTTTGATTCATTACTGAAGGATGAAAATTAGACTACATGCTACCAGAAAGAAGTTATTATTACCCAGCTATAAATCTTGCTACATACAACAGTGACTTGCCTGCAATAGTGGTACAAATATTCCAAAACAAACAAACAAACAAACAAACTATTTTTTGTTGGATGGAAAACCTATTCTATGACACAGAAACCATACCTGATACTGTTAAGGTGGCCCAGAACCTGTGTTAGGTAGATAGGTTCATTATGGGCTGGGGTGGTGGGGGAACCTAATAGTATTATTCTGCTAAAGAAACATGACACATGTTCACTTGTTGAAAGGCTTAAAAATATCCCAATATCCCCTGAAAAATCTCATGATTTCTATGGGTCAAAAGTGTTGACACGAGTTATGTAGAATCTCTGCTAAATGTGGAACATGGATGTATCACAGAAATCGTTGAAGTAAATCAAATGTGAGGCTTGACATTGGCTCTAAACTCTTAGGCAGCTGAAAGGACGTTTACCGGTATCTCTGATGGTGAGAGACCCATGTTCTTGCTGGTGTTATTTAAGTTAAGTGTTTTCTCATCTACAGACAAATGAAAATGAGTAGGAAGTTTTCAAGGGTGATTTTCAGTAGCTTTGTTTCCTAGTTTGTAAATATTATCCAAGCACAACCATTTAAGGGTATGGGGGCTCAATCTAGAAATCTATTTTAAATAAATAAAATAGACTGAAAGTGAATCTGTGTCTTTTCCATGATCAATAAAAAATGTTGTAGTTGTGGATCTGGGTCTGAAGGTCACCCTCCAATACTTCTAGGTTCTGTACCATAGAACAAAAAATTGAACCAGAGGCATATAATTTGTAGTAGAAATAGACACTAATTATTAAGAGAACATTTCTAAGATATGAAATGGGTCATAAAGCTAGAAAGATGAAAAGCTCAAAGGTCCTGAACCAGTTAAGTCCTAACCCTTTTCTGAGTCATTCACAGAGCACCCATCTTTACTGAATTTGTAATCTGTAGGCTTTTGTGTAACTTACTCAGGCCTGTTTCCTGGGTGGGGAATGTTTTCAGTCTTTTTCTTTGTCCTTAGTTTCTTTCATATGTTAATGGAGATGACCCTTGGCTCTCAGGCCCCCATTCATTCTCTACATTTGCAATTGAAAAGTCAACAATTCATATAATTTAACCATCTCCTTGTTTTTTGGTGAAGAAAGCTCTGGTATTGAAAGTGAGCTGCTCTTTATGAAGGTCCATAAGTCACGGCCCTTGAGGGAAGCCCATAGCTAAAGGGGAACCATATTCTCTATACCAGGTCTGAAGCACAGAAACTGGGAAGGAACAAATGATGAAAACAATTCAAAAAATTGCTCATGGTTTTTAAACTTCTGAATTAGCTTATTAGATATGAATACATTTTCAGAAAATGAAATTCATTTTTTTAAATTTTTCTTTCTTTTTATATCACACACACACACAGAGACAGAGAGAGAGACAGAGAGAGAGAGACACAGAGAGAGATACACACATACTTGTATTGGTAACTTGAAATAACACCTATTTTCTTTTGTTTAAGAATAAGCAATATAAATGATTTAAGATTATAATGGTTTTTGTCAGGATATTGGGAAGGAAATTATCTTCAATATCACATACTTCAGAAGGTTAAAGTTTCTTCATACTGAAAGAAAAGTAAGATAGACCTACAGTGCCATCTATCTTTAATTTAAATGTTGCTTTTCTATTATTTTATAATGGATTTCTTTCTTCCTTTCTTTTTTTTTTTTTTTTAACAAATTTGAAATATAGTTTACTATGGAAAATTTGTTTATTTTCTCTAACATTCTTATGAAAATTTAAAAATCAATACAATATAACTTGTAAGGATTATTTTTCTGTTTGTCCTTCTGCAAAGCCATAATGAGTATTTGTATTTGTAACATACTTTCTTGTATCTATTGAGGAAATTCTGGTGGGTATACCATAGAGATCTTATGTAAAGGTGTCTGTTAGGATTCATGTATCATGGGTTTCTGTATCAGTGTTTTTACATCTCTCAAAAAAGCTACAATATCCCGTGATAGCTAAATCAGGAGGAAGAAATCATAGCATGCATGTTTGCTAAAGGTGGGCGGGGCACCTTGGTCTTCACGGCCTTGAACTCCTCAGCATTATATACAGACTGTGCGTGGAAGTCCACAGTGATCCAGTGACTCTGTGGTGAGGTATGCTTCACTTTGACCTACTCTCTTGTGTCTTTGAAATGATGAAAGCTCGGCTTATTTTGTGTGACAGCACTGAGACCCTGTCTAAGAATTTCAAAAAGTTATAGATGATTGGAGAGAGCCAATTTGAAAGTCCCCAAATATCTTACTGACCATAGGAAAGCATGTTAAAATAGTCAAATATAATAAATATTTCTTTCAACAATTTTGTCCAAGTCCTAGGTAGCTTGTATGTTCCATTCGGTCTTTTCTTCTGTTTTCTATTTTTATGCATTATTCAGTTATTTCATGTTGTTGAAACTATACTCCAGGGTTTTTTTTTTTCCAATTTAAATTTTGCACAGCAAACTTTCCATCTCATATGAAAGTTATCTCCTGATGACTTATAACATGCATATCAATATTTAATCATTAAAAACTTTGCATATTATAAAGTTCTTTACAGATATCCTTGTTGATTAATTTCTCCTCCAAGTGTAAAATGTTTACTTCCTATACTTTCTCATTCTGCTCCTATAAATACTTATAACATTGTAAACTGCAACAATTTACAAGTAAATACATTCATTTTCCTTAATGTTCATGCTTCTAGTATAATTTTGCTATTGTATCATTGTAAGCTTCAGATTTCTTTTATAGTTTAAAATTTTCTCTATGTAGCTATTGTTTGTACTACTAAAATAAACATACACTGGGTCATCACCATCTCAAATTAGAAAACTAAGAATATTATCTATGATGAAATTTGACTATTATTAGTTTGGCCCATTTATTTGACTCATGTTTTCTTATTCATCTACTAAAATTTGGCTGACAAGTTACTATTCTTTCATGTGAAAACAGACAAAATGAACTTTAAGTTAATATGTTCTTTGGGACAACCAAATATTCATTATTTGAAAACCAATTATGTCATAAAGCATTTAATACTTACAGAGCATACAAAATGGTTTTCTTAATAAATACTTATCACAACATTTGAAACTCACAGATTTTTTAAAAAACATGATAAAATTTGAAACAATGTGATCACAGTGCAATATCTTTACCCTTTTTCAGTGAGCTGAGAATGTGACTAACGTCAATTTCTAAATGGCACATTTGTTAACCCAGCCATAAAGGTTATTTACAGAATTCAATCATGTTTATGGGAATGAAAAAGTAAAATATATGTAAAGAAAACAAACTTTTGAAGGCATTAGCTTTAAGTTAAACCAATGGCTTTAGACATTGGAAACAACAGGATGAACTTCTATAATGAAGTAAAAAACAAGGCATATTCCAAATGGTTTTTCTTGGCTCCTAATGAGTTGACAGATGTTACCAACACTACCCATTTGAGTCTGTTTAAGAAGTCAGAGCTGAATTGGTAATGATTGAATAATTAGCTTCTGTGAAAAGCCTGCAGGAACATCCACAAATAACAATATTTTCAAGGAGCATGAGAAAACACAAATTTAGTACAAGCTGAGGTAGAATTTACTAACTTCTCTCACAGGACAACACTACATGTGGAACACAAAAGAAGCTTAATTTGATGTCCCTCTTGTTAAAAGGCTCTACCTATCCCTCTAGAGCAAGATCCAGTCCATTTAGAGTAGGCTACTATCCCTCTAGATCAGGCTCCTGGACTCAGGGGAGCTCAGGCACTCTAAACCTCTATTGTAATCTCTACACACAGTTTTTTATCATAACAGATCTTCTCCACTGATATCTCCTTTGAAACTTTATAACTCCATTAATTCTTGAGTTTAGCATCCAATTATCTTGCTCAAGCAATGTTTGTTATCAATCAAAATGTTCCTCTGCCCTTCATGCTTAATTTTCATTGTTTCTTAATTGGCTTCATTTTTTCAGTATCCCACTGAGGGCACGGATGCTGCTTAATGGTAACCAGCCAGTTCAATTGCCCTTGTATGCACTGCTAAAGCTTTAAAAGACTTATTTACTGAAAAGGACAGAATGGCTCCTCCTCTGAAAAATTTTTCCGAATCAATGAGTGAATGTTTTAACAATCAGAGACATCTGAGACTCTTGGATGTCTCACCTCCTGCCTGGTCTGGGTCTACACTGCCAGAGATAAATCAATCCCTGAATCCAGTTGAATGGAGACGCTAATACCCAATTTGAAGCTAGAGTTTTGTTGGAGTGATCTGATCATAGTATGGAAGGAAAGTATGTGGAAGCAAGATAAACCAGGAAATAACATACCTGGGAGGCATGGATGAAAGGGATGGCAAAGAGGCAGGGGTGAAGAGACACAGCCCATGCTGAAATGCAGGCTGTTTTTAATTCATTTATTTTTATTTTAATATACTGTTTGTTTATTTGGGGTAGTTATTTTTTTTTAAATTAAGTTATTTATTTACTTGACATCTTGATCACAGCTTCCACTCTCTGTCACCTACCCCATCCACCCACCCTTCCTCTCCTTCTCCTCAGAAAAGAGGAGGCCTCTCATGGACATCAACAGGCCTTTGCATATCAAGTTGCAGTAAGACTAGGCACATTTTCTATTGAGACTAGACAAGGCAGCCCAGTTAGGGGAAAGGGATCTAAAGGCAGGCAACAGAGTCAGAGACAGCCCCTGCGCTCGCTGACAGGAGTCCCATCTGCAGACTAAGCTGTACAAATGTTACATATGGGCAGAGGGCCTAGGTCCATCCCATGCAAGCTTTCCTGTTGGCAATTCAATCTCAGTGACTATCAGTGGGCCCAGGTTCGTTGATTTCACAGGTTTTCTTGTGGTGTCCTTGAATTCTCTGGCTCCTTCAATCCTTCCTCCTCATCATCAATAGGATTCTCTAAGCTCTGCCTAATACACTGTGGATCTGTGACTGTGGGTCTCTGCAGCTGTTTCTATCAGTTGCTGGGTAAAGACTCTGATGACAGTTATCTTAGGCTCCTGTTTCCAAATATAGAAGAATATTGTTAATAGTTTTAGGAACGTATCTTAGTTAGGGTTTTACTCCTGTGAACAGACACCATGACCAAGGCAACTCTTATAAGGACAACATTTAACTGGAGCTGGCTTACAGGTTCAGATGTCAGTCCATTATCATCAAGTTGGGGAACATGGCAATATCCAGGCAAGCATGGTGCAGGAGGAGCTGAGAGTTCTACATCTTCATCTGAGGGCTGCTAGCAGAATACTGGATTCCAGGCTGATAGGATGAGTGTATTAAAGTCCACACACACAGTGAACAGATATATTTGTTTATGCCTCCCATTGAACATACAACGCAAAATAGTCCTCAAGATATTTTTTGCTAGCATCAAATTCAGTACAACCTCGAGGATCATTTATCCACAGAAAGCATATAAAATGGTTATAAACAATATTGTTAGAAATCTGTATATTCAGATAATTTAGAGTCAATTAACATTCCTGTTAGCTGTTCATTAGTCTGTGGTGTGTGTGTGTGTGTGTGTGTGTGTGTGTGTGTGTGTGTGTGTGTGTGTGTATGTTTGTGTGTGTATAGGTGATAGAGGAAGAAGGAGCAAGAGAATATATATATATATATATATATATATATATATATATATATATATATATATACACACAAAATATGTAATGCTTCCTCAATTTTAATCTGTATAATTGATAATATAAATTAAAAAATAACTCATGTTATCTAGATTAATGAAAATGAATTTATTAGATCAATGCAGATGAAAGTAGAATCTCTGTTAATGTCATTTTTAAATTAAAAAAATACATTCTAGATCAGTTTCTGAATTATAGAGAAACTGAGCCTGTAGTGTTGAACGTATCTGCACACTCCTTTTGCTTATGGAATTGTCCCTAAGGTTAATGTTTTGAGCCATTGTTATATTGCTTGTATTACTAATGAACACATGTAGACAGATTAAAATAACTCCACTGTGTGAGGGAAGGTTTAGTCTTAGTGCCTTGTAGGCTTGTTTGTGTCATACAGGGTACTTTATCAACCCCACTGCTGTATCACAAGGCAGTTTCACCTTCTTGTCTCTCTCTGAACTCTTGGGGCCCATATCTGCACAGATCTGATTACTGTCTCCATAGCTCTGCTCACCTACTCCATAAATGAAAATCTCCTGGAATGTGACAGCTTTAATCACCCATACGTATTGAATTTGTCACTTTCCCCTGCTACAATCAGGCTTGATGACTTATGCCTGCAATCTTATCACTTGGGAGGTAGAGGGGGGAGGTTCAGGAGTTCCAGGTCACCCTCAGTGACCTACCTATTTCAACAGCAGCCTGGAATAAATAAGACCATGTTTCTAAAAGCATAAACTGTTTTCTTTCTGAAGCAGTTGGCATTTTCTCTTGCCTTTTCTTCTTGAATAGTACTTCAAATGCATTTAGTGTAAGTAGGATGAATAGTGATTGCTATTTTTTTATTTCTTATACTTAAATTTTTGTTGCTTTATCGATTTGACTTGCACTTCACAGTTAAAAGTCTGTTTCCTCTGATTTTACTTGGGTGACTGTACTTGGCATCTGGCCAGGTCAGAAATTATTCCCCAAGATTCATAGTCACTTGAGAAGCAGGCTTATCTAAGATATTCTCCATTTCTGTGTCAGAGATCTTCCAGATTTTTGAGTTTTGACTAATTCTCAAATTTCCTATCTAAATATATTATATTCCCGGTCTTATATTTTAAATAAAGCCCTAGTCTCCTAAACTGAGATCACCAGGTAAGTTGCTTAGGCATGCTGACTTCTTTGGAAAGACACTGAAATGTCCTATAAACCAGAAATCTTTCTTTTTTTCTGTTTCCTATTTTCCATTACCACAGTCAGTAAAACTTAAGAATTTTTCTTCCTTAAAGTCCACTAGAGAAATCAGAGCCTCTATATCCCAAAGCCTGCCATAAAACCTAGAAATATTACATTAACCTTCTCTGTCTTACTTTTCTATGAAGCAGCAGGTAATAATGAAATTGTCTGCGCTATCTTGTCAGATAGATTAAAAACAAAGTCTCATTCCAAAAGCAGGCCATACTCAAAAGGAAACACTACAGCGGGATGCCAGGAATCATCAGACCAGGCAGTCCTAGCCATCTCTCTAGAGTCTAAGGCGTGCCCTGTGCTGTTCAATCTTAATTTTACACATTGTCCAGGTGCTTCCACCCCGGTGTCTTTGACTCTTGACTTATGCTGGCTGCTGGCTCTTATGTTACACAAATTTTGATTAAATAAATCTATTTTGTTTTCCTTTTTCACTGTCAATCTACCTATGGCTACAGAAGTGTCAGTGATGTCCTTTGCAATGAGGAGTGCAGGTTACATATTTTCTATTATATGTTGGCTTTTTTTTTTTTTTTGTCTTAAAATTTGGATCTATGCTGTGTCCCGGCTTGACCTTATGCATACTTTGTGCCTTTAGGCTTCATCCCTTTTATTTTTTGTTTACTATTATGTCAACAAATTATTTAGTGTTGAAAGTTAAATATGACGTATACCCAATGAGGACAGAGGGAATCAGGAGTTTCCAGGGATGCTTTGAGCCACTTTGTCTAGGACTTGTACTGCTAACGTTTTCTATAGTTTAGCTGGTAAATATTCTAGTTTTGTGTCACTTCTGTTTGTTCCATTCCGTGCATTTCCCAAGAGCATCTTGAATGGCCCCTGTTTGCAGCAGATCTCTGGTGCAGCCACTGACTGGAGCTCTGTTAAAGTCCTGGGGAGGAAAAACCTTGTGTATGCCCAAGATTACATCTCGGTCTGCTTATCTGGCATGTGCTCCCTATGGTTTATAAGTGTTGCTTAGCTCAATTCTCCACTAAGCCTCACTAGAAAGAGGAAACCGAAGCGAACAATACTTTTTCTAGGTCAGATAAAATTCTTGGAAGTAGCTTCCTTTGATGAGAAGCCCTCTTTACTTAGAACACCTTTTGACATTTTCAAATTGCTTCTTTCCTGAGACTTCTGCTGGAGAGCCTATGTGTTTTTGTCTCATCTCTCATCCTTAAGAACTTTGGAGAGTTCTAGTAAAAGTCATGCAGTTTAAAGACTTTATGTAAGAGTGGCCCCCAGATCTTGAGACAATAGGCATTCAGCCCCAGCAAGTGCTCACTCCTGCTTTACTTTAAATGTTCCTGCTAGCTATGGCCATTATGCTTCTGCAGTTGCTGGCCTGATCTCAGTAACAATGCTGCATTTGCTCTCCTTCCAATTGTCGGGATGGTGGATTTTTCCTATGACCTCAATTATCTGGTAAACTCAGAAAGGAAGATGGACCCTAGCTGGACATGTGTCTGTTTTAATTTGAATGCAGTAGCAATGAATTCCTTTTTTTAAAATGTGTTTAAGTAGAAATCACGCTGGATGCAGTTTTCTTGTTAGAGAACTTAAGCAATAGGATACAAGATTGGATGACCATCTTCCTGTGTGATGTTCTTGTGTTCAGTTGAAGTTTAACTACAAGCACATTATTCATTTATGTGCATGAGATCTTATATTTATTCATTTTCATCAAGTGTAATTTACATACAATAATAATCCTTAATAAATTAGATATTAAATAAGTCATTGTATGATTTTTCATGACTTTATATTTTCAATATTATTTACAACAATTTTGTTTACACAACTAAGAAAATATATCTGTAGAAGACTTTAATATGTACTTCAATTTATATTCATTAATTGTTATTTATTAAGCAAATAGTTTTATACATGTAGGTATAACTAATATATACTTATAAAATTTAGGGGTTTTTTTGTTTGTTTTTCAAGACAGAGTTTCTCTGTGTAGCCCTGGCTGTCCCGGAACTCATTCTGTAGACCAGGTTGGCCTCGAACTCAGAAATCCACCTGCCTCTGCCTCCAGAGTGCTGGGATTAAAGGCATGTGCCACCACTGCCCGGCAAAATTAAGTATTTTTAAATATAATAACATTGCTTTATTTTTACAGTGCTATTAGTCATAAAGCTGAATATAAGATTTGTCATTTTCAGTACACTAAAAATAAAGCCTGCTTTTATATCCTTACCTTCATATATTCTTCTAAAGACACATAATGCGCTGTGCATTAAAAATATTGCTTTCATAACTAGGTTCCTCCAATTTTTAAAATTTATTTTAGGGGCTACTAATCAGTTTCACACAATGTGCTACGGTACTCTGACCCATTGTAAAGAAGTGCTCTGACAAATAGGTACATTAAATTGAAATAAGTCAAACATGTCATTGTATTTATGAGTAAATCTATAATTCTGTAATCAGCATATTATTCTAAAGGATAGACATGCTTGCTTTAATGTTACATGATAAGGAATTTGGGGACAATAGATTGATTCTCGCAGATTGTCCAATGTGTTCTTATATTCAGCAAGATTACTGCAGAGTTCACTGAGCTGTATTTCTTTTCCTATCCCTTCCAAAGCCCTTCGTCACCACTGATAGGCTGCACTGCCTCCTGCGCCTCATCTCCCATTCCATCACCTCTCCCTCTCAACTGGTTCTCAAAGGCTGCCAGTGTTACCACAGCTCACTTAAGATGGCACCATGTCTCCTCCTACACTTTTTGAAGCTTACAAATGTGTAAGTGACTTGTTAGGGATAATAGTCTAGCTTAGTTTTTTTTTTTTTTTACTTTTCAAATTTACTTGTCCCTTTTTATTAATTCACATGGAACTTCTTTTTCAATTTGTTTAGAACATTCAACTCTAGGCTCAGACATGCAATGTCTTCTGCTTACCCCCACTACTGTAGCATTATGTATTATATATATTTTATTATATATATTTTTTAACTATGTAAAGAATTGGCTTGTGGTTTTAGAAGGTTTAGACCACGGTTCCTTGGCCCAGGGCACTCAGGCACAACATCATGCTGGCAGAAGTACATGAGAGAAGAGAGCTATTCACTTCATGGTACATGGAGACGCTGACCGAGTGGAGGTGAAGGACAGGGGATTGTCCCCTGAATGATGCAAGCCTGGTGACCTAGGTCCTTCAGTTATGTTCCATTTCCTAAAATAGGTTTTATTACTTCCCAAAACATTCACAATAGTATGGGACCAGGCACTCAGAGCATGAGGTCTGAGGAACAAATGGTCTCCAATCAATAACACAATGACTTCTTTTGTACAATGTATTAATTACAGGTTTACCATTCAATAATTAGCCTAAAAGTTAGTGATGCAAAAGTAGTGGCATTTACTGCTTCTCACAAAGCTGTAGATTTACCAAGAGGTACCTTTGGTCTTTGTCATCTTCGGAGGATCTCCATTTTATTCCCACGGATTCAATTATACTTTCTTGTTCTTTACCAACACAGCTGACATGTCCATAACTCGTGTCCTCCAACCTGAATGTCTTTCAACACTCCTTGGATTAACTAGAGTTTTCCATAGAGTAGACAATATTCTTACCAAAAGCTCCCACCTGCGTTTTTCAATTCTTTGTGTTTGGTTATCCAAGCTATTCTTAAGTGAAACGCTAATTCCCCCCTTGGCACATATAAGCAAAATAGGAGCCAAACACACATAAAAAATGGAAACCAAGCCCATGATTCAGTAAAAGTAGTAGGAAATTCAAAACACAAAAGGAATTCAAGAAAAATTTTCACACTCTTGAAAATAATCTGCCTCATAAAATCATAATCTCACTTCAATTCCTTGTCCTTGAGAAAGGATGTCATACAACTATTCACTTCATCTACGAGCTTTGTATGGTTTTGAACCTTCATAGAATACGTCATGTTCTCCACTGTCTTAGTTAGGGTTTTACTGCTGTGAACAGACACCGTGACCCAGGCAACTCTCATACGGACAACATTTAATTGGGGCTGGCTTACAGGTTCAGAGGTTCGGTGCATTATCATCAAGGCAGGAACATGGCAGCATCCAGGCAGGCATGGTGCAGACAGAGCTGAGAGTTCTAAATCTTCATCTGAAGACTGCTAGCAGAATACTGACTTCCAGGCAGCTAGGATGAGGGTCTTAAAGCCCACGCCCACAGTGACATACCTACTCCAACAAGGTCACACCTCCTCTAACTGGGCCGCATCTAATACTGTCACTCCCAGGGCCGAGCATATTCAGACCGTCACACTCCACTATCACTGACCATATGCCAATTATGCACAATTAATATACTATATCCACTTATGGATTATATTTATAATTATCTTAAATTAGAATTGATTTATTTTCATGCTCATACCAGTAGAGTCAATAGCTACTGCTGTACTTACTGAACTGACTAAGCCTGTTTATGTAAATTACTAAGGGTTATCTGGAGGAGGCACATATGTTTTTGTGAGATTAAAAATCTCTAAAATGTAAAATAACAAATTTTAATATCTAGGTATAAAATAAATATTGATATAGTGTTCACAAATAAAAATTCACTTTCTTGTAAGTTATATAATAACATATTTTAACTTTTGTAAGAGAAATTGAATGCATTAAATTTGAAAATAATGTATACAAAAAGATTAAATAAAATTATTTTGAACTAGGAAATGGGATGTCTCTTTAAGACTCTTATTTTATTTG
Source organism: Uromys caudimaculatus (assembly GCA_028551405.1). Taxonomy (NCBI): domain Eukaryota; kingdom Metazoa; phylum Chordata; class Mammalia; order Rodentia; family Muridae; genus Uromys; species Uromys caudimaculatus. The sequence goes on along the minus strand of CM052704.1, from coordinate 95,859,034 downwards.
TTGCATAATGTGCTTACTCTTCGATAAAAAGTAGGAGGACTATGAGTTATTATGTGTTATGTCTCTGTGCCTTAAAACAAACCAGTATAGGAATCACCACTCTTCCTGGCTGTGAACCCTGAACCATAACACGGTTACTGTCCTGACAAAATATACACACTGGTGCAACAATGGCACAAAGGCCATGGGATTAATTAACCAGTCCCTGATTGGATTAAGGGGTGCTTCATAAGGTGAAAGCCATATCTGCCCTATTCTCAGAACCAAGAGCCCTGAAGAGCAGCCCTGTGGTCGAATCGACAACTGTGACTTTAGCCAATGGGCATACTACTGAGTCAATTCCTAACGACTTGCTATTGCATGTGTATAACAGTGCATCTGTACAGCTCCATCATAAAAGTTTCTCTTTTGAGTAGATAACACCAAGACTTACACCTGAACAAAGAGACTGTAGGATGCTCATGGGCCATCCGTATTAAACTTCCTCCTCCTGAGTTTCAGTGATTGTCCACAAGAAAACTATTTTCTGGACACAACATGGCACTTGCATGTATTAGATCACCACAGTTGAAAATGCATTGGTGAGGCCTGCATAAGGAAGGAAGGCTAGACTCAATGCCAGCTGATGAGTGACATAGGTAAGAAATTACTCCTGGAGCGATAGGACTGAGCTGTTGGTAGTTGATAGCAACTGGGAGGTGGAAAGTTAGCTTTTTGTTTGTTTGTTTGCTTTTTAAAGGGTGCAAGCACTCACACGCGAAAGGTACACATCCAAGAGTATATATTGCCAGCACATACTGTACTTGATTGGCTTATAGAAAAGAGGACAAGCATGTATCTGTGAGAAATGACAGGTGTTAGCATTCTGTCTAAACTCCACCCCACAGTTACCTAGCAACAGCCAGGTAGGCCTGACCCACTATAAAAGGGGCTGCTTGCCCCTCCTCCTTTTCTTGTTCTCTTGTTTCTCTGCTTCCCTTCCCCCCTCTTCCATTCCCTTCCCCCCTCCATAGTGCTCGTGGCTGGCCTCTACACCTCTCTCTCTCTCTCTCTCTCTCTCTCTCTCTCTCTCTCTCTCTCTCTCTCTCTCTCTCTCTCTCTCTCTCTCTCTCTGTCTCTTCCACCCCCCACCCCCCGGGGAAGGGATGCCTTGGCATGGGCCCGCTGTTCCATCCCTTCCCCCATACCTGACAATGTAAGACTCTGGGGAGCCTTGACTTACCATAGACCCCTGAGTGAACACCATGGAGTCAGGGATCGATGTAAAAAGCAAGAAGAATTTATTGTTTCAATAGGCTGGGGTTGCCCTGCACACAAAGGAGAGAGAGAATAACCAGGCGCAGCCTGTTCGGTGAGCTTTTATAGTTTTTAGAGCAGCAGCCATTCGGCACAATGTGATTGGCAGAACAGTGTTACTTTTAAACTGATTGGCCTTAATCAGCTCCTCCCTTCCAGCCTACGTGCTGGGGGTCTGGTGGAATTTTCCAAAGTTCCGGAGCCGATCCCTTCAACACATCCTCTTCCATAAAACATACCTCCTTTCTCTTTCTCTTTTAATAAACGCATCAACAGGAGAGGTGGATATGATCAAATCACTTTGCAGGAAATTCTCAAGAAACTAATGACGATGAGAAGAAATGAATAAATAACATTTCTTTGGTTCCTTCTCAATAATAACACGACTCGCAATGTCTGCTGAGTAAATCAAATGTTCCATCGAAAGACAATAAATAGATCATTATATAAGCCATGGTACAATGAATGGAATCCAATACTCATTCTTGACCTGTGCCTTTAGCAACATTGCATTGAGGTTTCCAGGGCAGCTTCCTCTTGGCAGCACCTTAAACAATATTAGCTCTGGCCTGGTGGACAGTATAATGCATATTAAGAAAATTCAAATGGGTGGGTCTGTTGTCAGTCATACTACAGACTTCAGCATCTACTCGCTTTCTAGCATGTTTGTAACCACAGTTGATTACACATATTTTTGAATTTCTCTTCTGAAATGCCCGCTTCGTGGAGTGCTTTTTGTAGAAATGCAAACTATGTCCATCCAAAGAGAATAATACTGAAAAAAATTATTGTAATACTGTGATGGAATGATAGTGGGTGAAAGGGCACAGGGTGACACAGCAGGGATTCTGAGAGGACCAAGGATCCAGACTGGGATACAACATCTGCCATCAGGACATAAAATAAAACGCTAGAGCAATGTCTGATCTTGAAAAGGTCATTTTTTTTTTTTTAAGTTCCTTAAGTAGCTCAGTTCCAAATAAAAACAGGACACAAATTTAGCTATATGTATGACACTAAGGCTTAGACTAGATGCTATACATGTCTATAAGTCAACTCAGGAAATTAATAATCATACATTCAATTAGTTGTAGAATTTATAACAAAATAAATTTTAGATAATTTCAAATTACCAAAGCTGAAATTTTAATATCAAAGTTTATGCAAAGTACCAAATCCATCTATAGAGGAGCAAATATATAAGATATAATCAGTGTTGCCAATGTGCCATTATTTTCTATTAAAGAAACATTCTTCATGAATACAAAGTGCAAATTTACATATAAAGACACTTAATCTAATTACTTAATAGTTTTTATTATGCTTAATCACACAATTAGCTTTCCTTTTACTATTTCTTCCTCACAGGGCTGTTAAATATTTAATTATATTTTCAGTAGCCTGAAGCTTAGATCAAGTGGAAAATAATTGTCACAGCGGCTTTGTGAAGGGAATACCGAGATGTGAACTGCATTGTGATGTTATGCATTTTCCAGCAGATGGCGCCCTTACAACAGGTATTCTCTGATTTTATAGCTACACATATAAATGAATACGTAAAACCCTTTGAGTTATTGGAGCCAAAGAGACACCACTACCTTATCTACATTCCTTTCCTCGTCTCCAGCGAGGAATCTTCACATGTCTGTAATTAGTTGCTTCATTTTACTTGAATTCTGGAGAATTCTAGTCTGCAGCCAAAATATGTGTATAAGCAACCTTTTACTGAGTTCTTATTTTGCCTTAGATTCCTCTTGTAGTTTGCTTATTCTCAGCAAAATTAGGGAGAATTTATATGTTTTCCCTTGATTTCTTAATTTTCATTTGATTATGTCAGTGTTGATTAGCTCAGAGTTTTTTATTTCTGAGTATTATTTTGGAAATGTTCATGATGCTTCTGAAATATGATTTACCAATTACACCCAGGGGCGTGTCATAAGTTACATAGGCTGTTTGTTCTTTTAAACAGTTTTCTATTAACGTATATATAAAGTTGGTGACTTTATCTTTAATAACTAAATTTATGTTGCATCTTAAAACGTATCAGTTGTAATCAATATTTTCACCTCATACTTTTTACTTCTGTTTCTTATTATGGTAACCTCTTAAACCAACCGTTAATTCATGTCTGCTCCTAAACTCGCTCATATACTAATCAATGAATCTATCAATCAACGAATGGTTTTATTCTATATTTGTTCCCTGGATTCATATTGATTTGAAAATAGATTACAATAACTGGGACTTACAAACTGGACAGACTGTAATCTTGATGTCAGTTGGTTTCAATTACAACTGTGCTGAGCCTAAGTGAGTGAGCTTCGTGGGAGGCAACCATTGATGTCATGCAGGATATATGAGGATCCCCAGGAGGACACTGGGGTGACGAGTCTGGTTAACCTGGCAAGCAGGTGATGGGGGGAAATCATTCATCTCAGAGGTAAAGGAAGTTAGGAAGACTGAATAGGAAAGACGTCCAGGGTCCATTTTGGAGGCTTCAACCATTACTGAGGGTGTTTTTCTCCCAGTGCAAGTAAAGGCAGAGGATCAGAAGTACAAATAAAGGCAAAGGGAAGGACTAGGAAAATTTATATTACACTTCTATGAGTAATTTTTTAAATATTTGTTTTATTTTAAGTCATGTGTATTTGTGTATGTGTTGTGAGGGTAATTTTGGCCACCTGTGAGGGCATGTGCCCACATCGTCCAGCAGAGGGTGTCAGACCTCTATGTCATGGATTTCAGCCCACACTGGCCTCTTCTTCACCTTAACTCTCTTTGGATAGTATTTCTTCTTGTTATCCTAGAGCCTCCAGGAATCTCATTAAATCACTCATATGAAATGTCTACAGGTTTTTTTTTTTTAAATATAGGGACTTAGTGTTATGAACTTGTCTTTTAGAACTGCCTTCTGTACATTCTATAGGTTTGGGTGCGGTCTGTGTTTATTTTATTGAATTCTTTAAAAATGTTAAGTTTCTTTTTCGATTTCTGCCTTGACACAATTTTCATTCAGTGGTGAGATGTTCAATTTCTGTGAGTCTGTATAGTTCCTGCTTTTCCTGTTGTTGGTGATATCTAGCTTTACTCCATATAGGTCTGGTAGAATTCAGGCTGCTACTTCAATTTCACTATACACGTTGAGACTTGTCTATTGTCCTTCTGTGTGGGCATTTGGGGAAAATTCCATGATCTGCTGGGAAGTAAGTATAATCTTGGGTGTTCGTGTCTCATATTTTATATGTCTGCTTGGTTCATTTAATTTATGGCATTATTGAACTCTGCTTCGTTTTTGTTTAGAGGGACCCTTTATTGAGAATAGAGGTGTAACAAGGTCACAAATTATTACTGTATGATGGTGAAATGCTGTCTTCCACATCCTTTAATTTGTTGATGAAACTTAACACCAAGGTTTAGTTTTACCTCTTAAGTTTTTCCTTTGAAGTTTTCTTTGGGGTTACAATTTTTTTTTTAAGTTACTCTATTTCTTTGTTAAATTCTACTGTCAGGTCTTGAAACGTTTCCACTATTTCATTCAACTGTTTGTGCTATCGCCCTCATACTTGCTTGGCCTGTGCTTCAGCTAAATTGCTTTATCAGAGCCTATGGTGATTGGCTTGCTTGCTTCTAGAAGGGGCATAATGTCTGGGCTATTCGTGTTTGTATTTTTGTGCAGGAATTTGTGAATCTGCATGTTTGAAGTGTTTTTTATGTAGTTGTCTGTACTTGTCTTTGTTGTGTGGGTGTTCTTTTGATATTGATGTGGCAAGGATACAGGTAGATGATAGACTGGATTAATATAGAAAATGTTCTTTTTTACTGAGTGCTGCCATCTTAAATAAGCATCATTGTAAAAGGACAGGTGCCATCCATAAATCCTTCACACAGCAAAGTGTAACACCCACATAGCCTTTTTGTCTGCCTCGTTTGACTTATGTACTTGGACAGCTCATTTTTGCCTTCACTCTATGAGTGTCTGTGAGGTATTTGTTTCTGTTTACTGCTCCCATATAGAAAAAGGATCAAGTTAAGATTTCAAAAATTATTTTAATCTCTATTCTAAATTTTACTTCACATTGCAGTACATTTATTAAACGTCACAATTCAACACCATCATTAGATATTTTTCATAATAACTCATTTAGCTTTACTATTTTGGAAACAAATGCAACCCGATCGTTCATGAAAAAAGGACATGCTCAACATAATTAAATTTCACCATTCTGAGTATAAACTGTTAGAGAAAGATGCAAGATTCTGGCCTTTCTAAAGGTGAAGTCTTATAGAGAGAGAAAAGTACAAGCCAAAAATATGGTAGTGGCTTACTAGGCTCATTTCATTATTGTCTCTGTTATATCATAGTAAACAACTTTCTGCAATCCAGCTGTATGCTGACGCAGAAGAGAGATGGAGCATTACAATCATCTCAGGCAGTACAAGACTGATTTCATTATTTGACAAAGTGTCTAGTGAGGGCTGATATCAAACTCCACTCCCTGGAAGCTCTGTTGAAGCCCCACATTCAAAAGTCTAGAGATCATCAAAACAGGGAGAAAAGCTATCATGGTCCATTGGAAAGGGCATTGACACAGGTGTAGGCAAAACATCTAGACTTCAAACCACATCAAGTGTGCACCCCTAAGATTTCAGGGAAGGTAAAAAAGGAAGGAAAAACAGAATACAAAGAATGGCCTTGACATTAAACTTATTTTACTCTTTGGAAATATGAATGATAAGCTTAATAGGAAATGGTGACATCTAAGAAACATTAAATCCATCTTTGATTATAAATGAGAGTAATAAAAGATTAAGCCCGTGGAGGACACTTTGCAAGCTAGCAATTTAACTCAGGGCTATTGGTTCCAAGGGAACACTGATGAGAACTGGAAGGCCTGTGGAGTCTGATGGACAGTAAATGATACACATTTAAATAAGTGTGCAATAAGATGGAAGGAAACTTGTCTGAATCTTGGGGCAAATTTCAGTCTTGCTCTGTGCTGAGAGAAAACCTGTCATGAGGGCGTGAACTACAATTAGAACGAAGATGTATTTGTCCTTAAGACACATGCACTAGGGAAGGACCGCAGCTCTCCAGAAGCCCGAGAATCGGGACTGGGATCCTTGTGCAAAGCACTAGCTTTGAGATTCTGGTACAGCAGTTCTCATCCTGGGGGTGGAATTACCGTTCACAGGGGTCGCCTAAGACCATGGAAAAGATGGATATTCTTACATTGCAATTCATAATAGCATCAAAATTACAGTTATGAAGTAGTAGTGAAAATAATTTTATGGTTGGGGGTCATCACAACAGGAGGAGCTATATTACAGGGTCAAAGCTTTAGAAAGGTCGAGAACCACTGCTTTAGGAGGAGAGATGTTTGAGGTATCTTTGCAGGAAGGAGGGGTGAATGGGGAGCTGAGTAGGACGCTGGAGCTTCTAGAGGTATCCACAGCCAAGCCTTCTCTGCCTTTTCCAGTGATGAGCTTACAAGTCAACCACATCATATATGATGGTTTGTGTGTGCTTTGCCCAGGGAGTGGTACTATTAAGAGGTGTGGCCATGTTGGAGGTGTGTCACTGTGGGGATGGGCTTAAATACTGTCAACCTAGCTGCCTGGAAGTGAGTCTTCCACTAACAGCCTTCAGATGAAGATGTAGAACTCTCAACTCTGTCTGTACCATGCCTACCTGGATGCTGCCATATTCCCACCTTGATGATAATGGACTGAACCTCTGAACCTGTAAGCCAGCCCCAATTAAATGGTGTCCTTTATAAGACTTGTCTTGGTCATGGAGTCTGCTCACAGCAGGAAAACCCTACCTAAGACACCATGAGAAGCTATTGGTGCTGCAGTGGCTCTGGAACCCAATATTGTATGAACTGGAACTTGCACGTCATCCAGCTTGGCAGGATGGAACAGTCTGTAGCAGAGCACTCTGTTTTGCACTGAAGCTCTGTGGTGTCCACCAGACCAAGCAGGGGCTGCATGTGAAGAGAGAAGGGTGGTCAAATGCAGGAAGCAGCTGCTTGAAGTGTCAATAGTATGACTTGTGGTTGGCTTTAAAGAGGCTCAAGGCCAGGGCATTTTCACCTACCCTGGTTCAAGTGACAAGTTTCCATGAGTCTCTACCACAGTTTCTTCTCAAGCTTGCTCAAAAATGTTCAGGGTACCTTCTGCCAGACCAGCCATTAGGCTATCTGAAGGACGGATGCTTGCGTAGAAGCAAGCCACTAAGCCCCTTCAAAGAGTATGGACACTGTCAATAGGACAAAACGGCAACCAACAGATTGGGAAAAGATCTTTACCAATCCTACGTCTGATAGAGGGCTAATATCCAAATATACAAAGAATTCAAGAAGTTAGACTCCAGAAAAACAAATAACCCCATCAAAAAATGGGGAACAGAGCTAAACAGAGAATTCTCAACTAAGGAAATTCGCAGGGCCGAGAAGCACCTAAAGAAATGCTCAATATCCTTAGTCATCAGCGAAATGCAAATCAAAACAAGTCTGAGAGTCCACCTCACACCAGTCAGAATGACTAAGATCAAAAACTCAGGTGACAGCAGATGCTGGCAAGAATGTGGAGAAAGAGGAACACTCCTCCACTGTTGGTGGGATTGCAAGCTGGTACAACCACTCTGGAAATCAGTTTGGCGGACCCTAAGAAAAATGGACATAATACTACCTGAGGACCCAGCTATACCTCTCCTGGGCATATATCCAGAAGATGCTCCAACCTGTAATAAAGAAACATGCTCCACTATGTTCATAGCCGCCATATTTATAATAGCCAGAAG
>CM052704.1:95842199-95850436 GCA_028551405.1 Uromys caudimaculatus | reverse complement strand
GACCACATATGTGTCAGAGGAGGGCCTTGTTGGCCATCAGGGGAAGGAGAGGCCCCAGTAAAGGGGAATATCAAGACTGATGTTATGGACATTAATGAAATATTTAAAGACTTGGGAATGATGATTCATGAACAAGGTAATGTGATTGACAGCATAGAAGCCAATGTAGAAAGTGCAGAGGTTCATGTTCAACAGGCAAACCAGCAGCTGTCAAGAGCGGCAGATTATCAGCGCAAATCCAGGAAAACCCTCTGCATCATCATCTTTATCCTCGTGATTGGAATTGTGATCATCTGTCTCATCGTATGGGGACTAAAAGGCTGAGTCCCGAAGGCGTGGACGACTGCATGCTGTTGTCCGAGCAGTGTAGGCAGATTCCCGAGATCACTTTCTCTTACATTATTTCGAGACTGTTGTATAAAAGATGGTTCCATTCTTTGTCATTTTTACTAGGGTTGGGGGAGGGGGTTCTTTGGGAGTCAATCTGATATTTCTAACACCCAAGGTTTTTCTAAATACCTTTGCTGGCACAACTTCCCTGCTGTTTAGTTCAACAACTGTTGGGTTTGTGCTCATATTGTATATGCCTTTCATTTATAATTTATTTATATTGTTTGACTGAGTTTTGGGAATTATTTGATTGACATGTATACTCTGCCTGCACCTCTGTCGCTGTGTAACACATGTAACATAATTGTGCTGTCTTATTTTTTAAAAATCCAAGTTTAAATTTCATTTGTCCAGTAAATATTCTCAATAGGAAAACCTTAGCATTCCTGTTTGTGGGACATTTTACCCCCTGTGGTCTATGGCAGTACAGATCATTATTACTGGTTCATTACTGGGTTGTTCTTATCGTCTCTGAATAAAATCAGTGAATCTTTTCCCGAGGTATAAATATGCATTTGCTGTAGGTTGCATAGTAAAGAGAGTAAGGCTAGGTTGGTTTTACCTACGGTCTATTTGATGCATACTAAGGAAAGTGTAGTTACTGTACTGTTCAGTGGAAGTTGGGGGAGCGTCTGAAAACTCCATACCAATATCTCTCGTGTTAGCTGCTAAAGATTCCAGTTCCTTACTTCCCTGAACCCCTTGTACCATATGGTCTGGTTTGTGGCCATTATTTACTTTCCCTTGTGTCCCACAGAACACTGATTAGACATGGATCTTTGGGTCTTGTCTTCACAAAGTAATACTCCCACGGTTACAGATTTGGGATTCCATTTTTATACTTAATTTTTGACACTTCATTTTAGAGTTTATTTAGATGCCATTTTTTTTTAACCGTTCTTCACTTAAATAAGAATCAGATGTCTGCCAGTGAACTCACTTATCTTTTGAATCAATGTCTTAATGCACTAATACGAATGCTGTAAAAGGGGTTATCTTAGTTTATTGTTTGTGTTTTATAATATTCTTACACAGCAGTTTGCTAATGACTATTTAATGTGGCTCTGAAACCTTTAAATGGGAACAAGTGAAATACTAACAAAATAATTGTATCTTTGCAAGCAGAATAAAGATGATTCTAGAAACGTCTGCTAAAAAAAAAAAAAAAAAAGTATATATCCAAGCAAAAGAAGGCTGTGATCAGGTAGTTTACCACTGGGCCAGCCAGTGATAGCACAGTATGGTATCTTCCTATAGTTTTTAATATGTCCAGAGGCCTGAAACAGGGCCAGAGGAAAGCTCAGAGGCAAGGGAGAATGGGCATCAAATCTTGTTTGACCCTGAGAACTCCTCTCACTGTCCATTTTCACACAAGATATTTTCTCTCACATTTTGGTTCTGTTGAAACAAATCAGTATATAAAAATATGAACCATTAATAAGGGAACATAAGGGAAAAGACATTATCACGTGAACACAGGTAATCATCCTCAGTGGCAACAAATGTTACAAAATAAACACTCGTGACATTTAAAAAATGGGAAAACCTCTGTACAAATCATTCCAATAACTACATTTACAATATCACCAAACTGGGGGCAACCACAATAATTTCAGTAGTGAAATTACTAAACAAAGAATAGTATTGAGAAACATGTGTTACAAAGTCATGATGTCTAGGTGATACTCTATGGCTGAACCTCCAAGGAAACACACTAATATGAATCACTGAGTGAGCATCCAGTTGTGCTGATTGAGAAAAATTACACAAAGGTCAAGTATGCCGTTTGTTGTTGAAATGCTGTGTTCTTGAAAAGACAGTGCTAGAGAAATGGAGGATGAATAAACACGCGATGGAGATTAAAAGGGTGGTCAACTTAAGGGTCCATTGTTATGACTACAAAAATAGCATTTTTTAGTAGTAGGAATGTCCTAATCTTATTTGTATCAGTATTAAAATCCTGGGCCTATAATTAGATATGGTTTGGTTCCATGTGATAAAGTTTAGGCCCTAGTGTGGCAACATTGAAGGATGGTGGCACTTGGGAGTGTGGCCCTTTGAATGGACTAAGGTTGTTTTTCTGGATCCCATGTCAAGTTTTACATGGAGGTTAGTTTCCAGAAATAAAGACTAGTCTCTCCTACTCTGCCTGGCTTCCATCTCACCAGGCGCTCTCTTAAAAACTCCCATTCCATGATGACAGTTCACTTTGATGTGACAGTATCAAAGCCGCTCTTATTAGATGTCAAATTGTTTAATCAAACATCACATCACACTATGATAGGTAGCACGCCATGAGAGGGCACCAGAGTTTGGGAATAAGTTTACTACTGATCTGGATCACTACCAATATTGGGAGATTCTGTGTTACTCCTTCAACTAGTGTGAATCTCAAATTTTCTCAAACGTAATTTTTATCAAGCTTAAATTGAATGGAAATGAAACGAATGTGACAATTTGTCAGGCACAACATGAAGCTTAGAACCATGACATCACGTTGGTCTGTCACCCTGACGACTGCAGAATTCTCACCCTTCAGCAGTTGGTCTGCCGACTGCTGTAGCCATCTTTGGTGTTCAGCGCCAAGGAAGAAATCGAGTTTCAAGTCCTTTGAAGGGTTATCTATTCAGGGTCCCCTGTGAAGGTATTCTTCTCTTACTACCCATTTTCAACCTCAGGAGAAACTGGTGGTTTCAGGAAGTGTTTTTATTTGTTTCCTTCAGAGCACGTGAACTAATTCTTAACATCACCACTGGCCTCATGAAATGTAACTCCTGTTAATAATGTCAGTGCTGTTAAACTCAAGAAAGCAACCATTACACTGTTGGGGGGGGGCAGCATGCTCAGGGCTGTAAGTCAGATAAATATCTAGGGGAATATCTGTGTTATGAGAGAGGTTTTATGTTCTGTTCGATCTAGTAGTTTTACCCATTGCGACAATAGACTCTTGTTGGAAAAAGATCAGATTTCAAGAAATATATTAAAATTTCTTTTGTTTCCAGCAACATTTTGATGTTTCCAATGTTACTTGATTTACTTAACAGCTATTTCCAAGTACTTGGTGTTGTTTTACCTAAAATAGACTTGAACTTCCAGTAATGCTCACTTATCTTTGTTGTCATAAAACCTGAAACCAAGTTAGAACTATTTCACAGACATCCTACCAATGTCTTACATGTGTATGACAGCCACTGTCTTATGTCTCCATTTACCTTTTAGTTTCACTGATTATTCATAACTTATAAAAACTACTGCATCTATATATCCTTTCAAACATGTGGCTTGTAATTGGGCAAATTGCTCATGTAAATATTGATTTTAGAGATAAAAATTAGAAAAAAAACATCCAAAATGTGGATTTTATTTCCTTTAAACCTGCTTAAGATAATATACAAAGTAATGGATTTCACTGCAGTATTTTTGATATATAGAGCTTATTTTGTTATTTAACCCCATCCAACAATATTAGACCACTTAAATCAGTATTGATTCAAAGGCAGTCCTTAGTAGAACTTAGTAGATCTTCCTAATTTTCTTAATTTAAGTATTAACAGATCAGTAAACATACACAGGTTTTACACTTCAAAATCTGCTGTGTCACCATCACCAGGGTTTGGACATTTAAAGTCACATGATATAAACAGAAAGTTCTCAATAATTTGTTTGAAATTTGTTTCATTATGGTATTTTGATACAATGATCTAATTCTATTTTATTTCTATCCACCTCCATTCAACACACACACACACACACACACACACACACACACACACTCACACACACTAGTGGAGACTGACTTTAACAACAGACTATGTTTTAATTACATGTCAAACTTTACGTTTAATATGAAAAATGCATCTCATAAATTATCCACTGATGATCTGTTCTGTTAGTGTTTGACCTGCACCAGAAAAGACCTTTCTCCTGACATGGATGCCCTTGGGGAGAAAGCGACATTCCTGCATGGCATACGTGGAAACTTGCTGGTCCAAGGCCCTGTGGCACTCAGAAGAGGCTGGAGAAGGAAGAAGCGCCATTTCTTCTTGTTCAATGATGTTTTGGTTGTGTCTAATAATATGTATGTACTTATGTAATCATTTTCTCATTAGGAAAGGCTACCACTTCACCAGTCCTTAACTGTACAAAAATATAAAGGGGTTTTTCCCCTTGTTTGGCAAGCAATTTGTCCTCACTTATTAAATAAGAATTAGTGAAAGGTCTGCTCTGCTGTCCACTCCTGTGGAGAACACAATCAAGAATGAAGAAAAAGAACCAGGCATGTTAGGACATGCCAATAATTCTATCACATTTCTGGCTGACTGAGGGAGATTGCAAGTTTCAGAACTCATTACCTACATAAAAGTATTTTTTTCTCACAATTAAATATTGCTAAATATGACTGACAGGGATCCTCTTGATGCATGTATTTGAATATAAATTTACATTGCATATGTCACTTCACTGGTAATAAAGTCATGTAATTTCTCCCTTTGCTCTCAAAATAAAGACTAACTCCAGTATAAAAGATAACAACTCTGGCAAGGAAAGAGAAACAAGTGGAGAAAGACTAAAGAATCACTCCACAGAACTCATGCCAGTAGAAACTATGGGAAGTGGGTGAGAACCATAAGGCCCTAGCTATTCTGAACTGTGGTTGGCTGTTGGGGCTGCCTAGGTTATGATCCAGACCATTGCTTTAGCTCATTAGCTGCTCTCAGAGTTGCCTTAACTACAAAGCAGGTCTAGAGCAGACTAGTTGATGCAATTATTTGAGGAATGCAAGAAATAATAACCTTAGAATATATGAAGTATTTCTTAGCATGTAGCTGCTGCTCAGAAGTATTATGGGATGGGACAGCTCTCATCCTTTTATACAACTTTCCTGGTTTGGTTTTTAAGGAAGGAGGGCATCTTAGACCTTCAGTAAATAATGGGAAGAATTGTTGAAATGGAATTTCTAGCCTCACACATGTGGAATCTAAAAACTTTGCATTTAAAAAATACATAGTACAGTAATATTAAACCCTTTCAAGTTGTAAAATACCAGGCAATCTCTGGCTCTTTGTGGTAACGGAAAAAGTGTATTTAGTTTGGGTCTGATACAAACTTTCACTGCTGCAAGCTTTGTTGAGATCCATCTACCATGGGATGAGCTGTGTCTGGATGACAGAGATGGAGGAGCTGTCCTCTGCTCTGAAGAGGAAGGACAGGGTTTTGTTATGAGCAGTGCCACCTACATTGAAAAGCAAACTAACAGAGTTGTTTGATTCCCTTCCTAGACAAAAGAAGAAGCTTAAGATAAAATATATCATCCCACTGAGTTACCTCTGGATTTGTGACTATGCAGACCTTGTGGGGGGAGACAACAGTACTGCCCAAGCATCTTTCTTTCTTTTCTGGCCCATGGAAAATTTTGTGGCCACTTTCTGGTAAGATCTAAGGCTTGGACCTGCGTTAACAAGCTGCAGGCTGTGGAAATCCAGGTTCAGCTTCACACTCTCTAGCATACAAGGAAAATATAGACTTCTTAGAAGTTTTAAAAATGAATCTATGTTAACGTGACTGTACATAGGCTGTTGAGTTGAGTTTTCCCGTCATGTGTTGACATTTCTTTTCCCTGTACCTTTGAACCATACTTATTTCTGCATCTTAATGTGTGTAAATGGATCAACATTGGGCAGACTGGAAGAGAGTCCTTATATTTTGATCAGCAGGGTTTGAACACAGTTGTACAAGGCACGTGGTGTGGAGGATGGGCGCTGTCAAGGTTCTGTAAGGGTTGTGGGCTGCAGGGACTTACTCCACTCACCATGGTCCTCACCTCACAGTGGTTTACTATTATCTGAGCTCTAAAGCTATATGAGTTTAATCATTTTTTCCAGTGGTGTTGGGTAATCTAATTTAGCTTTGAAAATTTATTTTTATTCCCAAATGAATTTTCTAAAGAATGGTATTGAATTAAGCAAATAATTATATCGTCAAGTGCATAGACTCTTGAATGTCTGTGTAGCAGCTTATCAGGTTTGGTGTTTCAGACAAGACTAGAGCTGGTTTTTGCTGGTCTTTGTTGGTTTTTTCTGCATGTCCTCTTAGGTGGCATGATGAAAGTGGCTCTGGCTAGGTCCTGAACCTCCTGAATGGATCTTTTGAATGCAAACTGATTAGATAGCTATACCCAACTCTGTGTTTCAAGCACACAGCAGCTTTTATATTTGTTATTTACATAAAGAGTCCTTCATGTGTACATAGTACTCTCCTCTCCTCATTCCTTTGCACAAACCTCCAGCATCAGCACCCAGCTGAATCAGCTTGCAAAGATACCTCTGTGTTTAGCGAACTTTGGGTATTCTTTGACTCTGCAAATGACATAGGGCATCCATTTCCACAGCATTTTGAAAAGAAGTTCATGTTTCTGTCATTCTCCTAATATTGACTTTCTAAAACTCTATTGATCAACTCATTGGAGATAATCCATTATTACCATCTCTCATAGGCTGCGTAAGGGAGGAAGTATTAATTGGGAGCATTTCCATGAAATGTTTTTACGATGAAATTATTCCTACAATTTTTTTAGAATGTAGTTAGCATTCAGTTAATTATGTCCTAGGACTTTCAACTATGCATACCACCAAATGCCTTTGAGGTTTCTGCTATGTTGCTTTTACAATTTTATGTTACTAAATATATTACCCAGGTCCATATGCAGGTTGGAGCCGTAGGCACTGTCAATACTTCTGATATAGCTGGTTGCAAACAGAATGTAAGTAGGAAGCATGGGAGCGGTTAATGGTAGAAATATAAAATGTGCTACTCCTTGAGGAAGAAGCTGTCCATGATCCCCCTGGAAGTTACAAAGGATTTCCATGTAACTCTGAAGCTCCAATCCTCGGTGTAGGACCACAAAAAATGGATATGAAATATTTGTGCATGAATGTTGTTAGAAGCATGAATCATAATTTTCAAAAAGGTGGAAACATCTCAAATATTGAAACAATGAATAGAAAGAAAGAAAAAAGTTGCTTAGGGTGCGAACAACAATAATAAGACAAGCAATGCATGGGGCTAGGGTTTGCTGTTTGAATAAGAAAAGCACTCTTAAACAAAGTAGTGCTGATGCTTGCCTGACACTGGGGATGTGACTGATGTCACTGATGGAAACATTCCTGCTACATGTAATCTGATTAAGTTTCAGAAATGATGGTGAATTTTTAGCCCTTTTGATTAAAGTTCTCAATGCTAAATGAAAGAGCAGAGGGCTTAGAGGACTTAGCACCCAATGAATTGTTCATGATGAGACTCACAGAAATAAAAGATTGATTTTGTAGGAACTAATGTCACCTATTACAATTCTGTAATTCGTATAAGAAAATAAGTCATGATTCTTTTTCTCTTTATTGGTGTCCTTCAAGGGATAACTGTGTTCTCTCCAAATGTCAATTGCTTTACATAAGATTTAATGTGAAAAATGACATCATTCTATATAAACCCAACCTCAAGCGGTTTAGACACTGTAAGCCTTAATTACACATTTGTACATATGAAACTAGAGCTTACTGCAGTTGCTTGGCCCAGCCATGACCACACAGCTCCTGTTTCATAGTTATAGTCAGTTCTTTAAATTCCCAATTGGCCTCCACAGTAGTGAGCTTTATATCATATTAGGTTACCAGTTAAGGAATCTGTCAATTAAAAGTCTAATTTTGTAGAGGATACAACTTACACCCGTACCTCCTTGATAAAAACTGGCTTATAATATTTTTATGAGAGACTATCTTAAACATCTTAGCATAAAAACTTCCCCCATTCTAATTTTTTTCTGACTTTTAAATTACAGTACCAAGGAACAG
>CM052704.1:95814699-95837199 GCA_028551405.1 Uromys caudimaculatus | reverse complement strand
AGACCCTTTTACCTACATCCCGACCCCCCAAATCCCCATCCCTCCACCCTTCACCAGCCTCATAGACCTCAAACCCATCATTCAATCTCTTTTATCCAAGTGGTTGTTATGCCCAACTACCCTATAATACCTGCTTCAACACAGCACGTCATTAACTACCTACAGCATTTAATGCACTCTAATACCAAATCCTTTCTAACCTTTCTCCAAACTTACTTGGCTCTCACCCCAGCAGGTAAGTAAGACCTTTCTACATAACCTAACCCAAATGTGAAATAGTAAACCAACCCCACCTCCACTATACAACTCCCAGAGTTTCCCACTCACCAAGTTGTGAAGGTCTAAAATTGTGAGAATTTAAGGAAATATTTTGTTATATAAATGCAAACTACAAATGTATGAGAATGTAAAAACAAGTTGTGAGGACCTCAAAAGAGGTGTGAAGATATGTAAGTGCTTTAGGTAAATTATATAAATAGTACCCTTTATAATAAAACTGCAGCCCAGATAATTTTTTATGTTTACTAATTTATTCTTTGACAATTTCACATATATGCACAGTGCCACCTCCTACTCAACCATCAAGAAAAACAAAACTATGAAATTTTCAGGTAAGTGGATGGAGTGGAAAACAATGTGAAGAAACCAAAGAACCAACTGAGCTTTCAACATTTTAAAACTTGGGTTTTATTAATTTTAATTCAGCAGGATGGACAGATGTTAGAAGAAGAGTTGAGGCCAGCCAGAAAGGACTCTTATCTATTACTGTTCAATGTAGTGTTTGAAGTCCTAGCTAGAGCAATAAGGTAACTGAAGAGGAATACAAGCAAGGATATGGTTCTATATGAATAAGACCCTTAAGGACTACACCAGAAAACTACTATCGCTGACAAATGCACCGAGTGAAAACAATTTATAAATTCAAGTTTAGGAACAATCTAGTTGACAAAATTATTTGACACATTGAGGAATGGAATGTACTTTATACTTTGTATAACCATCAGTAATTTTAAAAGAGTACTTAGATATAGATACTTTTAAAATGAACTCTTTGAAATTTTTACCTAATATATTTCATCATACCAAATGCCACACCCCTAACTCTCCCAAAATCCACAACCATTTACCAACCAACCCAACTTATGTACTCTTTTGTCCTTTAAAACATAAAAATGTCAAATCTAATTTTATTGCCTATATGCCTTTGGGTTTCGAGCCATTTCCTGGAGAGTAGTCCATCTATAAATTGCTACACCATTAAATATAATTGAATCTCACTTTTGAGCAGCTATCAATTGCCAATAGCTCTTCAATTAGGCAAGGAATCTTCTCACTACCTCCATCCTCCTCGAAAAGATTCTATCTGGAAATTTTAACTTGTAAGGTTATGGCATATGTGCCAACAATTGTTCAGCGCTTACATGTGCTAATTTCTGTATTGTGCATAGAAAAGTAGTTGACATTTATGGCTAGTACTCCAATGATTCTAACTCTTTGTACATTGACCTCTGGTAGAGCTCTATGTTAATCACCATCTACTGCAAAAAGAACCATCTCTGAGTGATGCAATGATCTATGAGTATAACTATACATAATTAGGGGTTAGTTTGATACTATGTGCATTTATCAGATTATCAGTCCTGACTTTTTCACTTATGGCCTCTGATACATGTATCAAGAGTAATGTGGTATGGGTTTCATCTAGTCAATTGGACATTAAATGCATTTTGCAAAGCTATTGTTAAGCCCCATGTCAGTTTTGCCACTATTGCTGAACTTGTTATATCTCTCTGGGCCACACTTTATTGTAGTTCACAAGATTGTAGCTATATAAGTCTGATTATTTTCTCCTCTGGAAATACGCATACCACCGTCCAGTTCTGTTAATCATTATTTGTAAGAATGACTAACTGCTTACTCCAATTCTAGTAAACATTATTTCTTCTCTGCCTACCCCTGTGGCCCTCCTGAGTCTCTGAATGTTAAAATATTCTTATTTAATTAACTCCCTGGGGGACATATCATTAGAAAACCCATCACTAGGGCTGAGGAAGCTAATAAATTATTACTTTTAAAAAATAATCCCAGAGTTGTTTTGCTAAATTATAGAAAGCAGAACAGAAGAATAAATTCTAGTTTCTTCTATTGATTTCAGAAATGATCTGCATTACTTGCTGTGTGAGTGTAGTGTGCTCAGCAGGTGTACACTCTCAGACATCTCTGCCTCACATCCCTCTTCTAGTTTATTCCTTCAGCTGCACACTGGTGTCAGATCTAGTTTTATGGTCATTCCATTGCAGTCTGACCATTCCTATAATCTAAGTATCTGGTATGTTTGATATCTAAGGGCCTAAATATAAAATGCTTTTTCTTTACTAATAATTAATCCTGAATATTATAAATTAATTCTAAATTATTGTAAAACATGACATTTAGCCTGGCCTATGCTATTACAAAGAAGTTATGAAATTATCAGTGGAAACACTAAATGTCCAACATCCTCACTATAAGGGTACTTACATTGCATTGGAACAAATTTTTCATATCAGGTACAAGACTGATATTACAACAAACCTTGAAAACTTATAAATGTTGGCAGTAAGCATGAAAATTATAACCCTATCTCTGCCAATTACATAAGTAAAAGCCTCAGTCTGATTGTTTATGGTACTCAGTCTTACATGGTAAATCATTGGCAGAATAGATGTCCGTTCCCATGACTTCCTGACAGTACCAGTTACATTGTAAAATAAAGCTAAAAACATGAAGGCAGTAGAAACAATGAATGGCACATACTGAACAATTTATTAGAAAAAGATCATTGTGGACCCTGAGTTAAGGTTTATATATAAGGATCGTATATTGGAAGTGAGTGGGATCACAATCAATTGAAGGTAAAAATTCAATAAGAAATTATAATGGCATAATGATGAAAAGCATTCATAGTAAAGGAACAGCGAAGTAAGAGGAAACATTGTCAGGAGCGTAGAGCCAGAGATTGATTTAATATCAGTAAATCACAGCAGAAGAAAATCTGATTCAAACATGTTCCCAGTTGTCAGGGTAACACATTAGAGTGGATGGGGGAAGAGCATACATGTAGAGGCATCAGATCCAGTTCAACATTTCTTCTTTCCCCCAGCTCTACCTCTGTCTCCTTGTGAGCCATTGATTTCATTCTCAAGACTCATGCTGGTGCTCTGCAAGTGTAGATCTGAAATGAGACGAGCTTATCTTGCTCTCTCACAGGATATCCTGTCTTTTATCATTGAAAAGGGACCAGAAGTGGAGGGAATCTTCAGAAATGCAGCCAATATGGCATCATGCAAAACCCTGAAAGCAAAACTATACCCTGTAGAAGAAGTAAACTTGAACAAAGAATCAATCCTTCTTATAGCACCAGTCTTCGAGGTAGAGAAAGCTCAAACATCATCCATGGTCATCATCTCCCTGAAGCTGTGTGAATCATTTACTTCTTTATAATTACTTCAGAATGAGAACAGGCATGACATTTGTTACTTTTCTATCAATGTGTCAAGACATCATGATCAAGGCAGATTACAGAAGGAGGCATTTACTTTGGCTTACTTCCAGAGAGGTAAGTGTCTGTCATGTAACGGGGTGGCAGCAGGTGCAGGAGATCATACCTGTAACTTCAAACTTGAAGCAGAGTTAGGAAACAGAAGTCAGATGAAGATATGAACTGTCAATATCACTTTCCAAACACAATGTCCAAATAGTGCTCCAAGCATTCAGTTGCTTTTGTAGTTTAAGGTTCAAAGATTTCCACATTCCTCTGAAAAAAACACAATTAACTTCTTGAGAACAAGAGCCCACTGTCTGGTATACCTATTTTTATATTAATTAATTATGGTTTATGAGATAAAATACGATGAATAATTCATATTTGCTTTTAGTTAGGATAAAAATACATCCTACAGGCAGGCAGACACTCCTGTTGGCAAGACCAGGAAGCCTCGCAGAGATGGAGTACAGAAGGTAGAGCAAGGCGTGAAATCTCGAACCTGGACTCAGTCATGCACTTTCCTCCAAAAAAGCTTTACCACATTCCTCAAGAGTGTTCACATCTGAGGATCATGTCTTCAAAGATCAGAACTCATGGGGGTACCACAGGCACCATAGATAAAAAAATCTATGTGGTTTATGCATTGGTCACATGGCGATTACGTGAGTCACTCCTTGAGGTTAAGAACCACGAACATGAGACCCCTCCCACTCTGCGATCCCCTCCCACTCTGCGATCCCCTCCCACTCTGCGATCTCACACCATGAGATCCCCTCTCACTCTGCGATCTCACACCATGAGATCCCCTCCCACTCTGCGATCTCACACCACTCTTAATTTGCCTCTGAAATTATCTAGTCATGATAATGCTAAAATAACTAATAAAATATTATTTAAAATTTAAACATTTCTGTTATACACCTAAGAAACTCATCATGCTGACTTAGATTTCAATGTGGTTCTTATCATGAAGCAAAATTTCAAACACTATAGATGTAAATTTAATGAATTTTTATAGAAATTTGACTTAAAAAATCTACTCAACAGAACATTAAGAGTTCCAGGCCATTCATCATTCCTGTCTCAATATCCAAACACCTTCAATTTAAATGTGTCCTCCCTCTCTCCACTGCCTGCCCTCTTTTCCCCCTAACTACTTCTACAGTTCTTTGCTAGTATTTGCCATACGGCACCCACCATCAGACTCATGAGACTCAGGAAAGATCATCTCAGGAAGTGGCCGGTCATGTTTTCATCCAGATCCTATGGCCTTCTTCTTCATTGAGCACTGCCCTTGTGCAAAGAACCTCATATTAATAATGTTAATTACCTCGGGAAAATAGGCTTTATGCTGTCAGGGAACCAAATCCCTGGGCTACATGGAAGGAAAGTAGTTGTAAATCTATGAAGCTGTGTGTCCAGGTTAGGAGAGAGGATTTGTGCTCTGCTGCACTCAGTTGTTTTACCCATCGTGAGCATGAAGGCATATTGGATAGTGGGCAGAACTCAACCAAACATCTATCAGCTCTGTGATTTTCAAAACATCCAAGATTTATTACTGCTAACATCAATTTCTCAAAATTTGAGCATTGCTTTAGCTAAGATGGGAGTAGTTTTTCCAAATATCTTGATTTACATGACTTTTCATGTATTATGAAGCCAAATCTGAATCACTTTGGCCTTTAATTGGACAGGTGCTGTGTTATGCCAGTATTTGAGTACCACTATTGCATGTTTAGGGGACATCTTGCCATATGTCCATTGTGAAGATGAAGGTTGTCACGGATGGACAGGACCATTGATTATTCCCTTCTGGTAGTGGCTTACAAGGTGTTTCTGGTTCTAGAAATGAACTATGGTTGACTATTACACTCTCTGAACTGAAAATGTCCTTGCTGTTTTGGGCTATTAGCCATTCTGACCTTTCCTTACCCCAAAAGTGGGGTTAATAGACATTGTCTGCTGTTTTTAAAGATTTCTTTGAAGAACAGTCACATATACTTTTAGAGTTTCTTAGAAAATGGCAGGTGCCTATAAAACCCTTCAGAACACAGTATGTACCCTGAGCTTTGAAATTAACTCTACTGGTTTAGTTCTTGGAAACATAAAACCTGAGTACTTACTGCAATAAGGTCATGTTAATGAAATGTGTTTCCCGCTCCCCACATGTGAATGAATACATAAAGCTTCATGTTTCAAATATACACTATAGTCTATATTCGACCCTTAACAACCTGAAGCACACGGACCATAACTGTTTGCAGATATGGAAAAGGTATTGTCAGAGTCTTACTGCTCATTTGTGAGGCTGTGCCAGGGGTGATAAAGATTAGTATGACCAACTCTGCTAGGTATCAGAAAACACTGAGTTTTACCACCAGCACAGATTCTTCATTTAAAAAGCAAACAAAAAATTTTTGTTTATCTTTTTTATGTATAAAATAACCTTTAAGATTAAACATGTCTTCCCTACAATTTTCCTGTGGATTACAAACTGTATGGTCACAGATTTTCTAGGCCCCACTCAGGCCCAGAAATCTATTTTTCTAGGCTGGCCCATGGAAAACTTCATGACCACTTTCCAGTAAGAGCTAGAATTTGTTAATTTGTTACCACTGGTTAGTTGAGAAAATACACACTTCGCTTAACTTCATATGATAAAGTGCACATAGAAAAATATGAATGTAAAAAATTTTTCCCATGACTTTAAAACATGAATCTATATTAACACAAATGTAAAAAACACTACCAAGTTTCTTTGTAACCTGCTCATTGGCATCTGCTTGCCATCTATTTTCCTAGAGAGGTTTAAACATGAAAATATATACAAATAAATCAGAAGTAGGAATTACTAGATCACTTTCTAAGATAGTGGTCATTAGTTTCTGAGTAGAGTCTAATCTCTTCATGGTAGGCCAGAAAGGGGTGTTTAGCATCTACAGAATAAATAGAAAAAGGCTGTAGCTTCTTTTCCAACACTTTGAATGGAGATCAGTATTTTCGAAACTTATAACTACATAAATGTGTATTTTCTCTGTAATATTAAGTACTTAAGGCAGGGTTTAAAATTTCTTTTATGATCCAAGATGAATAAGAGTGGGTGGTTTGAATATGCTTGGCCCAAGGAGTGGCACTATTAAGAGGTGTAGCCTTGTTAGAGTAAGTGGGGCCTCTGTCACAGTGGGAGTGGGCAATGAGTCCCTCCTCCTAACCACATGGGAGCCAGTCTTCTCCTAGCAGCCTTCAGATAAAGATGTAGAACTCTTAGCTCCTCCTGCACCATGCCAGCATGGATGTTGTCATGTTCCTGCCTTGATGATAATGGTCCAAGCCTCTGAATATATAAGCTAGCTCCAATGAAATGTTGTCCTTATATGAGTTGTCTTGGTCATAGTATCTGTTCAGAGCAGTAAAACCCTAATGAAGGCAGAGTATATTACACAAAATTATAATATCATAAGTGTCAAGATCATTGAGTGCCTGTGTATTAGGTTTGCAGTTCTGATGTCTACAGATGAGAGAAGACAACTGGCATCATTAGACCCTTGGAGTCAAAGGTAAGCTGTGGTATGCAGACAGTTTCTAGTACCTATTCTCAGGACGGTGCATCAGTGAGAATTTTCTGTTTGTACTAGGAGCTCTCAAGTGGAACTTTTGTACTCAGAGGAATCTTGTGGACACACAAGCTGCTCTGTACAAAAAACTAAACCAAACAAACAAAACCCCCCAGCAGTACTTACACTAGTCTCCACATGAAGAATGTATCCCATGTATTCCACAATTTTACCCAATTCATTTCTCTGTCAAGACCTCAGGCCTCATCAAAGAGTTCCATTAGCTAACAAAAATGTTTCAGTGTTTTGTAATCTTATTAAATGCTGCTTCTGCTGTTGACTTAAGGAGCACCTTTCCAGAGCTTCATGGAAAAAAATCCATGGTTGAGTCAGCAGTATCTTTTCTGTTTCAACACCTGATTTCTATGATATTATTTATTATTGCTTATTGTTTCTTCAAGTTTGTACAGAATGTAAAGAAGCCAACTTATATATAAGCTACAGATGTTTTAAGTGTTTGGTGAGAAATTTCTAGGAGTCTTTTTTTATAATGAGTGGTTGAAATGTAGATGTCTTCTCTGTATGCTAGGTTGGTTATGAGCCTGAATGTCACACATTTGTAACTCTGTGTGACCCATTGAATTTCATGTTTGTCATTATTTCCTTTATACAATTTCTTGTGAAAAATAATGTGGTATCCATATACATATGCAGGTTAGGAGTCATACAGATAGCTAATTCTTCAACCACTGGGTCCCTAGTATAATAGATAAGTTCCTAGTATAATAGATAAGATATGGAGGAAGTTAGTGATGAAAACAAGACATACTTTCTGCCTCTGGAAAAGGAAAATGTAATAGTTTCACAAGAAGTCCAACAGCAATTCTATGTGACTCAGTAGCACCAGTCCTAGATATAATTATCATGGATAGTGATAACATACAACCACACAAACATCTGTGCATTTTCTTCAGTAGCGATATTAATAACTGCCAAGGTGCAATGAAACCAAATGCCCAGACATTTAATGAACACAATAAATTAAATAAATACTTTCAGCAGAATGTTCAAGTTTCAAGGACGGTCTATGCAAGCAATAGCACTTTTGTATTTAAAGGTCCTTTGATAGGTAAGAACATTTTAAGGCTGCACTATCCCTTTTGCCTGTTGTGAAGACAAGGGTTGCAGTTGTTGCCTTGAATCACACAGCCACAGTCAATGATATTCCACTCTCCAGCCTACTTCCTATCACCATATGGTCCCATGTACAATAGTAGGTCTACTAGATGCCCAGATATGTGGAGGATACTTACACCTCTCCCCACAGACCATGGGCTTCTATACTTTGGTCATGAAAGATACTTTCTGTCTTAGGGTTTACTGCTGTGAACAGACACTATGACCAAGGCAAATCTTATAAAGGGCAATATTTAATTGAGGCTGGCTTACAGGTTCAGAGGTTCAGTCCATTATCATCAACATGGGAGCATGGCAACTTCTAGGCAGGCATGGTGCAAGTAGAACTGAGAGTTCTACGTCTTCATTTGAAGGCTGCTAGCATAATACTGACTTCCAAGCATCTAGAGTAATTGTCTTAAGCCCACACCCACAGTGACACACTTATTCCAACAAGGCCACACCTCCAAATAGTGCTACTCCCTGAGCCAAGAATATTCAATGACAAGACCATGACATTCTACTCCATGGCCCTATAGGATTGTTCAAACATGAGTCTATGGGGGCCATACCTAAATATAGTATAATGCAAAAATACATTTAATCCAACTTTGAAAATCCCCATAGTCTATTGCAGTCTCAGCAATGTTAAAAATCCAAAGTTTAAGCTTTCTTCTGAAATTCATCCATTCACTTAATTGTAATCCCCAAAACAAGACAGGAAACTAGCTGGGTAAACTTTAAACTCTGCATCTCCATGTCTGATGTCAAAGTGGTCTTCAGATCTCTACTTCTTTTTCATCTTTGTTGACTGCAACAAACTTCTTTCTCCTGAGCTGGTTCCACTCCCCGTTAGCAGCTTTCCTTGGCCGGTATCCCATGGCTCTGACATCTTTAACATCTTTGGGTCTCCAAGGCACCTTCAACTTCACAGCTTCTTGTTCCAATGTCTGGAATCTACACATGATCTTCTGTGCTCCTCCAAAGGGCTAGCATCACTTCTCTAGCTCTGTCCTCTGTAGTGCTCTAACCTCAGGTTGATCCATTGCCACTGCTGTGATCATCCCCATGGTACTAGCACGTCCAATAAAATGGGGTCTTCTGCTGCAACTAGGCTTCACCAATAGCCTCTCATAGGATCTCTTTAATGGTGCCAAGCCTCAGCTCCTTTGCATGACCCCTTCAATCCTGGGCTATCAACTGTAACTGAGGCTGCACCTTCACCAATGGCCTTCCATGGCCTCTCACAGTGCCCAGGCCTCAACTGCTCTTTAAGACCCCTTCATGCCTTCAAAACCAGTACCACCTGGGTGACTCTTACACATTACCAAGTACAGAGGTACAACCTTGGCTGTCTCTGGAACACAGCTTCTTTGTGCTCTCAGAAAACACTTCCCAGAAAATCTCACCTCAGTGATGCTTGTCTCTTCTTAATGTCCACTAATTTCTTAGCTCCAGCTAATCAGCATCAATTGTCCCAGTAGTTCTTTTTATTTTTCACTCTAAAGCTAGATCTACATGGCCTAAGCTGCCATGTTTTGCTGCTTGCTGGGGCTGGAACATGCTCCCCCTTTATTCTATACCAGCTTTCTGTTTTCCAACTTCCTCTCTGCCTAAGCTTGGCTTTCCTGGATATTGCTCTGTAGATTGACTGTGAACTCAGATATCTCCTTGTCTTAGTTCGTTTATTGCTTAATGTTTATCACTGCTGGGTCCCGTGGGGGTGTGGCTTGGCAAGGTGTCTTAAGCTATTTTTATGTGCTTGATAACCTCTCCTTAAATTTTGAAGTAAATGTTTAAGGGATTTTACACCAGTTTATGGATGTTTGTATGTGTAATCTTACCTCTAATTAACTATAAGGTTAGGACCAAACCTTTATGCTTATGGGATTGTTGAAATCCATCTAAGCATTTTCAGTGCTTTGCTTTGCTGTTAAGCTACATTAACTTGGAAAGAAAATTCATTAGGGAATAGGTTGGTGAGTAAGTTTTGGTTAGGAGAATTTTGGGTTTTAAAATTTGTTACGAATGCTAAAATATAAGTCATATTTTGTGGACTACTTGAAAGGAATTTACTTCCATGTTTTATTTTACTTTAGCATTTTTGGGGCTTGGCGTTAAAGGTTTTGGAGGGGTGTTGGGGGGGGTTGAAGAGTAAGGTTTTAGTGTTGTAAAAAATATGTCCTACAAGCATTAAAAGTTAGCCTTGGGTGATTTGTTTATGTGGATAAATGGTATTTAACAGAAAGCCCAGCTAGATGAGGGGTTGACCTTCATGCTTTGATGGCTACGTTGAGTCATAGCATCCTAAAACATAAAGATACCAAGTGCATGACACCACAGTTATGTTGGGCATGGGCTGATTAGACCTGTAACATCGCGATGTCTTATTTAAGGGGAATGTATGGACGATAACACATTTAGTGGCCCTGAAGTAAGAACCAGATGTCTGATAAAGTTTCATGTTAGCTACCCCCAAGTTATTATAGGCTCAGAGCGAGAAGAGGGGCATTAGGTGGGCGGGTTGTTGGTTTCACGGAGGACGGTAGAAGTACAGACCAAATGTGGAGGGGGATAGGCATATGGGAGAGAAGGGTTTATGACTTAATGGTGTCTGTCTAATGACACAGATACGTCTATAAACATTAATTAAAATGTTTTACTTAATATTCATGTGTTTATAATTTTTAAGTTGAAATATAATCTCCTCAAGATCTCCTTGCCAAGACCCAGGTCAGAAACTTATATCTCCCAGCTCAAGAGCTGGATCACATGTGAGCCATCTAATTCTGGATTGTAGATCATTCCAGATATAGTCAAGTTGACAACCAGGAATAACCATTACACTTTCCCAATCCAAACTAAATATTTTATATGATTTAATTTTTCTCAAGTTTTACAGTTCAGTTCTTTAGCCCCCAAAGGAGAGTGGTGTTGTTTCCTTCAAAAGTATTTTGCGATTGTGCCCATTTCGATTGTTTAATCTGTGGTGAAAGAATGAGGATCTGTGAAATCCAGCCCCAGTCCATACCCCCCCCCCCCCCCGTTTTTAACCGAGCTTGTTAGACAGATCATCAGTCATCTTGCTTAGACATTCACTGGCTGCTACTGTAATTTCCACCATCTCCAGTTTAGAGGAAGTGGTAGCTACAATTCTCATAACTTTATGTCAGAGCAAACAGTAAGGTGTCTGTTTGTCCTTCTAATGCAAGCAGGAATGCTTGAAAGTTGAAACAGCTTCTTCTTCTTCTTCTTCTTCTTCTTCTTCTTCTTCTTCTTCTTCTTCTTCTTCTTCTTCTTCTTCTTCTTCTTCTTCTTCTTTCCCGAGGCAGGGTTTCTCTGTGTAGCCCTGGCTGTCCTGGAACTCACTCTGTAGACCAGGCCAGCCTTGAACTTAGAAATCCACCTGCCTCTGCCTCCCAAGTGCTGGGATTAAAGGTGTGTGCCACCACTGCCCGGCTGAAACTTATTCTTAAATTTCTCCAGACAACTCAGCATTTTCTAGAGCATGCCATGTTTTTGAAAAAATTTTCTTTTTTAATTTTTGCTTTAGATATGACATAGCACTTTGTTTTTTGCCAAGCCTGCTCCCTTTGCATTTAAATTTTTAACATTGAGAAATTTGATTAACGTGAAAACAATCAACTAGTAATTCATTCCATGTTTTTCTCTGTTCTTATAGATGTTGACCAAATCCATTAATCATCAAAGGAGAAGTACCACAGGATGAGTACTACCCTGGAGATATTCATAGAGGACATCCCAAGCATCAACACTGTATGTGGGCATTAAACCAAGGATGCCATTGCACTGCACTAATTAATGAGGCAAAGGTAGAGGAGAAAGGAGGAGAAGTAGGCAGAAGCATGAGGTGAAGAACAGTGAGACGAGGAAGCATGATAGATGTCTTTCCATACAGCCTTTGTGAATTTTCGTTTATAATTACTTGAGTACTCAGTTCCAAATCAATAATTTTTAATGATGGATTTGATATGCAGTTTTAATTAAAACATGTGACTAGGGCCATATGCCCTACATTCTGTTTCTCAACATCTAATACATGATGCCTGAACTGACTAGTAAAGATGGTAACTATGTTTGAAGGAGAACATAGATTTGAGCCACTTAACAATTCATTCATTCATTTTAATTTATTAGTGTATAAATGTGTATGTTTGTGTGTGTCGATGTGTATGTAAGTGTATATGCCACATGTATTTGAGGATTCACTGGCTAGTTCTGTAAAGCAAGACCATGATTTTAATGATTAATCAAAGCAATCAACTTATCATTTAACAATAATACTTTTTGAAATATATTTTTGTCCCTCTGTGAAACTCTAACATAATTCAATAGATACTAAATAGTTTACATTTGCTTGTTCCATATGGACCCCAGAGCTATGGTGAACACTTCTACTATGGAAGTTGGTTTCTCCATCTGGCCTGTTTTCCAGGTTATATACCTATCTACTCTGTCTTAGGGTTTCCATTGCTGTGAAAGACCTTGTGACACAACTCTTATAAAGGCAAATATTTAATTGGGGTTGGGTTACACTTTCAGAGGTTCAGTCTAATATCATCATAGTGGGAAGCATAGCATCATGCAGGCGACTTGGTGTTGGAGGAGCTGAGAGGTCTACATCTTGACCCGAAGGCAGCCAGGAGGAGGCTTGTTTCTGCAGCCACCCATGAGGAGGCTCTCTTCTGTACTGGGCAGAGCTTAAACACTAGGAGATCTCAAAGCCCGCCTATACAATGACACCCTTCGTCTGAACAGGCTACCCCTCCTAATAATGTCACTTCCCATGAGCCATGTATATTCAAACCACCATACGCTCCCTCTGCAGAACAGAGGTTCTCTCAGTGGTAAAAAGATGCTGATTTTATCCTCCAGTCTCCTCCAGACCTCCCTGGTCTTTGTCTCTTTTTGCTCAGGTCTGCAGAGGTTATAAGGCCTTTCAAGGTTCACATTGCTCTGATATCGTCAAGGAAGAAGTGTGGCTGCTGAGGCAATACTTATCTAGGCAGGGACACATGATGGGGAAGCTTGATGTTCTTCAAAGAGTATAAGGAAGTGAGTCCCAGTGCAGCCAGAGCTACACAGAGAAACCTTGCCTCACAAAAGAAAAACAAAACAAAACATAAACAAACAAACAAAAACTAAAACAAAAAACAAACAAAAAACAAAAACAAAAAACTAAAAACCAAACCAAACCAAACCAATACAAAAAACAAAAACAAAACTGAAAAAAATTACACCATTTTCCCCTTTCTGACCCTCATTTCTACCCTCCTTCCCGTGTATGACACCCCTCCCCCAAAATTATGAGCATCCTGTACTTTAACCATTTTTATTACACATACAAATAAATGAATATGCATAAATGAATTATGCTTAGTCACTTTAATGTTGCTTGCTTGTATATGATTCTCTAGCTGACCATCCATATTTGATAATTAGTCAGGGCCCTCAACCCACTACAAAACTAATTCTCTCTCTTTTAGTTGCTGTTAATTGCTTGTAGCTCTTCATCTAGGTGGGGGACCCCATTAGATTTCTCATCTCTACATTAGCATTTCAACAGTTGTTGGAATAGCTCAGATTTTCTTAGGCACCCGTGTTGTGATTTCATGAATATAGTTTAGATTTCATATATAACCAAAAAATCAGAGCAAAATTCCTAGTCTTCTGGCTCTTATAATCTTTTCATTGCTTCTTCTACAATTTTCATTGACCCTTACTTGTATCCACTGGTCCTAGGCACACAATTGGTTTTTCTCTACACTCAGCTGTGGCTTTCTGTAGTGGTCTCATGCTGCTGCAGAAAGAAACCGCTTTGTTGACGGGTGAGATCTGTACTTACCTGTGGGTGGGAAGATAAACATTTAGAATTCAGTTAGGAATTAATTTAGGGAAAAGGCAACATACGTTCTTCCCTAATATCCATGACTCTAGCCACATGGAGTAGGCTAAGTGTATACCAGCACAGTCTCCCCATGTTCGCCAGGTCTTCATTCCAAATTACGTTCATTCAACAGAGTTATGGTGGTGGATTCTATCCCAGGGGTTGCTACTGTTCTGTGTGGAGCTTCTCAGTGTGGATAAACATGCTTTTCATCTTGGGAAAATGGCCTTCCATTAGAACACTCTGCTCAGTTGCCCTCATTATGTTTATGTTATTTTGTATCATTGAACGTATCTTGCTAGGCTCATCATTATGTAGCTTTTACGGTTTATAGTGGGTATGACTGATAATTATTTTGCTCGTCCAGGAGTGTGCATAGTACCTCCCACAACTGTGAATGCTAGCCAGTAGGGGTAAGGTTTCCAGGCCCATAACAACTTGGTTTCTCTATTTTCTGTGACTGAAATATGTGCTGTCGTTAGACACAGGATATTGCCTTCAAGTTCTGGAAAGTAACAGGAGCATGAGTAATAGCCTGCCATGTTTGGGGGTCTTTGAGACTTCACTGACCCAACAATTCCAAAAGATATAACCCACTTCTGGGACTACGCTTTTTACTTTTTAGTGTCTGGCATTTTGTAGGGATATTTGCTGATTAATAGATATTGATTTTCAGTTAGATAGCAAGAAT
This sequence comes from Uromys caudimaculatus, assembly GCA_028551405.1. NCBI lineage: Eukaryota > Metazoa > Chordata > Mammalia > Rodentia > Muridae > Uromys > Uromys caudimaculatus. The sequence goes on along the minus strand of CM052704.1, from coordinate 95,822,344 downwards.
AATTTCTGGTGTTCTCTTGCTTGCAGAGTGGCTGTAGTTAAGTATAATGTATATCTTAAAGCAGATAGACCAGAGGATATTGAATGTTGCACACTAAAAAAGGCCAAGTGTTTCAGGCAATGATTAAGGCATTTGTCTTTATTTAATCAGAGCACACAGCACATATCTCCACCAAAACATCACATCATTCTGTGCAAGTTTACACAGTCACAATATAGCAACTAAAACAGAACTTAAAAATAAGAAAGTAATTTGAAGAACTAACAAATTATGGATGGATGCCTGCTAGAATTCATAAGTAGAGGCTGGAGAGATGGCTCAGCAGGCTAATACTCTTGCCACATGTTCTGGTTAGCTTCCCATTGTCAGACTGACACTCCAGAATCACCTGGGAAGAGCATCTCGATGAGAAATTATTTGCATTAGTTTGGACCTCAGGCATGTCTTTGTGAGGGAGATTCTTTATTAAATTAATGCTGTGAGAAGACATAACCCACTGCAGGTAGCATCATTACATAGGTAGGGGAAGTTCTAAACTTTATAATAGTGAAGAAACTAGCGGTAAGAAACAAGCAATAATCATGTATGTGCTTCTCTATTTGTGTCTGTCTGTCTCTCTCAGTCTCTGTCTTTCTGTGTTTCTGTGTTTCTGTCTTTCTTTGTCTCTTTCTCTCTCTGTCTGTCTCAGTCTCTCTGTCTCCCTGTCTCTCTCTGTTCTTTGTCTCTGTTTGTCTCTGTCTGTGTCTCTGTCTCTCTTTCTCTCTCTTTGTGTGTGTGTGTGTGTGTGTGTGTGTGTGTGTGTGTGTGTGTGTACTTAATTGTGGATGTTATATAAGCAGTTCTATCTGAATCTACTGCTCCAATAACAGACTGTAACACAAAACCTTTCTCCCTTGCTTTGATGTTCATCATATATTTCTCCACAGAAAGACTTGGAAGATATAATGTCAGAGAAGCCTGATGCCCTAAGTTCTGCCCCCAGAACCTATTGTGGAGGGAGACATACAACAGCTGGATTTGCCATTTGACTTTCACATGTAAACCCTGTTCACACAAGCAGGCATGCACTTAATAAATGAAACACTTAAAAGTTATTTTATTACTTTGTATTCTTCATGTTGCAATTACATTTCTCCTTTTCCTTTCTGCCTTTCAAACCCCTTAGGAGGCTCTTCTTGATCGCTTTCAAATCTGTGACCTCTCTTTTACTTACTTGTTATTGCATGTATATATGTAAGTGTATGTATATTCCCAAATAGAACCTGCTCAATCTGTATAATCAGACTTGCCAGTATCTATGTTTTGAGAACTGACAATTTGGTAATAGATAGCCTATTGGTATTCTCTTCCCTGAGGAAGACTGTATCTCCCTCTTTATGAATGTCAGAAGCTGCACTCATAAAACTAATTTTTAAATAAGCATGAACCTGAAGTTTGCCACAAATCCATTTATCCGTTCAAACATAGACTTCAGTACTAAGAACTAAAAGAAACAGTAAAAGAAACATCAGCTATTACATTATAATGTATTGCATATTGAAATATCTGAATATGTAATTGGATTATGCATCCATGTAAACTAGCGCTGCTCTCTCATCCTGAGCCTTGTATTTCCTTTCACTTTCCGCCATGCTTACAACCAGAATTCCACTCAGTATTTTGTGCACTTAAAATAATTTCGTTATTGAACAGAAGACAATGAACGTAGCTGTCCTGGGAGGAGACTACATGTGCTGGCGTCTCCATAACCCCTAGAGGCCTCTGGTTTCCAATAACGCAACAACCTTACACGATAAGGGTCAACCTTCTTAATCATCTGAAATATTATTTTTGAGAAAAATGTGATGACTTTTCAATTTAATAATTATCAGTAGGCTTTCTTTAGACTTAAGAGAAGTATAAATTCAACTACTACCATGAATTTTGTGGGAATGCATTTACTTGGGAAATTAAGTGATAACCTAAGAATTACACTATTGAAAGGCTCTTGACTGCTTTCTGATGAAAATTAATTCAAGCATCACTGACTTAGCTTGTTATCTTTGATTCCTCTATAATTACTTACATATGAACAGCTTTTTGAAAGTGACAAAGTTAGACAAGTTAGGAGATTAGAAAACAGTATAAACGTTTAGAATGAGGCCTTTTAAAATGTCATTTATTTTGCATGAACACCTAACAATGTTGAGTAACCAACTTCAACATTTTCTAAGGAATTTTGGTGCCTTTTTATTTGTCAAGAAAATAGATACAACTGTAAACATGCGAAAGGGCTTCTGCTCTCCTTCTGACTTCAAGCAGAGAATATTATAATCTTGGAAAATTGCATAATTAATACACAACCAAGGAAATAAATCAACCTAGATTTAAGAAAAAACAAGGAAATTGTGGTTAAATAATTAAATCTATTTCAATGCTTTGTTACACATACATGTTATTTTTAAAATTACTAATTCTCAGAATAAAGGATATAAATTCAGAAAAATAAATAAATTGAATATACAGATAAAATATTCAACTGTGATAAATGCACTATTACATAAAATGAGACATTCTTAATATTATTAGAATGATATAAATGTATTTAAATGTAAAAGTGTTATGACTTGCCATTTATTAAAATATATTTATTAAACACATATGCAATAAGTACATATATATTTTTATATGTATGTTGTATAAAATGTTATTAATTACTTAAGATTTTTCTATCTACAAAACATATTTAGATAGCTATGAGGATGCTTTTATTTCTATCAGTTAAGAGACTGTTTCATAGAGAAACAGCTTATTCCAAAGTCAAGCACTAGGAATATAAGCCAGCAAAACAAAGTACCACAAATATTTATGTTTTTTTAAAGATATATTTAAAGAGTAACCCTTAATGTCCTAATAAACATCCCACTACTTTTTCTTATGATTTGCGTTAGAGAGACATAAGATGAAATGTGCTTTCCCAGCGGAAACACACTCACATGCTGTCTCATGCAGATGCGCACGCAGATGGAAAGGAAGAGTTATTGCCTGCTCCGGCCAAGCAGCACAGACATTACTGTCTTACAGATGAGTAAGCATCCCTGACAAACAAGTTGCAGCCTTGTATTTTCATGTAGCCGGTAATGAAAAACCATCTGTCTGCTACAATGATTTAAGACTGCACCCCAGTATACTAGTCCATTTTACAATGTTTAACAATTAAATGACAGTGTTACCTACAAGACTGAGTAATTTCTCTGGTAAGTTTGAAATAAATACTGACCCAAGTACCTTAGCAAGACCAGTTAAGTAAATGATAAATGTTGTGATTAATTTTGGGAAAAACAGGAAAAATATAATGCCTCTTTTGGTCCAAATATAAATAAGGTAAGTTTAGATAAGACCTTCTCATAATTCAATATATTTTCAGTGCAGTTTTTTAAAAGTTGTTTATTTATGTGTGTGTTAGTGTTTGAGTTTATGCAGGTGTGTGTGCGGGCACACTGTCTCTGTGTAGAGCAAAGAGAGTGGCAAATCTCTCATAGGTGGAGTTACGGGCATTTCCAGGATGCCTTGGCTTATCCTGTGGCAGCTGAGATGGGAGCTCCAATCCTCATGACTGTGTGACAAGTACCTTTACCTACGGGTCCATCTCTCTAGACTCTTTTCAGAGTGATATTCAGCTCGCTGAGATAAAGGCATCTAAGTAGGAAGAATTCACATACATTCTCTATCACCCTTCCCTTAAATTTCACTGTTCTAACTTCCTATATTGCCATGGTATGTATGTTATAATTAATCCACAATTGGAATGTTCCTATACTTACCATCCATAACATGCACACTCTAGTGTTATAAATATCTACTGTCTACAAATGTCTACAAAAGTATGTCATATAACTCCTAGTTCCTGTATCACAGAACACGCCATCACTGTGTTTTCTCAGAGGGTCACTAGTGTATTTCATACCACTCTCCTGAATATTCTCTACAAACTTTCCCCTCCTTAACTTCCAGATACCCTTGGCAAACACTGGTATTTTTACTGCCTCTAAAGATATGTGTTTTTTCCAGAAAAGCACATATTATTTGTATTAATTACTTCTCTATTACAATGATAAAATTCCACTAATGAGGCAATTTATGGGAGCAAGTATTCATTCATAAGAAATTAAGAAAGTGTGTTTTCAAAGGGAGGTATCACAATACTCTGGGAGGCATAGGAAAAGTTGTCCAGAGAAGGTTCCTGAGAAACCATATCTTCAACTGCAATCTGAACGTAAGATGAGACTACAAACACTGAAAGCCCAAATCCAACGATGTGCTTCCTCCAGCAAGGAGGTGCCGTCTCCCCAACAGTATCCCCTACTAGGGATCAATTTGTCAAAAGTCTAATCCTATGGAAGACAAATCACAGAAGAAAGGGATGGTTTTATTGATAAGCTGAGTTGGAGAGATGAAGCATTGTTCAAAGCACAGAAATCATAAGCAACAATAATAAGCACCAAGATCCTTTATCACATTTCTAAAAATTCTAAAACTTCCCTACTCTGGAATCTAAGCCTAAACTCATGTAGCCTATTTTCTTGAGTCTTTGTCTTGACACAGGCATGCCTTTAGACAGTTCACTATGCACCTCCTACATACGCAATGCACTCTTACTTAGTCGATACTCAATGTAATGACAAACACAAAGAGGTAGGTAATATAGACATTTAGAATAAGAAACACAATGTACTTCTTAACTTTTCTTGTCTTAAATCTTTATTTATTTTTGTACAAGAAAAATAATTGAGAAAGAAGTTAGAAAGTATACTGGACTATGACTTCACCAGCTATGGGTAGTTGGTTTAAAGGTTTATAGGACTGGGCATGAATTTTTTCCCTTAAGTTCAATTAGATGGCTGCTGGTTAAGGGTATTCGTGCCTCTACTGAACCTTTACTGTTATCTTAATGTCCTGGCCATTGTTATGGTTTGAAAGCAATGTAGAATTAATCTTGGCGTTGTTTGTTGTTTGTTTATGGTTTGGCTTTTATGACATCTAACTAGAGATCCAATATTCTTCTGATATATTTTCCTTTTACAAATCATATTGGTAGGTTTTTGAGAATTTCATAGACTGTTTTCACCACATCTGCCCCCTCCCACAACTCCTTCAGCTGCAAACCTATTCTCTACCTATTCAACATTGTGTCCTCTGGTGTTTTGTGTTCTTTATAAGGAACTACAGTTTCAAGCAAAACTGACTCTTCCTCCTTCAAATGCATCAATTTCCTGTACCTTTTACAGTAGGATTAAGATTACTTGCTCCATTCCCTCGGCATGCTAAGATTTGGTCTAACTTCAGCTTGCACAGTTGTGCATACTTTTACAACTGCTATGAGTTCGTATGTTCAACTTCACTGCCCTGTCAAGAAAATCCTCTCTCCCTGTGTCATTCACAGATACTGACTTCACCTTCATTCTGTCACTCGTTCTTTTCTTTCATGATATGCTGTACTTAGTTTTATCTCTCGTCATGTCTAAATGTCTCTGGGATTCTAAGATGTCACTGTATTATTGAATTTTGCAATTTTCTTCTATAATTTTATTAATGCTTTTGCATGTCCTCATTTAGCTGTTGTCTCATCTTCTGTCCATGTCTTCTTAGTCTTGGTAGCTTGTGATTGTTCCAAATATATTCGAAACGTGTTCTTCTCAGCATGTTGTTCATTGAATCCATTTGATCTTATGGTCAGTTGATGGTGTTCACCACTGCTTCATTTTAGGTTTTTGTTGTTGTTATATTGTTCTTTGACAAAGTGACTCAGACTGTAGTCCAGGCTGACCTTGAATTCACTTTGTTGCATATGATAACTTCAAAGTCAAGATGGTCCTTGTCCCTCAGCCTCATGATTGCTTGAATCCTAGCTTCAAGCCATCTTATCTCAATTTCTACTGTGTGTTTTTACTTGGCTTTTTTCACTGGAAGAATTTAAGCTGTGTCCATTTTCAATTATCTTGATAAATCTTTCCTCCATTTTCTTGACTTTGTCCTTTCCATGAGTTGTAAAAGCACACACTTGGCTAATGTTCTCACTTAGACTGTGATTTTCTATACTCTCTGAGAAACTGTGTAGTTGCCTGTACTTTGAGAAATGTAACTTTGAAATCTTTGTCTTTCACTGCAGCTTCCTTGTTATCTTTGCCTTCAGGAGCAGGGTCTTATGAAGATAAAGAGGTATTGTAGTGGTGTATTTTCTCATTTTTGTGTGTTTCATTGTTATGTTTTATTGAATATGAGAACCATAAGATTTTAAATATTGCCTCCTACTCTTTGTATGTATTTATTTTAAATGAATGAAGTAGGTGAGTCATTACATATATATATATATATATATATATAATTTCCTGTTATTAAATAGATAGAAGTTTCTTTTGTGACAGATAATAATCATTTTATCACAGCTCTGCTATTATATTTTGCTTGTTGTCCTTTGATAGTATCTTCCTGCTTGTATATTTATTAAATGCTACAGGCCAAGTTCAGTAACATTGTTCTTGGGCTGACATTTGAGCATAGAACACATTTTATATTTTTTAATTATTGAATGTAGGAAGAATTTTTATTGCATTAGAAAACTAATCAATAGGATTAGATTTTGTTCAACAAATCTACCATGTATCTGCCTATGTACTGCTTATTCTGTATTCCTATATATCTAATATTATCCAATAACCACTGTGACACTTTGATCTTGACAATGAAATGTTAATGTGTTGACAGTGTCCTTTGCCTAACAGAAGCTTTGCAAAAATGGCAACCAACAGATTGGGAAAATATCTTTACCAATCCTAAGTCCGATAGAGGGCTAATATCCAACATATACAAAGAACTCAAGAAGTTAGACTCCAGAAAACCAAATAACCCTATCAAAAAATTGGGAACAGAGCTAAACAGAGAATTCTCAACTGAGGAAATTCATAGGGCTGAGAAGCACCTAAAGAAATGTTCAACATCTTTAGTCATCAGGAAATGCAAATCAAAACAAGTCTGAGATTCCACCTCACACCAGTCAGAATGACTAAGATCAAAAACTCAGGTGACAGCAGATGTGGAGGTTGTGGAGAAAGAGAAACACTACTCCATTGCTGGTGGGATTGCAAACTGGTACAACCACTCTGGAAATCAGTTTGGCGGACCCTCAGAAAAATGAACATAATACTACCTGAGGACCCAGCTATCCACTCCTGGGCATATACCCAGAAAATGCTCTAACATGTAATAAAGACACATGCGCCACTATGTTCATAGCAGCCATATTTATAATAGCCAGAAGCTGGAAACAACTCAGATGTCCCTCAGCAAAGGAATGGATACAGAAAATGTGGTACATTTACACAATGGAGTTCTACTCAGCTATTAAAAACAATGACTTCATGAAATTCGCAGGCAAATGGATGGAACTTGAAAATATCATCCTGAGCGAGGTAACTCAGTCACAAAAGAAGGAACATGGTATGTACTCACTGATAAGTGGATATTAGCCCAAAAGTTCGGAATACTCAAGTTTCACTTTACAGTAACTGCTGGCCTGAGAGTGAGGTCCCAGATGGAGGAGTTGGAGAAGGAACTGAAGGAACTGAGGAAGCTTGCAGTCCCATGGAGGGAGCAACAGTGTCAACTG
>CM052704.1:95787486-95814199 GCA_028551405.1 Uromys caudimaculatus | reverse complement strand
ACTGGCCTGATGCCCCTGGTGTTCCTGGAGGCTGGACCACCAACTAAAGAATAGACATCAAAAGACCTATGGTTCGGACCACATATGTGGCAGAGGAGGGCCTTGTTGGCCATCAGGGCGAGGAGAGGTCCTTGGGCCTGAGGGTGTTAGAGGCCCCAGTAAAGGAGAATGTCAAGGTGTGAAGACAGGAGTGGGGCGGCGGGTGGGTGGGAGGGGGAATACCCTCACAGAGGTGGGAGGGGGGAGGAGATAGGGGGTTTCCAAAGAGGAGACCTGGAAAGGGGGAAACATTGGAAATGTAAATAAAGTATCAGAAAATTAAAAAAAAAAAAAAGAAAAGTTAATGTGTTATACACAAAGCTATAGGTTCTTAATCCTTTATTCTTTCTCTTAAATTGCAAACATACATTAGAGAATGCATGGTGAGCAAGTTAAAACTTCTGTCAACCTTTATTTCTGAAGGGCCTATTGAAATAGTACAGTTCTATGTAGAAATAAGCAGCCATTAAGCTATTTATAGCAGCAAATGATAAGGTGTATAAATTACAAAGATGTTTTGTTCTATGTGTAAATGAATCACATAAGAATTAAATTCCTAGTCCATAAGAAATAGCTAATTTAAAATGATCTTCTCACAGAATTAGTAATTTGCCCATATACTGTGGTTTGAACCAGCTGTGAATCTTGTTTCATCTCAAAATCTATCACAGTTCTATGAAAAGAGCACACAAGTAGACTACAATTTATTTTTATCTGTCAGAACATCTATCAGTTGTCTCTTTATTTCATAAACATATGTTTTATATATAGTATAATAAATGTTTAATCATAAGAATGTGAGTTGTTGATATTTATGTGTTCATAATGAATTACCACAGCTCAGTGACCACAGAGTTTATAGGTAATACATATGATTGTAGTACAGACTTATTGAGACATCTACCTCAAGCTCTCAGCCAGCATATAAATCTAGGCGAATGCTGTCGGGGTACTACTTATTTTACCTGTAGATTCTGAAATAACAACATATTGTTGGCACATGCATTTCTTTGCAAAGCTATAAATTCAAAAATTTAATAATCATAAGATTAGAATATTGAAAGCGTAGACATTGGAAAAAAGAGTTAACCAAAATGAAGGGGATTTGATAAAGCCATTGGAAAAAACTTACCTTTGTATAACCCAGTTAAGAAGCGTTAAGGCAAGTTTGAAGGGAAACAGACTATATGTCTACATAATCACAGTCCTAGAGGCAATGGGGCACTAAACACAAACCTCAGTGGTAGGTGTAATAAACTTCAGAAGGAACTGTTGGTTAAAGGCCTCTAAAACAACATAGGCTATTGATATTCCTCCTTGTTGTCAACTAGAATTAGATGGCGTTAGATTTTTGTTGCTATGATAAAACACTCACCAAAGAAAATATTTATTTTGCTACAGGTCCCATCCATCATGCATAGGAGCCAAGGCAGGGAGTATTTTAAACACTATTAAACTGGCCTGAAAGCTTGAGACCCAGCTTCGCTCTCCACACATCCATCTGTAGAGCACTGGTGAGTGATGACCCGCCTCCCAGAAGACTTTACCTCAGTCATGTATGTCTCATGCTAATCACAGTGGTCTTTCAGCCTTAGCTAATGAGTATTTATTGTTCCAGTAAAGTAAAGTATTCATTTTGTGGATTATGGCCGCTTGTTAATCACAACTGAGATCTCAGCGCTCATTGACCAGAAACCGTAGATTCTCATTTCAAAATACCATAGGAACATCCCAGTCTCACTTGTCTCTTATTAAAACTTCACAAGCCAGGCTTAATCCTCTGTGTTTCTCGCAACACCCATACAGAACATAGAACAAGTCCCCACAGCACAACCTTGAATAATAATGCTTTTTCCAGCACCAAGTTCCAAATACTTCTACAGTTCTCCCTAAAACACGGTCAGTTCTGCCATAGCAATAGGCCATTCCCTGGTACTACTTTCTGTTCTACTTTGCTTTCTGTAGCTGTAATAAAGATGTAGATGAAAAGCAATTTGGGAAGGAAAGTTTATTTAGTCTTATATTTTACAGTCTATCATTCGGTGAAGTCCAAACAGATACTCAATCAGGGCACTCAAAGCCTGGAACAAATGCATTCCATGTAGCCTAGTGAAACAGACTCTATCTTTTCCTTTTCAGTTCATTAATAAAAAAATTGAAAAGATAAAATGTTTTATAGATGAAACATTAGAAAACACGGTTTATGAATAAATAGCAAAATAAAAACCAGGAATAAATTATCGAAGATTCATTTGTCAGAAAAAAATAAGATTCACTTGTCTGCTGTCATTGTAAGGATATTTGGGGGGAGATGGGAAAGGGATTGCGTGTAAGGACATTTTAAAAAATCAGTTTTGGTTTCGAAGGAAAGTTCAGCTACCATAGCATGGGCAGTAAGCAAAGCAAGTCCTTAATTTTCCAAATCATGATTCTTTTGCAAACTTGGAGTTCACATTAGGAAGCAACAGTCCTAGGCTGTTTACATAACATCCCAACAAATAGATGCAAAGTTGTACTCCCTGACCAGCCCCGCCTTTCCTACAGACTCATTATGGATTGCAGTCTCTCTGCAGCCCTTGGCTGTTACTTTCCACCATTTTTTTTTGTTGTTGTTCAACTAAAAATAATTAACATCTCATTCATTAGAATGTCTTATATGGTTTTCACTTTTATTTCTATGGATAACATAAAAAAGTTCACGCCATTTCCTTTCAATATCTGTGACCATATTTAAGAATTGTAAAGAAAGTAACTAACTTGAATTGCACAGAACAGAATATAATAAAAGATGATCTTTTATAAAGAGTGAAACAATGACAAGTATTATGCACAAATAAGTTATTATACCAAAAGGCACAATATATTTTACCAAATGGGAGGTAAAAGATCATTGAAAAGAGAACTTGTCATGTTATTATCTGTTTCTTTGTCACATTGGCTCAGAATGACGAATAAAAAGCTAAGCATTTGGCTTCACTAGATCTTTTCCTAGATGAACTTAGATTTTCTTTTCTGCATTGACAAATGTCTATATGCCCTAACAGAAAAGGATCAATACTTTCAAATTGCCCATTTTTAAAGTGGAAGAGACTTGCAAAGTAATACAGGAGTAAATCATCAAGCAATAAATACATAATGGCTATTCATTACCATAAGAATTTAAACTATAAAGCATTAGCCTTACAATGTTCATAACAGTGTATTGATTCTTTAAATTATATGTCTAGCTTGCTTCAAGGGGGCCATAAATAAAGTGATTTTAAAGTCTTACTATATCAGTATCTGTTTAGTTATACTGATTAGTTGTCACGGTAGAGTTCTTAACACAAGTTAGCATACTTGATATTATATTTCAGTTAAAGATTTAAATTTACCTTTGTGCTAATGAGAAGAATTGTCTTTATAGTATAAAGAAAAATGCCTCTCTACTTTCTAAAGTAATTACAATTTATGTGTTTTTCATATCTAAATGATGATGTAAATATAACAAGCATCATGAGAAATATTTTTCAATGTGTTATATTGATATTTAATCTACATAAATGATTCCACACAATACATATTTTTATGGTTGGATACTATAAGGCATTAAGAAATCACCATGCTTTGTATGGTCAACACAGTCCAAGGATACCATATGGGATAGTTGTGTGGATTATGAGCCTATTCCTAAAGATCGTTGTCATCTCTCATTGTCATCTGATTTATGATAGATTTATCCTGATTTATGATAGAGAGAAGATTAATTTTTCAACCTCCTACTGAAGAGCACCTTTGGCTAAAATTAAGATTTCTGTCCTAATATGGCCTTGGACTTGCTCTCCTTTTGTTTTTCAGGAAAACAGTCTGGTGTTTTAGTTGCATTGATTTTCTATTACAAAATTAGCTGTGTTGTGCTTTGCTAGATTCTGACAGGTTAATAAAAGAGATATGTGATCCATCTTCCACCTAAAGTAAAATGGAACATTGGTAGACCAAGACTATGAAAAAAAAACTTGACAATAAGTCAAATATCACATTTGATAATTACATAAGAGGTGTACAGGCTATAATACATACAACCATAGGGGTTATGTATATAGGATGGGACTGAGCTTGAGTGGAAGTTGTGTCTCCCTAAGAAGTAGAAAAATAATAGTTATAGATGGATGGGGTTGAGGGAGGAATAGATTGGAAAGATCAAATAGGGAGCAGAGGAAAGAGTAAGTCAAAGAGAGACTATGAGAGACAAACAAAATAAAGGTCCATTTTATTGGTTATGTGTAACCCTATTTCAGAGAAGCATACTACAACATATATGAAGGTGATCTATATGAACTCACCAAATAATGGGAAAGATGGAACCCTAACAGAACCTTTCTTATCTCCAAATGAAAACTGAAGTTCCTTTTCCATCTGTGGTGGAAGACCTGGGCCTGGGCCACCAGGGTTCCATAGCCGAGTAGCGCCACGAGTAAGTTACCCTCCCAGGAGCATGGAAAAGCCGTGAGTGGGGTTAAGACAAGCACCACTGCTCACTGGGACCCATCCGGAACCTGCGGGACACAGGGACTGAGGTAAAGTCAGGCATAGGAACCTTCCGGTTTCCATCTCTGGCAGGAGACTTCTGCCTGGGCTACCAGGGTTCCATAGCCAAGCAGTGCCAGGAGAAAGTTACTCTCCCAGGAGCATGGAAAAGCTGTGAGTGGGGACAAGACAAGCACCACTGCTCACCAGGATCCGCCCGGAACCCGAGGAACACAGAGACTGAGGTAAAGTCAGGGACAAAAAACTTCCGGTTTCCATCTGTGGCTGGAGACTTCAGCTTGTGCCACAGGATTTCATAGCCAATTAGCACCAGGAGAAAGCTAGCCTCCCAGGCCCTTGGGACACCGAGACTGAGGAGGAAAAGTCAGGGACAGGAACTTTCCAGTTTCCATCTGTGGCAGGAGACCTCTGCCCGGACCACCAGGGTCCCACAGCCAAGCAGCGCCAGGAGAAAGTTACTCTCCCAGGCCCTCAGGACACAGAGATTAAGGAGGAAAACTCAGGGACAGTAACCTTCTCATTTCCATCTTTGGTGGGAAAGTTGTGCCCCACCAGGGTTCCATAGCCAAGGAGCGCCAGGAGAAAGCTACCCTCCCAGGAGCGTGGAAGAGCCATGAGTGGGGTTAAGACGAGCACCACTGTTCACCAGGACCTACCTGGAACCTGCAGGACACAGGGACTGAGGGAAAGTTGGGCATAGGAACCTTCCAGTTTCTATCTGTGGCAGGAGACCACTGCCTGGGCCACTAGGGTTCCATAGCCAAGTAGTGCAGGAAGAAAGTTACCCTCCCAGGAGTGTGGAAAAACCGTGAGTGAGGATAAGACAAGCACAACTGCTCACCAGGACCTGGGGACCTCAGCCTGGGCCACAGGGCTCCAGGAGAGAGCTGTTATCCCAGGAGTGCTGACACACCTTCGAGCATAGGCAAAACCACAACTTCTGTACAAACTCACTGGATCAAGAAGGACCCTTGCAGAGCCACAGGACACAGGAACCAAGGGACAGCTGGGCCAAGATACTTCTGGTTTCTGTCTGCACCAAGGAGCTGACCCTGTGCCACAGCTCTCCAAACCCAAACACCTCTCAGAGAGAGCTGGTCTTCAAGGAGGATTGATACAGAGGCCTGCAGGAGGGACAAGTCACTGCCAGACAGAGTAAGATGAGCTAACATCAGAGTTAACAAGATGGCAAAAGGCAAGGGCAAGAACATAAGGAACAGAAACCAAGGCTACTTGGCAACATCAGAACCCAGCTCTCCCACCACAGCAAGCCCTGGATACCCCAATACACCAGAAAAGCAAGACTCAGGTTTAAAATCAGTTCTCATGATGAGGATAGAAGACTTTAAGAAAGAAATTAAGACCCTTAAAGAAATACAAGAGAACAGAGGTAAACAACTAGAAGCCTTTAAAGTGAAACACAGACTTCCATTAAAGAATTACAGGAAAACACAATCAAACAGACAAAGGAAATGAACAAAACTATCCAGGAGCTAAAAATAGAAATAGAAACAATAAAGAAGTCACAAAAGGAAACAACCCTGGAGTTAGAAAACCTAGGAAAGAGATCAGGAGTCATACATGCAAGCATAACCAACAGAATACAAGAGATAGAAGAGAGAATCTCAGGAGCAGAAGATATCACAGATAACATTGACACAACAGTAAAAGAACACACAAAATGCAAAAAGCTCCTACCCAAAACATCCATGAAATCCAGGACACAATGAGAAGACAGAACCTAAGGATAATAGGTATCCAAGAGAGTGAACATAAAGGACCAGTAAATATCTTTAACAGAATTATAGAAGAAAACTTCCCTAATTTAAAGAAAGAGATGAACATAAATATACAAGAAGCTTACAAAACTCCAAATAGAATGGACCACAAAAGAAATTTATCCTGTCACATTATAGTGAAAACACCAAACACACAAAACAAGGAAAGAATATTAAAAGCAGTAAGGGAAAAAGGTCAAGTAACATATAAAGGCAGACCTATGAGAATTACACCAAACTTCTCACCATAGAAGATGAAAGCTAGAAGATCCTGGGAAGAACTCATACAGACTCTAAGAAAACACAACTGCCAGCCCAGGCTGCTATACCCAGCAAAAATCTCATTTAACATAGATGGTGAAACTAAAATATTCTATGACAAAACCAAATTTACACAATATGTTTCCACAAACCCTACTCTACAAAAGATAATAGATGGTAAACTTCAACTCAAGGAGGAAAACCACACCTTAGAAAAAGCAAGAAAGTAATCTTTCAAAAAACTGAAAAGAAGATAGCCACACAAACCTAAACGTAACATTGAAAATAACAGGACGAAAAATCACTATTTCATAATATCTATTAGAATCAATGGACTCAATTCCCCAATAAAAAGACATAGACTGACAGAATGGATCCATAAAGAGGACCCAGCATTTTGCTGCATTCAGGAAACACACCTCCATGATAAAGACAAACACTACCTCAGAGTAAAGGGCTGGAAAACAATTTTCAAGGCAAATGGTCTCAAGAAACAGGCTGGAGTAGCCATTCTAATATCCGATAAAATCGACTTTCACCCAAAAGTCATCAAAAAAGATAAGGACGGACACTTCATACTCATCAAAGGAAAAATATACCAAGAAGAACTCTCAATTCTGAACATTTAAGACCAAATGCAAGGGCACCCACATTCATAAACTTTACTAAAGCTCAAAGCACACATAGCACCTCACACAATAATAGTAGGAGACCTCAACACCCTATTATCATCAATGAACAGATCTTGAAACATAAACTAAACAGAGACACAGTGAAAGTAACAGATGTTATGAACCAAATGGATTTAACAGATATCTATAGAATATTTCATCCTAAATCAAAAGAATATACCTTCTTCTTAGCACCTCATGGTACCTTCTCCAAAATTGACCATATAATCGGTCACAAAACAAACCTCCACAGATACAAGATGATTGAAATAATCCCATGCCTCCTATCAGATCATTACGGTTTAAGGCTGGTCTTCAATGGCAACAATAAAAACAGAAAGCCCACATACACATGGAAGCTGAACAATGCTCTACTCTATGATAACTTGGTCAAGGAAGAAATAAAGAAAGAAATTAAAAACTTCCTAGAATTTAATGAAAATGAAAGTACAATATATCCAAACTTATGGGACACAATGAAAGGAGTGTTAAGAGGAAAACTCATAGCTTTGAGAGCTTCCAAAAAGAAACTGGAGAGAGCATACACTAGCAGCTTAACAGTATACCTGAAAGTTCTAGAACAAAAAGAAGCTAATGCACCCAAGAGGAGTAGAAGGAAGGAAATAATCAAACTCAGGTCTGAAATCAACCAAGTAGAAACAAAAAGTACTATACAAAGAATCAAGAAAATCAGGATTGGTTCTTTGCAAAAATCAACAAGATAGATAAACCCTTAGCCAGACTAACCAGAGGGCACAGAGATAGTATCCAAATTAACAAAATTAGAAAGGAAAAGGGAGACATAACAACAGATTCTGAAGAAATTCAAAAAATCATCAGATCCTACTACAAAAGAAATACTCAAAAAATTGCTAAATCTCGATGAAATGGACAATATTCTAGACAGGTATCAAATAGCAAAGTTAAGTCAGGAGCAGATAAATCATCTAAACAGTCCTATAATGCCTAAAGAAATAGAAGCAGTAATTAAAAGTCTGCCAACAAAAAAAGCCCAGGCCCAGATGGGTTCACTGCAGAATTCTATCAGACCTTCAAAGAAGACCTAATACCAATACTCTCAATCTATTCCACAAAATAGAAACAGAGGGAACACTACCCATTTCTTTCAATGAGGCCACAATTACATTGGTACCAAAACCTCAGAAAGACCCAACAAAGAAAGAAAACTTCAGACCAATTTCCCTTATGAATATCGATGCAAAAATACTCAATAAAACTCTGGCAAACCAAATCCAAGAATACATCACAACAATCATTCATCATGATCAAGTAGGCTTCATTCCTGGAATGCAGGGATGGTTCAATACCCAGAAATCCATCAATGTAATCCATTATATATACAAACTCAAAGAAAAAAACCACATGGTTATTTCATTAGATGCTAAAAAAGCATTTGACAAAATTCAACATCTCTTCCAGATAAAAGTCTTGGAAAGATCAGGAATTCAAGGCCCATACCTAAACATAGTAAAAGCAATATACAGCAAACCATTAGCCAACATCAAACTAAATGGAGAGAAACTCGAAGCAATCCCACTAAAATCAGGGACTAGACAATGCTGCCCTCTCTCTCCCTACCTATTCAATATAGTAATTGAAGTTCTAGCTAGAGCAATTAGACAACAAAAGGAGGTCAAAGGGATACAAGTTGGAAAGGAAGAAATCAAAATATCACTCTTTGCAGATGATTTGATCGTATACTTAAGTGACCTGAAAACCTGCACCAGAGAACTGCTGCAGCTGATAAACAACTTCAGCAAAGTGGCTGGACATAAAATTAACTCAAATAAATAAGTAGCCTTCCTATACTCGAAGGTAAACAGGCTGAGAAAGAAATTAGGGAAATGACACCCTTCACAACTGTCACAAACAATATAAAGTATCTTGGTGAGACTCTAATCAAACAAGTGAAAGATCTGTATGACAAGAACTTCAAGTCTCTGAAGAAAGAAATCGAAGAAGACCTGAGAAGATGGAAAGATATCCTATGCTCATGGATTGCGAGGATTAATATAGTAAAAATGGCCATCCTGCCAAAAGCAATCTACGGATTCAATTCAGTCTCCATCAAAATTCCAACTCAATTCTTCATAGACTTAGAAAGAGCAATTCTCAAATTCATTTGGAACAACAAAAAACCCAGGATAGCAAAAGCTATTCTCAACAACAAAAGAACTTCTGAGGGAATCAGCATCCCTGACCTCAAGCTGTACTACAGAGCAGTAGTGATAAAAACTGCATGGTATTGGTACAGTGACAGGCAGGTAGATCAATGGAATAGAAGTGAAGTCCCAGAAATGAATCCACACACTTATGGTCACTTGATTTTCGACAAAGGAGCTAAAAGCACCCAGGGGAAAAAAGACAGCCTTTTCAACAAATGGTGCTGGTCAACTGGTGGTGTACATGGAGAAGAATGAGAATTGATCCATTCCCATTTCCCTGTACAAAGCTCAAGTCCAAGTGGCTCAAGGACGTCCACATGAACCCAGATACACTGAATCTAATAGAAGAGAAAGTGGGGAAAAGCCTCGAACACCTGGGTACAGGGGAAAAGTTCCTGAACAGCACACCAATGACTTATGCTCTAAGATCAAGAATCGACAAATGGGACCTCATGAAATTGCAAAGCTTCCGGACACTGTCAATAGGACAAAACAACAACCAACAGATTGGGAAAAGATCTTAACCAATCCTACGTCCGATAGTGGGCTAATATCCAATATATACAAAGAACTCAAGAAGTTAGACTCCAGAAAACCAAATAACCCTATCAAAAAATGGGGAACAGAGCTAAACAGAGAATTCTCAACTGAGGAAACTCATAGGGCTGAGAAGCACCTAAAGAAATGTTCAACATCCCTAGTCATCAGGGAAATGCAAAGCACAACAACTCTGAGATTTTGCCTCACACCAGTCAGAATGGCTAAGATCAAAAACTCAGGTGACAGCAGATGCTGGCGAGTATGTGGAGAAAGAGAAACACTCCTCCGTTGTTGGTGGGATTGCAAGCTGGTACAACCACTCTGGAAGTCAGTTATCGGACCCTCAGAAAAATGGACATAATAATACCTGAGGACCCAGCTATTCCACTCTTGGGCATATACCCAGAAGATGCTCCAACATGTAATAAAGACATATGCTTCACTATGTTCATTGCAGTAATATTTATAATAGCCAGAAGCTGGAAACAACCCAGATGTCCCTCAGGAGAGGAATGGATACAGAAATTGTGGTACATTTACACAATGGAGTACTACTCAGCTATTAAAAACAGTGACTTAATGAAATTTGCAGGCAAATGGATGGAACTTGAAATTATCATCCTGAGCGAGGTAACTCCGTCACAAAAGAACGAACATGGTAAGTACTCACTGATAAGTGGATATTAGCCCAAAAGTTCGGAAGTTTTACTTTATAGTATCTGTTGGACTGAGAGTGAGGAAACAGATGGAGGAGTTGGAAAAGGGACTGAAGGAGCTGAGAGAGTTTGCATCCCCATGGAGGGAGCAACAGTGTCAACTGGCCTGCCTCCCAGTCCTCCTCGAGGCTGGACCACCAACCAAAGAATACACATCGAGGGACCCATGGTTCAGACCACATATGTGGCAGAGGAGGGCTTTGTTGGCCATCAGCGGGAGGAGAGGCCCTTGGGTCTGAGGGTGTTAGAGGCCCCAGTAAAGGGGAATGTCAAGGTGGGAATATGGGAGTGGGTGGGTGGGTGGGTGGGAGGTGGAATCCCCTCTTAGAGGTGGGGGAGGGGGAGAGGATAGGGTTTTTCCAAAGAGGAGACCTAGAAAGGGGGAAACATTGGAAATGTAAATAAAGTATCAAAAATATAAATAAAAATAAAAAAATTAAATTAAGAAAACAAGAAAGAAAACTTAAGTTCCTAAAATTGGTTACATCTAACCAAGTTGTTGGCCATAAAAGTTCCATGGGAACCCCCAAATAAGCCATAGTTTGCTAAGGCTATTGGCTGCTCTACAAAAACTGAAGGCAAAGCACTATTGCTGAAGAGAAGAACATCTACACAACTCACTGAACATGGAGACGTCTAGCTGGTGCTTTCCTAGATCTTTGACCCATCCAGACTCGTGTTCATGGTAATGGAAGAGACACTGTATGTTACCAAAGGAGAAAAGTAACACCAACCCAATTACAAATAGTTCCATCTACAATGGTGTCCTGTCTGCAATATGTGTTAGTGCAGTAGTGACACAAAGCATGTAAGAGTAATCATATAGTATCAGATTGAGTTTAAGGCCTATCCGTGTCAGGGCTGGAATGGCCAAGCACTTGATACTGAATACCCTAAAGAATTAGGGAAACTGTGAGGAGCACTTCCGGAATTAACTTTGGCTGACTTCTTGCTTTTGATTATTCATGAATGAGTCTGCTGCCATCTGTCTTTTTATAGTTAAGACATGTTTGATATCCTTCCAAGTTCCTCTGCTTATGTATACATCCTTGAGAGACTGTCCAATCCTGAAGAAAATGGCCTTGGTCATACATAGATACTGTGTACCATAAACTTGCCACATAAGCCTTGCTGGTCATTCAACTTCCTGGAATTGGTCATACTTTTTGTTGCTTTCTTTAAAAGACACTGAGAAAATGCACCAGCCTCTGGCATGGTATTAACCAGCAGGCCTCCCATAACTGTCTCTTACATCTTCTCTTTGCCTTTCCTATAACCATGCTCACTCCCAAAGTCGTGGTTCCCACATTGACCAGCAGGCTCTGACAGCAAACTAAGTACTACTGTTTTGTTTTTTTTAAGTATAGCAATAAAATGACTACTAAGGATATTCTGCCATACTCATAGATCAGTGTCTTGCTCGGCCATCATTAGATTCTTTTTTTCTGCAGTAGATGGGAACAAATACTGAGACCCATGCTGGACAATGTGCAATGAGAAGCCTTGGGTGCTCAGTCTTCCAAGATATTTCTCCATTCTCCCTCCTTAACTTGGATATGTCTCCTTTCTTTTTTCTCCATGTTCCTATTCTGCTCCTACTAAGAAAGAAAGAAAGAAAGAAAGAAAGAAAGAAAGAAAGAAAGAAAGAAAGAAAGAAAGAAAGAAAGAAAGAAAGAAAGAATTGATATTACAGTTTAACTATTTGTCTCTTTCTTAAATAGCTCTAATGAACCATATAGAACACTTACTTCCTGACTTCCAAGAACAAAGCAAATGCTACTTACTTCATGGATGTGGGAAGCTAATCCTTACAGACAAGTGCAGGTAAGAAAACTTGGGAATGATAAGGACTTATCCCGTGTGGGATAAGTCAAATGTTTTAATTGTTTTTCCATATTTCTATCAGAATTTTTTTATACAGTATGCCCTGAGTATGGTTACCCTTCCCCAACTCCTCCCATATCCTCCTAACCTCCCTTCCCATCCAAATCCACCCACACCCTTTCCTTCTGTCCTTAGAAAACAAATAGTCATCTAGAAAATAGTAATAAAATAAAATGAAAAAATAAGAGAAAACCAAAACATACACGCAGAGATAGGAAAACATACAGTAGAAAAATAGTGAAGGAAAAAGCAGAAAAACACAAGCAGATGCAGAGACATACATCCCCTCATATCCAGCAATCCCATAAAAACACAAAAACAGAAGCCATAATGTAAAAATAAGAAAAATAATCCATCAACAAACACGAGACAAAGAACCTCAGAAGTGCTATTTGCTATTGAGTTTGTTATATGGTGGTTGTCTACTGCTGGGCGTGGGACCTGCCCTTAACAGTGGTTTGTATCCACAGTGAGGCTCTGTTGGAGAAAGCCAACTTTTCTATTGTGAGTAGTTATCAGCTGGAGATAGCTTCTAGATTAGGAGTGTCTGCTTATGTTTTCTTCTCTCAGTGCTGGGACCTATCTGGCACTGGCCTGTATAGGTCCTGCACATGTTGCCACAGTCTTGATGAGTTCACACATGTGACAGTTATTCTCTGTGTAGAAAGCTATGCTTCCTCAGAGTCTTTCATCTCTCTGGCTCTTAAGATCTTTTAACCCCTCTTGTGCAGGGTTCTCTGAACCCCAAGAGGATGAATTTGATGGAGACCTCTCATTTAGGACTGAGTCTTCCAAGGTCCCCCATTCTCTAAACATTGTCAGTGATCATCCGCTGCAGAAGGAAGCTTCTCTGATGATGGTTGAGAAAGTCACTGATCTATGAGTGCGAGCATCAGATTGTTGTTAGGAGTCATCATGTCACTATATAACTGTAGCAGAGCAGAGCATGTAATTTTCCCTAGGTCCCTGGCTTAGCTAGTTTCAGTTTCTTATAAATATGATCTAATTCTATATCCTGATCTTGAGAAACTATCTTGCCTTTCTCCATCGAACCTATAGAGTTCCTAAGAATCTGATTAAATGCAGGTGGATAATGTGGAAGTAATGGATAAGGGGGATAAAGCAACTTCCTGGAAAGTGGAACTTTACAGGCTAGAAAAAGACGAGAAATAGCTTCCCTGCTAGAAATTTCATCATGACACAGTAACAAGAAGACATATTAGTCTTCTCCCTTCCCAAACAGTGAGAGCATTAACGGCTATAATTCATAAATTATGCAGTGATTTGTTACAGACAAAATACAGTTTGGAAATTCTTTCAGTATTAATACATTGAACTTACAGTTCCTATTTTAACCAAACAAATGAGTACAGAAAAAGAGTCAAGGCTGTAACGCTGTGCCTTAGCAAGTCTTTCCTTGGTAGAAACAAATAGCAAGGGGCTTGCAGCATGGTCAGTTATTGCATTTCCTATATCAAGAAGTGTTTTTTTTTTTTTTGATAACTCCTAATGATATCCTGCTATCGTTATATACTGGAGCCTATGTAGCATAATTGTCATCCAGCAGAGGTTTCATTCAACACTTAATGAGAGCAGTCAGACCGTAGGTAGAGCTCAGGGAACCTTGCAGAAGAGAAGAGAATGTAGGAGCCAGAAGGGTGGAGGATACCAGAAGCACATGGCCCACAGAATCAACTAATCAGGGCTCACAGAGGCTCACAAAAACTGAAGCAACAATCAGAGATCCTATATGGGTCTGAGATAGGTTCTCAGCATACATGTTGTGGTTATATAGCCTTGTGCTCTTTTTTTATTACTATTACATTTATTTGTTTGTTTGTTTGTTTGTTTGTTTGTTTATTTATTTATTTATTTTTTAAACTCCAGATTTTATTCTTCTCCTGGTCCATCCTCCGACTGTTCCACATTCCATCTCCACGAGGATGTCCCCACCCCCCACTCCCACCCCACCAGACTTTTAAACTCCCTGGGGCCTCCAGTCTCTTGAGGGTTAGGTGCATCCTTTGACTAAACCCAGACCCAGCTGTCCTCTGCTGCATATGTACCGGGGGCCCCATATCAGCTGGCATATTGCCTGGTTAGTGTTCCAGTATCTGAGAGATCTCCAGGGTCCAGGTTAGTTGAGACTGCTGGTCCTCCCACTGGGCTGCCCTCCTCCCCAGCCTCTTCCAGCTTTTCCCTAATTCAACCACAAGGGTTAGCAGCTACTGTCCATTGGTTGGGAGCAAATATTTGCATCTGACTCTTGCAGCAGCTTGTTGGGTAGTCATGGTAGGTCCCTTTTTGTGAGCGCTGCATAGCCTCCATAATAATGTCAGGTCTTGGGGCTTCCCCTTGAGCTGGTTCCCACTTTGGGCCTGTAGCTGGACCTTCTTTTCCTCAGGCTCCTCTCCATTTCCACCCCTGCAGTTCTTTCAGACAGGAACAATTGTGGGTCAGAGTTTTGACTGTGGGATGGCAACACCATCCCTCACTTGATGCCCTGTCTTTCTGCTGGAGGTGGGCTCTACAAGTTCCCTAATATACCAGACACCTGGGAGGTTAGAGACTCTCAGGACTCAAAGAGAGGGACCTTAGATGAAATACCTTGTGTTCTTGTTGGACTCCTAACAGTCAGAATAAAAGCTGTCTCCAACTATTTTGCCTGGTTTGCAGGCCCCTTTCCTTCTTCTAGGTTGTCTGGCCCTGCCTTTATATGATGGTTTGTTTTTAGTCTTATTGTACCTTGTGCTTTGTTTGGTTGATATTCCTGTCAGACCTGCTATTTTGCGAGGGGAAACTGAAGAGGAAATTTCTGATTGTGTAATGTGATGCAGGCTCATGTGATATTTTGTTGAAGCAGACTCATGTTTTGCGGAAGCAAGACCCTTGAGAGGATATGTGATGTTTGGAGAGAGCATAAGTAGCACATAACAGACTGTGATGAGGTGCTTGTACTGCTAGCTAGCAGCACTTGGTTGGTCTCACATCTTCGCTGATCTTCACTTCATTGAGAGAAGCAAGGCAGAGAACTTCTTGAATTTCAGCTGGTTCTCCTTGCTCCTGCTGGTTGCTCCTGCTGACTCCTGGGGAATGAGCAGAGACCTGACTCTTTCTGCTGGGGCACACTGCCACTGCTGATTCATGTTTGGTGACACTTTTGAACTGCACTGTTGGTATCTTGACACAACTGAACTGGACTGCTGGTATCCTAACAACTCAGACTGGAATTGCCCCAAAGAACTACTTCTAAACAGATCCACATCCCCTGGTCCTATTTACCACGTTTTCTCCCCTACCTTTGGACAGTGGGCTAGAAGAGGAGGTCAACGCATTTGAGAACCTTTATTAAAGTGGGTTTTGAAAAATCTAAGCCTACAGGAAAATAGAGGAGGAGTAGATCTGGAGGAAGGGGAGGGAGGGGGAGACTGGGAAGAGTATGGAGGGAAACTGTAGTCAGGATGGAATATACAAGAGAATAAATATATAAACAAATAAATTTTAAAAAGATGTATTATCTCAAACACTGCTATGAATGGCTATGATGCCATAATTTAAAGTGGAAGCTGGGCTAATGTAAGATTTGGGGATGCTGGAGAGATGGCTCAGTGTTTAAGAGCACTAGCTATTCTTCCAGAAGTCCTGAGTTCAATTCCCAGAAACCACATGGTGGCTCACAACCATCTGTAATGGGATCTGATGCCCGATTCTGTTGTGTCTGAAGAGAGTGATAATGCACTCATATACATAAAATCAATTAATTAATTTAAAAAGGAAGCGTTGGGACACTTTTGTGCAAAATAACATGTCCATAGGTACTGTGCATTTCCAGTTTATTAACAACTAATATTAGAAGTACCTGTGTGTGTGTATGTGTGTGTGTGTGTTTGTGTTATATGTGTATGTGCATGTGTATAGTGTATGCACTTGTGTGTGTGTGTGTGTGTGTGTGTGTGTGTGTGTGTGTGTAGGCACACATGCCTGTGTATATGCTTGCTTATTGTGTCCAGATGTAGACAGTATGTTTATATTTCCACCACTTTCACTTAATCTAGTGTTAAGTGATTAGATAGACTGGCTGCTTAGTGGTTGACAGTCCTGTACACCTATGCTTAAGTTTTTCAGATAGTTGTTAGGGACCTAAGTTCAGGTCCTCACGATGTTTTACCAACTGAGCCATGCATTCCTCTTTGCTGTCTTTCATAATATGCATAGTTGATTTTTCACTGTGATACTGTTACTCTGTCAATTATCATTCTCATAAGATTTCATATCTGTTTCTTGTGTTATTATTTTTCATTCATTTTTTTTTTTTTTTTTTTTACTTCTTGTTCATTTGTATATTTTCTTTGCCTGTTTGTCTTCTAACGAGAGAAAGAAAGGGCATGGAGTTGGGGAGTTGGAGGTGGGGAAGATTGAGAGAGGTGAGGGAGGGGAGATCATAAGCAGACTATATCATGTGAAAAAGTTTGATAAAAATATAAAATCAAATTCTTTAAGTGAAGATTTGTAAATATATTGCCCCTGATTTAGCCAGTTTTATATTCAACAATGCCAACACACTAACGACTTTAGAGAATAAAGCTACAGATTATTCCAAATACATATTTTTACAAAAACAATTGCTAGGTTTATGTAATACAAAATCAATAATTTGACAAAACATTAAAGCAAATCAAGACTATGTGTACTTGTGATAATAATGTAATGTTCTGATTTGAATTTGTATTCAAGTCAGAACCATGTGGAGTTTGAACCATAATAGATGTCTATCCTTATGACTCTAAAATTTATTGCTGTAAACTGAACTTGTGTCTTTTTCATGAAAGCAGAGACTGGCTTGCTATTGGCTATAAATCTTTTAAGTCCTCTTGTGCATTAGTATTTTATGGCTATAATTAATTTCTGTTTGGGATTGTGGGTATATCTATAAGAATAGTTGATTTTGCCTGTCACAAACTCTTATAAAAGCAAATGAACGGATTTACACGAAGGTGGGTTCAACAAGCACTTATGAGTAACAGATGGACTAAGAATTAACTGTCTGCCATCATATTCCCAACAGAAAACACTCTGCCAAATTTAAAGTAAATTGATGAAACTTGTTCAGTGAAGGGAGACAGTGTCATTAAAGTTTGGCTGCTGTTATTTGTCACCCACTGAAGGGTATATTTAGAGTTTTATTTTGCTGTCACATGCCATCTTTAGAGAAAATATAACCAAGACAATAACAAAAATGTTTTATTCATACTTCTATCAAAATATCTTTGTTTTGTAGGTTATTGCTCTTCCATACCCGAACATGTTCACCAAAGTTTGTATGTTTAAGACTCAAATATAAGAAAAGTGCCCATTCAGCAATGTATTTATGTTTTCTGCATTTTAAAGATATCACATCCCATTCATCAAAAAATAAGTAACTGCAGTTAAACTAAACTGCAGTTTAGAATGTTAGGATTTAACACTCATGACACAGGCAAGTGCAGGTTGATGTCTGGCTGCTTCCTCAAGAAGTCTCTGCCATGTTTTCCAACAAAAGGTCTCTCACTGAATCTGTAGTTAATCAAATCGTCTACACTAGCTTGTTCGCATATTCCAGGGATCCTCCATCTCTGTTTTTTTGGTATTAAAAGCATGTGACAATTATGTTGCCTGGAAACTGGGCACCAACAACCGGGAACAAAATTCAGGTCCTCATATTAATATGGTTAACAATATAAAAATTGAGCCATCTGCTCAGTCTTTATGAACAGTGCTCTTTTAACAAATTCATTTATGAGGTTAGTATTGGAATTTTTGATATATTATTTTAATAATACTTATTAAAATTAATTTTCAGTAACAATTTTTGAAAGGCTCTAAAACAAATTTTGTATTTTAAAATTCACACAACATAATGTCAGCTGTGTAAAAAGGAGAAAATTTACATACAAATGTTAAGCTCTAAAACTGTTTATTCAGCAAAACAAATGGTGCCCCTACCATTGATAAATCACACATATATTGTCCTGTAATTTTTCATTCACTGATCACTTGACCAAGATAAAGAAAATTTAAGACTAAGCATGTAAAAGTCACAGGAAAATGTACTAATAGCTATTAAGTGGTCAACTTCACTGACACTGTTCTTTTATATATGTATGCATGTATGTTTTCATATATATATATATAATTTTAAATTTTATATTATATTTACTTAAATGTTTCATTTTAGTGCAATCTATGACTTTAGACCACAGACTTGAAAAGGCAAATGTAAGATGTCTACAGTATATAAATATCAAATTAATAGATTCTGGAAAATAGCTCTTCAAATAACTGTGCTTTTGGTCCAGTCATATATAATAAAAGCAAATAAAGTCATTGCCTCCCAGAAAAGCCCTACAAACAGCAAAGTAAAGTTGTCACGAGACTTCCCAGGACCTCATCAAATGACTTTGCATCATTAGGGTTAATTTCTAGTTTAAAGTGAGTTGTTTTTTTTTTTTAAATTCATGTTTTGTAATACCACATTTAAAGTAAGAAATTATAATTCTTATGGTGTTGCTATTCCCAATTTTTACTCCTAAATAACATTAAGAGTTTCTACCCAACTATTGCTTGCATAGCTCCTGAAAAAAGGACACAGAAACACTACAATTTATTAATGAGCTATAGACACTATGTTGAGCAGGTTCTGAGCTATTCTAATCCTTTCACCTGTTAGAACCCACACAATGTCAGTCATTTGCCAATCTGGTGTTTCTGGGGCTACTTCTGTTCCATCAGTCTGTCCTCAGGGTCCACTTCTCTTGTCCACATGCATCTGTCTGGTACAGCCTGGCTGATGGTAGCCTCCTCTTTCCTCTCTCAAACTCTCCTTCTCCTCATGCTCTCTCTTGAGATCCCCCCCCCCTCGATTGTAAGTCCTGTCTTTCTATCCTTTCTGCCCAGTCATAAGCCCCAGCCTTTTATTGACTAATCAGGAATTAATAGGGAGCATTCTTTACAGCACATTGGTTACACAACGCACACATAATGAACCCCAACACACATTCACTTCATGCTCATTTAGAGTTAGCCAGAGAGCTTCTCACATAGACAAGGTAGCATCAGATTTCATCTCATCTTATCTTTTGAGTTATAAAAGCATGACATTCTGAAAACTGGAAGACACAAATAAATGTTCCATTAAAATGTAGAAAATATGTGTTTCAGGAATCTAAATAGGAAAGATCACTGCTTTAACATCATGAGCAATCCTGCATAGGCTCATCTAGTGTAAATCCATATTATCTGGGTCAAATTATGTCAATTATCAAGATACAGTATGGCTTGCCTTTGTTGTTATATACAAAATATACTGCTAATTTGTTCTAAAAGAGAACGTGTGCAAGAATATTTTAAGCACCAGGACCATGGTAAGAAAGCTTCATCCTTCTTTTTGATGTAATTAATCACCTTCAGCTTTTAAATAAAGTATTTTCCAAACATGAAAGGACAGTTGCACCTATGAATTCACAGTGACAGCGTGCATGAAGATGTTGCCAGCCCTGCCCAGACATCCCCAGCCCAGAAGGTGAAAGGTGGGCATGGAATCCCACCACTACCTGAGGATTTATTGGCAATTAATAGTCCCCGGGGTTAGAATAGTCAGTTTTCTTTAATGATATGTGTGGCCTTTGATAGATTAACCACACATCCAAGTCCCCATGTCCAAGACTAACTGGGAAAAACAAACTAGATACATAAAGAAGTCAAAAAAGAAGAAAATATCTTAACTTGGAGGGGAAGGTACGGATGCATGCTAAACGAGGTAGTAGAAGGGCCTGGAAGATGGAGTACGTGTGTTTAATATTGTTTGTATGAAATTTCCCATTTTCCTCATATTGAAATATATTTAAAATAGATTTTTGTCATCTAATATATCCTGATTATGATTTGATCTCTCTCTTCTCTTCCCAGTTCCCCAACCCACCCTCCTCCCATCCAGATCTGCCCCACTTCTCTCTCTCCTTAGAAAACAAACAGGCTTCTCTGGAATAATAAAAAAAAAAGAAACAAAATATAATGTGATAAGATAAAACAAAAAACAATATACAGAATAGGACAAAACAAATACAAGGATAGGAGCCCAAGAAAAGGCAGAATAAACAGTTTTACATGTAAAGACTCACTGGTTTTTAGAGTCAGGAATTTTATAAAAACGCTAACTGGAAGAAATAATATGAAAAGAATCCCTGGCGGGGGGGGGGAGAGAGAGAGAGAGAGAGAGAGAGAGAGAGAGAGAGAGAGAGAGAGAGAGAGAAATATAAAATAAAAACATAAAAGTAAGATAAAATTAGAAACAAACAACCTTATGACACAAGCAACCTCCTAAGACTTCCTTGAGACTGTTTTCTGTTGGCCATCTACTGCTGACTATTCAACTTACCCTTAAGAGTGGTTTGTTTCCCCCAGTGAAACTCCTTTTGGACTAAACTAAGTTTTCATTTGCAAGTGGTTATCCGTTGGAAACCTTTGGGTTAGGGATGGAAGCATGCGTGCATGTCTTCTTTCAGCTCTAGGAACCCATCTTGTGCAGACCCATACAGGCCAGAGCATACTGACTCAACCTCTGTGAATTCATATGGCCCTCAGCTGCTGATTTAGAGAATCTTGTTTAATTGCTTTCCTCCACCCCCCCTGACTCTTGCACTCTCTCTGCCACCTCTCCTGCAGGATTCCGTGAGCCCTGAACAGAGGGATTTGATGGAGATATGAGTTTAGGACTGAGTGTTCCAAGGTCTTTCACTCTCTGAATACTTTTTTCCCTGTGGGTCTCTGTATTTTCCTCATCTGCTGAAGGAGGAAGCTTCACTCATGATGTCTGAGCGAGGCACTGATCTATGAGAATAATGGGTGTCGTTAGGAAAAATGTTTTTGTTCTGTACTTTTTGTAGAACAGTAGTGTTTGGTTTTACTCTCGGTCTCTAGACTAGATAGTCTCAGGTTCTTGTTCACCCAAGAAGTGTCAGGTATGAGTTTCACGAACAGTTAACATATTCTTAAAAGACCTCTATTGTGTGGCTACACAATGTAACCTTGTAGTAGATTGCAGTAACTATATATCAAAGGAAATTTCACCCTAGTTAAATAACACTATTTATACTGTTTATGAATGTATGAAAAGAATAGCCTGAAATATGGTTCAGTGTAGGTTTAGTGAAGAGGAATGGATTGGAGCCTCATTACCAGGCTGGCTAAAACCTGCAAAGCCAGACTCCTTAGTGACTCTACAACAGAGAGAATTATGACCCTACACTGCACTAGCAATTATTTCCAACTCTTTATAAACTCTATTTTAATTTCAATAAATGAAAAAATTAAAATGAAAGTTTAAAAACAGTATTGAAATTTTAATCACTCTCCTTTAAGTAAACTTGATGGTATCAGTTTATTAATGTATGTTCATGATTTTATTCCCACATCCTTGAGATATTGCAAGTAGCAAAATGGGCAATAAATATTAATAAGATTAAGCAATAAAAAACAATGTATTAACAGATATTTGAAATAGTCAGAAAACAAATATATAATTTAAAATGTTTAGAAGAATATTTTATCTCCTAAGAAGTTTTATTTTTTGTCTAATATGTTTTGGATAATGTATACACAGATAATTTATTCAAATTAATTTAATCAGTGAATTATTAACACATATTTAATGTGACTTCAGTATCAGCTACAAAGACACCCCACAGATGCATATTTATTATGCCAAAGAATTGTACTATCTAAAAAGATAGAAAATAAAATAATATCAATATCCTGGAATATAAAAAATTAACTATAACTTTATTATATGAGTAAACTTCATATATTTTCAAATGTTTTCCTGGAGCAATGAAAAAATAGAATCATTAAAAAAAACAAAAAAACAAAAGCCAAAAAAAAAAAAACAGAAAACCCTACAGATAAAGACAACAAACATGTAGATTGAGAAAGAAAAGAAAACTCATTCAGAGAAACCTTTCATAAAACTAGAACCCCGGCACACAAGAAGGAATCTGTCTCCTCTAGGTAATGCTATGTTTACTAACTCGGTAAGTCCCATTACGTGCAAACAGTGCCCTGTTACATCTGTGGAATATGCAGCCCCTTGGTTCTGAGGTTCGAAATAGCTAAGCTCAAGATACATCTTCCTATTCTGATCTTTCAAAATTAGACCCTCTCCCTTCCCCGGTGGACATTGTAGCTCTCCCCTCCCTGCAGCGTGGACTTCAGCACCTCTCACAAGCTGCCTTCCCTTCCTGTGACTATAAGCACAAGCTACCCCAAAGCATTTCCAGAGTCTCCAAACAGCCCTGAAACACGGCTCCCTCAAACGCTATCGCCTTCCCCTCAGAACAAGCTGACGTCCTTCTAATAAAAGTGTGAACTACAGTGAGGACCGTAGCTATCCAGAACACCCCTGACATTTCTAAGAAAGCCTTAATTCGAACCCATCTGCCTTACCAGAAGTGAAAAGTCACTTCCCTGAATACAATACTACACTGCCCACACCATCTCCTGTTTATAAATTCACTCATTGTACAATATCCTCTGCTAAATAAATTTTGATTACTAACTTATTGCTTCTACAGTCCCTTAATTCCATTGTCTGAATGGCAATTGACAGCATGTTAACTCTATTTTTATTGTTTATACATTGTAAGTAAACATTGCAAGTTGGAGTCTCAGATGGGCTTGATACCCAATATTAGGTTTAATTATTCCGTTTCCAAACAAAATTTATTTTTGATGATTTTTCTTCCCCATCTTCTTCATTTTCCTGATTGACTTTTACTGGCTTTAAATTTTATCTGAAATTTTGTCCTCAAAAGATGGCTCTGCAGAACTTGCCAGCAGGCCTGGCAAGCTGATTTCAGTTGCTGCTATCCATACAGTAGGAGAAAACCAACTTTTGAAAATTATCTTCTGACCTTCAGATATTGGCTGGCAATATCTAAAATACAATAAAAATTATTAAAATATGTATCCGGATTTCAAACATAGCAGAGCTCCGTATTTAGTAAACTGTCATACTGACTGAGTTGCAAACATCGGTTCTCACAACTACAAACCTGTGTTTTGATATAATCTACATATCTCCTCAATATCATCTCTTTGCATCTCATCTCTAATTGCCTACACCAGATAGCTTTCTTGGTCCACTTTCTGCTGTTCCTTTTAATTGGAAAGTTCAAAGTCTTCAGCTTCAAAGCATCTTCCTCATGTCTTCCATCCTCTGTACCTTGTTTTCCCCTTCATTTTCCTTCTCTTTAAATGCGAATAAAAATTGAAAGATGGAGTCTCATGTGGCCTTAGTCCTGTGCTGCTTCTGTCTCTCTTCCTGTCCATCCACATTTAAGTGGTTTTGCTTCTTGAAGACTCACTGGCTTCATCTGCACGCATCTGTGCAGGTTCATCATTTTCCATCATTATTTGCTTTTGACCTTTGGGGCTATGGCTATTGTGTTCATTACTACAGCATCATTATCAAATGCTCAGTCTAGTTTTCCTACTGTCCATTTTTCAAACGTTTCTGGAAAAAATCAAATAGGGAAACCCCAGTGGTATATTTTCTCTCCCCATGCAAGGCTGCAGGTGCTGACACAGGAAGTCACGCAATCTTCAGAGTGGTGATACCATAAAACTCAGGTGTTCTACCTTATCTCTGCCCTCAATATTGTAGGACAATCTTCCACTTCCTCCATCAGCAATCTTTTTTTTTATTTTTTCCCAGTGGCTGTTTTAAAAGTTTCCTATCATTTTACAGTTCTGACCTTATAAGCTTTTCTCTAACTCTCAGATAATAGTTTCTGCTATTAAGTTTAAAATATATTGTTATTGACGTGGGCAAATCATCTGTGATACTTATCTTTCATATATACTCATCTTTTTCTAGCAATGAAAAGAATTGAAACAGTTAAATCTTCCATTTATTTCTCTGTTGGAAGAAATTCTACTTCTTGTAACTTTGAATATAAACTCAAATTTTTCTCCAACTAAACTAAACACAATGCATGAATCTTGGGTAAAATCAAGATTTGGAAAATGACATGAACACATTGTTAAAATTGGTAAATTTGTCTGAGGACTGTATATAATTTAGTGTCAATTTATCACTGACAAATTCAGAGACTGGTAATTGATAGTTGTTACTTAAGAATGTATTTGTTTACCAAGATGAATACATGTATTTTTAATTAAAGGCATGCAAATGACTATTGAATCTAGAGAAATTGTAATGGTGTTCTTTCTATCTTTAGTTTTAATTTATATTTAACATTTTCCAAATGTAACCTAGAAATTAGTCACTCATGCATTACTTTACCTATTCTGTACTACCTCCTTTTAAACACAGAATTGTTCATATATTTATATTTGATATACTACTTCCTATCTTTGTCATAGAAATTAAATACCCAAGGACATTGAAACTTAAAACATTTCAATTCTATAATTTAGAGTCTGACTTTAAGAGAAACAAGTATTGAAAATGTCGTTTTACTATATCCATGGGAAAGCATGTGCATCTATTGTCATAGTAACATTTGTTTGAAGTCTTCATTCTTTCTTTGGATTAACAAACTCAGGATGTGTGTGTCTGTGTGTGTGTGTGTGTGTGTGTGTGTGTGTGTGTGTGTGTGTGCATATGTGTAGTAAAGAGACAATCTGAAGGCCAAAGAGATTGTAGAGAGTGTGAAATTTAACATCTCTGAGCCCAGAATGAAGGTTTAAGTGTAAGGCTACAGACAGTCCAGAGACAAAATTAGTCTTCTGTGGAATTTGTTCCTTTATTCTTATAGTCTACTATTTAGTGACAGAACATGAGATACATACAGTTTATGAAAACCACTTGCTTTGCTTGAGTAGACTTATTCAGGCATTGAACATATCTAAAAGATACCTTGTGACAGCATTTAAAATGGCATTTTACTAAACATTAAGGATACATATCCTACACAAGATAACAGATAAAATTACCCAACATAAATGCTGGGTTTTGTTATAAAATTATTGTAATCGCATAGATTTGAAGGGACTAGAGGACTTTGTATTATGTTGTACACAATAAACTCTAAGGGTTTTAAAATTTCCAAGACAGTGTTTTCTTACTTTCTGCATTTTATTCTCAGAGATGAAATTCCAATTTACATTTACAACCACAAAATAAAATACTTTTTCTCATTCTTATCAGCATATTTTATAAAAATTGAAATGCTTAGTTGGGTAGTCACCTATAATCCTAGATCTCAAATGACTTATCCAGGAAGATTGTGAGGCCAAGACTGGTCTGGGTTGTACAACGAAATTGTCTCAGAAGGCACAAAGAAATAAAACATAAAATATTTAATCTGCAAAGGTCATATTTAACCTTAAGTTTTCTTACTTACATAATTACTTCTGTTTCTAAATGAATTCTAGAAAACAAATTGTTCTAGCATGACAGGAAACCGTTAATTTGGGTATGACTTATATTTCTTTATGTATGAAATTTTATTTTAATCATTTCATATTACAGTCACAATAAAACCTGTTTTTGCTCTAAGCTGCCTGGTGAAATACTCATTTCAACTGTTAGTAAGGTCTATAAACCACCAGAGAAAAAAAATTAGATTACACTCGTCAGCATACTTACTGGATGTGAACAGTAATCTTAGTTAAACCAAATGCCAATGACTTTTAAGTTAAGAATATTGCTTTGATCCCACTAAGATCAGGTACTAAACAAGGCTGCCCTCTCTCTCCCTACCTATTCAATATAGTAATTGAAGTTCTCGCTAGAGCAATTAGACAACAAAAGGAGGTCAAAGGGATACAAATTGGTAAGGAAGAAATCAAATTATCACTATTTGCAGATGATATGATCGTATATCTAAGTGACCCGAAAAACTCCACCAGAGAACTGCTGCAGCTGATAAACAACTTCAGAAAAGTGGCCGGATACAAAATTAACTCAAACAAATCAGTAGTCTTCCTATACTCAAAGGATAAACAGACTGAGAAAGAAATTAGGGAAATGACACCCTTCACAATTGTCACAAACAATATAAAGTATCTTGGTGTGACTCTAACCAAGCAAGTGAAAGATCTGTATGACAAGA
>CM052704.1:95766074-95786986 GCA_028551405.1 Uromys caudimaculatus | reverse complement strand
TATAACTCATTTGCTCAGTCATTTTTCTTTAAAACTAATTTCTGAATTGCAATTTCTGTGCTTCAAAATGTTCTTTTAAATATATTAGCACCAGAAAAAAAACATCTATTATAGTAATTATCAGAATAAAATGAAAAAAATATTTACACATGTAAAATATCTTACAGGAAAAGTCTGGATGTCTAGATTGTGTGTCCAGTTTTATTTTAGTGAATAATGACTCCTCCTTCACTGCCCACATTAGAATTTATCTTAGTAGATTTCAATAACTAGATCTGGAGGTGCTTACACATCTATTATCTATATTATTTATTAAACGTCTTATTCCAAATGCTGTACATCTGATTTTTGTTAGTTTGGGGTTCATTTTGATCTTTTTTTGACTCTGGGATCTTTAACTCATTAGGGTTGCAGTAATTTGATGGCTAAA
This sequence comes from Uromys caudimaculatus, assembly GCA_028551405.1. Classification (NCBI taxonomy): domain Eukaryota; kingdom Metazoa; phylum Chordata; class Mammalia; order Rodentia; family Muridae; genus Uromys; species Uromys caudimaculatus. The sequence goes on along the minus strand of CM052704.1, from coordinate 95,786,556 downwards.
GATCAGGGTGATTAATTAATAAGATAGATATTTTCTTAAGGTATAAAAATCTGTGTTGTTTAACAACTGTTTCATTTTAATTATTTCATTTTTCACCAAACATTTTACCTATGAATCTGGAAAGATAAAAAGAGGTGTTATTAAATATGTATTTGTGAATTTCATGCTTTCTTGTGATGATTGCGTGCTCTCACAGTCTCTCGGAAGTCATGGAGTGCACAATGTCAGAACTAGTTGAAGACGAAAAAAATGGAGACTCAGTGTTGGCTGCAGAAAGTTTTCACCCTTTGCCTGATAACATATTCAATGAATTTTGTTTCACAAAAGTGCAAATGGACAATTAATTAGAAAAAATATAATGACCTGCCTATATGCTTGAGACACAATGAAATAATGAAGGAGTCAGCAGGTAAGATGCTTACTGTGCTTGCTATGGACCAGAGCTCAGCTCGCAACACACACATCACATGCTCACAACCACCTGTAGTTGTAGCTCCAAGGAATCCATTATCCTTTTAAAGACTATGCGCGCATCTGAATGCGCACATGTGCGCACACACACAGACACAGAAAGTGGTAATACAATTTTAAAATAAAAAAGAACTAAAAGGAAAATTGATGAAGAATTTGAGACTTTATTGGTGTAACTGAGCTTCAAATTGAGTAAAACATAGTAGATACAATAGACGCACACATTGGTCCTCATCAACCACTTTTCTTTCTTTTTAAAGCCTTCTATAACATACTTAAAGGCTGTTTAAGGACTTTTACTTGTGCTTCAGATATGAAGGAACATTCAGTACCTGCTTTGGTAGTATTGTGAGAAAGGCTATAGAGACACATTGGCCTGGCTGATATTGACTTTGTTTTTCTGTTGGCATCTAGGCTTGCTTCTTGAATTGAAAAGATTTTAATCCTATAATTATAATCTCTCTCTGGTTCTTAGGACAGTATAGTAGCTATGTGTTGCCTGTAGAACAATCCTCTGGGATCTTTACAAGGGTAGCAACTTATGGTTCCAGGTAAAATACATTTCTGGGTATTGGGATGTGAGACTTAGCAATGGAAAGAGAGAGAAAAGCAGGGTGTCTCACCAGGTTCTGCTTAGCTGCTCCCCTGGGAAAGGGGGCACAGAGTGATGGAAAAGCACAAAGGAAGGTCTGCTAGAGAGCTGGGGATGAGACTGGGGGACTTGGCTTGGAAGAATGGAAGGCGTAGTGACGATCTGTAGTCAGTCCACCTTCTTCCCTGGTAAGAATGATCTATAGGTTCCAAAGGAGTACCTGCTGGAGTTGGAGGCTGAGATAAAGCAAGAGTTGGGGGGAAGAATTAAGGAGAGGAAGATCCATGAGGTCAATGGAAATAGGGGCAGGTGGGGGCAGCAGGTTTTCTTTTGCAGAACTGGGCATGAGACTGGGGGATTTGATTTGGAGGTGGGAAGAGAAGTGAAGATATGCAGTTGGCCCACCTGTTTCCCTGGCCAGTGTCCTGTGCATTTGCTTTCATGGCAGGAGTTGCCTCTGAGTTCCCATGGGGGAAAACGTGTAGCCCAGGCTCCTGCTAACTTGCAATCCTCCTGCCTCTATATCCTTCAGCAAATTATAATGGCTTGAGACTCCACAATTGGCCTCATTAATTGTTTTGATTATATAAGCTAAATACTGTGGACTTACCAAGTAAGAATTATTTAACTACAATTTATCTCATGAAATGTTCAAGATATCAACAATTTAGAAACAATTGTTTTCTATTTAAAAAATATTCATTTTTGATTATGTTGCCTCTCAATTCATCAATATCTTGTTAAGTAACTTTTCCAAAAATTTTCCTTGACCCTTTGTCTAACTCTAGAACTCAAGCTCACAAACACAACCCACCCCCACCCCCATCCCCACCCCCATCCATCACTGTGACAACCACGAGCTAACTCAGAGACCCATAAAAAGTTGCATTAGAAATGAAAAATCAACTCAGCAGTAAACTGTTGAAAATGAAAACTTTCCATCATTTTTACACAGCCTATCTACCTGAGTTTTCACGCTTTAAGAGAATAGAAAGAGAAAAATAAAGAAACAGGATGAAATGTTCGATCTGGACACACCCTCCCAGCTCAAAAACTCACCTGTCCACAGGTACGCTTTGAAATTTTAGGTTTACTTCTTTATTATCATGATGTTTATATAACATCGATTTTTATTTACTGCCTGAGTTCTTCTGTGATTCATTGTAAATGATTCCTTCAGAGTCCACTCAGTTCTTTCCTGATGAGATCTCTGAGTCCACAAGCTTCCCATGCACACAGAGCTTTAGTTCATCAAAAGAAAAAATGGTTCTGTAGTTTGTTTGCCTCTCTGTGTCTATGTTGTTCATTTTTATTTTGTATTTTGTCTGTTCATTTGTTGGTTGGGCTCATCCTTAGTGAGGTAACCCAGACTTATAAAGACACACATGGTATGCATTCACTTATAAGTGGATATGAGGCTTAAAGCACAGGATAACCATGCTGCAACCCAAAGAAACTAAGTAACAAGGAGGGCCCAAGGGCGTGGATGCTTGAGTCTCACTCAGAAGAGGAAATAAAATAAACACCAGAGTGGATGGAGAGAGGGATCGAGGTATGAGACCAGGTGGGGAGGGCAACTGGGCTGAGAATCAGGTGAGAGGGCTGGGAGAGAGAAGGAAAATCAGTGGGAGGCATCTCGGGCACAAGCCTGAGCCCTGAGAGGATGTGCAGGTGACTCTAGCTGAGATTTCTAGCAGCAGGGGATGTAGAGGCTGAAGTGGCCACCTCCTGTAGCCAGACAGGACTTCTAGTGGACAGAGGACGATATCAACCCACCCACAAAACCTTCACCCCGAAATTTGTCTTGCCTACAAAATGTGCTGGGATGAAGACAGAGCCGAGATTCCACCCTAGACGACGGTACCGATTTACCGATGCGCCAGCGCTGAAGAAGACAGAAAACATTTCCATGATATAAACAGGCTATTCAGAGGGAAAAAAGAAACAAATAAATTTGTCTAATTGCATGCAAAGGTAAACACAACCCAAATCTTTGAGACATAAAATCTCCGTAATTGTTGGAACTTTAACGGCTTACAAACTACTTATTTTTTTTCTAAATACAGATAATCTCTATTATAAAACTAACTTTTAAGCAAAATTATCATTGAAGAGTAGGAAATACTGAACTATTATGAAAATCACATAAGAAAAAATTTCAAAGCTTATCACACTCATTTTGTAATATGTATATATTTGTTCAAATTTATGCATTGACTTTATATAATGCATGGCATCAAACCCACAGGCAAAGGAAGGTTTACTTTATCACAGTTCATATGGACAGTCCCTTGTGGATGCTATCTTGTAATTACAGAACTTGTTCTCCTCATAATGGTTTCCTATGTAGCGGGCTTCTAAATTTTCTTTCACAATGGAACAAATTTTAGTATTCAAAACACCAGGAGTTGTAATTACTGCACAGGGATGAATTGTTTGCTCTGTATGCATGAAGCAGTAGAGTTACATCCCAGCACTGCTAAAAACAAAACAATGAAGCAACACTTCAAATCAAGCAAGCGAGCAAATAAGCAATAACTTACAAAGGGGCTAGAAAGATGACTCAATAGTTAAGGTTTCATACCCTTCCTGCAGAGAAACAGAATTCAGTTCCCAGCTCGCATGTTTTGTTTGCTTGTTTGCTTGTTTTGTTTTTCCAGATCACATGCTTTAAGTAGAGCACAAATACTTTGTAACTACAGCTCAGGCTCTTTATTCCACTACACTCAGTGAACAGTCGCAAACATACAGATCTCTCCACAGACACCAGAACCACGTGAAATTCCAATGAATTTAATACTTTAAAAAATACAGTAACAGCTTAGCTTCGCTCTCCCAGAAGCTAACAAGAGCTGAAGCTTTAGTCTATATTGTTTGTGGAGTCACCAGACTACCCTGACCAAACATTCAAAAGGAAGTTTCTTGTCCAAGTACTGGGCTCTTTGCTAGTTTTGGTTCTTGTAGGGAGCATTGTAATCCCAAATACCATAACTCACAACTTCCTGCAAACATGTATAGCTATATATACTATATATTATAATGTACATATCTTATATTTATAAATATATCTCAAAATGGAATTTTCATTTAAGATCCCTAGTTCTTATCGAGCTAAAATTGCAGTTATAGAAAAATACTATTGTTAAAGTCAAGTATAAGACAACTTCCTCAGGCCCCTCATACTCATTTTGTAATATATGTATATTCCACATGTGTTCTTGCATGTTTCAGGAAAAATTTTTGGTAAATGTAAAATAGTATGTTTCCACAAGGTCTTCCCCCCCCCCCCAAATTCTCATTATCTGTTCCTCGTCTCTCCTCCTTCTCCTTCTTCTCCTTCTCCTTCTCCTTCTGTACTGAATATCCTATCTCATGCCTCATCCCCAGTTGGACACACCCCATTCCATTTTCCATTTTCCATTCATGCCACATGTACTCTGTTATTTCTTTCTTAAGGCCAGTCACCCACTACCAACATTAGTCCTTTTATATGTATACATGCATACAATCACATACATGTGCATGAATTATATCGGAGATGGTTAGATACTGCTACCAAGTATCTAGAGACCAGATTACCCAGAGGATATTGTCCACCTCTTAGCCTCTCTTGGTCCCCCAGACTGACAAGCCATATGCTCCAATGGAAAGTCAAACAGAAACAAGGAACGCCAAATAGAAAAGCTTCTGCTCTCACCTGGAGGCATCTTACTCCATATTTCGTTCTAGAGAAACAGGCTCATCACAGTTGCTGTTCTACTCAAATTTCCAGGAAAAGGAAACAGACTAGATGCCCATCGACTCAAGAATAACTATGGGACATCTAGTCAGTTGACAGAATAGAATATTATTCAGCAATTAAAAAATAAAGTTATAAAATGTACAGGTAAATACACGGAGCTGAAGAAAGCAATTATTCATAGTGAGGCAAATCAGATCCCGACAGACGAACTTCATATTTTCTCTCATATTTGGAATTTAGCCCTGAACCTTCAGATGTGTGTTTTTCACTTGGTACACCCATGAAGGTTAGGAAATAACTTAAGTTCATGGAGAAGAGTTTCAAAGGTAAGGCAGATAGAACTCACTAATTCAAAGGATTGAAGGTGAATAACAAAACTGAAAGGGTTAAACTTTGGTAGCAGAGGAAATGGTACAGGAAGGCATATAGAAACCTATTGCTATAGACACTTCCATAAAAACAAGATAGGTGTGCGCAGAATGAGAGGGGTGGACACAGAAAGAGTTGGGAGAGTGGATGAATTTGATAAAACAGTTCCCCTGATATAGGGTGATGCCTCCAGGTGAGAGGAGAATGAAGCTTTTCTATTTGGCATTTCTTGTTTCCGATTGTTTTTCCATCAGGGGGTATGGCTTTTCAGTTTAAATGAGTTACTCTATAATATAGCAGCAATATCTCTTTTAAATACCAAAGTTTAACAAATAAAAACTAATGGCCAGTGTGGTGTCATAGATCCATATATATATATATATATATATATATATATATATATATATATAAAATATTTTTTATATATATAAATTATATATAAAATATTGACATATGCATGCTAATATGTATGTAACAGTGTATGCAAGCATATACCATTTTAGATTTTAGATTTTTAGTTTTATATATATATATATATATATATATTGTATATATACATCTATGTTACTATAGATAGATATAGATCAATACCTAGTAATAGATGATGTAGCTTGATAGATAGGTAGATAGATAGATAGATAGATAGATAGATAGATAGATAGATAGTATTAAAATTAGTTGCTCTATAATATGGTGGTAATATCTCTTTTAAATACCAAAAGTTAACAAATTAAAGGCCAAATGACAAATTAAAGTCGAAGTGTTTGGAATTGCTGATTTATTTCAGAGTTGTTGGCCAATGAGGTCCAATAGACCCTCAACAACTGCAAGATAATGCCATTGCTCTGGCTACCCTCCAGAGCCTGACTGCCAGACTTTATTGATAACGTACTACATGCTTTTGTCACAGACAGTAGAAAAATGAAGTCGAGATGGCCCTGGAAGCTGCATTACTCCTGGCTGGCGTTCACAGTGCTGGTGAAGTTCTGTAAGCTACCAGGGGAAAAAAGTAAGCATTTATTACACTCAGCTATGAACCCTGATAACTTCAATAATTGTTGGCCTAGAAAGACATTCTCAGAGGGAGGTGGAATTCCCTCATAGAGGCGGGGAGGGGGAAGAGATACGGGGTTTCCAAAGAGGAGACATTGGAAATGTAAATAAGGTATCAAAAAAAAAAAAAAAAAAGACATTCTCACTGATGGAATCAGGGCATGAACATTCTGGGAGTGATCAATAACTTTCTTACTGGACCTAAATTCTGCTTTATGAGGTGAAACCCATATCCGGCACCATTATTGTGACAAGAAACTATGCTAGAAATGTCGTAGTCTCTAGGGGAAAACCTACTGCTGTTATGCTGATAAATGGACATCATATCAAGCTGATTCCTATTGATTTATAATTATATTCACATATCAATGCATTTCTCAGCTCACATCTGAGAAGCTTTTACTTAGAGTTGATGGTAACTAACACAGCCACAGCTTGCCAACCTGCAGAGAATAAGAGACCGTGAAATGCTCGGTCTCATTTATATCCCACTCCCATTCCCACCTTTAAGCTCAGGAAATCTATGTAGAGGAGGGAACAGAACGAATCTAAGAAACAGAGTTGATGAGTGACTACAGGAAACATTATGTGTTGAATATACCAGGGCAGCTACACATACAAAATAACATCAGTTCCACCAGTTTGCATGATACCTGTGCAAACGCCAGCCACAGAAAACCACCCCAACATAGAAAGGGAAGTTGGGCAAACATCCTACTCCCAGCTGTGGAACTACTGTTAATTGTTAAATGCTTGGAGATAGAGGTGCGGTGTTCTGGAAGAGTGCAGATACTGCCAAGATCACCACATTACAGTGGAATACCACACACCCAGCAGTACTGGGCCACATAAATTGATCTTTAGGGGTTAAATGGAGGCAGGGGCAGCACAAGAGATGTATATATAGAATGACAGCGGTGGATGAGGAAAGACTAGGGGGAGTGCATGAATTTGATGAACACATTTTGCCTTTCACCAAATCTATAAATTTTTAAAAGAATAATATACATAAAGTTTATCTTTCATATACTTGTGGTTGAAAGGTAAATAGATGAAGTTACTTTGAAAACTGTGAGTTTTATCAAAAATAACCAAAAAAATAGCTCTGATGTGAAGCAGATATGGACATCCTACTTGTATGTAGGAAGAACACACCTGCATATCAGAAGTGCCCTTTGTTAGGCGCTGTCCAGAAAAGCCAAATAATGGGATTTGGCTAAGTGCCCATAAAAGTGAATGAATAACAAAAAATGTAATACATTGAAAAGAAGAAAGAAAAAATTATTTATCTAAAAGAAAAATAAAGTTATTTAATATGCAGGAAAATGAACGGAAATTAAGAGAAATATGAGAAGGTCAGAACGGCATGTATTCTGTGTTTTCTCCCATATGAGAGGCCAGGAATATAGAAAGAGCCAGTATGTTTTCACAAAAGCAGGAAAGATGGAACAGTCAGGAGGGATGGAATACACAGAAAGACTATGATCAAGGGATGTGACATATTTGAATAAACATGTTTTAAGCATGATCTGTTTCTGGGTGACTGAGCACACTCGTGCTGGGGGTGACTGAACACACCCGTGCTGGGGGTGACTGAACACACTCGTGCTGGGGGTGTGGGCTGGGATGAGAGTTTAACCTGATAAACTTTACAGGGATAGATTATATGATTAATAGAAACCTTCCCAGGGCATGAGAAACAGTCATCTCCACAGTCCAGTACTAAAGTACTACTGGCCCACTACAGAAGAAAAAGTAGGTGATGAAAATTGTCTTAGTAATGTGACTATCCAGCTTTATCTTAAATTAACCACTGTTATGATGTTCTGTTATGGTCACACCAGAATATTCTTCATGTTTTAATGATTTTTCCAGTTATAGGTGTATGTGTGTGTCAGTGTGACTCTGCGTGAGTGTGTCTCTCTGTGTGTGTCTGTGTGCATGGAGGGGTTTTGAGCACATTCCATTCCATAAAATACAACTTATAATAAAGTGAACGTAAAATGAAATGGAATTGATGTTTTGCAACATTATTTCCCAGATGACACCTAGTTGTTGACTATGTGTCTAAGAGTATTAATAAATCATTTTAAGGTTTTAAGTTGATTTTGTCACAGCAGTAGAAAAGTTACTAATGCAGGCATGAGATAAATGTGTGTACATCTGTGTGTGAGAGAGTCAATCCATGGTCCTTTTCTAATTTTAAATCCACTCTAGTTTGTGGTAGCACACTCAGTCACTCTCTCCCTTGGTTCCTTGTAATGAGTTTTCGTTCAGAGGTGCAACAGAAACACCTGGATGGGGAAAAACTGATGCAGGCTTCCTGAAACTTTTGAGAATGCGAACACTTGGAAGGGAAAAATAACAACTCTGTTTCCCTGCAAATCTTTCTCTGTTTCAGACATAAATGACAAATTCTGAAAGCTATTTGAAGAATACATGACACAAAGTTCCAAGGCCTTCTGAAACAATTATCAATGCTGTATTATTTGCAGTATGACTTAACATAATTTCCTATATCTGTATTACATAAAATGTTTGATTCAATTTTTTAGGCATATACTTACCGTATCATATAAGACTATTATATAGTGAAATGTTGTAAATGGCATGAAACAATGACCAGACCTGTTCTTTATGGTTTTGCCAAAATGAATAGTTTCTTCTTTTCAGGAATCTCCCCTACACACTCATCCCCTCAGTCGCCCACTACCCTACAGTAAGAGTTCAGTTATGGAACCAGGTTTCCCTGCTGACATAGTATTTAGGAAATCCTGTGTGGAGCAAATCCTGTGTGGAGATCATTTCCTAACAGTTGCAGGGTTGTGATGACTCTCCTTGGCTCACCGGGGTTTTGACAGACTTCTCAATTCTGCTGGCAAGGCTGAGGGTTTTGGCAGGAGCTGCAAAAGCAACTCTGGATGATTAAACACCTCAGTCTTTCTGTCAGGAACTCTTCTGGGCTATCTCTTACCCCATCCTGTTATTTCTCACTACAATTTTCTTTTTCTACAAACAGGCACTAGGATCTGTCAATAAAACAGCTTTTACAGCAGAATATTTTGTCTTTCTTCTTAGGTGACAACCTGCTTCACATAAGAAGCTAATAAAGCAAATAAACACTATGTCTGAGAACACATAGTTTGATGTTTTTGAAATCTAAACTCCATTCTGTTTTGTTTACAACCCAGCTTTTGAATTTTTTCTACTGGATTTAAAACATATTTGAAACTCATGCTTTAGAACATACTTATAACACCAGTCAGTATTCAACAGGCTAAGTCAGGAGGATCAAGTTCCAGTACAGGCTGAGTTACAGTGGAGACCTAGGGTTCCTTGACTACTTTGTATGTTATGCTCTTGGTTTTAGGTCCAAATGGGAACTGAAAAGTCATCTGGAAGTATGACTGGTGTTATTGCTACCCAAGAAGTTGTCTGTCGGTCTCTTTTGCATTTTAAAAAATGCTATTAATTTTTTTTTCTTCCTGGAAACATGTTTGCTTGGTGTGGCTCTATTACCGTTGTTTTCCTTCATAGCTGCTGAAATCTCTTAATGCATTGATCAATGTTGTCAGGACATTCTTGAGGGAAACAGTCTTCATTTCTGAGAATTGCATGGGTTATTTGTCAAAATTCCTAACTTAATGACTCCTCTTAGATATTTACCTTCAACTGACCCCCACCACATATTTAATTTCAATGTGGTTTTGTGATAGTAGAAGCTGAACCTAGTTTTATACTATTTTCTGTCTGGTGCTGTGGTATTTTCTGAATACTACTGTATTGTAGTGTTTTAATGACTCACGGGTTCTGTTTAATTCTAAACAGTATATATTTGGTGATTTCAAGCACAAACCTAATTGCTCCAGTAACTGGTTATCTACTAATTTACAGAGCATGTTGTATTCAATATCACAAAGGAGTCTTTAAAATTACAGTAAAAATAACAAGATGTACCTCATCTAAGTATCATTAAATAATATGTCTCCAAAATAATAGCAACTTATCAGTAATTCAGAATGTTGACATAGCTCATTCTATTAGCTCACTTTTCACATGATATAAAAGAGCTGCCAAGTGTAGTATTATGCTGTAAAGTATAGTTAATATAACAATTTGAGTGCCTATTAATTATTCTCTTTCTACAAATCTCAGTGGAGCCACATTTTTATCTAATATCTACACATCCTACAAAACATGTTCTTCTGTGCCTGGGTATGATGTATGTCTCCGTATGCAAAAACCTATCTCCCTAAGTCTGTTCCAACTATTCTGTGGTTATATTGTCCCATTATTCCAATCAATTATTTCAAAACTTTCCAGTGTATTCTGGGTATGCGGTAGTTCATAAATACTCTTTTAGCTCTTAAACTTTTAGATTCACAATTTTCTAGAGTACTATAGCCACTAATTGTGAAAATGGTTTACTTATTACATTGGAAGAATTTCCTATGCAGGTCTTTCCTGTACACAGTATCTCACTAACACAATGTTCTGCCAATGTGAACAGTGCCTATTAATCGTGAATCAAGTACTCTGAAACCATGAGTGAAATAAATAGTGTTTCTTCGTGCTATTTAATGTGGCCTTTCCATTCTTAATTTTTGGAATGGTTCTGGGGAAATTAGGAAATTTTAGAGATATATAAAGTAGACAATGTTATAAATATAACCTACGTGAATAAGTAGAATTCAGACTCCCTGCAGGGATGTGTTCAGAGAATACCAGATCCATGAAGTTTTGGATGGAGAAAAGCATTCTAGTTGAATTAAATAGAGGCCAATTGGGAAATATTATAGCAAACAATTTATCTAGATTTTGCTTTAGTTCTGAGACTTTAAGTATGGCTGAAACACACACATACATAACAAAAGGGGTTTCTAATTTTATATTGAAATTCTGTTTTCAAAAAGATGATTTTATTTATTTATGTATATGTGTAAATAGATGCAAATGAGTTCAGGTATCTTAAAGGGCAAGTAAAAGAAATTAGATTCCCTGAAATTACACTTACAGGGGCCTGTGTGCCAACGTCATTACTCAGAACCAAACTCTAAAACTCTAATTCCTTTGACCAATTTTTATGTGCCATTAATCACTGAATCCAGTCTTAAACTACATGCTGTAAGGGTAAAGAGTTTCCTAACACTATTTCTCCTCAGCTTCAAACATCATTATGCTATGATTTCCCATAGGACAGCAAAGTCTTTAATCATTGATCGTAGTAGTTTGTGCTTTTGTTAATCAATAAAATACCAATGTGTGGTATACACATTCAGGATTCCTCATGAGTGATACAATACAGCTTAGCAGTGTTTGTCAAAGTAAGTGAGAACTTCCAAAATATAGGTATGGGCAGTTTTAAAGCATCCAGATTTCATATCAAGGCTGGATAAACCAGAAGGAGGAAAGGTATCCCAAGAGAAGGCAAAAGAGTCAGAGACATCCAGCACTCCCACTGTTCGGAGTCCCATAAGAATTACCTAACTATAACTTATATTGAGAGGACCTAGCACAGACCTATGTATTCTCCATGATTGTAGCTTCAATTTCTGTGAGTCCCTATGAACCCTGCTTAGCTGTTTCTGTGTGCCATGTTCTCATGGTGTCCTTACCCCTCCTGGCATTTATAATTATTCCTCCCCCTGTTTTGCAGTGTTTCCTGTGCTCCACCTAATGTTTGGCTATGGATCTCTGCATCTGCTCCCATCAGTTGATGGATGTAGCCTTTCTGATGAGAATTGCACTAGGCACTGATGCATGTGTATAGCAAAATATCTTTAGGAATAATTTTAATAATTCTTTTGTTGTTGTTTTTCAGGTATATTTGTTTATATCTTTTCAACTGTAAAATTCAGTTTAGTCCCAACTTTCTTTACAGTCCCCATCCTGTCACCTAGTTATAACCTTGTCTGACATGGTGCCCTCTAAAGGAACAAGGGTTTTCTCAATAAAACCTAGAATCTTAAGAGCAGATTTGGGGTAGTGCTCAGAATCAGATGAATCTTCCTTCTGCTCCAAGTGCTTCTAGTGGACTTCTGAGCAAACTGGAAAACCCTGAAGATAGCAATATCTCAAAACAAATCTCATTTTTAAGTGATTTAAATTACCAAATCTTGAGATTAAGTGCTTTTTGTTTCTAGCCCAAAAGGTTCTGAAATAAGTGTACTAAATGCACACAGCCATGTTCTCATAAGCATACATTTAATGGAGCATATAATTTCTTTCTTGTGCTGTGTTCTCGAGTGAAAATGCTTCTAGTTATGTCCTATAAAAGGTGGAGGGAAGGAAATTTGTGTCCTTATATACTGACTAATAGATAAATACCACAATACTGAGTCTGCTACACTTTATGATACATAGATAAACCTAGTGGTGTGTACCTGTAATCTCAGAATTCAGGAGGCAAAAATGTAAATCTCAAGTTATAGCCTAACCTGAACAATACCTCAGCAGCCTGCCTAATTCTTTTGTTAATTAAAATTGAATGAAAATTTCAAATATATATGTTCAAAGTAAGGAGGGGATGTCAAATCACCTTGACAATTTCCAAAGATAAGTCCTGTTTGTACTGCACTCACAGATTTTACTTTCAAGTAAAGTCCGAGGCACAGCCATATCCACTGAAAACTGTGAAAGTCATAAAGCCAGCAAAGCTGTTTGACACAGTTCCAGCAAGGCCAAGCAACAACTGTGATCGCTGTCATTCTGTCTCTCACTTTTAGATTTTGGTCTCTGTGTGTTACATTCTGCATTATGATTCCTTTTATGCATTTTCCCGAGAAAATTATGTCTGAGTCTTTTTAGGAAAGTCTTAAACTTATTATCCCTTCTGCTTAAAAGAAGTTAGGGCAATAACTTTATCTGGCCCTATTTGGAAGTCTTCTTCCTTATGCCCTGGAGACTGTGATAAACACAGATAAACCCAAAGACACTAGGAATTCCTTTCTGAGGCAAAGCAAACTCAAACAGTAAAGTTGGAATAGGGTAAACTTTGAGATAGTGACAAGCTCTGACTGGCCAGAAGAAATGCCAACATATTCAAGGCCTCTTTTCATAATGCGTTTAGAGCTCTCTGAAAATGTAGTGTAAAGACAGGGTGTTATACAGGATATGCCCCTGGGAGAATGGAACTCAGTAAATAAGATAGATTGAGTAAAATAATTTATCCTATCAAAAGCATAAATGATAAAAGGATATAAATTAAAAAGTTAGGTATTAATATTTGTTATTCATAAAAGAGTCATTCAGATATATTTTTTTTGTCTGCAATCCTTAAAAACTGGAAATGTTGCTAGCCTAAAAGTAGACTGTCATATAATAAATGTGTTTACTTTGGCAGAGATACTTTTTAGGTTCTTTGAATTTGAGTTATATGCTGATGATAAAAATGAAATTTGCTCTATTTTTACTTTCTAATTGTGACTGAACTTGTGACCCCAGACATGTAATGAAAATCCAAACACATGTTTAGAGAAATGATATAATTGGTACTTCTTGGATAATCTTTAGTTTGTCTTTGTTTTGTGAAACCTGCATAAATAAAAAGACAACCTGATTGCTAGTCAGTCAGAGCAGAAAGATTCCCCTGCCCACTGCACCTGACTTACTACTCTATAACTCACTCCTTATCTTCTGCCAGGAACCCTGTAAACCACTAAAGCTGGCCCCTGCTATGTCTCTATATTAGTTATTCTTATGATTACATATATGTCAGCAGCCATCTAGGAGAGACTAAAAATTAGCAGGTGATCTTCCTGATCTTCACTGTGAACTGTAAAACTACAGTGGATGAGCCCTACTAGGCAAGGCCAAAGAGACTATATTTTAGGAAAGATTCCTGCTATTAATATGCTTTTCCTGTTATTATTTAATAGAGATAACAATCACTAGGTAGTAGCCTACACTTTTGAGGAGATTTCTACAGATCAGCTAAGATGCACTGTCTTGTAGTGATGCTATATAGACAAATAGATAATTTTTAAATTCTTTTTATTATGGGTTAGGCTTTATTTTTTATTTTTTTATTAATCATTTTATTTGTTTACATTTCAAATGATATTCCCGTACTAGTTTCCCTTCCACAACCCCCACCCCTCCCACTCCCCTTAGTCTATATGAGGGTGCTCATCTACCCACTCACCTACTTCCACCTCATCCCTCTAGCCTCCCCCTACACTGGGGCATCAAGTCTCCCTCCCCTCCCATTGATGTCTGACAAGGCCATCCTCTGCTACGTATGTAGCTGGAGCCATGGATCCATCCATGTGTGCTACATATGTAGCTGGAGCCATGGATCCATCCATGTATGCTCTCTGGTTGGTAGTTTAGTCCCTGGGAGCTCTGGGTGGTCCAGTTAGTTGATATTGTTGTTCCTGTGGGGTTGCAATCCCCTTTAGCTCTTCATGCCCTCCCCTAGCTCTTCCATTGGGGTCCCTAGGCTCAGTCCAATGGTAGACTGTGAGTATCTGCATCTGTATTAGCCAGGTGATGGCAGAACCTCTCAGGGAACAGCCATCCCAGGCTCTGGTCAGCAAGTCCTTTTTGGCATCAGCAATAGTGTCAGCGTTTGGTGTCTGCAGATGGGATGGATCCCTAGATGGGGCGGTGTCTGGATGGCCTTTCCTTCAGTCTCTGCTCCATTTTTTGTCCTTGTCTTTCCTTTAGACAGGAGAAATTCTGGGTTAAAAATTTTGAGATGGTCTCATTCCTCAACTGGTGGCAGTGCCTATTTGCTGACTTCTCTTCTATCCCTTCCCATATCTTATCCTGCCCTCTTATTTCCCTCCCCCTCCTCTCTCCCTTCCAATTCCTTCCCTCCCTCTGCCTCCCATGATTATTTTGTTCCCCATTCTATATAGGATGGAAGCATCCACACTCTCTGGTCTTCCTTCTTCTTGAGCTTCATGTGGTTCATGGGTTATATCGTGGGTATTTTGAGCTTTTGGGCTAATATCCACTTATCAGTGGCAAAAGAGAGGGGAATGGGTTGGGGGTTTGGAAGGGAAACCAGGAAGGGGACAACCTTTGAAATGTAAATAATTAAAATAATTAATAAAATTTTAAAAAATCTTCAAAAAATAATATTTCTTATAAACATAGATATATAAGAGAGATTGGTCTATAATTTTCTTTCTTTGTTGAACTTTTGAGTGTTTGGGTATCAGGTTTAATGTGACCTTATAAAATGAATTAGGTGATGTTTCTGTTTTATTGGACAATTGATGAATTGGGGTATTGATGTTAATTCTACTTTGGAAAATCAGGTGGAATTTTGCCTTAAAACAGTTTGAACTTTTTTGGTTATGGGGTGATGTTTGTTCCTAATTTCTTAGGGGTTTTAAGTCAATTTAAGCTGTTTATCTGATCTTGATTTAACTTTGGTAAGTGGTATCTATGGGAAAATTTTCATTTCTTTTACATGCAACTCTTAAGGGGAGGCCTTAAGCAGAGCAGTAAATGAACAACAGAAAACAAACTCTATGGCATCCTTTGAGGTTCCATGTGCCATTGTGTATAGTAAGGACATTCATTTATTTATTTGATTTGTTTTCTTTTCTTTTCATTTTTTCCCACCCTTATAGGTTCTTTACATATATATATTGGTTGATTTTGTGTGTCAACTTGACACAAGTTGGAGTTATCACAGAGAAGAAACTTCAGGTAAGGAAATGCTTCCATAGGATTCAGTCATAAGGCATTTTCTCAATTAGTGATCAAGGGGGGAGCGCCCCTTATGGGTGGTACCATCCCTGTGCTGGTAGTCTTGGGTTCTATAAGAAAGCAAGCTGAGCAAGCCAGGAGAAGCAAGCCAAAAAGAAACATCCCTCCATGGCCTCTGCATCAGCTCCTGCTTCCTAACCTGCTTGAGTTCCAGTCCCGACTTCTTTGGTGATAAACGACAATGTGGAAACGTGGAAGTGTAAGCTGAATAAACCCTTTCCTCCTCAACTTGCTTCTTGGTCAGATGTTTGCTCAGGAATAGAAACCCTGACTAAGACTGTGTGTGTGTGTGTGTGTGTGTGTGTGTGTGTGTGTGTGTGTGTGTGTGTGTGTGTGCATGTGTACACCACTATGGCTTCTGGTTTTTTATTATTTATTGGATTCCTGTCTGTATCTCCGTATTCATATGTGTTTAGTACTATTTTTGACACTTTTTCTTCTGTTTGCTTCGTCTTTTTCTTATTTGTTCATTTTTGTTTTATCTAATTTTATTTCATTTAGAGTTCTTTAGATGACTATTTTTCATTTGTGTGTTTGGTTTCCCCTAAGAACAGATTTTAAAAGTATGAATTTGGATGAGATGGATGTTGTAGAAAATCTCAGAGGATTAAGGGGAGGGGAAAATGCAATCATGATAGATGGTTTAATTATTGGCAATAAAAGAAAAATAAAGGTAGAAAGGAAGTCTGAATAGTATTTTCCCCAGGAAAACTGTGCAGGTGATAATCATATCTCAAGTTGGTTTTACGTATGCTATATTTCTGTAGATGTGTCTTCCCAATGGAAGAACATAAGTTAACATGCAAAACAAGGGTAAGGACTATTAATAGATTGACAGAGTACTAGAAAGCTAATCACTAGAATTAGTAAAGTAATATGCATGAGGTTGGATTTTAAATATAATTGAATAAAAATAAAATAAAAGAACATAACTTTCTTTTGAAATAAAACTTTAGAAAGATGTTTCTGTCATGATTTGGATAGACTTTAATTTTTAAGGAAAAATCAAATTACTACCTAAGAAAATAAAGCTGTCATGGAAATTAAATGTTTTTGTTAAGGACAAACAAAAGAAACTCTGTGGTTTAAATGTCATAGTCAACCTACTAATAAGGTAGAAGCAAAAGGCTGTTCTAATGCTAATTTTGTACAGTTGTAAACTCAACCTTCTTGATTCTCTTCTCTGTCTCTGTATGTCACTGGTTTCTTCTGGGCCTTTGACTGGCTAGAAGCAAAGAATTTTCTACCCATGTAGAACCATTGTATTTTATAAATTGAAATAATTGCCAGCCTGCTAGAAAATTTGAAGTTGTATACAGTTTATGGTATTTGTTAAGTATGTGTAGAATCATTTTGACTTATGAGTCTCTTTCCTGAAGATTTTTCTTTCTCTCTTTTTTTTCATAGTGCAATTTCTTTGGAGAACATCTATTCAGAAACCATGTCCTTCAACCTTCACCTTCTCGCATGTGAGTCCCAAAGCAGATCATGACCGCATGCTGAATGTGCATCTCCAGAAGAAAGAGGTAACTAGCAAATAAATGTGTGTGATGTGAGCAGCATGGCCAGATTTGCAACTCTGCAGGCTCCTACCTTTCCTGGGGCAGAAGTTGCCTCAGGTCCGTTTTCAACTGGGTATGAAGGAAACTGCTACCTTCTGTGATGGAGTCTGAGAAGAGCGATAGTAGAGAGCTTCTACAAATTCCCCATCCATTATTGAAATAGTTATGTTTTATCCTGCAGTAAATATCTAGTTTCTTATCTCCAACATCTCACTTTGTAGTCAGTCCTCCATTACCATGTGTCAGTTTCAGTTTGTTCTTACATATTCTATATTGTGATTATGAACATTATCCAGGTGTTAAGTGACTTATAATTGGATATAAAGTATCCCCTTACAACCACATTCATTTTAAATTATCTTATTCAATAAATGTTTATCTAATACCAGTTTATGGAAAACAATATGCCATCATTTACAATGATAATAATTATTATAATCTTTTGCTTTCAGAACTGTCCATACTGATCACAGATTTAACCCCATAAATACTTGGTAAATATAAAAATGTATTTATTCAAGAAAGAAAAATGATATTAAAACAGCCAACTAACATGTTATCATATGAATATTTATGCAAGTGTGTGTGTAGGTACGGGCATATATATGTTTATACACACTCAGGTAGATATATCTAAGCATATATGTGTGTATATGCCAAAGAACAAGTTATCGAGTGTTATTAAGTATATTGTGTGCTCTAGGTGACACCTTCAATTGTTTCTAATTTCTCTACCTTGACAGCTTCCTTGGGAACCAGGGGCTCAATGGGTGGCTAGTATGATTGATAGGAAGAGCGTAATCTGACAGTTTCTGTCTAGCCAATGCTGAGTTACAGATGTAACTCTCTCTTCATCTATCTTTCATCCATTTATTTCAGTGGAATCAAAACCAAGGGCAAAACCAAACCAAACACCCAGGGAGAAGCAGGCAATCCTCCTGTCTGTAGCCACTGACACTCAACACAGATGAAGGTGACCTGAGCCTGCCCCGGCCTGCAAGAAAATGGTGGACAGAATTCTAGACACTTACCTCTGATTCTTCTATGTAACATCAGTAGATACATAGCTCAGGTCTTCTTGGCAACACCAGGAACTTGACACTGATCGCAGTTCAGCCCTGTAAATACTTCTTGACAACCTGTGGACCAGATAACACACAGAGATGCTTAGAAGCCCCAGGTCCCAGCTCCAGCACAGATCTTCAGCGCAATTCTCAGAGCAAAGAGGACTTGCTTGAGTATTTTTGTCTCCAGAAATGTCACCTTGGCATCCCTTGGTGTTTGTGGCTGGAGCCTCTGCATCTTCTTTTTCACTACATGCGAGGTATCTGCAGTCAAGTTTGTCTTACAAGAACTTTACTCACTGGACATCTTTCCCACCCTGAAATTCATCCCATTAAAGTTCCATGGATGGTTTTCTTGTTGCTCTTTGAGACAAAGTTTGAGTCCGTAGGTCAAGTTGGCTTCAACTTACTCATGGCATTTCTCCTGACTCAGCATCCAGAGTGCTGATTAGAGGAATGGACCTACTTTCCCAACTAAAATATCATTTAAGCCAAGTCTATTATTTTAATTTTATGACAAACATACACCAGTAGCATTGAATACTATATTCATTTTCTTTTTTCTATTTTAAAAATAATATTTTGATTGAATTAAAATATTTATATTTACCAGATATTACAAAATGTGTGTCATCATTCACACTTGCATTCCATAAGATAATACACATTACAACCACCAAGAGCCTGAAATAGAATTTATACAAAATAACATTTAATGTTAAGTCATTATACTAAATTTAAGTATATATTAAAGAATGTTATTGTTAATGAGTTAAGACCTATATCACTAAGGGTCATACATGTGTTTGGATATAGATGGCTTCAGTAGTAATTTTCTAAGCCCTATATTTAAATTTGATTCATTGTTCAAGACTCAATATTCTGGAGGCCCTTTGTTGTTAATTGCTAAGAATAAAAATGTTTAAATGCTTCAAGGTGAGGCCTGATGCAATCTTTGATGTTCCCAAATTAATTTAAAATTCAAATGGCTTGAACGGCAGTCTCCAATATATCGCTGAATAGCAAACTCATACAAAATCACAAGAATTCATATGACTCTTCATAATTGTCTTAAACATATATGCTTTATGCTTCTCCCTAGATTTTCTTCATTTGCAAGCACTTATAGAATACAAATGAATAAAAGCACTATGTTACCATGAAAGAAAACCATTTAAAATGCCCTTGTTGCTCTCAGAGGATTGGTTACAGAATTGAACACACACGAGCGCCGGGACAAAGATCCCTCTCAGGAGATTGCAAGAGCCAGGAGAGGGCCAAAGAAACGCCCCACAGCTCACCAGGTACTGCCCTGAACCCGCGAGACACAGGGACCGAGGTAGGCGGGCCTAGAAACCCCCCTGGATCCCAAAAGCGGGCAGCTGTGGCAGGAAACTTTTGCCTGGGACACTAGGAGTCCATAGTCAAGCAGCTCCGGGAGAAAATTCTCTCTCCCAGGAATGCGGAAAAGCCCCTAGTGTGGGCAACACGAGCCCCAGAGCTCACTGACTCCGCCTGCTTTCCGGGGGCCACAGAGACTGATGGTCAGCAACTTCCGGCTGCAGCCGGGAACCTCAGCTTGGGCCACAGGGCTCCACAGCTAATTAGCGCCGGGACAAAGATCCCTCTCAGGAGATCACAAGAGCCAGGAGAGGGCCAAAGACACACCCCACAGCTCACCAGGAACTGCCCCGAACCCGAGAGACCCAGGGACCGAGATCAGACCTGGTGCCACAGCTCTCCAAACCCAAACACCTCTCAGAGAGAGCTGGTCTTCAAGGAGTACTGACACAGAGACCTGCAGGAGGGGCAAGCCACAACCAGACAGAGTAAGATCAGCTAACAACAGAGTCAACAAGATGGCAAAAGGCAAGGGCAAGAACATAAAGAACAGAAACCAGGAGTA
>CM052704.1:95748707-95765574 GCA_028551405.1 Uromys caudimaculatus | reverse complement strand
AGCGTCAATGGGCCTTACCCTCCCCCTGGTCATCCTGGAGTTCAGACCACTAACCAAAGAATACACATCTATTGACCCATGGTTTGGACTACATATGAGGCAGAAAAATCACCGCGATGGCCATCAGGGAGAAAGGAGAGGACTTTGGGCCTGAGGGTGCTAGAGGCCCCAGTAAAGGGGAATGTCAAGGTGGGAATATGGGAATGGGTGGGCGGGTAGGTGGGAGGAGGAATTCCCTCACAGAGGCGGGGAGGGGGAGGGGATAAGGGGTTTCCAAAGAGGAGACCCAGAAAAGGGGAAACATCAGAAATGTAAATAAAGTATCAAAAATAAAAAAAATAAAAAAAAGAGTTGAACACACACACACACACACACACACACACACACACACACACACACACACGACCAAATAATATACACACAGAGAAACAATTACTTTAAAACAAAGTAAAATATGATATTTGATTATTTTATTCCTTTACATTTTAAATGTTATCCCCCTTCCCCTCCACAAACCCCCTATTCCATCTCCCCTCTCCCCTGCTTCTATGAGGGTGCTCCCCCACCCACCCACCCAATCCTGCCTCACCACCCTAGCATTCAGCTATACTGGAGTACAAAGCTTCCACAGGACTAAGGGCCTCCCCTCCCATTGATGCCAAATAAGGCCATCCTCTGCTACATATGTAGCTGGAGCCATGTGTCCATCCATGTGTACTCTTTGGTTGGTGGTTTAAACCCTGGGAGCTTTGGGGGGGTCTGGTTAGTTGATATTGTTGTTCTTCCTATGGGGTTGTAAACCCCTTCAGTTCCTTCACTCGACCATTGGGGTCCCTGTGCTCAGTCCAATGGTTGGCTGTGAGCATCCTCATCTCTATTTGTCAGGCTCTGGCACAGCCTCTCATGGGAAAGCTACATCAGACTCCTGTCAGCAAGCACTTCTTGGCATCAGCAATAGTGTGGGGTTTGGTGTCTGCAACTAGGATGGATCCCTAGGTGGGGCAGTCTCTGGATGGCCTTTTTTTCAGTCTGCTCCACTCTTTGTCCCTGCATTTCATTTAGACAGGAAAAATTCTGGGTTAATATTTTTGAGATGTGTGGGTGGCCCTATCCCTCAACCCAGGGCCGTGCCTAACCACTGGATATGGTCTCTACAGGTTCTATCTCCCCTTTCTTGGGTATTTCAGCTAATGTCATCCCTGTTGGGTCCTGGGAGCCTCTGGCTTCCCTGGCATCTGGGACTTTCTAATGGCTACCCCTGGGTCCCCATCCCCCACTGCTACATACCTCTGTTCAAATTCCTGACCCTCTACAATTCCCTCCCCCAGTCTCGAAACCTGATCCTGCCCCCCTTTTTCTCTGCCCCTCCTCTCTCCCTCCCACCCTCTATGTCCCTTGATTATTTCATTCTGCCTTCTAAGTAGGATTGAGGCATCCACACTTTGGTCTTCCTTCTTCTTGAGCTTCCTATGATCTGTGAGTTGTATCGTGGGTACTCCGAGCTTTTTTTCCTAATATCCACTTATCAGTGAGCACATGCCATGTGTGTTCTTTTGTGACTGGGTTACCTCACTCAGGATGATTTTTTTTCTAGTTCTATCTATTTGCCTGCAAATTTCATGAAGTCATTGTTTTTAATAGCTGAATAGTGCTCCATTGTGTAAATGTACCACATTTTCTTTATTCATTCCTCTGTTGAGGGACATCTGGGTTGTTTCCAGCTTTTGGATATTATAAATAAGGCTGCTATGAACACAGTGGAGCATGCAAACTTGTTATATATTGGAGCATTGTTTGGGTATATGCCCAGGAGTAGTATAGATTGGTCCTCAGGTAGAACTATGCCCAATTTTCTGAGGAACCGCCAGACTGATTTCCAGAATGGTTGGACCAGCTTGAAATCCCACCAGCAATGGAGGAGTGTTCCTATTTCTCTATATCCTCAACAGCAGATGCTTTAATGAATTTGTATGAAGCTGAAGTGGAAAGAAACAGCCATTTTGAATGAGGTAGCCTTAAGGATTCTGTGTTTGTGCTTTAGACAGAATAGGTACAGCCTAACTTTAAAATCTACAGAATATAAACATAGAGGACAAGTCCCTCCTGCTGCTGAGACAACTTTGATCCTATACAACAATAGAA
This sequence comes from Uromys caudimaculatus, assembly GCA_028551405.1. Taxonomy (NCBI): domain Eukaryota; kingdom Metazoa; phylum Chordata; class Mammalia; order Rodentia; family Muridae; genus Uromys; species Uromys caudimaculatus. Next base: position 95,763,432 of record CM052704.1, on the reverse strand, counting down.
TTCAATGACACTGATTAATGGAATTGTTACACACCAAGGGAAATTACATTTCAAAAGAATAGAACCAGTCATAAATTCAGGGGAATAATTTAATTATTTCAAACAGGTAAATGATGCAAAAATTTATACAAAAATAGCTTAAGTACTCTCCTGTATTATAAAAGTAAAAGACTTAACATTTGCAGAATTTGGGGCATTAGGTCATTTACAGTAATAGAGGATCTAGAGGACAATAGCATAATTAAAGATAAAAATGCTCCAATCAAGAAATTTTTGTTACAAATATATGTTAAGTGTAAAAAACAAACAGGAACATAATCTCACATGTGTGCATACAGGCATTTTAAGAATTCCCCCTTACACAGTTTGAAGTATTCCTTAAATACAATGTTTAATACTTGACAATTCACAGTGATTTTTTTTAGGAAGAGGAAATACAATGCACTCAAATTCCAAATTAATAAAAGTTGATAAACATTACAACATTCTAGCAAAGGAATGTAACACTTTTAAATGACTTTTAAGAGAAACTCATTTTATTTCTCCACATTATTGTCTAAACTCACTTTGATCTTTTCCATAAGACATAATTGACCACTTTTATATAGGACAATGATGTTTATTGAACATCATATCTAAAGGGAAATTATTCCCTCTTCTCAATACATAGTTTATAGAATTTTATCTATGCAACTCAGAGTCCTGTAAAATTATATGATTCTAATCAAATTTATAAAAGTATCTGAGAAGTTCTTTTCATACATTGTAAGAATTTGATTATGTTTCAATTGCTTATAGTTAATTGACACTGGAAATCCCAGTCTGGAGGGCATTTATTTTGTTTGATGATTGATACAGGAGGGCCCAGATAACTGTAGCGGTGTTAATCCTATCCAGTTGGTCCTATGATTTATAACAATGTAGGTTGAACAAGGCTTCAGGGGTATAATAGTAAGAATATACGCTCTCCAGACTTGTCTATAAGCCAGTCTTATGGAGGCATTTTCTCAGTTAAAATTACTTCTTTCCAGACATTTCTAAGTTTGTGTCAAGTTGGCAAACAGCACAACTGACCCCACATCAATTTGACACACACTTATCTCTTATAAAACTATAAACTCTAACCCTTCCTTTCTTTTTCATCCCCAAATTTCATATTAACACCTTAATAACATAATATAATATAAATATTACAACATTGAGTACAACAGTTCTTAAGATATAGTCCAAGGTGCATGTGTGTGTGTGTGTGTGTGTGTGTGTGTGTGTGCGCGCGCGCGCACGTGCCTCAGTTTCCTCTTTAGTAAAATGAAAAAGAGTACTGATTAGCAATTACTGTAGATTCTAACTCCCAAATTTTCAGGAGAGAAATTATATCAGAGTACTTTTTACTCCTTTAAATAAGGCACCCTGTTTAAAATACTCTTGAATTCTTGTTTTTAATGCATTTATATAAAAGATAAAGCCTCAAGAAATTAACATAAATAGTATCTATCTCAGAAAAAATCTACAAAGTAAATTCAACCCACCCAGTACAAAAATTATTGGTGTTTGTATTGCTGTGTTTTAAAGATAATTTAATTTAAATATTGTTGCTTTTTTATTTCAGTCACAAGTTCAGAAGATAAAGAATCAAACGAATTTAAACAATAGGCAATCATGCTATCTTTGTAAATTTATTTCTCATTTGTCTAGATAATAATTTTGTTTCAAACAAAACACAAATTACAGTATTGTGGTTATAAAACCGATAGGCAGTAAGGAGTCCTCATTAACTAAATAAATATTAACCCTTAATATATAAGCCATGGAAAAAGTTTTCATTCTTGAACACTTACATTTTATTCAATGCATAACCTTTATTACCCTACCAAATACTGCACTTATTAGCAAGACCTTAGTTGATACTTTAACTTATTCAAGTTAAAGAAGTACTGAGCCAAGCCTGAGCTCCTCAAAGGTTGAATTAGCATGCACTCTGGAGGCAGCACCACCTCACCGCTGACCCTGGGCACTCCAGCCAGCGCTGTTGCAGCACTCACCATCGGCTGCCCACAGTCACTGAAATTCCCCTTAGAATGTATGGCAGGCTACAAGGCACATTTGGTGTACTCGCTAAAGGCAGAAAGACATTATAATTATTTACTTGGTTTTTAAATTTCAATTATGCTTTATTCATCATAGTGTTCAGTTATAGCCAGCTATTCCTGAGACTGTGATTTAAAACTCACATAATAAAGCATATATCTTAATACAGTCAGTCACAACAAATTTCACGTAAATCCCAGATATTGTCTACAGTAAGTTATGGACTAATGTACTAATTTATTCACACACAAAATTCTTGAATTGTAGCAAATATATCAGACATGAAATAAAAGCAAATGTCAGTGGATTACCATTAAATAACACCTTGTGGTGTGTGTGTGGATGTGGGTGTGGGTGTGTGGGTGTGGGGGTGTGGGGGTGTGGGTGTGGGTGTGTGGGTGTGGGTGTGTGGGTGTGGGTGTGTGGGTGTGGGTGTGTGGGTGTGGGTGTGGGGGTGTGGGGGGGTGGGTGTGGGGTGTGGGTGTGGGGGTGTGGGTGTGAAATCATAGTAGAAATTGTACATTGAAAACTTTCAAAGTACTTTATATTTTCAAAATAAAAAAAACCAAACATTCTTGTTCTTCTGGATTTTTAGAGTCTGACTTCATTATCAACCCATACTTTAATGGTCAAATTTTATATGAAAGGCAACTCGTTTCAAATTAAATTTTGGTTTAACAGCTAAGGAATACACACATACCTCTGAACACCATTAATTCAGAATGATACTGGAATGAGGACCTCCATGTAGAAAGCAAGTTTAAATCTCACTCTGTCTTCTACATTTGCAAATGCTGGATGTAGAACTGGGGTAGAATTACTTCCCCCTTCCATGGCGGTGATTTGAAGCTTTGATGATAGTGTTTCCCTTTTATGTATTAATTTGCTATTACTTCTCTTTTGAGTTTTAGTTGCTCTAAAGACGGATGCCTACAATAATGGATGAATGTGTAAGCAGCAATCCACTAAGTAACAAGAACCTACAAAGTCCATAAAAAGAAACACTCAACTCTTGCTATGGAATACACAATGGCCCATACTATTTTCAAAACATTTCATCCAAAATGCCACGTGACCCCAATGTTTCATGATTTCTCATATGCTTTAGCTTTATACAATAGGAAAAGTTATTTTCTGCAATGCATGTGATGTGGTACTGAGATGTTTGCTAGCAGTGTTTCAGATGTGGAGTTGGAGCACAAATAGAAAATTATGACCTAAAAGCATAGAAATTTTACTGACTGGATATCAGTCAGTGTGGAAAAGAAAAACAAGTCTCTTCGGGTGGATAATGCATTCAGGTAACCCACATACTGGTAATCTCTGTACAATATCACAGGTTCTGTACTTTTCAATAACTGCCACTGCAGTACTCTACATTTGTATGTGACAAGATTACATGAAATGGCATATCTATTCTTCCTTAGGCAAGTGACATTTTTCCAGTACCACTAAGGAATAGACTTCCCTTTGCTGTGGCTGATGCTTGAATTCTGAATAATAAAGAAAACCAGCAAAGGGCAGAAACTTCACAAACCAACAGTCGACAAAATACTAAAGGTAAATGCAAACTTTTGAGGTAGTCTACTTCAAAAGATGCTTATCCTTAAAGATGTGGAAATGAATCTACATAAGTAGACTAAAGTTACTGCAAAATTCAAATCGAGTCCCACTGTGGTCAAAGGGTCACCAGTGCTCATCACAGGTCAACCAGAAGCTTCGTGCTCCTGGGACACCTGACATTCCCAAGCACCGGAGCCAAGGTTACAGGTGCAACAGTTAGGGCTCTGACTTGAAGCCCCTTACTCTCTTTAGGGAGCACTCTGATCTGGGCATCAAGACTCATGACCAGGCCCAGGTTTCTACTAAATCTGAACATTCAGAACTGGGTTGGCGTTAGTTATTTTCTGTTCTCCTCTTCCACTTCCTTCCCGTTCCCTGGCTTCTCTTTGTGTTCCTATCCCCTGTTCTCTTTTTTATACAAAACTTTCTCTCTACTGCGCTCCAAAGCCTTTCTTCTGCCAGCAAAGAGTCTATAGCACCAAAGGGACCTAGGCAGCAAGATGCCTTTTTAGGAAAGGGCGGGGAGGGGGGGGGAGGCAGGAGTGGGAGGAGGTAGAGAGAGGAGTGAAGTAGCTCTCCCTCCTCCAATATCTACAGGGCTGCAGTCAATACTCATTGGCCAGTCACTACTTGATGGTGCCTAGTAGAAACTTACCCTCTCCTCCTCTTCTTCCTAGTTCCCAGTCTTCTTCTGTCTTCATCTCCCCACCTCCCACCCCACCCTTATTTGCTTGGAGACTTTTAATCACTCTCCAAGATAAGTTGCACATCCAAGCTGCAAGAAAGTGCTGTTTGTGAGGGACAAGAAGAATGTGAGGGGGTCCTGCTAACATCAGGGGGAAGCGCCCCCGCCCCCAGTGCAATCCTGAACTCCACTGTAACATCTGTGAAATGCATCCCACTGAGAAGCATTTCAAAATGCCACCCACCAAGTGCCATAAATCTTGCAGCTTCATCCCTCTGGTGTCTCTTATATCCCCCTAAGTAAAAACAGCTGCATTCTCAGCTTCCTCACAAAGTTTGTCATAGTTCATTTTACACTCTTTCTCTGTATTTTTCCCATGTTCACCCTTCAGATGATAACCCCATTAGAACCCGAAACAAACAAACAAACAACAAAACAAAAAGCCAAAGATTTGTTCAAATGGCAGAGTACTTTAAGTAAAGACTGTTCTCGAAACAAACGCTTTGTAGGATTGCCTTCCTGTTCAAGGTAACTATTTTTCCTTTTATAAAGAGAAAGTGACTGTTTCTCAGCTCCGTGTTCCTGACTGATTTGTAAGTCCTGCTTTCTTCCCTCTCTCCTATTACTGTCCTGCCTACATCCATCTCGCTGACTCTCTAACAGCGTTCTGGGTTTTATTTAAAAGAAGTAGGGAGAACAAGGGGGAGGAGCTCCAAAAAGAACTCTGGTGGCCATGTCCCACCTTCCCAATTTTTTTTTTTTCTTACCTCCTCGGACCTCTCTGACTTGGAAGAGGAAAGTGAGGGAAGGGTTGTTTGCAATGGTGAGATCCCAGATCCACCGTTTGTTTCTTTTTCCTTGTGGACCAAGGCGCCATCTCCAAGTCCAGTGCTCACAATTGTGAACCCACAAAATTGCCTCTGCAGACCAACTTAGTCCCTTTCAAGGTCCCACCTTTGTCTGCTACACTGTCATCCAGAAGGGTGAAGTCCTAAAAATGTCAAAGGGCTTTTATCTTTTCGATTTGATAGTTTGCTTCCTACTTGTCTCTGGTGAGGCCTCCAAAGACTGGATTTGCGATCTGTCTCTGCCTGGCCCTGCCTTCAGACTGAGGCAGACAAGGGGTTATAACAAAAAAACCCTGAAAGCCTGTGGGCGGAGCAAGAGGTTCTGGAAGCCCCCTCCTCTACCTACTCCCCTCCTCTTTCCGCCCGTGAAACTGACCAGCCCACTGAAGTTCGTACCCAATCACATGCCTCCCTGCAATCCGGAGCCCGCCCACTCTCTAACCAGGAGAGCCAGACTTCTGCAGGCTCAGCCCAAGAGCCATCCCATCTCCTTGCCCCCTCATTTATCCATCTCTTCCCCTTCCTTCCCTCCACAAATCCCAGAAAAGAGAGGGAATTAGAGACAGGTGCTTGACTCCTGCAAATTGGAAAAGAAAGGAATTTCAGGAGAGCACCTGGGTCTTCTAGTAGCTTTTGTAGTCAATAAAAATCAGATATTTCTCTACTTCTAGGGATCTGGGAGCCTCAGGGAGAGAAGGGGAAGGATGCTGGAGGCCATGCTTTTTACTCACTGTGCAGCTGGAATCCTGGGCTGGCGGTGACATTATGTCTCTGGAAAAAAATAATAATAGTAAACTTCCCTTCCTAAAGCAGGCCTGGAACCCGTGGGCTCTCACTGCCTGTTCCCTCCGAGTGTGGTTACTATTTGTAACCAGAGACTAAGGAAGGAATAAAGAAAGATAGCGTGGATGAACCCTGAAGATCAAAATCCTTATCTTGTAATTCTAGTTGACCAATGGTGCTGAGGGCTTGCCTCTTCAGGAACAGAGTTGTATATTGAGAAAAGGAGCGGGAAAAAGCAGCGAAACTGTGAGATCAGTCATTTACTTTTCCAGCAGACTCTGCCCTGATACTGGATTAAAAGGGCAAAGCAGGGACTAGAAAAAGGAAAGCTACAGGCAGCATTCTCCAACTGGCAGAGCCCACAGGGTCTCTACTGGGTCTGTCTGTCCTTAGGCCTTAGGGCCGAAAACGTGGTCACTCCGCGGGGGTAAGTAGAAGAGAAGGGACATGTTTCTAAGACCCTTTGCCCTCTTCAGTGTGTCTTCTTAAAACGAAATATTATATTCCCTGGTCAGTTTTCCCCATATTTGAATTATTCCATCCTTTTAACTGATGTTTTCTAGTTTTAATATTTTTAAAATATATTTCTCTCCAACAGTGAGCTATATGTCCAGTGGTGGACCGAAGTAGGAACTGTGTCCAGCAGGGTACTGACATGCATTAGTCACTTGATAGAGATGTTTCTTGAATGAATGCCTTTTTTTCCTCTTGACACAGAGACTAAGAGCCAGAGCATACTATGCATATTTAAGTTACATCAATGCTTAAGGGTCTTCAATTAAGTTTGTCAACATGCTTGTTCAATTATTTATTTACCTTTAATATTTAAATCACAATTTGTTTGCTTGTTTTTAGCGATCCCTTAAAATATACCTATGACCCTTCAGACTATTTATACAGTTTAATAGTCGACAAACTCATTGAAATTAAAAAAGAAGGCAGAAGAAGAATACATTAAAGGCAACTAGAAACACTTCAATATAAATGTCAGTCTGTGCACCAAAGAACTATTCCCCAGTCCTTGAAGTGTTTTTGAGATTATAATTTTAAGAGAGAGAGAGAGAGAGAGAGAGAGAGAGAGAGAGAGAGAGAGAGATGCTTATTTCTTCTATTTATCAGAAAAATAGAACCATGTTGCTCTTCAAATTATAACCTTAATTTGTTAACGTATTTTACTAAAACAGTTTACCAGTATATTGTATGCGGACCTGGAATGTCTAAATACAATTAAAGATTTTGCATTGGAAACGTAAGTAACTTAACCCTTTCTTATGCCTCCTCTTCTTAGATGGAAATTTTGTATTTGTGGTTTCCGAACTTTTAAACTTGCCTTTTCTGCCCAATTGTCTTTATATGTAAAAATCATTTTCTACGTCTTCATTTAAATGAAGGAAAATTTAAAACCAGTGAAATGAATACAATATAGGTTTAGGAATACTCACCTGTGAGCCTGCCAGCATCTTTATCCAGGAGCCGGTTAGAGAACACAGCAAGACTTCTGGGGTTCTAACCTGCTTTCCCCCCACTCTGGTGCATTGAGAGTCCCATGGCCTGGGAGTGTTCTAGGTGAGAAAGGTTCAGGCCCTACCTTCTGCTCACATCTCAGACCTCATTGCTTGTGAAAGAGCTCCTTTAGGCAAAGTGCCTTGAGTGAAGTTATAGCTGTCTTTGTGTGTCTGTACTCTGGGGTCTGAATTCCTCTGGCCTTTTCCCAACTAGGCATAACCTGGATCTGAATTAACATCTCTGGAAGGAAGCATACTGGAATCGCAGTGAGGTGTAATCATGTCTAACCTCTCTAGCCTGTAGCTGACCGCCAGATGGTGTATCTTCCAGAAACTTGTTCATGGACTTTCAGATGAACTCAATGAAAGAATGGATAAAAGCAGCAAACAGGAAGAAATCAAATAGAGTTCCCCATTCATGCTGCTTTCAGCTTCAAGGCAGGAAACTTCCAGTAGAGTTATTTCCTTGGTGACCTTTCAAAAAGCTGGACACTACTAATTGTTTATACAAACATTCGAAATGTGATAAAATGTGAGTTTCATTGATGCATGGTCTTAGGTTCAGGGTATGATTAGTATAGACTTCCATTTGGTCATATGAAAAGCTGTTGAAGGCACATTGTCACCTTTGTACACTAAGTTCTGATTTGTAAGTCTCATAAAAGTGATATAAATCCAGATAGAAAAAGCATCCTCTTGGTAACAACATTTTAAATTAACCATTTTCCATATTGTCTTACAAGGGAACTAAGATGGCAATTTTTAAATTTTATTTATTTATTTACTTGGGATTGGAAAGAAAGTCGGATAAAGAAAACTTCTTCAGAATCCATGGAACTTTATTAAATATTTGGGAAAACCCATAGCTCCTTCTAACATTCTTACAAGTCTCTAAGAATTATAGAGTCCCTGTTTCATAGCCAGTTTCATGTACTGAGACCTCAATAACAACAAAGACACTAAAGACACTGTCTCTAACGTCTCCCAGTGTTACAGTATCAGAGGTTGAGATACTTGTTAAATAATTCTTAAATTACTATAGATAAAATGAGGAGAAAGAACTAGGTGCTACAAAAATCATGTCTTCTTTTTTTTGTTGTTAGTTTTTGTTTCTTTGATTTTGGTTTGGGTTTTTGGGAGGGGAGTTAAATATAAGTAATATTTCTCAACCTGTCCCCTGTCATATTAAACTTCTGGTCAAACTCAGTAAATAATTGTCAAAGACAAATAAATTCTCAAATATTACCAAATCTCAGAATTTAATATGAATTCTATATATGTAAAAGAATTCTGTAAAAATTTTTTTAAAAATCTCTTTTATAAAAGAGTGTGTATGGAGAAAAGTAGGATTGCAGAAACTGACAATCAGAGTTACTATCCATTTCTGGTCCAGAGCCAAAACTTACATATGTAGATTGGACAATTAAATAATCACTTTGATAACCGCCACTTTGAATGACTGGATATTGACATGATGCCTGGATACACTAATTTATGCAAATAACCCATAGCAGTAGTGAAGACAGTCCCGGGTAGGACATGCTTCTGGATCACACAGGAGCCTAAGCCCTGGACTAAGGGAAGCTGTTAGTCCTGCTTGGTTCAGTACTGAGGAAGATGACAGTGTGCCGCCCCTTATACCATATTCGGAAAGGTTGTTGGTAAAGTTATGCATTTTCTCCCCTGGTAATATGGGGGTGTGGGGCCTGTAGGAAAGTTTTAATTTACATGGAGATATCATTTATGCTCTATGTTTTTAGCATTTGACAAAATTTAATAACACCCTATATCCCTCCGATTTTATTCCCCTAACATTCTATATATGCTCTTTAAAATTGATGGCCTCTTTTCTTTACTGAGTGTTATTGCATGCATATAGCATAAATGTGTACTCACATTCATAGCCCTAAGTGATACCTGTTTCGTTGGTATAATGGTACTTGAATGTATGCTTTCTGGGCTGACTGTTTGGGACAGGACAACCAAATGGTTTACTCTTCTCTGGAGCTGACCATGTGTTCCCCTCCCAGCTCTCCTCAGTTGCCTGTATTCATTTGCCTAGGATTCGGGCCTCGGGGTTTTCCCATTCAGTTTGTCTTCTTCAAGGGTGTCATCCTTTTTCAGTTTGGGTCTAGGCAGCCATGTTGGTGAGCTTTTATGGGTTAGGCTCAGGGAACATTACAGAAGTCTCTGGCCTCAGCGGGAGGGGATGTGCTTGGTCCTGTGGAGGCCTGATGCCCCAGAGAAGGGGGGTGCTAGAGGGGTGAGGTGGGAGTGGGTGGGTGGATGGGGGAGCACCCCCTTAGAGGCGAAGGGGAGGGGGAAATGGAGTAGAGGCTCATGGAGGGGGAACCGAGCAGCAGGACGTTTGAAATGTAAATTAAATTTTTAAAAAAGCAAGAAGGGATATCTGAGTGTGAGCGGTCGGGATAAACCACGGAACCAGCGACCAGACATTATTTCTGGGGAAGGTTTCCATTTTAGTTGTTAGTTCAGGGACTATATTTTAGAAATAACTTTCATTTATCATATTTATTCCAATGATTAGTAATTATTTTAGGGGAGAGGCATGTGTGCCACTGTTCACTTGTGTTAGTCAGAGGACAACGAGCAAGAACGATGTCTGTCCTTTCACCCCATGGTCTCTAAGGAGTAAACTAAGGACTTCCGGCTTGGCTGCTGGTTTCCTTAGTTCTTAAAACACCTTGCTAGCCTGAGGTCTGTGCTAAGTGTATTGACATTGTTAACTGATGGAAACTATCTTGTAATCTAGTAAAGTATTTTTCGGAGATTTTCAATTGTGTCTGTTGAGGAATAGCATAAAGAAACGTTGTAGTGGTGGGAATGCCATATGCTTAACTGTATCAAGCGTCACACTATGGTTCCCTGGTTGGAAGAGACTTGGCCCTCATAGGCTAATTTGCTGAAAATTTAGCCTGAAGTGTGGGAGTATTGATGGGTGGTATCAAGAGACAAGGCCTATAATGAAGTGACTCTGTCATTGGAAGTGCTGCACTCTGAAGGAACTGATGCTGGTTTTCTTTCTTTCTTTCTTAGTTTTCTGTTTTGTTTTGTTTTTTTCTTTTTTTTCCTGGTACCCGTTTTAGTCCTTGCATCAGGACTATTGTCAGAGTGTAAGCCCCTCCCTCTTCACTCTGGTTTCCTCTCATCCCAAGTCCCCTTTCATAAATGCACTTTCCATGAGGCCACTTTCTATGATGTGACATTATCAGGTTGTCATGACCAGAGGACAAACTGATAAAGCAAGACTACTTGTCCTTTCAAAACAGTGAGCAACAGAAAATAACACCGATTATGATAGTACACTAGAATTTGGGGAGGTATGTTACTATTGATTTGAGTCACTATATACATGTTTATACATCTATTTATCTATGTATATATCTATCTGTATGTATATATAGTTGCAAAACATGTTATTTCTTAAAAATACTTGTGGTTCAACGATTGCTTAAAAATAAATTTTCAAAGCCAGAAGTTGGAAGGAAATAAACCCATGTGTCGCTTGGTCAGTTATGGCATGAGCCTCATGCTCTTGACGTGACAGTTACCTAGACTACAGCAGAATCTCCAGATTCCAGCAGTTGATCTACCAACTGCCATTCCCACCTTTGGTCTTTAGTGCCATGGAAGAACGTCCAGTGAAAGGGTCTCCATTTCAGCCTCCAGTGTAAAGGTATTTTTAAATAGCTAGTTTAAATTCTCACAATAGACTAGTGATATTAATCTCTCTTGATTCTTCCAGATCGTGTGAATTCATTGTTAACTAACTGGCTTCATGAAAAGCTTCTCATGTTAGCAATAGTCCGTGCAGTACTATAAAGAGATAGGACTGCAATGTAAGGACAGGTGTGCCTATCAATCTACAAATACATGTGTGTGTTTCCAAATAATGAGAGTTATTCTCAGCTGCATGTAATTGTTTTACCCACTATGACCACAAATGTTTGTTCTGAACTCATCAAACTTCAGTCCAAATTTTAAGAACTCTCTGGTATTCACCAACTCGTTATCATTTCCAGCATATTTTGTGTTCTTGACCACCTGTTTCTCAGTATTTTTAACAGCAGTTCAGATTAGAAAAAACAAATTACCAAACATCCTCATTTACTTTCATCGTGTGTATTCTGAAACTGAAGTGTCGCTGCTGCTCCTCATGTATCACTGCTTGGCACGCATGAGGACAGCCACTGGCTGTTGTCACTGACACGTTTGAGGATGTGACTGTCCATAATCCTTGAAATGATTCGTTGAAGGAAATATATACTTTAAATATACAAACTGTGTAAGTAGGACACAGTAAAGAAATCTCCAGAATAGTCATTCCATAATTATGAGGAAAGTCTTTATTGTGGGAGGGAAAATATCCAGAGGCGTCTGGAAGAGTTCATAGCCTAGAGGAAAACAAGCAGACGGAACAAGACCGTAAGTTTACGTGAGAGCATGAAGAATAGTGGGAGAGAGTAGGGAAGGTAAACTGGGGGAATTCTTGCCTGCATAAAGAGAGCAAAGGGGATCCTGCAACATTTTGGGAGCTAGCATAGTACTAAGATATATAACAAGTACTCGTGAGTAAAAACTCAGGGAATCAGAGGCCAGAATGGGTATTGCTGCCCTGATAGGCAGCACAGTTATATGTCCCTACGGCAGAGGGAAGGGAAATGACTCCTTCTGCTGGGCGTGAGGAATTTTACAAATTCGTGATGAATGCTGTTTTTCTTTTTTCTTTTTTTCTAATCACCAGAAATCCTTCAAGACTGGCATTTCCGGATATATGCATCCCCTGAGATCCTCCAAAACTAGTATGAATCATTAAGAAGACCTGATTTTTATTTCCTTCACAACTATTTTAAGTTAGACTCCAAAGTAAATGGGCTTAATTATGGCGATTCAGTACACAGAGTTCATTCTGTTTTGTTCGTATGTATCACACACATATAATTCATTTTAAATTTGAATTATTTAGCAGAAAATCTTTGTAGAGATCTTAGTAGTTGGATGGAGTTTGGATGTCTTAATTAGTATATGTAATTACACATATCAATATTGTCTAAGTGCACATACCAGTGAATACTCAGTTTGCAGACCACACGGTCCATTGCTGTCACCAAATTTCAGCATTTTAACAATATAGGCATGCTAGTTTTACTTGATCTTTCTGTATAGTCCACATTTTATTATGGGATTTAACAGAGCATCACCCAGGGTGTTTCAAGCACAATTTTTTGTGCCTCTAGGCTTCACTTTTAAGCATGTACCTCTCCTCCCTTGTCTTCAAGGCTATCTGACTTCCTGTGCCTGAAGCATTGGGACTCTACTTCATTAAAGCCCATTCATGTTTAAGGTCTCCTCTTATCCTTGATCCTGTTAGACTCTAAGGTTCACGGGGTTCATGATGTCTGCATGTGGATGTTTGATAGTTAACGGATCAGGACTTGGGGATCATTGGGATGAATCTGCATTTCACAGTCTTTTGCACAACAATTCCTTCTTTCCATGCACACAAGTTACTGCGTTAAGTTTACCGGTGACATCCATGTTACTACACCAATAGCCAGTTTTCATGGGTTGAGTACTTTGTCCTTCATTTAATAATTGATATGGATCTCTTCTTTCTTGTAAATCCCACAAGTTTGTAAATAGTTTTTCTACTCTCCAGTGGGTGCTTTGCAATGTGCTTGCTGTTTTTGATTTTAAATCATGAATAATTTTAGTAAATTCCACTTTTTTAAAAAAATGGATATTCTTTAGTATTCAATTACAATTACATGATAACACTCTTTATGCAAGGTTCTTTGGTCTAATGAGAAAATAATGGGACTAATTCTATGCTTTCTCAATTGAGATGCAAAATTTTCCTGAAAAAGGCGAACAAAACACAACAAAAGCCCGGATTTTTTTTCTTTAGAAAGTAGTTGAAAAATTTGTATTTGTTGAATATTAAAGACTATCCTAGGTTCTTGAGGGATATATTGATGATTAACATCATTTGTTTCTCTTTCCAAAGGCTTTGGTTTGATTCCTAGCACCCACATGCAAGCTCACAGCTATCCTTAATTCTACTTCCAGGGATTCTGATTCTGTTTTTCTAACCTGCTCAGACACCTGGTACAATGTAGTGCATAGATATGCCTGCAAGCAAAACATATGTAAAATAAATAAATCAGAAAATCAAATTTAAAACCTTCAAAATAATACTAAGTTTCCTCTATACTATGTAGTTGCTGGTTTGTAGTAAAAATCTGAAATATAGTCATTTTTCTGACATCTGAAAAGACTCAGTTCATATCTGTCTGTGACCAGTATTTTCCCCCAATGAATGAGAATTTTGTATTCAGATTTCTGGAGCCTTCCAGACTCTGAATAACCTGCTATTCCTTGTGTTGATTTTTTTTTTCTGGAATTTTTACAAGATTGTTGACAAATGTGTAATAGCAACATAAGATTTATCAGAAGAATCTGGAAAAGAAAAACTGAGAATACCAAGAACACTCAGCAAGATTGGCCTTTTAAAAGCCACTGAAAGGGTGCAATTCCAAAACATTTAGAGAGCCTCAGATAAGTGGCAGTCATGATGCCTGGTAGAAACCAGAGAACACCGTACTATTGTTCAAACCCTTGTCATGTATCTAAAGGCGTCAGTGGGCACTCCCTTGGTTATTAAAAATAAACTGAAACTTCACCACTGTATTCCCTACAATATTCATCTTCAGAGTTTTAGTTCATTGTTTTCTACTAAAGGCACAGGGGAGGACATCATCCTACCACATATTTGATAATTTTTCTTTTTTTATGACATAGGGTACTGCTATTAAATGGAGGCAACTAAGGTATTCTGGATTCTCCCCATCACAATCTAATGCATGCTGGGAAGGCAAACACACACGCACAACAAACCAACACCCCCCCCAAAAAAACCCAATAAAAAAAACCCAAAATAACCAAAAAGACAAACCCTGTTTTTTAATTTTTGTATTGTTGCTAAGATTATAATCCTCAGTGATAAGTTTTTTTTTTCTATTCACAGAAAAAATATTTTATTTTATTTTATTTTATTTTATTTACATTTCCGATGATTCCCCTTTTCTTTGGAAACCCCGTGTCCCCTCCCCCTCCCCGCCTCTGTGAGGGAATTCCTCCTCCCACCTACCCGCCCACCCATTCCCATATTCCCACCTTGACATTCCCTTTTACTGGGGCCACTAGCACCCTCAGGCCCAAAGTCCTCTCCT
>CM052704.1:95687785-95748207 GCA_028551405.1 Uromys caudimaculatus | reverse complement strand
TGGCCCAAGCTGAGGTTTCCGGCCGTCGCCGGAAGCTGCTGGCCGTCAGTCTCTGTAGCCTGCAGAAAGCGGGCAGAGTCAGTGAGCTCTGGGGAAGCGTTGCCCCTGCTATGAGCTTTTCTGTGTTCCTGGGAGAGAGAGGATTGTCTCCCGGAGCTGCCTGTCTATGGAATCCTAGTGTCCTAGGCAGAAGTTTCCTGCCACAGCCGCCCGCTTTTGGGATCCAGGCCTCAGTGATAAGTTTAATATGGGAGGGGGCTAGCCACATCCTGAAATAAATTTATTTATTAAAATGTATCAACTTGGTAGTATTTTAATTCTAAGGTTTAGAACAGCATTGTACAGCATGAATGCTTCAGAAATCCCAAGAATTTAACCCTCTTGATTGCACAATTGTCAGTCTAAGTATATTTCAATCCACGGGCCATATCGTCCCACCTAGATTTTTCCATATTGATTACGTGGAAGCTTTTGGAATCCTTTAATTTGTTTCTGTTACTCTTGTTTGGATTTTTCCTCTGTCATTTTATTTCTGTCAGAAGGAAAGGCCAAGTGAGAGTTGAATCCCATCAGATAAGGGCAAGGTTTCAAACTTCCTAGAAAAGCATCCATGTCACAGCACAGAGTCTTTAAGAATCCTTTAGAGAAGAAATAACTTAAATCACAAGAGAGCAAATCAAACATCTGGACATTAATTCCAATTTTGTAGCTGTTGTTGTATCCTACAGTCACTGCTGTTCATCCAAGAGGCTTCTGTATTTCCAATACCCTGCAGCATCAACCTGGCCATTGTCAGGGGAGCATCAATAAAAAGGAAGGAGGACCCATTACACCCCACTGCTCCTGAAAAACTTGTCCTCATACTGTGAATGGAAATAGACTTTCTTTTTATAAATGTGGCATACATCATGAAGAGAAAATCCTGAAGGGAGTAGTATGTAACATGACTAAAAGAATTATTCAAAGAGAACAGACTTCCAAAGCATATGAGCTTCTTTCCTTTTTACTGTAAATCTCAAGTTATGGGGTGGGAAGGATTTAAATTGATTAATATAAAGATAGGCAAGCCAAATAAGATTATCATGATATAAAAATCTTATTGATATCAAGGCAGAATGTGGCAAGGTCATAAAACTACAAGAGGCAAACACGGTGCATTGATGGGCCCTTGTTCAAAATAATAGGCTGAAATTTCTTCTCAGTTTTAGGAGTCCTCAGATTAAACATCTTTGTCTCATCATAGACTCCCCACTGAGGCTCTTGATGCTCTAAGGTGTTCAAACTTCTCTGTACTGAAGCAGGAGGAAAAATACCACACAACAGTGTGTGATCAGGCACATCAGCAAGTTTGGTCATACGCATCACCATCTGTTTCAGTGTATATTCATATTTTTCTCCTCACAGGGCTTGACAATCCATATTATATCATAATGAGCAACCTTCAAGATACTTCTGGACCACAGGGATCAGGAAGCTGCACAAATGTCCCCAACCTGCCAGGGCAGTGTGTGAAACATATAAACCAGGATGCACAAGAACAATTCATTCTGAAGCCCAGAGACCAATCAAGAAGCCAGCAGCACGGCGGTGAGGCGCTGACATCCTTCGGGCGTCCTGTCTCACTCCCATTCCTATGCCTGCATAAAATACCAACACACTGTCTTTTCTGGCTTGGGAGAGGGACACTGTAGAAAACAAAAAACAATATGCCCCAGCTCAGTCTTAAGAGAACGGTTCTGATGACAAAGCTCAGCTTGTCCCTAGGGAGAACGGTTCATTGTTTCAGGCAGACAGTCACCATGAGCTAGTATGCCATGGCACTGTTTACATATAGTTGTGTGTGCCTACATCTTTGTACCACTAGAGTATGGGTTCTAAGACCTGAATCCTCATGTGTTCCGCATTGTGTATACATGATTGGAACAGAAAGTGACTTAATGGCTGCCCTGAGACAAACCTGTAAAGAAACCTACACAGAACAAGTGTATGTATGGCATTGCAGGTAATCTGTTCTGGGCTTAAGTAGAAATGGCCTTAGGCTTGTAGACCAGTCTCTAATTTCATTTCACCCCAAACAACACTCATGTTTTATGTGTGTCTTTAGACGGGCATCTGGGGTCTGGACCACAAAGGGACCTAATATTTATATGTCCTGGAGCCTCGGTTTTATTTAAATATTTTATTCTAATAACTTTCCCCATTTTTCTTTCCTTCCTCCAAAATTTTCCATGTACTCCCCTTGATTGCTTTCAAATTCTTGTACACACACACACACACACACACACACACACACACACACACAGAGCTTACTCTAACAGTATTGGACAGCCAACCAGAATATTCTAACCAGAGAAAGATTATTTAGTCATAAGTTATTTATGATTTCATTGTGGTCCTTTATTCTATAAGTAATCTTAGAAAAAAAAATCCTTTGATCTCAGTCTCAAATTAAAACTATACGGGCGAGGGTCCAGAGACTGGCTAACAAATGTAGTCATGTATGCTGGCGTTACAAGCACAAGCTGGTGACAAAACAAGTTTGACAAAGGCTCTAAAATCTCAGTATGAAAGCTTAACAATGGGAGGAGATGTACAATGGCATTTGAGGACGACCCAACACTGCTTGGTCCTAGCAGAGAACAGCTATGAAAACTATTCATGACCTCTGAGACCACTGACTATATAACTTAGGAAGCTATTCAAGAAGTTCTCAAGTACCACATGGTGTAATGTGGGCTTAGATAGCACTGGCTTTCGAGCATGCTCACTGGAGAACACTCAGATTAGTTCTCAAAGATTAACGACAGTGTCAAGTCTAGGGAAGAAAAACACCCACACACTACAGCATGACTAACCAAGTTTACAATGTGGAGAGTTTTATATTACAAATGATGCCCTATCTTTCTATGAATTACAACAGACATGGTATACAATTTGAATTCTTTGATAAAGGTTGTATAAAGAACACTAGTCCATGTAATGCTCTCAAATTCTTTTTAGGTGCAGAGAAGAAAACAGTTAACAAAAAAAGGCCTTTCATAACTCCAGTATTCCACAGGGCCTCCGTGCCCCACCAGGACCAAGTTTACACACCCCTGCCAGTCACTAAGAGAGGAAAACTCTTTGGAAATGCTCTCACCGGTGTTTATGAGGATGGAAATCTTCCTAAAGCAATTCTGGTATCACATATTTCTTCCCTGACTATCTGAAGACAAAATCCTGCTTCTTAAAAATCGCTGTTCATTTCTATCAACAGGAGAGGAAGCAGTTATTAAATCATTGGTTTAAAAATAGGAAGATAAGACAGTGAGTGCTACTTATGACAACCCACATATGGGAAAAGCTAACTTTAAAGCCACCACTTACTGTAGCGAGAAATCTTATACAAATTAATATCCCTGAGGCTTCAGGGTTAGCATCAGAGCAAAGAGTAGAACAAAAGACCATCAGAGGCACCAAAACCAGTTCAAGGTTCTCTTCATCCATCTGAGGTCTTGCCCATGCACACTGCTGGTCTAGTTCTCAACTCTGTGCTGTGGACATAGTTACAGGTGCTCCCCTTTCTTCCACGTAGGATATGCTCTCCCTTATCAACGAAGAAGGAGCAATCACTGAAGGTATCTTCAGGATATCAGCCAATGTGTCAGCATGCCAAACCCTAAAAGAAAAGCTGAATTCTGGGGAAAAGGTGAACATGAACCAGGAGTGTGTTCTCATTGTCGCATCTGTCTTAAAGGTAGGGAGAGGCCTTGCATCCTCCACACTCGGGAGTCCTCGGAGTCTGGGCAGTTGTCTCCATCGTGATTTCCCTTGAGTGACAGCAGGCATAAAGGACCACAATCTGATAGGCAGAAAGTTTCCAGACATTTCCAAAATAAACAGATTCTCCTTTTATGGTCGAAGCCTCATATGGTAGACATATTTTCATTTGCAGTAATACTTGCTTTCCTCTTTTCTGTTTATTGTTGACCATTCCAGGCCAAAAAAGGAACATTAGTGATAGTGATAATAAAATCTAACTTGAAACATTAACCACTCATATCGAAATGTAGTGTAGCTATGTAACTTTTTTTTCAACTCCTCAATATGCCTAAATGAGACACTCATTCCAAAATAATTTTAGTGTGTAAAGGGGCATTTCAGACATGCACATTCATGTCAGCTAGTGAGCATGCCTAGGTTGGTGTGTTTTGCCCCCAGTGTTCTTCTTTCTTTGTCATGCTCTACTTTATTTCTGAGAAGCAGGTGTATCTTCCTCAAAAAGCCATGTGCCCCCTCTAAAAATACCTCATTTACATATAGCTAGCAAGATCCAGTAATCTTCTTCCCCCTGGTCCCCCTCTCTGTCTCTCTGTCTCTGTGTGTCTCTCTCTGTCTCTCTCTGTCTCTCTGTCTCTCTGTCTCTCTCTCTGTCTCTCTCTCTCTCTCCCTCTCTCTCTCAACGTAGGTATCAAACCCAAGTCCTCTAACGGTGAACAGGCATTCTCGCTCACTGAGCTAACCCTGTAGCCCCACCAAGTGATTGACTTTATTCATTCCTTGTCTTTCCCTGCTCTAATTCTTATGCTTCCACTCATTCTCTCACTCCTTCTCAAGTACATGGCCTCCCTTTTTTCTTTTTTAATTAATTTTTTTTTGTTAAATTTTTTATTTACATTCAAATGTTGCCTTCATTTTCAATCACGCCCTCCCAGAGTTCTTCATCTGATTACCCCTCTCCTTTGCTTCTGAGAGGAAGCTCCCCTACCTACCTACACCCACACCAACATTCACTTCACCCCACCCTGAGTACTCCCTTTCCCTGGGGCATTAAGTCTCTACAGGATTAGGTACATCCTCTCCCACTGAGATGGCCTCAGTCTTAGTCAGGGTTTCTATTCCTGCACAAACATCATGACCAAGATGCAAGTTGGGGAGAAAAGGGTTTATTGAGCTTACACTTCCATGCTGCTGTTCCTCACGAAAGGAAGTCAGGACTGGAACTCAAGCAGGGCAGGAAGCAGGAGCTGATGCAGAGGCCATGGAGGGATGTAACTTACTGACTTGCTTCTCCTGGCTTGCTCAATTGCTTTCTTATAAAGCCCAAGACTACCAGCCCACAGATGGTACCACTCACATGGGGCCCTCAACCCTTGATCAATAATTGAGAAAATGCCTTACAGCTAGATCTCATGGAGGCATTTTCTCAACTGAAAACTCCTTTCTCTGTGATAACTTCAGCTTGTGTCAAGTTGACACACAAAACCAGCCAGTACAATTGACCCCTTGTCAACTTGACACACAAACACATCACTATTAAGCCTCAAACCTTACTTTCTTATTCATCCCCAAGATCTAAATAACTTTAAAAGTCCCACAGTCTTTGCAAATTCTTACTATTAAATTTTCAATCCCTTTAAAGATATCCAATCTCTTAAAATTCAAAGTCTTTTTACTATCACAAGTCTCTTTACTGTGGGCTCCACTAAAATACCTTCTTCCTTCAGGAGGGAAAATATATCAGGGCACAGTCACAATCAAAAGCAAAATCAAACTCCAACCGTCCAATGTCCGGGATCCACTCACGATCTTCTGGATTTTTCCAAGGTCTTGTGTCACTTCAACAGCTCTGCCTTTTGTAGCACACACTTTTGTCTTCTAAGCTCCAGATACCTGTACTCCACTGCTGCTGCTATTCTTGGTGGTCATCTCATGGTACTGGCATCTCCAAAACACTGCTGTCTTCTGCTACAACTAGGCTTTACCAACAGCCTCTCATAGGCTCTCTTCATGGTGCCAAGCCTCACCTCATTTTCATGACTCCTTCAATCCTGGGCTGTCAATTTCAACTGAGGCTGCACCTTCACCAATGGCCTTCCACAGCCTCTCACAGTGCCCAGGCCTCAGCTGCTCTTCATGACTCCTTCATGCCTTCAAAACCAGTACCACCTGGGTGACTCTTACACATTACCAAGTACTGCCACAGCACAAGGTACAACCCTGGCTATCTCTGGAACACAGCCTCTGTGCTCTCAGAAAACACTTCTTAGAAGATTTCACCCCAATGATGCTGGTCTCTTCTTAATCACCGCTAATATCTTATTAGCTCCAGCTAACCAGCATCAATAGTCCCAGCAATGCAATGGTGTTGCTTTAGTAGTTCTGGTATCTTGTTAATCACAGCTGATTTCTTCAGCCCCAGCTAACCAAAACCACAGAATCTTAAGTCAAACTAGCAATGGCCCTGATAAGAGTCTTTAATCTTCCCTCTGAAATTTCACAAGCCAGGCCTCCATCTTCTGCACTGTTCTCAACATTATCTTCCAAGCTCCTATACAACATTCCACAGGGCAGCCCAAAGTTCCAAAGTCCTTCAACAGTCCTCCCCAAAACATGATCAGGTTGTCACAGGAATACTCCACTCCTGGTACCAATTTGTCTTCGTCAGGGATTCTATTCCTGCACAAACATCATGACCAAGATGCAAGTTGGGGAGGAAAGGGTTTATTGAGCTTACACTTCCATGCTGCTGTTCATCACAAAAGGAAGTCAGAACTGGAACTCAAGCAGGTCAAGGAGCAGGAGCTGATGCAGAGGCCATGGAGGGATGTTACTTACTGGCTTGCTTCCCCTGGCTTGCTCAGCCTGCTTTCTTATAGAACCCAAGACTACCAGCCCACAAATGGTACCACTCACAAGGGGCCCTCCACCCTTGATTACTAATTGAGAAAATGCCTTACCGCTAGATCTCATGGAGGCATTTTCTCAACTGAAACTCCTTTCTCTGTGACAACTTCAGCTTGTGTCAAGTTGACACAAAACCAGCCAGTACAGCCTCTTTTTTAAAAATTGTTATTACATTCATACCTATGAATCCATAATTCTTTTTAAACAATCTGATGATTCCATTTACAGTATATGTGCTATTTCAGAGTACTGGATTTGGTACTGGATTATCAATTGGGAAGTCATCTTTCAAAAAAACTAATTTTTCCACTCTCATTTGTATTTGTATATATGTAAATCTTTGTCTAGAAATTCAGCTTCATGAAAATTTTCCCATTCCAATTGTTATTAGAGGGATGATGGCTTTGCTCAGGTATTATTTAAGTAACTATGTTTGTGAGATTATTAAGAGTGACACCTACCCATTATTTCCAGGGGACATGATCTAAAGCAGATTTTGGGATCTTCTGGTTTACAATCTCTCTTTTAAGCAATTTTCTCACATTCTAAGATTCAGGAATGTGTACACACACACACACACACACACACACACACATCCATTGGGGATGGCTACTATGAAGTTTTTGTTCACTACAATTTTGAATAGTTGTGATTTTCTGTAATGGTTTCCATATATTGCAGAGTGAACCTTCTTTAAAGTATGAGTAAAAGCTATACTATGTGTCAAAATTAGAATAGTATTTAGAATATAGTTAGAAATTATGCTTGTTCAGTGACATGGTGACAGGTCATTCTCCTTTAAGAGCCATGGTGACTTCATTGTCCCTGGATGGTTGTAAAGTTTCCTGTACTTTGTGCAGACTATAGGTCTGATTAACAACTGTTTTATTGCCTGGAAAAGGTGTCACTACTGCACACTTAGGAAGAATTTGTCATGCTAGTCATTGTTGTGGCTCACAGGTTAAGCTTTGGAGGTTAAACTGTTGTTTGCTATCCTCTGTCCTCTTTGTAGCTTGGCACCTTTAAATACTATTAAAGCTTGTCCTCAGGGAGAAGGTTTACATGTGAAACCCAGCTCACATACCCCGAGTCCTGTGTCTGAAGTGCATTGTAGCTTCAGCTATGGAAACTTATAGTCAACTTCTGTGAGTAACCAAGGGTAGTAACAACAGCGTATATACATTTTGAGAGTCTCAGACTCTGTGGAACAACTTGCAGTGTGTTTTTCCATGCCTGGTTCTGTCTTTTTTTTTTTTTTTTTTTTGGATAATCTAGGTCTATTGTAGAAAATATTGTCAGCCCAAAATTTAAATTCTTTCTGCATCACATTACACTTATATGTAATATGAAGTTACATTTTATATGTAACTTCAGGTGAATAAAAACAATAAGATTCTTTAGAGGTCGTTTGAACAACCTCAGTGTGACTTTTGCCTCACTGTCTTTCCTTCTGTATTTATTCTCTACTTCCTCCTCAATTAAAGTTGTACTTGGTCAGCTTTAAAATTTAGTTATAGAGATTTAAACAATAAACGAGTATTTCTCTTGTAATTATTTTATATTAAGACACACTTGAGGGCTTATCAAGTTCTTGTCCCCATCTTCAGTTTTTCTTTACAATTTGTCTGAAATCATGACCTCATATATGTTTCCTTCACTGTTTTGAGCTTTGTAGTCTCTTTTCAGATGCTTGACAAGCCACACCAGAACCAATTCCTCCATGTAGACACTTTAGAGAAGTCTGTCTACATGGAGGAATTTTAGTAACCTCTAACCTGGTTACTAAAACCACATTCAATTTAGGGTTCTGAAAATTAATTTCATTTAGGAAAAAATGAGTTATGATTTGAAGGGGAAGTATCACAATAAAGAAAGAATTCATATTGATGAGATCCAAAATATATTAATACTCTAATGAATGCAAACACATCTCTGGAATTAAGCATTTCTGGTATACAGTATTTTAGTCATCTATATTAAACTTTGAGAAATGCCAACAGTTGAGAAATCCTTTATAACAGACCAAGTAACATCTTTTGTAGTTGTAAAAAATGGCAGGAATTGCATCTGTGAGGTACACATCTGAAAAATGATTTGATTATATTAGAACATATAAATTAACAAACACTAAATTTTCTAAATTTTCCGTTATAATACCATATCACATTCCAAAATATTAGCCTAACCTACTAATAAATATGGTGTCAGCACCAAAACGACTTGCCTGTGAGCTGAATCTATGGAGTGACTCAACAGCAATTTTCCTTGGCACACTTTGGCCCAGAAGTCCTCAGAGATAAACATGCTGTAAAAAGCATACATGTTCAGTGACAGCAAGCAAAGATGCTAATGACCTCCCCGAACCCCTGACTATCTGAGTCAGCCACAGCTGGAGTGTTTTCTGTTTCCAAATACTGAGACACATCTGTAAAAACATGTGGAACAATGCAAACTGCCAAGGTAGATTATTATATTTAATTTATATTAATGGTATAAGAAGAGGGTAGCTGGAACTCACCCCATGCCTGGTATGTGGGTCAGCTCTACAAATATTTTCAGGATTGAATAATTACTGAAGTATTATCATAAAAGTAGGTCAGGGGCATTTCCTGAAATGTAACTGTGGGATTAGTACAAAGGGAATGATTCTTTGGACACATTATATGTGATTTGACATCTGTTTCCTGGTTTTGAATGAATAAATGTGAGAGTTCCATTAAGTTTTAATTAACAGAAATTTGGCTGGTTGTTTTACTCTTGCCCGGGTTAGGCTCTAACTTGAATTTCCATGTTTTCTCTGGTTGAGTTCTGAGACGGCAGGTACTCACTCTTATGACTACCTACGTATCCCAAAGTGTAGCATGCCCAGTTCTGTGATATTTATTTCAGAGTCACTATACAAAGACAAGCATTTCATTTCCTCCACCACTTACACAATTTTACCAGAAGCCTTTTTTTCTCAGAGAACACAATACAAGAAAGAAACCCCAGGCGCGTTCGGCCTCTGCTTATGAGCACGTTTGTGTGTTTGGATCACTTGTTTCAGAACTTTTTGGGCTAGAAACAAGAAGTCCTTGCTACCAATGAAATTACTACAGTATGTATGTTTGTCATTTGAAAGTAGGATTTGAGATGAAGTTTTGGAGTCTTCAGTGTCTGCCAGTTTGTTCAAATGTCTGCTGGAGTCACTTGGAACAGGGGAGATTTGCCTGTATTCCCAGCAGTACTCAGAATCTGCTCTTAGGTTTTGAATTTTGATGGAGAAAATAGAAGCCCCTTTAGTGGGTCTCCATGTCAGACAAGGTTCTCACTAGGGAACAGGATGAACACTGTGAAGGAAGTTGGGACTAAACTGAGTTTTACAAAGGAAATATTTCCATTAATTTCTGTTATTTATGTTTTCCACAAAAAATATTTTTTCTACATAAGGAGTTTCTTCATAATATCCAAGGAAATGTGCTAACATCTAGACTGTATGATATATGGCTTGGTGTCCTTGACCAAGGGAATGAAGAGGAGAAACTAGATGCAGTGCACAGGTAATGATAAGCTAATTGCTTGGACAACACCCACTAAAATAGTCATAAGGTTTGCTTAGAAACATTAGATTATATACCCCAGAGTTATTTACAAAAGAATTTCTAATGACACCAAATGGATTCAATTACTTACAAAGATGGAAGACATTTTGAAAAAAGAAGTATGATTTCCTTTTTTGGCAAGCATGATAGATCATGCTTGTAATCACAGCATTTGAGAAACAGAGGTATAATAATCACCAACAATTTGGGGTCAGCCTGGGCCATCTAAACTGTCAGGCTTTATTGAAAAATAAATAAATAAATAAATAAATAAATAAATAAATAAATAAATAGAAATATATCTCATGACAATAATTTTTTCTCTTTAAATTCTTAATATGAAAATTTTAACATTGTACACACTGTGAATTTATATTGCTTCAAGGGTATAAGGAACATCCAATTTATTGGTGATGTAGTTCAACTTTCTATAATATTTAACAATGAAAATCATGTCTAATTAAGAATAAATTTTCAATGAAATGTGTTTATGTACATGAAATTTTTCAATGACCTCTCTCATAACAGATAAGCTTGATACCATTGCACAATTGGTATCTTCAATATACAGGAATCTTTTAAATTTTCACAATTTACTTTGCAGTGTTCTTTTAGTTGAACTCAGTACAGAATGCCATAAGTGTTTTAGGTATGTTTATATTAAGTTATATCCAGCTAAACTTTCCTTTGTTTTAAAATTGATTTTGGCGAAGTATTTCCAGAAATATTTTCAGGGCACATTTCTCCTTTCATTGATTTTTTTTTTTTAGAGGGCAATGAATAAGATGTAAACATTTACTCTGTTGCCCTTCTTCAAATTTACCACTTCCTGAGTAAAAAATTCTTGTTTCAAAATAACTTGTCTCTGTTCAGTCTTTTGCAGCAGCTGCCCTACCCAAATGTCATTCTCTTGAGAGAATTTTTCAACATGTTACACAACATAGAAAGAAATTCAGCAGTTAATCAGATGTCAGTTTATAGTTTATCTGTTTGCTTGGGCCTATGTATCCTATGTCTACCTAATTCCTGCAACTCTGGATTAGCAAATGATATCTCCAATGAGGTAAGGAGACACATATTTTATGCCTAAGGTAGCCAAGTCTTCACAGTGAGACAGAAATACAAAACAATTTTTTTGAGAGTCACTGGGTTTGCTGTTGTTGTTTGTTCTTTTTTTAAAAAAATAAATACACCTTTGAATTATATTCTTCTGGAGAAACATAATAATTTGTGAGATTTGAGTGAGTGGATCGTCAGTGGATTGTCAGCTATGCATGTTACAAATGAAACCAAATTTAGTCAAATTGACAATAAATAGTAGCTATCACAATGGAAACACTGGAAAGCATCCTCTTATAGTGTACTGAACTGCCGTGATTGCAGTTTTTGCATCTGATCTCAAGATAGTTTTTTAAATTTCTGATGGAAAACTCTCTATTTTATGACAGCTGACTTTTTTTTCAGAATTTTGAACTATACAATTCTAACCTCCAAGCCTCATATATATAATGGGATTTACAAGCACACAAAGTGACATAGACTCCACGTGTTTTTCCCTTTTGTCACAGATTTCCCTTGTAAAATTTCTCATTGAAAACAGTCTGAAAATATTTGAGGAAGACATGGATTTATGTTATGATGCGAGCTCAGTGCATTGTCCTGATGTAGAAAAGGCATCATGTTCCCTAAACAATATAAATTACTTTGGTGAGATGAAGGAAAAGGGATATCAAGACAACCACTGTCGAAGTGGGAGGACATGCCCTACAGACAACGATTCAGTGCTTATGAGTCCAGCTGCTCCTCTTCACAATGAGGGGACTATAGGTAGGTAAAGATATTCTATAGACATACTTTAAAAGTTAGAATCACTTAGCACCCAAAGTCACTATTTACAATAAGCAGAGATGTGACATTTACTAAAACCATTGTGAAGTCTACCCTAACCTATTCATGACAGATGTTCTTCTGTTAGAAACTGCCTGTAAATTTTTATTCCCTCCTTCCAGTGGTCTTGAGTATATGCAAAAGGTAAATCCCCAAAGTACCAAATAAAGTTAAGCATATGTGGAAAAATGCCACTTATTTTGATATTTTGATTCCCATGTTAATTTTTATAATAAAATAACAACTCAATTTTGCAAAAAACTATTTTTTTTGAGATACAGTTTCTTTATATATAACAATGCTGGCTGTCCTAGAACTTGCTTTGTATATGAGGCTGACCTTGAACTTGCAGAGATATGCCTGCCTCTGCCTCTCTAGTGATGGGATAAAAGGCATGCACCACCATGACTGTCTCTTTTAAAAGTCTAACTATAGCATAATACAACCATAGTGAAGAGGTAGACATGACAATATGTGGCACTCTCATGTGGAAGAAGCCAAAGGCTATCAGGCAAGATGAGTGGTAAGTGAGATAGAGCTGTTAGATTATAATTGCCCATGGCTGTTCAGTCAGAAATCACACTATATAACTGCTTCACTTTAATACCTTTATGCATAGCTTTGAACACAAACATAAGAATTTACTGATTAGACCTAGAAATATAGCCCATATGCAACTAAGTATCAAGTGGCACACAATGCAGTGGGCAGTGTATTTTAGACAGCACTATATAGGAATGGCACTATAAGAACTGAATCTGAATTAGATCTGGCCTCTTGCTTTACTTATGTTCAGAATTTCAGGGAGAATAATTAGTAAATACAAAAAAGATCATTAACAAATCCCTCAATATCATAAATGTTATAATATCAAGTTGATGAAATGTGATGATTGAGTTCAACTACCACATATAAGGATTTTACTTCTTTCTTAGATTCTGAGAAACCTGTCAAAAAATCTTTTATAAAACCAATGTTTACCTGTGGCTCTACTACCAGCCATGACAATGTGTATATAACCCCATTCCCATCAGCACCAAAGAAGGGACACCTCTTTGGAAAAGCTCTCACCAGTGTCTGTAAGGATGGTAGTCTGCCTGCTCCAATTTTGGTGAGTGCCATTTTGGTTTTCTATAGCTTTCACGCACCATATAATTTCTGTGGATCCTGCATTCTCACTCAATTATGTTACCAAGTTGATGAATGCTTAGATACCCTACAAATAAGGGTGAGATCATTTGAAAACAGTGACTTAAAGAAATAATATTGCACTGAAGTTTGATTCATGTATTCCAAGAATGTTGAAAACAAAACAAAAATTATTGCCACATCCTTCACTGATTTCAGCATCAACCCAAACCCACCAGTTTGAGGAGGAAATGGATCTATGGATATGGCCTTCTCTGTCTCTTACCCTAACCTTTTCCAGCTTCTTTCATGATCCCATTTTATTCTGAGGTCTCCCTTAATATCATTGCCTCTAAGATTATTAAATCTCATAATTCAAAATATATTGTACTTTGTTTTAAATTATCAAAGAATCAGTCATAATCATTGTTCTCTTCTAGATAGAAGTACTTGCATCTGAATAGAGCATGTTTGAAGGCCAACTAATATGTTTTGAGTTTTTTAATTAAATAAGCTACTAAGTTGCCATTGAAAATACATATTTACTGTTCAGCAAACACTTCAACACTAAACCTTGTATCAGGAACTTTTCTGCATATGAACATATTTATCCTATCAGATACCTGATAATTACTGCCCACAACCTGAAGTTTTTACAGCAAACTTTTCTGGTAATCATAATTGTATCATCCAAACTTTGCAAATAGAAAAAAATCCTCATTAAGTTTGTGAATGGTAGTCATTTTTACATAGTGAAACAATGAAGAAGGAATTGAAATTCTCTTGGATTCTTGACTACCACAGTATTTTTTGACACTGGAAGTTGAAAATAAGAATTCAGAGAACAAGAAAATTAAAGAAGCTTTGAAAAATGAAATGAAATGAAGGTAGGAAGAAATGAAAGAAGGAAGAAAAGAAGGAAGGGAAGTATGGAGGGAGAGAGAGAGGAAGAGAGGGATGGAGGGATAGAGGGAGGGAGGGAAGTTTAATGAGAAAAAAGCTTCTAGAGAACACATTAAAATAAAACAAACCAACCAACCAAAAATCCCTCCAGTGCTTGAAATTGGATTAGAAGAGAAAATATATTTAGAAGATTTAAAAAATTCAATCTCCTACATTCATTCCTCCCAGTTTTATCTCTGTAGCCATGTTTGCCAATGCTCTGAGTGGATATGCAGTGATTGTCCCTTGTCTTCTCCCATACAGGATATGCTCTCTATCATTGATGAAAAAGGACCAGACACAGAGAGAATATTCAGAACATTAGCTAATAAATCATACCTCGCCTTAAAAGAAAAGCTTGACTCTGCAGAGGAAATGAACTTGAGAGAGGAATCTGTTTACACTGTAGCATCTGTTTTAAAGGTAGAGAAGGATTTAGCATCACCCATTCACAGCAGTAACAAGGAATTACAATTCAGTAATTTACTTCCTTGAGATAAACTGATAATGATGGCCCAAGGATAAGAGACATGGTAGATAAAAGTCTGACAAGGTGTGTGAATCATCATAATGGCAGAGTTGATGACCTGCTATGAGAAGTTAACATCTCCATATGTCAAATGCACTCTGGTTTGTCATTATACCGACTACTCCATTGATTTCACATTTGACCACACTGTATGGCATAATAAGAAAACAAATAATAGCAGTGGCAAAAGTTGATTTATAAACACATTTCATAAATTATACTTACCAAAGAAAAATATTCTTCATAAATAACAACTAAACAAACTAACAACTAACAAAATGGCTAGTCTATCTCTTACATTTAATAGGCTCACAGAGAGTTAGGCATTGCCATTTATCTAGTATGTAAACTATCTTGTTTTCTTTCTCTACCAAAAAAAGTTTCACATCTCCCAGATGTTTCTTTGTAATTCCACATTTATATCCAAGAATTAGCCTGATCTGCTGATGAATAGTGTACCATGTTGAACATTAATGGGGCTGTCTATAAACAATGGATAAAATTCAAATAGCTTCTTTGCTTTTTAAATTCTGCCATTTTCTGAGTTCAACTCTCAGTAGATTCTGGAGGAGTGGCCCCAGATATCAAGGGAAGAGATAGTGGTCTGTGGTCGGACAGTAGGCAAGCTTAAGAACATTAGATAAAGGTACCACTTGATACTTCCTTGACCCTAGTTGCCAAGTGTGGTTTACTCTCCCTGACAGAAGACTAGTACCACATTATGGGAAAGATAAATGACTACCAAGGTAGCCCCATGCTCACATAGCACTTAAAATTATAAGACCACTTGGGATTTTCCCAAGTTTCTCATTTCTCGATTCTTGTTAACTCAAACTATGCTTGACCCTTTACAACTCAGAAAACACTGTAATGGAGTTAACTTCGAATGAAATATAAAATTTAAAAGTGACTCAGGTATTTCCAGAACTAGTTAAGACTGAACTATTTGCCTATTTGTGGTCATTTATCAAGAAAAGAGAATATATGCATTTTAAGCTACATAAGGTAATTTGTTATCTTGTGGTTTTTCTTGTCAAAATTGAGATTTCCTCATATTTCTTATCTATCTATCTATCTATCTATCTATCTATCTATCTATCTATCTATGTATCTATCTATCTAAATACCTACCTACCTATCTATCTATATATCTACCTACCTGTTGATTTGTCTATCTTTAAAGCCCATTCTAGCTTCTAACCTAAGGC
Organism: Uromys caudimaculatus; assembly: GCA_028551405.1. Taxonomy (NCBI): domain Eukaryota; kingdom Metazoa; phylum Chordata; class Mammalia; order Rodentia; family Muridae; genus Uromys; species Uromys caudimaculatus. The sequence goes on along the minus strand of CM052704.1, from coordinate 95,732,266 downwards.
TAAATTGCATCACTCTGATTTCTGAGATTCAAGGTGTGTACTACCATGCCTACCTATGCCTCACACATATCAGTGTGCCTACTCTTTTAAAATCTCTGAGCATATGTGATAAAACATGAGGTTTGGAAGGAGCAAAATACAGGGATTTAGCTATTCATCAAATAATGTGCTACTTACAATGTAAAGTGCTGAATTCTTATACAGTTAAGGGAATGTGAAACTGTGAGAGCTTTTCACATGGAACCTGGGAGCTCAAATCAGGAGGCTCAGCCCTTCTCCATTGTATCTGTGAGCAAGGGTGCACATGCGTATTAGAAATTTACTCAACTAGGAATTCAAACCTAGTCAACAAACGATAGAATCAGGATAATGTATTCTCTGGCCCTACTTATTTTTAGTAGCTGCTTATGTCCAGGTAAAGTCCTTTGAACTAAAAGTAAGTTCATTTTATTGCCACCATGTCCAGAACTCTGTTTCTTTGACTCTAGTTCTTGGTGAGAAAATCTATAGCTTATGGGTCCTTTGGTAAGTTGACTTTGAGGTGAGATTCTAGTTGGTGTCAGGCAGGGAATAGCTTAAGAAATTACATTTAAACTGATATTCTTCAATAAAAAATGATTCCCAGTAATTTCTTCAAAATATATTGACAATTACATTTTTATATATGTAAGGAATTTATTAGGAATATCCAAGGAAGCTTACTTTGTTCTAATCTGTATGGAAAGTGGCTTGATGTCCCTGATCAAGAATCCCATGATCAAAAGATTTCTGCTATCCAAAGGTAATGATACATTAATCACTTGGATAATAACAAACAAATATGGGAGTAATATGTTCTGGGGTGAGTATTAGCTTGTATTTACAGTATTATACACTGAAGTCATGACCAGTGACAGGAGCCTTCTTTTGCTCACATGTGTAAAGTTACTTTATAAACAGATTCTTTTGTCAGGCATTCCTTGTGTCTTGTTTCATGCCTTTAGTCTCACCACGAGGGAGCCTTCAACTTTATAATAGTCATGGTTTGGAAGATAGGCTCAGTTGTATAGTAGGGTCCAGCCCAGCCTGGAATATAATCTAAATTCCCCTATGGGACAAATTAAATTCAATTTTTTCAGCCATTAAAAGCTAGAGACATCAGGTCAGGTTCAGCTTTGATCTCTATGTCCTCTACACTACTCCACAGAATGATTTCTTAGGTAAAAGAGGAACTTTGACCTCCCATTAGTAGCCAGGACACCAGCATATTTTCCTTATTTGTAAAAACAGCTTTTATAAGTGCATGGCTTGTTCATCAGTGTGCTTCCAGCCTAGGAATTCTAGAATGCCAATGGATTGATACAATGTGCTTATATTAAATTATTTATTTTAAATATGTCTCTGTGGTGACTAGAGACGGTTTAACAGCTCTGGCTGCTCTTCCTGATGACTGTGCATCTATTCTCACTATCCATATGTTGGCTTGCAAGTGTCAGACATCAAAACTCCAGTTCCAGGGGACCTGACATACTCTCCTGGGCTCTCTGGGCACCAGGCACATGTAGTGTACATATATACATACATACATACATAATTTTTAAAAATTTCCCAGTATACCATACATTGAATTGATTTGTGGGAAATATTTTAGGCAATATTGTAATGATATTCTTGATTTCTTGTGAATTTAGGTACTATGAGCTGGTCTACAAAAATGTTACCCATTTCTTTTTCTTTGTATTTCAGATCTAATAGAATCAATACCTGTAAAACAGACAAACATAATATCCTCACTTTTTCTGTTTAGTCTTTTAAAACAGATGCCAAAACCAAATCTACTCCTTTTGAGACACCTCCTAAGTGTGCTACACAAGATTAAAAGTCACTCTTCCATTAATCACGTGACTGCTTATGCTTTATCAGTTCGCATAGCTCCAAATATGCTTTGTAATCCTACTCTCTTCAACTCAGGGTTCGGGAATGATATCGCAAAAAAGGCAAGTGGACCTCTTGTTTTCTTCCTTTGGGAAAAGAAACTTGGCATACAGAAACTGAGGACACCTTTGACAGATCATTACTGGTGGTACAGTCCTCTCGAGGGGATGAGGCACAGATCTATTTCAGGGGGGTTGGAAGAGAGTTTGTTAATATGAATTGGAAGTAAGTGATTTATTCCATTCTTAATTGGGTTTGAGATTTGAACTTGTATGAACTTGTATCTTAGACATGAATGAGAGATGATAAAAGAGATGAGTGCTGGAGTTCAACAAAGTAATATCTGGTTCTGTATCAAAACGTGGAATGAGATACAGACTTGGACAATATCTCAGGGTGATTTTTTTATATCTATCTTAGATGTTGCCATTATTCCCAGCTACTGTTGTCTTCAGTCACTTGCTGTGTGGGTTGATCATATGGGCACCAAGGCTCCATATACAATATATTCTGTGTACAGTTTATAGCTCAAGAAAATCCTTGTCTCCCAGCTCCTAGTGTCAGGCAAGCTTTCAACTCTATAACAACATACCTGTAGGAATCCACTTGCACAAATGAAACATTATTACATCCTGTTCTACATGCTCAATGAAAGTTTGCATATTCTAACCTTACCTAGTGTCTGTAGATGCCAACATAAAGCTGTAAATTTATATGTAGATGAGTGTATGTGCGTGTGTGTGTGTGCGCGCGTGCATGTGTAGTGGCTCTTCACCATTACATCCATATTTCTAGCACCAAAATGCTTATTTTAATTTGTGTAAAGAATGAATGAAATGTTTATTTTCTTACTTTAAAATTAGTTTTATGTTATCTACATGTACATTTCTGCACCATTTGTATTCTTATGCTCATGACACTACAACATAGAATTGAATCTTATGAAATTGAAGGTACAGATTGTGTTCCACTATATGGGTGCTGAGAACCAAGCTGGATCCTCTGTAGTAGCTGCTAATGACCCTAAGAGCTAAGCTAGCAAAAAAGCATATATCAATTTGCTGTATTGATATTTCTAATTTATTATTGATATGGCTTCTTAATTTAGAGCTAGAAAAATACTTTTCAAAGTGGCTGAAAATTTCTGTGAGAACAAACATATTCCTCGTATATGGAGAAAGCAAAATTAGAGAGGGGAAAGATGTCATCTGATGTTCTCTTCATGGTCACAGCCGCATTATCCATTCACCTCATAGTAAGGTTGACCTCTGAAAGCTTAGTTCTCAGTACACCTTAAGACTGTAAGGTTGAAAGACTAAGTAACTAAGATAAAAACCTCCTGAGAAAAAAACAGAATGAACAAAGAAGTCATGATAGGTTTCAAAGAAGAAAGGGTACAAAGTTATATATAAAATAAGCCTAGTTATAGGAAGAGTTCTGGGTACTTAATATCGCCAAAATATGTTGGACTAAATTCACAAAGAAGCTAATAATAAAAAAGTTTAATAAATTATCCAATATTTTCTCAGGCATTTTGTGTCAAAATGCTGACAAAATAGTTCTAAGGAAGCAAATGTGTATTTTAGCTAGTAAGTTCCAAAGACGAGGCTCAGAGGAAGGGAAACCGTGTAATATCACACACAATGGGACAGTGTGGCTTAGGAATGCCTTAGTCACATGGACTCTAAGTGGCCTGGGCCTATGCATACACTCCTCTTTTAAATCGTCACATATCAATATACCGGGCAATCTAAAATTTCTACCTGAATCAAGCTACACGTTTAGTTCAATCTCAACAATCAAATCAGCTTTCTCACTATTCACAGTTTTAATAATTCATTCACCATGGACAATTTTATTCAAATACAAACATATTGTTTATATGTTCAGGAATGAAAACCAAGTATTTAAAACATCCTTAAATATTTGCATATGAAATAAGGCAATAACTGAGTGTGGTTTTCTGGAGAATCATTTATTCCTTACCTTGTAAAAGGTAAAATGAAAATATAAAGTCAGTTGTATCCTGGATTGAAATATAGTGTATTAAGTTTACTTAATCCCACTATCTCAATTTTAAAAAATAGCACTGTTACTCAACTTAGCACAATTTTTAGTTTGCTACTATTACAGTGCAAAAACACCAATGAAAAGCAACTTTTGGAGAAAAATGTTATGGACAATTATTGAGGGCCCAACCTGAAGCAGGGCAGGAACCTGGGAGCAAGAACAGAAGCAGAAGCCATGTAACCATGTTGCTTACTGTCTTGTACCTCATATCTTTCTTAGCCTGGCTCCCTCTCCCTCTCCCTCTCCCTCTCCCTCTCCTCTCCCTCTCCCTCTTCCTCTTCCTCTCCCTCTCCCTGTCCTCCCTCACCCCCTCTCTCTCTTTCTCTCCTCTCTCTCCATATATACACACACACACACACACACTCACACACACACACACACACACACACACACACACACATATATATATATATATATATATATATATATATATATATATATATATATATATGTATGTATGTATATATATCTCCAAAACCAATGACTCAGGGTTGGCCCCATCCTACTGATCTGGGCACTACAAATTAATTCAATCAAGACAATATCCCACAGACTTCTCTAACCTTCAGGCCAAAATTATAGAGGCATTTTCTTTTCTCAATTCAGATTTATTCTTCTCAGATACTTCTGTGATTTGATACTTCTGGCACAAACATGTCTTGTCTTAACTACTTTCCTATTGCTTTGTATAATACCATGACCAAGGCAATTTACAGAAGCAAGTGTTTATCTGGGGTTTAAAGATCCAGACCAATTAGTGTCCTTCACAACCACAGCAAAGGAACATGGCTGCAGGCAGTTAGGGCAACTGATCCAGGAAGCTGAAAGCTGAAGACTCTTATGGACACCAAACATGAAGCAGAAATAGTACCCTGGAAATGGTCCATGGCTTTTAAAAATCTAAATTGCAGCCAAAGACTTACTTCCTCCAGGAAGGCCAAACCACTTGAGCCACTCAATGGTGTCAAGAACAGAGTACGAATCATTGAAATGCCAATGATAAGAGAAGTCGCCTATTCAAGCCTCTGCAGCTAAACTCCCCCTACCTTTGATCTCCATAAATTGAAAACCCAAAGAATAAAGAAGATATTTGTAATATCACTAATACAATTCATTCACAGTACAACTTGGCAACATATCAGTTCTGAAATGTCAGTTTTCTTCCTAATAATGCCTTTATCATTGCAATATGCATGCAGCTTTAACAAACTATTTTAGGAAGATGCAGAAACATCCACAATCTCTATTCCAGACAGAGACCTCTGTAACAGCAGCATATTTGCCTTCATGAAGCAAAAAGAGATGGAAGCCTGTTGCTAGCAGTTCCCAGCATTACCTACTCCTTTTATTCAATCCGGGGCATGCAGAGGTAGAACTGTGGGCACGTTAACATCTCACTTAGCCTCTGTAGAAACACCCACACTGACAGACCTGGTGGGGCGCATGAACACGTGTGTGCCTGTGCGTGTGTGTGTGTGCATTAGCATGTGTGTGTGCGTGTGCGTGTGTGTGCGTGTGTGTGTGTGCGCGTGCACGCAAGAAAAATTAAAATTTAGGTTAACAATAAAATTTTTCCAGGGACGATGTGCATGTCTCCCCTCCTCTTGCAGGGGAACTAAATTGGTCCCCTATCATCCGATTCTGGTGGTCTACAAATGCCTGAGAACTCTGTCTAGGCATCTGACTACTTTTATTAGTTCAAACAGTCATAAGCACTCACATGGGTATAAGCCTACACACACACACACACACACACACACACACACACACACACACACACACACTTTTACTTTTACAAATTAAACATGAAATATGAGTAATTGCAGTGAGAATATTGAGACCTTTCTGTTTTATTGTAATATTTTTCAATGAGAGCATATTTAAATACACCCTTAAAATGCATTTAGTCACTTCAGAGGCTCATATCTTTTTATAGTAACTGCTGTTTTCTCATTACTCTTGATTTCAAATTTTTCCTCATTTCAAAAGTCTAATATCAAATATGATTGTAAACTATATGAAATGACAAGGCTTTCTGCTTTTGCTTGGGGTGTTACAGATTTCTATTGTAGAAATTCTCATTGAAAGCTTTCTGGAGATATTTGGAGAAGATGCCATTGTGTTTTATGGAGAGATTCCAAAGAGTTGCAGTGACATAGAAAAAGCTTTAGGTTCCTTGAATAACGTTGCTGAGTCCAATAAAACAAGGAATGCCAGAGGTGACAGTAGAGGCAACTGTCATAGTGAAAATACGCATCCCCCAGAAAAACTATGACGAGAGTCTATCTGCTTCTCCTTAGGAAGAAGATCTCACAGGTAATGGAAGTTTTTAAGTAGTAATCAAATTAATGGAAGGATGAACCATTCCCCAATTTAAGAAAGTTGTAACATCACAGCAGCACTGGGGCACAACATGATATGAAAACATTGGAGGAGTTTTAAAAAATACTTTAATTGAATTACATAAAAATTCATACGTACACATATATAGATATAGACAATTATACACCTATAGGCATATGAATATTTAGATATATACATATGTGTATATGACAGATGTATTCCTACTTTAGCCCCTATAAGGCTACCAGAATATTGTCTACTATTATTTCTTAACTTTCTTCCCTCTGGTTCAAGAGCCATGAAAGATATCTCAGATAATAAAATTATTATTTTTTAAAAAAATCACTTAGAAACAATGATTTACCAATGGTCTCTCCACAAAACCCATCAACCGTTCTGCAAGATAAAGCCCTATGCCACTATCTACAAACCACACTATCTTTGTGCCACGATATTGTTGGTTTAATTTCATATGAAAGATGAATTTTATCAAACGCTTAGCATTTGTGTAAGTATTAGATGGTGCAGAATCCGCTACAATGAACACATTAAGGATGAAAAAGAGGCCAGAACATCCATGAGTCAAAAATTAACACCATTTAGGGGTGTGTATAGCGTTAACACAAATATCTCACTGTGCAGAGTGTGGATATGATTCATAGTTGACTTTTCTTGGTTTGATATATAGGAAAACACATTTTATCTAAACTGAGAGGAATCTATAACTTGAGGATATTTATATCAAAATAACATCTATGTTTTGCTATGAAAACAGAGCAACCTCCTCATCTATTACCTTTTCTACAGAAATGACTGCAGAAGGAGGGTGACAGCAGCATCTGGATTGGCCAAACAGCTTCTGGATGGAGAAGTTTTTCTCAGCAACTAAATACTTGAATCCCCAGGACTACATTGAATTTCTCTTTCTCCTTCACTTTATTGATTATTCCACTAAAAACCCTTTTTTATAACATGTTTTACCAGCATTAGAAGGAATTTGTTTGGATTTTCTGCTTCTGTCCAGAAATGAGAATCCCTCCCCCAAATAACATGCTACTATCAACCAATAGAGGCATCCAAGGTGATTCTGTTCTCTTAGACTGTGGACTTGAGCCTGAAGTAAGCACCTCTCAAGCCCCAGCTCATTCCTTCTGAATGTGTCGTGTTCCCTCCTACTTACCCATACCTCAGAAAACCTTATTAATAAACAGTACTTCCGTTTCTCCATTTTATCATATTCTATTAATGACAAATAATAGTCTTCACCTACATTTATTATGTTTTATGTTCTAAAGTATGAATAGTTTGTGATAATGTCACTCCATAATTTGATTGCTTAGATGTCAATGTGCCTTATTCGTGATTGTCCTTGGAGAATAGCATTTCGCAGTCTTCTCCTCTACCTGGCTTACTTGGGGAACTGGAGCCACTTTACAGATCCACTGGGATCACTTTGAGTATTTTCTTCAAAACTCCCCTCAGAATGACCTAGCAATTTCTTCTCATCAAATGTAAGTTAGAGATTTCCTGATGAAATTCTTCGAGTCTAGCCATGAAATAGTTTAATGGCTAAGAACCAACTAATTAGGTGTACAATAAAGACAGCCTCACTCCTGTAATTTTTATTTTTTATTTGCTTTAAAAGTAACATTTCAATAAACAATCTTCCAGTTATATTTTCCAATTTCCAAATAACAAAGCTCTTTATAAATTTGGGGAGTTTATTATAGAAATAGATTAATTTCTAATTATGGCATACCAAAATTTTCTGTAAGTGTATTACCATAGAGTCTGATTCCAATGAAGAGATAGGTATGCTTTTACATGGGATTGAGTTATTGAGAAGAAAAATGTGCTTGCAAGAATGTAATGAATACATAAACTCTGTCAATCAAGTGGGAAGTACAGATAAGAACTGCACTTCTAACATTGCAAGACTCAAGGAAGGGTGTTACCCACAGTGAAAGGCTACAGTGCCTATAGTAGTTCAGAGGTTACTTTACAAAGTATAGCTACAGTTCGTGCTATAATTTCTGCCTGAGGGGAAGGAAGCTAAGGACTCAGTAGCACAGAGTCTAGATTGGCCATGCATAAAATATAGGAATTCATTTAAACTTCCAAGAAATCATTGAGACAGATACCATAGAAAAAATGAATTAAAAAACTATAAACAGGCAATTTGAAATACAACTACACAATAAGCACTAACATCCTCAACACTCTGATGAATAGAATATAATTTTGTTTCTCATGGGTCAATTTTTATTGGATGTTTTTATTTACATTTCAAATTTTATCCCCTTTCTCGGTTTCCCCTCTGCAAAAACCCTATCTCATAACCCCTCCCTCTGCTTCTAAGAGAGTGCTCTCCCACCCACAGACCCACTCCCACCTCATTGCCCTGATATTCTCCTACACTGGGGCATTGAGCCTTCACAGGACCAAGGGCCTTTCCTCCCACTGATGCTAGATAAGGCCATCCTCTGCTACATATGCAGCTGGAGCCATGGGTCCCTCCATGTGTACTCTTTAGTTAGTAGTTTAGTCCCTGGGAGCTCTGGGGTGTCTGGTTGGTTGATATTGTTCTTCCTGTGGGGTTGCAAACCTCTTCATCTCCTTCAGTCCTTTCTCTAACTCCTCCATTGGGGATCCTGTGCTCAGTCCAATGGTTGACTGTGAGCATATGCCTCTATTTGTCAGGCTGTGGCAAAGCTGCTCAGGAGACAGCTATATCAGGCTTCTGTCAGCATGTACTTCTTGGCATCCACAATAGTGTCTTGGTTTGGTGTCTGTATATGGGATGGATCCCCAAGTGGGGCAGTCTCTGTATGGCTTTTCCTTCAGTCTCTGCTCCACACTTTGTCCCCATATTTTATTTAGACTGGAGCAATTCTGGGTTAGAAATTTGGAGATGAGTAGGAGGCACCATCCTTCAACCAGGGGACCTTGCCTAACCTCTGCATATTGTCTCTACAGGTTCTCTCTCCCCTTTGTTGGGCATTCAGCTAATCTCATCCCCTTTGGGTCCTGGGAACCTCTTGCTTTCCTGGCATCTGGGACTTTCTGGTGGCTACCCCCAGTTCCCCATCCCCCATGGCTACACACCTCTGTTCAATTTCCTGACCCTCTGTATGTCATTCCTGACTCCTCCCATACATGATCCTTCTCTCCTTTTTTCCCTCTCCTCCTTTCCTCCCCCGAAGTCCCTCCCACCCTCTACCTCCTGTAATTCTTTTGTTGCCCCGTCTACATAGGACTGAAGCATCCACTTTGGTCTTCCTTCCTCTTAAGCTTCATATGGTTTGTGAGTTGTATCATGGATATACCAAGCTTTATGCCTAATGTCCACTTAGCAGTGAGTACATACTATGTTCTTTTATGACTGGGTTACCTCACTCAGGATGATATTTTCAAGTTCCATCCATTTACCCGCGAATTTCATGAAGTCATTGCTTTTAATAGCTGAGTAGTACTCCATTGTACCACATTTTCTGTACCCATTCCTCTGATGAGGGACATCTGGGTTGTTTCCAGCTTCTGGCTATTATAAATATGGCTGCTATGAACATAGTGGAGCATGTGTCTTTATTACATGTTGGAGCATCTTCTGAGTATATGCCCAGGAGTGGTATAGCTGGGACTCCTGTACATTTTAGCAATGCTTATTTTTCATTTCTTTTCCTATTGGTGTGAAAAGATACCTTAGCACATTATTTACATGAGAAAAGTGTCTTTCTGTCTTTCTCAGTTTTAGAGAGCTCAGAGAATCTTTGTGAGGCAGTTCTGAAGATAGACACTAGCTAGTCAAGTGCTTAAGTAATCATGAAGCAGAGACAATGAATGCTAATACTCTGTGAGCTTTCTCCTTTTATTACATTTCAAGTATCATGCATAAAGAATATAGTACAGCCCAATTCTGGTGTGAGTTTTTCTACCTCGAAAACCTAATCTAAATAATTCCACAAAAGTATGGACAGAGTCTAATATAATTAAAATAATAGCTCAGAGCTGTACTTAGAATCATGTGTCTCAGATGATTGCATATAAAACTCCCAATAACACTCTAAATGTATCATTACACAGGATGAGCTTAGAACAAAATTTAAGACTATACACAAGGGCCTGAAAAGATGGTTCAACATCTAAAGCAATTGAGATATAAGCTTTGCGACATGAATTCAGATCTTCCAAACTCACATTAAAAACAAATCAAAACTGGGCATTGTATCCCAAGCATCTCTAAACTAGAAGCTTTTGCCATGATGAGTGTTGGATACAAAGGACTCAGTAATAGATTCTTGGGCAGATATTCCTCTAATGTTGATAAGTAGTGAACAAGAGACTCAGTCTCAGAAAAGAGGGGAGGCAAAGACCAACAGCTAATGCTGTCCTCTAACCTAAATTAGCTCCAACCTTCATATATGTCCCAAGAATGCTGCATGCATGAACACCCAAATACACACACCATATACATTCACAGACACATCATACACATTCACGTATACACATACACAGCGACACCGTTTATCCTCACAAACACGTATAAGTGCTTTGCATATTTGTTGCAGCTCTCTTCATAAACTGATTCCTTAATCTCAACATAAAGAATTTCTTATGATTTGTCTTCCTAGAAGAGGCCCGGAATACAAATGTGAAATATTGAAAATGTATAGAAACCTCCAATAAAGAAAATTATATTTTCTACATTAATTATTCCACTGATAGTCATGAATTCCCATTAATATTGTTCAAAATGTTGTTTTCATTCATTATAATTTAAAATTTTTCTGTAAATATAATTTTATCACTTTTCCCCCCCTTTCCTGCCTCCATTCCATGCCTCATACTCTTGGACATTGTTACATATGGATGTGCATATGTGTGTGTGTGTTTGTATGCACAAATATAAAAATACAACATGCTGTGTCCATTTTTGTCTTTGTGTATATGGTTGCATGTCTAAAAGCTCTGTATTGGACAATAAATAGGTGGATTCTCCCTAGAAGAGACTGATTCTTCTAACAATTATTAGTTGCCTGTAGTTCTTTGTCTAGGGTGGGACCACATGAGGTTTTAGTTTTGCATATTCATTTGTATTTTGATATTGTCATCCTTGTGGTCTTGCACCCATTTCTATGAAGAAATGGATGTCCCACACACAGCAGGCTTCCAGGAACACCAGCTCTTACGGTCTTTCCAAGCGCTCATCTCAAATGTTCCCTGAGATACAGACAAAGGAGGTGCAATGTAAATGTAGCCATTGGTGCTGGATTCCCCACAACCCACTGGCCTTTTCATCATATCCACTCTGGGTTTCCTTGGTAAATGTGATGCTTGCACCTCTCTGTGACTATAAGGATCTAGTAAAGTACTGGTAGATTTTTTTTTTAAAGACTTATGACCTCACTATCTACACAAAGGTAACTAGATTTCCAGCACCACACGTTTTCATTCCTGTTGAATAAAAACTTTCTAATGGTTAGTCAAGATATTTCTTGTTCAAATGTAGATGTCTGCTGTAGCCCTTGGTTTCCTCTCAGCATTGAGGGTAGGTCCCCTTTGCTGAAGAAATAAGCATGTCAGGATTAAAATGATTCTACTTCTGACTTGAAAGCCTCTCTCTGAAAATTGAGTTTCTATGGTATCATACAATAGTATGCAAGCTGCCATTTTAGGGAAGCAATTAAAAGCCCTACATACTCATAACAATAACCAAAATGGTAAGGTATCATTGTAGGCAGCATATGCAGTAAGTAACACTCACAGTAACCAACAGTTGTCGGAATAGACTTTAATTCATTTTCATAAACTACAAAATTTACCATAGTACTCAATATCTGGACCACCTTATGTAAACTGCTCCGTCTTTTTTCCTCCAAACCAAAAATTGTTCTGAAGCATCCCCATAGTTTATTTTATGCCTTGTTATTATACTTTAGTATTGTCCTACACACGTTCATTTTCTTATCTAGGTCAGAGATTTCACTCCTCTCTGATGAGAAAAAATCAATTTCCTAATTTAGAAGCTTTAGTTTTCCACTTACTATGTTTTGAAGTAGCATAATCAACTACTATCTATAATGGCAAGAAATGAAAATTTCTCAAAAAATGTATGCCTTTTAAAGTGCATACCATACTGAGTCCGGTGATGAAATCTTCACTAGTTATTACCTTCTCTCTTCAATTATAATAAGTATTTGATACTGCAAACATTAGTGACATGTGACCTATTGCGTTACCAAGGCTTTCTGTGTTCATCTTTGCTCAAGCTCAAGGTACCCTCATTTAATAACAGTAACAACATCAGAAGTTGTTACTTCTGATGACAAACCATAAATGCTAAAGAAAGGCAGGAAGTGCTTCCTTTAGGTGTTAGAGTCCAGTATTATGTTGCCAAAGAAATATATGAGGTTGAGCTAAGATATATTTCACAGAGATAATTGCCCTATTGTCATCACTATGGTTGCTGTATTCGTTACATTATTTGTGGTTGGGATAAAATAATGTCATGAGCATGTCAGAAAGTTAAGGTTGTTTTGCTCACTTTGGAAGCTACAGCCCTTTCTGCTAGAAAGTTCTGGCCAGGAGAGCTTGAAGTTCTCTGCTAACCTAGTAACAGACAGGGAGCAGTAAGATTTATACTTTATTTAATTTGTTTTTTCCTTTACAGTCTGAAATCAGGCCACAAGATGTGATCTCACATTTAGTGTAGATATTCCTACTTCAATCTTTGCCCTGGTCTTTTGCTAGGATGAGCAGTAGACACAATAAAAACTATGCATCTACCAACCTATTAACAACCAGGAGCTCCCACCCCATGGCGCTTCACGAACTTGTGTTAGCAGCGGAGAAACTTTCTCGTTTATGTCCCTCAAGCTTAATTTCTATTCATTTTCACTAGTTGGTGCTGATACAAAAAGAGGTAGGGCAATCTGTGCTACGTCACGTGGAGATGTATAACTTGCCCATTCTCCCTTCAACTTGCATACCTAGTCAAGTACCTTTTACCATATTGTTAGCAAAAGGTAATATACTGGCATTCATAACAGAAGCAATCTTATGTTGGTACATGAATGAATTTTGTAAGCATTTCCATTCTACAACTCAGAGCCTCAAAGAATCAAAGTGGTTATGTATTTGGTTTGTTAGTATCTTCAGCCTCCATTCAACTCCATCATGTAATGTATGTGTAATTTAATAGTTTTGGAAAAATCACCATTTCACAGAATTGACCCTGAGATATTCATAGATACCACTTTTTTACTTACCCATTTGAAAGCTCCCACACGGTAATCATACAGATATGAAGGTAAGTGGAGCTGATGCAGCCTGTGCATCTCGACATTATAATGCAGACAGCTAAGAGGTTGTGCATGGAGCATATGACTACACAGACATAAACCCACGTCATTCCTAATGTTCTGTGGCCATGAGAGACAAACACCTGACCCTTCAGACAGTGTTACTTTCACCAACAGCAGGGATTGAAGAGCCACTGTCTCCAACAGCAAATAGTGTAGAGCCACTGTCTCCAACAACTCGGAGGCAAGAGCCACTGTGTCCAGAAGGGAGGGTAGAGCCACTCTGTCCACAGCAGTGTATGCTGTAAACATGGCCTCGAAATCTCCAAAATTCAGAGATATTCTCATAAGAGAGCTCCAATTGTTAAATCAGCCTGCTAATCATCATCACCATTATCACAATCATCACCTGCACTCAAGCCTGTGACATACCCCAGGCTACCATCTAGCTCTTCTAATGGCTAGGTCCTTCCTGAAGTGTTAGTCCAACGTGAATGACCTTGCATATCACACATCATTTTGACTTGCTTTTAACCTAGTTTTATACATAGGAAAATGAACATTCTCAAGTTACAAGTAGCGGAATCTTTGCCACAATTTGAATAATTTAAATTTAAAGTATTGTATAAGTGCAATCCATCTAAAATGTGTGTGTGCTGAAGAGAGGCGAGTGGGAGGAAACAAAAATAACACCTATTTATGAAATTGTCAATAAAATAAAATGAATGCAAAATATTCCTACTGGTTTTATATATATATATATGTATATATATATGCAAAATATTCCTACTGATATATATATATATATATATATATATATATATATATATACACATGCATATATACACAGATACACACATAAATTTGTCACTCATGCTAAAATTGTACATTTCCAAGTGTGAAATGTAGGTAATATTTCTCAATATGTATGTCCCCATATATCTAAATTTCTGTCAAACTTATTAAATATTTGTTGTAAAAGATAAGTTCTCAAATATTACCAATTCTCAGAAGTTACTGCCAAATTCAGACATGTCTACTTGATAAAAGAGTATGTGTGGAGAAAAGTGGGAAGTAGACACTGGCAATCAAAGTTACCCTCCATTCATGGTTCAGAGCCAACACTTGCAGATGTAGACCACTTACATGACTGCCACATTTTATGAGAAAATATTGTCATAAAGCCTGGATACACAAATCTATACAAATAACCCTGAGCAGCATTGAAGACAGGCCTGGGCAGAGCACGGTTCTGCATTGGAAATGAACCAATGGGATTAAGAGAAGCTGTAGATTGTCTGTGCCTCAGTTCTGAGGAAGATGACACCGTGCTCCACCTTATGCCATCCATGTTCAGCATGACTGGTGTGTAAAGTCATGTCCTTTGCTCATCTGGCAATTGCAGGTTTGGAGGGCTTTGATCAGAGAAAATTCTTCACTTTATATTGTGTGTGCTGTAGACATAGTGGAAAGAACTGGGAAGCAGTTTTGACCTTTAAAATAATGCCCCCAAAATGGTTGACATCCCCATCCCTCAGAGGTGCTTCACCTTCTAAAGTTTCCAGAACATCCAAAAACTGTGTCATCAGCAACAGACCAAGGGTTGAACCAATGGCTAGGGAAGCCACATGATGAACCCATACTACCATCCTTCATCCCCATGACCATCAAATAAATCAAAATGCAGTTAAAGACCTCAAAGCACCATAAAAGTCTTAGCAGTTCCAATCTTGTTCAAAACTCTATGTCCAAAGTTTCCCTTGAGAACTCAGGCAAATTTGTAGCTGTAAAGAGCTATAAAAACAACAAAGGGAATCAAGTTCTTTTTTAAAAGAGTAGTTTCTGCTGTGTTTATTGTTTTCGTAATCTTTTTATTGATTATATCATGAACCCTGAGCACACTCCCTTTCCAGTCCTCCCAGGTCTTTTCCCCTCATCCTTGGGATCTCCTCCCCACAACCAAAAATTTAAAAAAATTAAAAAATTAAAATAAAAAGAAGCATGGTCAAATGCCCAGTGGTCAGCCCCTGGGAAAAGAAAACTAAGTCCTTCCCCTAACCATACTCCCACCAGAAGCCATCAGCTGTGGAATTGTGGAGAGCTATAATTTAGCATCCTTATCACATTTTTTAATAGTTCTCTTCAATGACTTTCTGTCTATACTGTTATTTTTTAGGGGGTGTGGTGAGGTAGGGGTAGTAGTTGTCATAGAAACCTATGTCAGTCTTTCCGGGAGTCTGCAATCATCAATACCAATGGCAAAAGTAGCTTCTTTGCCCTTTACAGTCAGCAGGAACACAGATCATGGCCTTACACGTGGTTTCTGCAGCAGCATAGACCACACACATCCAAATAGCCTTTGACTTCAGCATGTGTCATTGACCTCAGCATGGTTGCCTGTGGAAGTACAGACCACAGGCATCAACACATTTCCTAGCTGCTCTAGGACCACAACATCCATATGGACCTCTGGCTTCAACACGCCCTAGAGCATCAGACCAAAAATATTGAAGTGCCTCCAGGGACAGCACGGGCCATAGAGGAAGTCCAATCCAGAAAACAAACCTTTCATGAACATCTGGTCATTGCTCAGAACCAGGACTATCATGAGGCTGAGCAGCATGTTGGGGGGCTGAATCAGAGTGCAAGTTTCAGGCGCAGGCCTACTCAGAAACTACAGCTCCCCATCAGTTGCTGTCTTCATTTCAACCTCTCTCCATCACTCACTCACTGTTCAATTCCTACATCTTTCTCACCTCTCCATCTCAACATATTCATTCATTGTAATGGCTCTGGAAACTGTAGTGTGCTCCACTATATATATATGCGCAAACGCTCCTGGGAGGCTTTTGTCTCTAGTCACATGGTCACGTACCACCCCTCCTCAGGTAGAGGCGTGGCCACACAGCCCCAAGCCATCCCCATGTTAATGAGACACCTTAGAAGCTTAGCCATGCCCCTTCCCAGTTACTATATCTGCCTTGCCTCTCCCAGAGGGGCAGAAGTACAATTCCATTCATGACACTCTCCACAAGATGACAATAAATGTCTTAGAATTATGGACTGTCTCTTCATCTGGACCCTCGCTGGGAAGCGAGGGATCTGGCCCTCGATTAAGGAGTCGTGTCTAATCTCTCCCTGAGGACTTCCCAGCACTCCCAGACAGTACCCATTCACCCAAGCCTAAGCAGCTGAAACCCGGTCCTGGCGGGAACCCCAGCTGCTCTCTGGCTAGCCTGTTTGCAGCACCCTGTGGTGACTGGGGTGCCCCAGAGTAGAGAACACAGGGAGACAGCTGCCACTTCCTGCGTGTCTCCTGTCCCACCCAGAGCTGCAGTGCCCGGGATGGACACGTGGGGCTTCTTTCCACTGTGCCAGGCTTGCTCTCACAGAGTCATTAGTTTTACTCAAGGCTTCTGGTTTCTGACACTCCACAAATACTGCACCATTGCTGAGACTCATCTTGGATATCCTGTTGTTACCCAGAATCAGGGTGATCATGTGGCTAGGCAGGGTATCTCAAGGAAGGTTTCTTGTAAGTTCCAGGCTGCTACAAACCTCTATTCCTACTGTCCTGAGGCTGGCAGCGCTCAACCTTTGTGCTTGTAGGCTCCAAGCCATAAGATTGCCCTGTGATCCCTGTCTCCCAGGAGGACAAGCAGCTCAGGCTGAAGCCACAATCGCTCCATGCCAGGGATCCTCCTGTGAGTAAGGACCAGCCCTAGTCAGTAATGACGTCTGCTTCTGCAGGGCTGGCTCCTCCACCCGCTACACCAGCTTGTAGATGGAGTATGTCTTGGTGAACTGACTCAGAACAATCTGGATCTGGAAGACAGCTGTGTAGGTCAGCGTGCACACCAGGTATTATGGGAGGGCTTTTCCAAGTTCTGTACTTCTTAAGGGAGAAATCAAATGAGTCTAGCAATGGTGTAAGTCTGTCCAGTACTTCAGGTGTCTTCAAAGCTGCTACACAAATACCACATCTCCCCCCCACACCACACACCACATGCAGCACACACCACACACACACATGTGCACACACAAAGGAGTACACATTTTGGTAGGATGTGCAGATATTAGATAAAATATGGGCAAGATAAAACTTGTGAAAATACAGCAATGAATAGGTGCTCAAATTGACCAGAAAGCATTAATGTACATATTAAGAGATTTTGGCAACTATAAATAAAAGCAACAGTAATAGAACCACACCCAGCCACACCAAGTAAAAATGTTTCCAGGAAGAAAAAGAAGAATAGGTAGAAAAAGAAAGGCAAACAACTACTTTAGTGGAAATAACTAACACTGCTTATATTTCTAGATGACTTTCCAGAATGCATTTAGACCAGGAAGTGGGGATATAACATAAAAAAGTGACCAAGGGATTCCACGCCTCCCACTAAGTCTCAGGCTGGCCTTGAACCCCAGCCTGCTGCTTCAGTCTGCTGAATACAGGTGCCAACAAGCTCAGCTTTCAAATAAGTTCTAAATTCAAAAGAATAAAATTTCAAAAGCTGGATTGTAAATAAAACAGAATAGAGTTAGGTTTCAAAAGCATGTCAAACTATGTGTTCTCAGACATATATTTACTTCATTAGCTTGTATGTGAAGCAGGAAGCCATTTACAAAGAAAGCCAAAATATTTTACTATAAAAACTGTCTATTGACCCTCTAGTTCCTAATGCCTGTTTATAGGGAAAGAAAACTGTAGTGAGAAATAATATGATGTGGTAAGAGATAGCCCAGAAGAATTCCTGACAGAAAGACTGAGATGTTTAATCATCCAGAGTTGGTTATGTATCTTCGCCAAACCCTCAGCCGTGCCAGCAGAACTGAGATGTCTGTCAAGACCCCAGTGAACCAAGTAGAATCATCACATCCCTGCTACTGTCAGGAAATGATCTCCTCAAAGGATTTGCTTTAGTTCTGTAAAATTTGTTCTTATGTTATCTATAGAACGTACGGAGTCTGTGCACCATTCCAAGATGACTTCTGGAGGGAAGATGATTGCTGCCAAGTTAGAAAATTGAAAGAAAATGTTCCTACATTCTTAATATGGATAGAGTCAGAATCTTGCTACTGACTGACAACAAGCTTTAGATAAGCTAGGATAATTTGAATATACAGTAGAAAGGCAATGTAAATAAATGTCCCCATGGTTACTATGGATACAATGAAAAAAATCACATTACTTCTTGAATACTTAAGAGCTAAGATATTAGTCATAAAAATGAACTTTATCTCATGTGTTACTTTCTATTGGTTTTGTAAGAATTATTAATTCAGTATCTTAATTTATTATGAAATAATTGTCTTACAGTTCTGTGAGTGGTACTTTATCACAGTTCTCCCTGAAATATCATTAAGATGTCAGCTGAGCTTTCTCTTTTCCTAGAGGCTGTGGGAAAGGAATTATTTGTGTAGGCCACACAGTTACTTGCTTTTATGATCATAATTTCCCCTTAATGCAAAGATCTGTATCTGAGTCACCTCCATTATTTCTACTTCTTTCATGCCCCAAATACGATGTCAAAACTAAAACCTGGCCACATAAATTTAGCTATAAGGGGATGATTATGTGATGTAGATTCCTTAAATAAAGAGCTTATTCATTTTGGGAAAGCCAAAGAGAACTTCCTAGTTTGGTCACAGCTTCCCTTCCTGAACCAAGAGTTTTAATTCTACACAAAAATAATGTTTCCTCTTTTGAGAAACTAAAATTTAATGCTGTTTATAATCTTCAGTTACTTTAAAATCACTTTTATATAGTAATAACAATAATTACATGCCAAAAAGAATGAAAATATTTTAAATAATATATATATAAAATAAAGAAATCTAAGGTAATGTATCTTATGCATAGTATACTGTTGATAATTTTTTCAGAAGGCCATGGAGCTTTATGTAATGAATTATATAAGTAACTTCCAAAATGTGTTATTTATTTCTGAAGCAAGAGCAGGTATATAAACAGAAATAGTGTTCCCCCTGTCAACTTTTTACCTTCTCTAAAGTATCACAAAGTGAACATCAATTCTTCCCCTGACCAGATGACTCTTGTCAGGAGCTATCTAGGAAAGGCTAAAGGCAAACAGTAACTTTTTTGGAAGTGGCCCACTTATTTTTTACATAGGCTATGATGAGTGAGCTCTGGGAGGCAAGGTCCCAAGAGACTTCATCCCAGGATTGTTTCTTGTTGCTGATATGCCTTTTTCTGTCATTTTTACAGGGCTTAGTGATTCCTGGGTATTAGCCCAACCTATGAGCAAATTTTCTGCAGATTCACATGAAGATGAACTTTCATTAACTAATGCTGTTTAGATGAATAAATGATTTCATAGAATTCCTGATGTGTTAATTTTAGAAAGAAAGTTTTGGGAAGTTAGATTTAACTGTTTTGCCAAAAGTATATAATAAAGTCAGAATCAAGAATAGAATGTGCCCACTCCTCATAGAATAGTAAGTAAAGACTGCATAATAAGGAATACAATAAGTTTTCATTATTACACTAAAAAGAAAAATAGTCTTGGGACAGATTTGTGATCAAAGAGAAAGCATCCATTCTAGGTCAAATCCAAGGGTGAAGCCCCAGGTGTGCACTAAGATAAAAGGAGGTCTTGTGAAACTACTGCTTTGAACTTATAATGAGCTTATAGAATGAAACACTGCTTTGAACTTAATTATCAACATCCTTCTGTAACTCCCCTTTTGTGCAACATTTTATCTATGAGGTAATTCTCTAAATAACCTTTTTCTAAGAAAATATAAAAAGGCCAGAGAAAAGGAACAGCATGGTGGCAACTGGGGCTCTGCCCCATCTACCCAGAAAATGTATGTATGTGGCTTGGAGGGGGGCACTCTGCCCCATTCTAATGTATATATGTATAGTAAGTATGCATGAACACCTGTAGCGCTAAGATAGGCGGTCAGGCCTGAGACTGCACGTGGGTATGAATGTGTGTCTGTGCATATCGCCTGCAAAAAGGATTTCATATTGCATGCATGACTTCCTTTTCCTTTTTCTATGGATCTCAAAGAGTTAATGAAACTCTGAGCTGATCAGTGAGGGTTTCTTCAGTAAAACGAACAAAGAGCCCAAATAAGCTAACTTCTGTACTTTATCCACTATTGTTAAACAGCAGGTATTAATTGCCAGAAGACAACAGTTTCTGGCCTCAGAATAGGGAGGAGTTAGAACAGAAAAAAATTCCCAAAAGTAAGTGACTTTTGCTCTGGCAATCACAACTTTTGCCACTGCCATTGCCAACTACTGCCTTCCACAAGAAACACTGTGGTGCTGGGAAGGTCCCCAGCAGTGTCTTTTCTGGCTTTGATTCAAAACCCTTTGTTCTCAGAACTAAAAAGAATCACAAAGATCCAAGTGAAAGAGTGTATTGCTACATAACTAAAGTGACATTTGAAATTAGAAAAGTACCATTGACTAACTCTCTCACACAGAGATGTACACAGGCACACATTTATTGCATGCTTCCATTGGTTATCTTTTTACTACTGTGACAAATCTTAAGATGATGTATTAATACTCTTAGATACATTTTAACCATTAGGTATCATCTAGGGAATGTCATCAGTCATTTATATTTCATTTTATGGGTTGTGTTTTGTGGAATGTGTGCAAGCAAAAGCTCTATACGCACACACACACACACACACACACACAAGTTTTCTTATACATGAAAAAGTCATTAAAGCATAAATATGAATCCTATGTGAGTATAACTCAAAGTCTGGAGCAATGGTTATTATAAGGAAGCTGGATAGCGGCATCGTTAAAGACAGGTTCCACCCTCTACCTTGTCTTCTGTAGTGGCAGCGTGATGCTCTCACGCTGGGCTGAGGAGATGACGCTGTCTCCTGCCCTGGCAGGTGTTTATTTATCTTAAAATCTCATCCCTACTGAGACATCATAGAATCAGATTGGACTTAATTCATAATAGGTATATAAATTGTAAGTAATAACAAATTAGAGCTGTAGGAACTGCATAGGTTTTCTAAAGCATTTTCAAAAACACATAGACATTAGAATAAAACCAATATTTATTTTAAAACATATATATTTGACATTGGCATGGCTCAATCAGAACATTTTTTTCAGATATGTTAGATATGTCATGCTCATTGATCATCCTTCTTGCCTGTTCTCTCTCACTATTTCCTTCCTCTGTGAAAATGTTGAAGCTTTTCATATATTCTTGACTCATTACATGGAAGAGAACATGGGATAGTTTTCTTTCTGTCTCTGCTGTACTTCTCTTAATTTCCATTCATTTTTCTGCATATTTAATAATTTAATTTCTCCTTAGATAAATAAAATTTCCTTCTTTATAAATGTATTAAATTTTCCTTTATTCATTCTGTTCAGTTTATACTTAGGTTGAACCTATTACTTAGCTTTTGTGAACAGTGCTAAATTAGATATGATATTTCTGGAGTGCAGATGTATTCTTCCTACATACAATTATCATGTACATGTCTGAACATATCAATTATATTTTATATTAATCTTGAGGAATCTCAAGATTTTCATAGTAGCTTCATTAATTTTCATTTCAACCAGAAGTATGTGAAAGACCCCCTTTCTGTACATTATTCTTTAAAAAGTTTATTGTTTGGTGAAAGTTTCAAGTAAAATGCTTTGGGTAAATTTATCATTCCCTTTACTCATCCTATATACACCCCCACTGTTCTATATACACCCCCACTGTTCTATATACACCCCATTGTTCTATATACACCCCATTGTTCTATATATACCCCCATTGTTCTATATACACCCCCATTGTTCTATATACACCCCCACTGTTCTATATACACCCCTATTGTACCTGACACGAGCATCCCCTCTTTTTTGTTAATTCCTAAAGGCCATATTATGCTGCCAAATTTATCTGGGGTATGGTCATCTTCCACTGGAGTGTGAAAAACTCACTGTACTCTTTCATAATACTGAATATCCTTCTCCCAGCAGCTAATGATTGCCAATAGCTCCACAGCTAGGAGTGAAGTGCTTGCCAGACTCTTCTTTCTATGTTGGGGTTTTATGTGGCTAGTCCTTGGTTGGACAGGCATTGTGCAAGCTGGTGGAACTGCCATTGGGTAGGTACTCTGCTGTGCCTAGAAGAGGTTTTCTTGTAGTCACCCATCAACTTTGTCTCTTACATTCATTCTATCCCCTCCTCTTCAGTGATTCCTGAGCCTGGGTGTAGAGAGTGGGAGTGGGGTATAAATGGGGCTGAGCATTTCACAGTCTCTTATTCCCTGCTTGTTGGCCACTTGTGACTCTGTATATTAGTCACCATTAATGGTAAATAGAAGCTTCTGAGATGAAGGTCGAGAAATGCATTGATCTGTGGGTATATTAATAAAACATTAGGAATCAGTTTAATGCTTTGTCAATTTTGTAACTTAGCAGTAGTAGGTCTGCTCCTAGGGACTATGATAACTCTAGCATAAGTTCCCACACAAATAATGGTGTCAGGTATGGGTCTCATCTTTTGGAACAGGATTTAAGTCCAGTCAGAAAGTTAGAATTACTCTCATGATGATCATGCAACTATTGCACCAGTGAGAATATCTTGCCAAGCCAATAATTATTTTCGCTCACGGGATTCACAGCTGAGTATGATTAATGGATACTTTTCTCCCCTGGTAGCTTGCATAACTTCCTTAGCACTATGAGAGCTAGCCAGTGAGTATGAAGCCTCCAGGTCTGCACCAGCTTCATTTCTCCATGTTCTGTAACAAAAGTAGTTGGTGTCTTTATCAACAGAGTGACAGTCAAGATCTTGACGGTAGCCAAGTGCAGCATCATGCAATGATTGAGGGTCTGGGGGGCCTCATTGGCAACAGTTCAGAAGTAAGGAAGTTATTTCAGGCACTTTGCCTTTACTTTGACACTTGGCTTTAAATTGGTGAGCTTTGGATATCTGAGAGAGACATTATTTTCTTCTTATTGGGTAACTCCTTTTAACTTTTCATAATTATATCTATATTATCTCTATCTCCATATTTATCTCTAGCTCTGTATCTCTTTATAATCTATCATATAAATATCAATTCCTATGCCTATTTATATCTGTATTTATCTATGGATATATAGACATAGCTATATACACATATAGCTATAGACAGACACGGGTATATATAGACTTGTGCTATAGACTCATACCTCATATCTCTTCTCTATGGATATAACAGAAAACTCCATTCTCCTGAGAACTTGCTACTGTTCTGGCATGTACAGGAGAAAGTATAGGCTTTCTCTAAGCCTCTACGAGCTTGTGTCCTTCCCCATGCTCCAGAATTTGAACTCTGAATCAGGAAGAATTTCTTTTCATACATTATATTTAGAGAAATTAAAGTATCTATTAAGTATTTAACCTTCAAGAGAAAAAATACCAGAATTAAAATATACCAGTGAATAATTTGACTTTCAATAAGTGAAAAATATCTCCATACACAAAGGGAAATCAAGCTTGCTAGCATAGTATTGATTTATACTTAGATGTAAGTACATAATCACATCATGATAGACTGATCAGATGGAGACAATACATATCATTAATTAATGATCTCTATTTCACATTACTTAATATCTGAAATATTGGGAATGGTCTTTAACTAAAAATAAGTTACAGATGTGTAGGAGGTAGGAGCAGTACTGGGGACTGAAACCAAGCTACCATGCCTGTCAGGTAAGGGTTATACCATGAATAGCATGACATATTTTCAGAGAAGATGATATTGCAGGTAACACTCTAGTGGAATTTCCAAGTTAGCACAATGTTATTTCAGATTATAATCAGAAACATATTTAATATAGGAATGAATAAAAGAATAAAAATTCTGAGAATAATGAAGATGGCCAATAAAGATCTAATGAATTGATTATTCTGATATTCTTTTGACAACAATTGTTCTGCATCTATGGAAATTTAGTTTACATACATTGCTATTGAGTTAACTGCTATACCTAGAAAACTAACCTAAAATGGGAAAAGGAGTAGGAAATGTAGACAGTACCGAGAGTATAAGGCAGAATGCATGTGACTCTGGTCAGGATGGAAGACATGACAAATTATAGATAATTCTATTGCATAAAATGACACTTAAATATTTACAATGTTTACATCTATAGGAAGTCTGAACTCCATTTCACTTGAAATAAATATCTGATGAACAATTTAAGCAAAAAACTTCAATAATAACTATCTTCTAAAGCCCGTGGCACCATAGATGCATGTTGCTTGTCCAGCTTCTGAACATGTCACATACTCTATCTTGGAGTGCAGAGACTGTTTGAGAGAGGACATCTACCAGAAACTTTAGCACATACAGATTCTAGAATCACAAGATACTAAGAGAAAATAATGGTCTCTACCATAACTCCAAATATGCAAAGATATTGATAGATATGTTATCAAAATAAAATCAAATTCTAGACTAATTTTGGCATGTTTAAGAGATTTTCTGTTAGTAGAAATTTGCAGTTAAACATCACCCTTAAACTATCAGTCACACTGCCTGCTCTGCCACAAATGTGTTACAATGTTGATTAGTTGTTTCACATTATAAAATCTGATTTTGTTAAGTTAAAATTTAGAAGTTGCTGGGCAGTGGTGGCGCAGGCCTTTAATCCCAGCACTTGGGAGGCAGAGGCAGGCAGATTTCTGAGTTCGAGGCCAGCCTAGTCTACAGAGTGAGTTCCAGGACAGCCAGGGCTACACAGAGAAACCCTACCTCAAAAAAAAAAAAGAAAAAGAAAAAAAAATTTAGAAGTTAAATAAATGAGCAGTCTTGTATGATCTGAAAATGAATTTGACACAACTCATAGAACTTTTCATGCAAATTTTGCATATTAGAAATAATCAAGAGACATGCTTTGATAGTGCTGACATCTTACTGTTCAGCACAAACCTCTTCTCACATAGTAGTGGCTGAGGTCACTATAGTCTCTTTGTAATTACTCAGTTAAGTCAGATATTGTTAAGTAGAAACTATTGAGCTTGTTTATTGATACCAAAGTCCCTGACTGTAAATACACTGGAACTTAACCATCACTTACCAAAGTGATATTAAGTATTCTAAAAGATTAGTACATTCTGCTTATATAATGAAGAAATTTTGGTGCATAGTTGTATGTGTGTGTGTGTTGATTTATCAGATTACATGATTAAATTAATTGTTTATATTTCCTATTTCAACCTTGATCTTGCTACTTAGCACACTATGTTTGTTGTTTTATATCTTGTTGCAAAATAGCACAAATATTTTGGAAATGCTAATGTATATACCTTTATACATATTTCTATAAAAGAAGAAACATTTTATCTTATAGCTCATTTGGTTGAATAGCACATGTCTCCAGTCCATTCTTATCACAGAAATAAGTCATGTACAATATAAGTGCAGTATTGAGCAGGACATGAAATAGGTCAAACAGGATATAAAATTTGTCACACAATGCTTTCAAAATTTCCAATGAGTCATCAGCTTTTATTCTAATGGGTCTTCCTTTTTAGTGACTTACAGTTTTCCTCTTGCTGTTTTTAGTTCCTTCTCTTTGTTCTATGCATGTAATGTTTTAACTATAATATGCTGTGAGCTGGGTCTCCATAGTCCACATTGCACTGCTATCTCCTAAGTTCCTATGAGGATGGACCAGTAAGTCCCACGTAGTGTTCAACTGCTTCAAAATTCAAAGTCTGATGTCTTCTACATTCCTCTAAAACCAGCATTAGTCAGGCCTGTCACAGCAGTAACCCACTTTCTGATATTAACTTGTCTTAGTTACTTTTCAAATGTGGTACTGTTGGCACTCCCAGGTAGCTCTCTGTGCCTTGTGCTTGTGGATCAGGATGGAAGCTCTCAGCTACTGCTCTAGTGCCATGCTTGCTTCTACGTTTCCCTCCATGACAGTCATGCGTCTAACTAACCCTACAGAACTGTATTCCCAATAAAGCTTCCTTCTGTAGATTGTCTTTCTTATTGTGTCTGGATATCAATAGAACAATAATTAAGGCACATTCCAATGCTGAATATTTATTACCCTTCTTTTTAAAATAGTGTTTCTTTCTAAACTCAACCAACCAACCAAAAGAAAAAAGACAAAAGAGAAGATTAAAGAGCACAGACATACAAAGAGATAAACTACACAGGCACTTTCTTTTCCTTTGATGAGATAAAGTCCTGCATGTGCTATGAAGCTTGTAGACTGAGAATTCTCATCAGGAGAGAATGAATAGATTCTGAAAGAATCGTTTACTAAGAAATCACAGAAGAACTCAAGCAGAAAATTAAAATCTAAGTTATATAAACAGCGTGATAATAAAGAAACAATGCTCAACATTTTGAAATCATATTTTCAGACAGGTGAGTTGTGAGCTGTGAGCGTGAGTGTCCACATCGCACAACTCATTGTGCTTGCTTATTTCTTTCCTTATTTTCTTTTAAAGCATGAAAACTCAGGTAGATAGGCTGTGTGAGAATGATAGAAAGTTTTCATCTCTAACACTTTGCTCCTGAGTTTGGTTTTCATTTCTAATGCAACTTTTTATGGGTCTCTGAGATAGCTGGATGGTTGTCACAATGATGGATGGGCAGGGTGGGTAAAGATGTTTGTGAGCTTGAGTTCTGGGGTTTTGAACAAAGAGTCAATGAAAAATTTAAGAAAAGTTCCTTGTCAATATCTTGATGGATTAGGAGGCACTCTGGCCAGGGAAGTAGATAGCTAACTGTAGATCATTATCTCTCTGTTAGCTCCTCCAAATCCAAGACCCCAGCCACAACCCCAGCTCTGCAACAAAGCCCCTGCTACAGCCTCCACTTGCCTCCTAGAGCTATCTCTAGCTGATCCCACAGACCTTCTGCTGTGCCTTCTCCTCACTCCTTGCCCCAATTGCCAGAGTACTAATCAAAGATTCTGTTGGAATATCTACCTTTCCTCTCTTCTGTGAAGAGAAATGGAGAAGTGGATGTGGGGGAGAGGAGAGGTAGGGTGGAGATTGGGAGCAGGGGAGGCTGTGGTCAGGATGTATTACATGAGAGAAGAATAAAGAAAAAGAAAGACATATATTTTGAAATAAAAAAGTTACAATCCAGATCATAAAATAATACGCAGAAAAAACACTGGCAGTTCTCATTAAGATTTCATTTTTATTGTTATCCTAATTACGTAAAGTTATTCATCCAATAAAACATCCCCCAAATCTAACAACTCATTTTAATACATGCATTGAAAAATTGATAGCAATTATGTTCAAGTCTGTATATTTCTAAAATATTGTCAAATGTACTCATATTACTAGTTATACTTACGAACACATGCTAATATAATAGTATTATTTTTCTCTATGACATAGTTTGAATTTATTTTTTACTACAGATGCATAACAAAGATGGAGTTATGTTAAATACATTTTCAAATCATTAGTTCATTGACAATATGTAATTTCGATATCATAATATATTTTTATGATTTCATAATTCCCCAAACATATATCAATATTAGTAAGTTATATGTATAATTTTATGTATATCCATAAATAAGAATTATAAATTATTTATTGTATCTTTAATTGTATTAGATCTTAATAACATAATTTAGTTTTGCATAGATGAAGTACTTAATACAATTTGTAAAAGAAATGTTTTATTGGAATATATTAACTATGACTTTTCCTAATGTACATATTAGCCTTCTTAAATCATGGAGGTCTCTGCACACATAGGTCTACTTGTAGCATGAGTCAGTGTGTGTGTGTGTGTGTGTTTGTGTGTGTGTGTCTGTGGTGTCGTGTGTCCTGGTATGTGTTTGTGAGTGTAGGTGTGTGCTTGCATCTATGTCTATATGTATATGTCTGTTAGTATTTGTGTCAGTCCCTGTGCATTTCCCTGTGTCTACATGTGTGTTTATATGGATATACATGTTAGTGTGTGTGTGTGTGTGTGTGTTTATGTGTGTGTTTGTGTGTACAGGCACACTAAAAAATGTTTTTGAACTCTAAATTCACATACATTTTTTGAAAAAAAATATAGGTTTTAAAAAATACTAAATAATAAAATATTTTAGCTTTTAATAAATTACTTTTACAGAAATGTTAATTTA
This sequence comes from Uromys caudimaculatus, assembly GCA_028551405.1. NCBI lineage: Eukaryota > Metazoa > Chordata > Mammalia > Rodentia > Muridae > Uromys > Uromys caudimaculatus. Next base: position 95,703,511 of record CM052704.1, on the reverse strand, counting down.
ACAAATAAAAAGTAAATCTTAGAACAATTAAAAATGCATTGCAGGAATAAACATCAAAACTTTAGCTGAAAGACATAATGTACTTGTATAAATACTTAAACCTCAGCAGAGCCAGCATGTTGGTAATGAAAACTAAACAACTTTGATTTGATGTGCCTCAGTGTCCCTTATTGATCTTCTAAAGAATCTGTTGGCTGTAAATCAAGAAACAATTAAGCTGGTAGATTTTCAGCAGTTCATCATCCTTATTTAACACATTTTTGTGAGTTGGGCAATGCAGTGTGTGGAAATGATTAAAACTTTCATTGTTTTTTAGTAATCAATAAAACCTCTTTCTAAAGAGAGTAGGGCTCCAGACACCCTCAGTGGGTCTGGCAGTGCTGTGCCTATAGAATTCCAAGTGGTGATTTATCATATTTCTATACATAGTGTTCCTTGGTATTCTTCATCTGATTATCATCAAAGTCAGTAAACAGATTGAAAGTTCACCTTTTAACCTGATGCAGTTAGCCCACAATGTTACATAGCTTTAACAGAACCACAATTTCATAGCAAAGATAGCTGATGATCAGAAGACATAAGCAGATATAAGATGATACTGCAATACTCTAAACTGGTAAAATTTTATAAGTATGTTAGATTAATTACTAAATAATAAATTGTCAAATCCTTGCAATTTCTATTAATTAAAGATATTATTATGAAATAAATATGTGTAAAATATATCAAAAAAGGTTTTTACATTTTGATAGATATTCAACTATAGTATAACTAGAAGTCAGAATTTAGTTGCTTTTATAATATCAGATATCGTCAATACATTCTATATTTTAAAGTACTTTGGAAAAAATAGTTCATTTAAAATGTTAAAATATTTTATTTTTTCACAGTTGCAAAATATGTGGTATTATTATATTCCTCAATATAAAAATATTCTTCAATAGCAACACTTGTTGAAAATTACTTTCTTGGTAACTGAGAAGGCCATGTATGCACGATAGTGGAATGATATGTTAAATTCTCTATTTATTCACAACCTCAACAAACCAATCTGTCGTTCCAATGCTAGGTTTATATCAGATATCACATGCATATTATTAAATCAGGAGGATTCTCAAAGGTTTGTAACTGTTTTAAATATCTAGAGCTCAAGCAACAAACTGGAAAAAAATACATCAGTATAGTGGTTACAAGTGGTCCAAGACTTTCCGTCTATTAAAAGGCAGAGCATTCGATTTGTTGCTGAGATTGAAGATTGGTAAAGGCATTTAGGTGATTTATCTTATAAAACTGAAAAATTCCTTTCAAGTAATTGGTGAACTGATTTTTTGTTTGCTACTTGAGCTCTCAGTATTTAAAGGAGATAAAGAGGAGGCCTGTTGCCTTCTGAAGGGAACTGAAGAAGAAGTGGATCTTGGATAGAGGGGAGGTGGCAGGGACGGACAGCGAGGAGTGGAAGGAGGAAAACTGTGGTTGGGTTATAATGTATGGCAGTAGAATAAAAAACAAAACAGCCACTCCTCCCAAATAAACAGTTACATAGTTGTAGCCTTTGAGATCTCTATCTGATTTGGTAGTGTTGTTTTAGCTAGTATAAAAAATCTAGCACTGAGACTATAGACTAATTTTTTTAAAGATTTTATTTATTTATTTATCTTTAATCTTTTTTTTTTTTTTTTTTTTTTTTTTACAGTCCAGTCCTTATCCCCCTTCCGGTCTGCCCTCCAACAGTTCCTCATCCCATTCCTCCTCCCCAGTCTCTAAGAGGATGCTCTCCCCACCCCACCAGGCCTCAACACATCCCCAGGGCCTCACGTCTCTCAGGGGCTAGATGTATATTCTCTCACTCAGGGCAGACCAGGCTGTATATGAGTTAGAAGACTCGGATTAGTTTATGCTGCTTGGTTAATGGCTCGTTGTCTGAGAGATCTCAAGAGTCCAGGTCAGTTGAGACTGCTGGTCTTCCTATGCGGTCACCCTCCTCCTCAGCTACTTCCCTATTTGAACCACAGGGGTCCCTGGCTTCTGTCCATAGGTTGGGTAGCTCGTTGGACCTCTCAGAGGACAGTCATGCATGACTCTTGTCTGTAAGCACACCAGCATCAGTAATAGTGTCAGGCCTTGGGGCCTCCCCTTTAGCTGGATCCCAATTTGGGCCTGTCACTGGACCTTCGTTCCCTCAGTCTCTTCTCCATTTTTGTCCCTGAAGTTCTTTTAGACAGGGATAATTCTGGGTCAGAGTTTTTGACTGTGGGATGGCAACCCCATCCTTCCACTTGATGTACTGAAGGTGTACTCTTCATGTTTCTCTCCCCACTGTTGGGCATTTCATCTAAGGTCCCTCCCTTTGAGCCCTGAGAGTCTCTCAGGTCTTCAGTACATTCTAGAGGGTCCCCACACCTCCTGAGGTTGCCTGTTTCCATTCTGCTGACCCACAAGACTTCACTCGTATTACCCCCCAATACATAATCATGTTCTCCTTTTCCCCTCCTTGTCCTCTCTCCCACCCAGGTCTCTCCTTCACTCTATCTCCTGTGATTGCCTTCTTCTCCCTCCCAAGTGGGACTGAGGTGACTTCACTCATGCTCTTCAGCTTGTTAACCTTCTTAAGTTCTGCGAATTATATCTTTGGTATTCTGTACATTTTTTGGCTAATATCTACTCATTAGTTTGTACATACCATGCATTTCCTTTTGAGTCAGAGTTACCTCACTCAGGATGATATTTTCTAGTTTCACCCATTTGTCTACAGATCTCATGATGTCCTCCTTCTCATTAGCTGAATAGTATTATATTGTATAAATGTACCACATTTTCTGTATCCATTCTTCCATTGTGAGATATCTGGGTTGTTTCCAGCTTCTGGCGATCACAAATAAGGCCACTATGAACATAGTGGAACAAGTGCTCCTGCGGCATGGTAGGGTATCTTTTGGGTATATGCCCAAGAGTGGTATAGCTGGGTCTTCAGGTAGCTCTTGTCCAGTTTTCTGAGGAACCTCCAGATTGATTCCAGAGTGGTTGAACCAGTTTGCAATCCCACCAGCAATGGAGGGATGTGGAGAGAAGCTACAGACTAATTCTTAAAGACCAATACATACTATCATATACCAGTGCCACTCAATTATGAACATTTGCAATGACTTTGCTAGAACTCTTATCAGAGACTATAAAGCACTGGGTAGAGTATGACAAGACAGTGACACTGTCAGTATTCACGTTGCGGTGGGATAGGAGAGTATAACACGATAAGGATGCTGTCAGTGTTCATGCCATTATGTGTTAGGAGAGCTATCAGTCGAGTGTATTAAGCCTTTCCACTTACGTTTCATAAAACAACTCTTAAAAGCTTTATTTCATTATGATTTTTCGTGTTCAACTCACGCAATAGATTGTCTTACTAATAAAATGAATGTTACTAAGGAAAATGTACTATAATAAACATGAAAAAATACATTAAAACAGTGTATGCCTTAATAAATAATACAGAAATATTATCTTGAATATGTGTAAGAAATTACAATTTAAGAAAATATGCAAATTCGACATGGTGTCATTTCCTTATAATTCCAGAGGGTAACAAATTCAAGGCTGTTCTGAACTCTACAGTGACTTCTAAAACAAACTGATCTCGATGAAATCCCATATAAGACAACTGTAGAGAAAATGAAATAAATGAACACTGTCCTAGTAAGTAGCAACTTATGCAAAATGGTACCAGTAACCTAAGCTCCATGTCTTCAGTATATTAACTCCCTGAGAGTCCCTGGGCTGGCAGGAGAAGTGATGTATCAGCTATCCACCTGTCTCTTATGTCTGACAATGCTCCTGAGTAAAACCCAGACTTCTGCAGGAGACTCCGAACACACTGGGCCTTTTTGGTTGCAGGCCAACCCCAATGTACCTGTAAAAAGGAAAATAACAAACTAACCCTTAACTATTCGGACAGTGCATGGATTTACGCTTGTTCCCTAAAAAGCTAAAAGTATTACAAACAGCAAATTCTACAAAGATACATTACAAGATAAATCAGATAGTACAAAGTAGTCTACTATTATGTTTAATCTCATTTATTTAAGATCAACATTATTCAATTTTATAGCTTTCAAAATATTTTGTATAGAGTTAGGCACCAATTTTCATTTAACACATTAAGACCCGGTCTTGGGAGTTGGCATTAAAGCATTACTACAAATAAATATTAGTTGTCTTTATATTTTTTTCTCATTTTTATTTAAATATTCTAGTTTTCACATGTCTTCTTTCTCAATTTTATTCATACACATAGATATGTGAGATGTCTCTCCACTTTTAAGTTTTAGTATAAACACATCACAATGACACAATATAGTGTTTGTCATCAAATAATACTTAAAATGTTGATTGAACCATCACGGCAGACACATATTTGAGGTAGATACTGTTTGCTCAAGAAATGTGACAACCTAAGCTGTGAGGAGATAAGGTAAAATTATCCACAATGGTTTTGCCTAATTATAAAGATAAGTTCTTTAAGAAAATCTCATTTTGACGTCTTTATGTTATTTACTACAGCTCACATATGAGGGAAGAGAAACATAAAAAGGAAAAATATAGAAGATAAACAGAGAAGCCAGAGGTAAAGAATGAATGCAGAAGTTAGAGGAGGGGATAGACATCCAAACAGGATTTTATCCAAGAGTTCAAATCCTTCTTGACACCCTGTTTCTCAAGGTGAGGAAAACTAGCAACAATATATGGCAGGTTGTTTCATTATCTCTGTCACTTTAATTTATTGCCTGACATTCCATTTTACAGGTGTCATGATTCATTAATCTGTATACAATTTACTGAACAATTAATTACAAAAAACATATCTCCTGTACACTGGGGCTGACTTTAAAAATTAACTTTGGCAAAGAAATATGATGGTATTTTAAGATAATTGAACATTCAGTTAACACGAATTTGACTATTTTCTTACTCTACAGATACAAGAATTAAAGATAACTTCTATTTTCCTCATCCATAGGAAATGAAATTCTATCATGTGCATTCTGCTAATGTCTGCTTGGGGAACTGTTTGGACTCATGGTTAATTTAGCTGAAAATAGGCAAAAGCAGAATTATCTTATGAACTATAAGTTTGGAAACATTTAATATCTAGTTACTTTAAAATTCAGAGGTGACACCAAAAATGCTGCATTATTTCATGTGGAAATTAGCGAAGGGATTTGAGAGATGGCTTGGTGGTTTACAGTGCTTATTACTCTTGCAGAGGACTTTAGAGTCCAAGTCCCAGGCCCAACATCATGGCTCTCAGTCATCAGAGCTCCATTTCTGGGGGATATGATGCCCTCTTCTGGCTCTACAGGCACCAAGATACAAATGTTTACATGCTAGCAATTGGGCAAGACACTCATATATTTAAATGAAATAAATAAATCTATAAAACCAAACAGAAATACTACACGGGTTGGCCTGCCAACTGCTGTAGGCATCTATGGTAAAGACGGAAAAGGGGGTCAAACTCACTGAGAGACTGCATTGAAGGCTACACTAAGCAAATCCTGCTTTGATATAGATGCTTGTATGTTCTTGACAGGTTAATGAAATCAGGGCTGTTCTGGTTTGTTCTAAGTGATATGAGCTAATCCTTCAGTACTGCTTTTATGAACAGTTACTCATGCTGATAAATTTTAGGGCAGTTCACCTCAGGAGAACATGTTTGTACTACCAAGGGAGGTAAGTCAAATGTTTGTAACTCTATGCAAATATGCTGTGTTTACTGCAAAGTTTTTTTTGTTTTGTTTTGTTTTGGTTTGTTGTGTTGTGTTTTTGCTGTCTTCTATTAACTCCTCTCAGCATGTCAGCCCAATCTAGCAGTGCTTCTGCTGAGGTCAAGCAACTTGAAATTGTGTGTGTCTCTAGTGTCCAGTGGTATTCTCTTAATCAGATGCATGTCAATTGTACCTGCCTTTCTAGTATGAATCTTCATTTTCTGTTTCCATGGTGTGGCTGATGGGGCAATGTGTTTCCCGAACTGGAGCTGTGAAGAGTCCTACATCAAAGATGGGGGTAATTCATGATGCAGGTTTTCAGTCTCTTCAAAGAACATGTATGTGACTATACATACTTATCCACCAATGTTCCTAAGGTTGGTAACACCATTCAAGTATTATCTGCTTTTCAGATTATTCAGATTTTGAACTAAATTTGGTCATTTGTTATTGCAGTCACCTGGATAATGGTGCTTGATCAGGGACTGCAGTATACCTTCCTATGAATTTCATGCCACTTCAGCCTGTATTGGCAGGTTGAATCTCTATTGTTCTTCAATTCTTACTGACTTTCCTCAGAGTATTCTGACTCTATCTGACTGAAGAATCTCTTGGGTCTTTTTCTGGACATGCTGAGTTTCAGGTTTATTATATCAGTAACACCTGTGTAATATCTGTGCCGCTTGTCCTATTCATGTGTTGATGGCATCAAGATGTGAGAAAATTTAGGTCCATTCTGTCTATTAACGCTTTTTATATAAATATTTTTATCACATTGTTCCTCTGATAGTCACCAATGCCCTCCACGTGGTTACTCCATTGACCAATTCTGATGAGTTACCTGATTTGGCCTTGTTGTAATATCTACCATTGCTGCTTGTTCCTTTTTGTGATGTTCTAAACTGTGGGCATTTATCTTCTTCCCTCTGACAGCTGTAGATGTTTCTGTTGCTTTATTTTTCCTCATTTCTTCAGATTACAAGTTACAGGATTCTTAGCATTACTTCCTAAGCAACCCCATTAGTTCAGTGGAAGCAATCAGGTGATGCCATCCTAAAAAGAAATGACATGGACTTTAAACTAATGCTAATCAGAAGACACAAAGGAGGACACATATTTTTAAAGACAGGATAGATTAATCTTGAAAATATGATAATGCTAAACATATATGCCCCAAACTCAGGCGCATCTAATTTCATAAAAAGCATACTAATGGCATTAAAAGCACACAGATTAACAGAAGACCAATAATAGTAAGATACTTCAACAACACACTTTCTACAATAGATAGATCATCTGGACAAAACATAAACACATAAATCTTAGAATTAAGTGACATCTTACATCAAACGGACTTAACAATTCTCTGCAGACTATTCCACCTAAGTGACAAAGAATATGCATTTGATTCAGTAGCACATGTAAGCTTCTCTAAAATAGATCACGTCATCATGATGGTTTAATGACCTTGATAGGTTCATATCTTTGAATGCTTGGCTCCAGTTAATGGAAGTGTTTAAGATGGTTTAGATGTTGTGACCAAGTTGGAGTAGGTGTGCCCTTGTTGGAAGACTCTCTCTCTCTCTCTCTCTCTCTCTCTCTCTCTCTCTCTCTCTCTCTCTCTCTCTCTCTCCTCTCCTCTCCTCTCCTCTCCTCTCCTATCCCCTCTCTCCTCCTCTCTTTCCCTCTCTTCCTCCCGCCCTTCCTCCCTCCCTCTTCCCTCCTTCTCTTTCTCTGCATGGGGAACAGAACATAAATCTCTATAAATCTCTCAGCTCCAGCTTCAATGCCTTGCCTGCCTGTTACCTACCATGAAGATCTTGGGTTAACCCTCTAAAACCTTTAGCAATGCCCCGATTAAATGTGTTCTCTTGATAGGCTGCCCACCTGTCCATGGTCCTCTCCCACTCCCTCAGTTAAAACTCTGCCACTCCACTGGTCAAGTTCCCAAAGACCGAATCCATTTCAACCCGTTCTCATAACACTGCAAGCCCCCTCCTACTGTGCCCCTCACTCCAGCACAAATGAACATCCTCTTCTGTTGTTCAGGCCATGCCACCCAGAAGAACAGACCATATCAGCCATAAGAACAGATAGGCAAAATCAAGCAAAGACTCATTGCTGGACCAGAATCCACCCAGGTCACAAGATAGACTGGTTACCTGAATATCTCCTTCACTTTCTCAGGGCCCCTCAGCACTATCATCAATCTCCCCACCCATCCTCATCACTGAATCCTTGCTCACAGCTACAGCAAAGACTCTCCTGTTCAAACACAGGCTTCCCTAGACACCAGCAATCCAGCCCCAATCAGACAAATATTCTCTGCTGAACCAGAGGCTGCCTGAACTCCAGGCTACATAGACAAAAATTCCAGGGATTAAACAAAGTCAAACTCAAAAATCAGCTCCTAGACCAAGAGCTAGTCATCCCAAACCCAGATGCCTAGACACCAGGATAAGAAGGCAATCAACAACAGCCAGGGCGACATGTACCAACAAAAACCCAGCTATCCTACTAAAGGAAGTCCTAAAAATTCCTGCACAACAAAAAAGAGCATAAGAACAACCTTATGTGTTGTTCTTAAAGAGAAAATAAATAAATCCCTTAAAATAACCCAAGTAAAAACATTTGAAGACAATGAATAAAACTCTTCAAGTCCAGAAAATGGAACTAAAAGCATTAAAGAAAACAGAAACAAGGAATTCTGGAAATGTAAAGTCTAGGTAAGTAAACAGGAAGTACAGATTCAAGGATCACCAACAGACTATAAGATACAGAAGAGAGAATCTCAGACATTGAAGACATGATAGAAGAATTTCTGAATCTAAAAAATTCCTGATACCAAACATTTAGAAAATCTGAGATACTGAAAAGATAAAATCCAAGAATGATGGAAATACAAGAAAGAGAATAATCCCAGGTCAAAGGCCCAGAAAATACTTGCAACAAGATCATAGAACAAAATTTTTCTAAACTAAAGAAAGAGATGCATATAAAGGTACAAGACGCATATAGAACACCAAATAGATTGTTCCAGAAAAGAAAGTACCCTTGGTACATAATAATCAAAACACTAAACACACCAAACAAAGGAATATTAAAAGCTGCAAGGGAAAAAAATAACACATAAAAGCAGACCTATTAAATTTATACCTGACCTCTCAATCTAGACTCTAAATGCCAAAAGGGTCTAGACAGGTGTCCTGCATACTCAAAGAGAGAACAGATGTAAGCCCAAACTATTATACTTAGGAAAACTTTCAATCAGTATAGATGAAGGAAATAAGATACTCCATGATAGTGTCAAATGCAAACAATATCTACAAATCCAGCCCTACAGAAGACACTAGAAATAAAACTCCAACCCAAGGAAGTTAACTTCATCCATAAATACAGAGGAAATTAATAATCACACAACAGCAAAACCAAAAAATAAAAAAAAGGAAACACACGTGCATACACATATTACTACCACCACCATCACCACCACCACCAAGACAATCAGCACTACAGAATAAATAATTTGAATGAAGAACAAAAACACATGATCATCTCATTAGAAGCTGAGGAAACATTTGACAAAATTTAACACCACTTCATGGTAAAAGTCTTGGAGAGATCAGGAGTACCAGGGACATATCTAAACATAATAAAGGCAATTTACAGCAAGCCTATAACCAACATCAAATTAAATGAGAAGAAACTCAAAGCAATTCCACTAAATTCAGGAACATGACAAGGTTGTCTACTATCACCATGTCTCTTCAATATAGTACTTGAAACTCTAGCTAGAGCAATAAGACAACTGAAGGAGATCAAGGGCATGCTAGTTGGAAAGGAAGAAATCATAATATTGTAATTTGCAGATGATATGATAGTAAAGATAACCAATTACAAAAATTCTACCAGGTAATTGCTAGACTTGATAAACAACTCCATCAAGGTTGCTGAATACAAAACTAAAAAATAATCAGTAGCTCTCCTATATACAAAGGACGAATGGGCATATATGTGTGTATATGACAAAAGCCAAGTTATGCTTTAGGTGGCACCTTCATTTGTGTCTAATTTATTCTCCTTACTTTTTTGAAAAGGGAATTCAAGGTCAATCTGGGACTTAGCAGGTGGCTAACTAGCCTGACTGGTAGCAAGAGTGCAATCTGCCTGTTCCTGCCTAGCCAGTGCTGGGTTACAGATGTGACTCTCTTCTCTACTTTATCTGTCTTTTATTCATTTGTTTAGACAGAATAAAAATCACAACAAACAAACTAGGGAAGAAGCATACAGTTCTGTCTGTAGCCATTGATATTCAGCCCAGATGAAAGTGACACGAGCCCTCCCTGGCCTGCAAGAAATTGGTGGACAACATTCTAGAATTCTTTCCTCAGATTCTTCCAAGTCACATGAGCAGACACATAGCTCAGATCTTCTGGGCAACACTGGTAGGTTTACTATGGATCACAGCTCAGCTTTGCAAACACATCTTGGCAGCCTGTGGACTACACAGCAACATCAAAAATACTTGGGTAACCCAGGTTCCAGGCTCACAGCACAGACATTCAGAGCAGCTCTCAGACCAGAGATGGCTTGCTTGAGTATCTTGAAATGTCACATTGGACATCCCATTATTTTTATCACTGGAGCCTCTGCTTCTTCTTTTTTCACCACATGAGAAGTATCTGCTGTCAAGTTTGTCATGCAAGTTTTATTCATTGGTCATCCTTCTCACCCTAAAATTTAGCTTTTTTTTTTTTTTTTAATATTATGGATATTTTTCTTGTTGCTCTTTGAGACAAAGTCTGTAGGCATGATTGGCTGGAACTTACTCATGGCAGTTTTTCTGACCCATTATCCAGAGTCCTGATATGAGAGGAATGGACTCACCTTCCCAACTAACATATCATTTTAACCAAGTCTATTATTTTAATTTTATGACAAACATACAGAAATAGCACTGGATAACATATTAGTTTTTCTTTTTCTATTTTTAAAATCACATTTTCCTTGAATTAATATATTTACCAGCTATTACAAAACATGTAGCTGTAATACATACTTTCATTTCAGAATAATACAATACACCTTAGCACTGACGAGGACCTGAAATAAAATTTATGTGAAATAACTATTTCACTTTAAATACTTATACTAGATTTAAGTATATATCAAAGAATGTTGAGCATTCAATATTTACATATTAAGACATATGTAGCCAAGTTGCTTCAGTAAAAATTTCTCAAGCCCTTACATACAAATTCGGTGCATTGTTGAAGTGTCAGTATTTTGAAGAACCTCTGTTGTTAATAATACATTTGAAACTATCAAAGTGAGACATTATGTAATTCTTGTTGTTCACCAGCTTTTCACAAAATTTAAATGGCTAGAACTATAATCTTCAATATATCTCTTGATAATGAACTCATAAAGATATGTGAATTCCCTTGGATATTTATAGTAGTCTTATGCTTTTTCCATGAATCCCATTGATTTACAAGCACTTACAGAATAGCAGTTAATAGAAGTCACTATGTTACCATAAAGAAAAATCCATGTTCTTTTCAGAGAATTGGTTATAGAACTCACATACACACACACACACACACACACACACACACACACACACACACACACACCCCACAAGCTTATACACACAATAAATAATTACTTAAATACAAATTAAAATGGTTAACTACAGCAAATATTAGAATGATCTTGTATGAAGCTGAAGTAAAAACAATGGGAACTCCCAGGAACCTTAGAGGGTAAGCCGAGCTAAGAGTCCTAGCAATGCCAGATATGGAACAGCCATCTCCAGTAACAACAAAAGACTTCTCAGGAGGGCTGGGACAGTGGCCAAGTCACAAAACCTTCCACCCACAATTTACCCTGCCTACAAGAGGTACAGGAGTAAAGATGAAGCAGAAATTGAGGGAAAGACTAACCAATAACTGGACCAGCTTGAGTCTCGTGCCGTAAGAGAGATCCTGCTCCTGATCCAATTACTGAGATTCTGTTCTTCTTCCAGATGGGTGCCTATCATAACTGTCATTTGAGGGGCTTCACCCAGCAACTGATGGAAAGAGATGTAGAGACCCACAGCCAAACATTAGATGGGGCTTGGGAATCCTGTGGAAGAGTGGGAGGAAGGATTAAAGGAGCCAAAGAGGTCGAGGATATGACAAGAAAACTTATAGAATCAACTAACCTGATTTGCCAGAGACTGAATTGCCATGAGAGCGTGCACGGATGGACCTAGGTCCTTTTCACCTATGTAACTGTTATATATCTGTCATTATGAGGGACAGCAGGAACAGGGACTGTCTCTTACTACACTCTTGGCCCTTTCCCTTGACTATGCTCCCTTGTAGAGCAGCAATAGAAAATGCACCTAGTCCTACTGCAACTTGATAGGCCGGTGTGGACCGACATCCCCTTTTCTGAGGAGAAAGGGAGAACTGGACGATGGGGTGAGGGATGAGAGGAAAGAGAGGATGAGAGAAAAAGGGGAGGGAATACTGCTCCTGAAACTAACGAAAAACAGGTACCAAGCTAGAATGAGCGTCTAGTTCCCTGATTTCACCTAATAAATAAATTAAAATAAATCATTTAATTAAATATAAATAAATACATAAATCTCCTTCCCTCTCTTTTCTTCTCTTTTCCTTTTCTCTCTAAGGAATTATCAAATGGACCAAACCATAAAACACAAATAAAAATATGACAATTATGGCTTTAATGACTGGGATACTTTATGCATTGGTTTTAATGTTTCCAAAGGGGTAACTATATTCTTTTTAAAAAGGCACTGGATTTGTACTCTTGAACGTTATATGAACTATTTGAGTAGTACAGAAAGTACACTGGGGAGCTGAGGTTGGAATAGAAAGAATCAGTAATAGAAAACTCAATGCCAGTTTATATACTTTTACCGAAAAAGATCTTGAAGATAGAGAAAAGGATGGTGGAGCTGGGGATGGATAGAGGCCATTAACATGGTACAGGAGCTCTGAGCAGCAAAATAGGATGGTGTGGTTATTCCTTTAAGTTCAGCTACTAAAGATGAAGGATGTAAAGTGATTGAATATCATATTCTCATAAGTTGTATAATGACTGGTAGCACTACTTAAACTGTTGTTCACTTATTTGAGGCAAAGTTTTCTTACAACATTCTGGTGTAATTTTTAAATTCTGTCATCCTTTCAAGATTGCAAGTTTGCTGTGCTTAGAAAGATGATGATGATGATGATGATGACGACGACGACGACGACGACGATGATGATGATGATATCATAATGTAACCCTTTCTGCCCCTAGGGATCATCATTCTACAATGACAGAGGGCAAAGGGAGCAGGAAAGTTGGGGGTGGGGTGGGGGTGAAAGCCCTGTGAGCAAGTATGGCAAAGGATGACACAGAGACCAGCTTCAGGGAGGCAGATCAACTTTACACGGGATGATTCAAGCTTTGTGTAGCTTTGGGAACTAGGGGTAGGAACATCTAGGATGGACAAAGGTCATTGGATGAAGGCTTGGGGTACAAAAAGGCCTCATTAGAATAGAGAGACATTGCAGGAATCTCAGTAGCTAGCTGAATGGGTTCTTTTTGGGAGAAAGGAAGTTGAACTTGCACTCTAAGGCTACGTGACAATCGGCACAAAGAGACATGAGGGGGGTTTTGAACTCCCAGGACAAGGTCAGAGAAGCAGAAGCCCTGCCAGTGAAGGAGTCCTCCACATTGTCCTGAGCCCCGAAAGGCTATGTGGGTAATGGTAGACGTCAACCTCAATTAGCAGGGCAATAATGGTGTCTTTCGATTCATATGATGATCTTTGAAATTACTTGCCATCTATTCTTCAATATTTAAATAGATTATGGTGCTGAAAGAAGCAAATAAACACAGAATTTTATTTTAAAATTCTTTATGACAATTTAGGTTTTAGATATATGAGCTATGTTGATTTTTTTCAACCAAGAACTATTTATTTATCCTCCAAAGGGTTGATTTAGTTAATTAATTCAATCGAAACTGCAATGATCTCTGATTAAATTTAATTTTTTCTCCTGAGAGCAAAATAATAATATTATTCAAATAATTTTATTAGCAATGAAAGCATAAAATCAATTAAACTTAATAATGAAGTATGTTGGCAAAAGGAAAAATTAGAAAAAATGTAAATTCTTGTTTACCAAAATTAAGAATCCAATTATTTACATAAAGAAATGTACAAACATGCAAATGTAATGAACATAAATAGATAAAATACTTCTGCAAAAGCTCATTATGCAATCATAAACATCCTAAATGCTTTCCTGAGTTATTTCTTTCCAAACCAATTTAGTCTCTTTCTTACTACATTTTGAGGAGTTTTAATTTAGTTTTGCTTGCAGTCAACATGAGTCACATTTAAAACAAATTATGTACAGCATAATTATGCTGTAAACTCCTGCATCCTGTCAGATTTAAAAACCCATGTGTGAAATAAATTTACTTGTGGTGTCTTGATGTCTTCATCTACAAAGATAAGCCTTATTTTGTATGGATATTTTGAAAATTAACTTACCATTATAAACATTTAAGGGAGCACTTAGCAGCTCATCACATTATATTAAATAAAACTGAATTGAGAAATATTAATATGCTATGATGCCCATGAGTTGAGATTATGTAAGAAAAATAAATCTAAAATAATCAGATTAATATTTAAATAATCAGAACAGACCTCAACAGTTTTACAAAATTTGCTCCTATTAACATGTCTGTATGAAAACCTTTATCTACATATCTGCAGATATGTTTCATTAACAATGCAGATTAGGCCTTGTTTTTCTTATTCACTCACTTCATTTGTTCTCAGCATGTGGAGATCTACTAAATACATGAAAAAAAAAAAGAGGAAAATTTGTTTTCATTGGTTACTCGACTGTTTCTTAGTTTTGTTTTTTGTTTTAATAAGCAACAGAAGCCTCTAATGTTTGCAATAGTTTACTGCTGCAAATATAGATTGCTTATACTGTAGCTTGTGTTTTACGCTTCCATTAATTAAGTGCTTATTACATATAGGTTAAAATAGACCAATATTTTAACTCAGCCACACTAATGATAGAATTGACATACTGTAGCCTGTTCCCTTGTTTTGTTGAAGTGCAAGTTGGAAAATACTATTTTTTGTACCTATTAATATACTGCTATTATTCAACCTACTACAAATACCTCGTGTCAATTTGAACTGTACTGAGAATCCTGAAAGATCCACAAAGCACTCAGGGCTAAGTTCTTAATGTCATCAGTATTTTCTACTAGTTATGTAATTTTTTTAACTCAAAAGTAAGAAATAAACAATCGATGTTTTCAGTTCTTAATGCTTTTATTATTAATTACAAAATGTATATTATTAATACACATTTTTAAACATTGCATAAGCCATGCTAATTATCATATAGGGAAACGCACTGAACAGTCTTCAGTATTTGTTTTTTTTTTTTTTTTTTTTTTTTTTGATACTTTATTTACATTTCCAATGTTTCCCCCTTTCTAGGTCTCCTCTTTGGAGACAACCTATCCCTTCCCCCTGCCCCCTCTCTATGACAGAATTCC
The DNA here is from genome assembly GCA_028551405.1 of Uromys caudimaculatus. Classification (NCBI taxonomy): domain Eukaryota; kingdom Metazoa; phylum Chordata; class Mammalia; order Rodentia; family Muridae; genus Uromys; species Uromys caudimaculatus. The sequence continues at coordinate 95,688,155 of CM052704.1, read as the reverse complement.
ACCTCCCACCTACCCACCCGCCCACTCCCATATTCCCACCTTGACATTCCCCTTTACTGGGGCCTCTCCTACCCCTGATGGCCAACAAGGCCCTCCTCTGCCACATATGTGGTCCGAACCATGGGTCCCTCCATATGTATTCTTTGGTTGGTGGTCCAGGCTCCAGAAAGACCTGGTGGGGGGGTCAGGCCAGTTGATACTGTTGCTCCCTCCATGGGGCTGCAAACTCCCTCAGCTCGTTCAGTCCCTTCTCCAACTCCTCCATCTGGGACCTCACTCTCAATCCAGCGGTTACTGTAAAGTGAAACTTGGGTATTCCAATGTTTCCACTAATATCCACTTATCAGTGAGTACATACCATGTTCGTTCT
>CM052704.1:95675696-95687285 GCA_028551405.1 Uromys caudimaculatus | reverse complement strand
TTTGTACATTTCCTTTTTCTGTTTGATTGTGTTTTCTTGAAATTCTGCCTGTTTGTTTGTGTTTTCCTGTAATTCTTTAATGGATTTTTGTATTTCCTCTTGAAAGGCTTCTAGTTGTTTATCTCTGTTCTCTTGTATTTCTTTAAGGGTGTTAATTTCTTTCTTAACATCTTCTATCATCATCATGAGAAATGATTTTAAATCTGAGTCTTGCTTTTCTGGTGTGTTGGGGTATCCAGGGCTTGCTGTGGTGGGAGATCTGGGTTCTGATGATGCCACGTACTCTTGGTTTCTATTCCTTATATTCTTACCCTTGCCTTTTGCCATCTTGTTAACTCTGATGTTAGCTGATCTTACTCTGTCTGGTTGTGGCTTGTTACTCCTGCAGGCCTCTGTGCCAATACTCCTTGAAGACCAGCTTTCTCTGAGAGGTGTTTGGGTTTGGAGAGCTGTGGCACAGGGTCCACTCTGACAGAAATCAGAAGGATCTTGTCCCCAGCTGTCCCTTGGTTCCTATGTCCTGATGGCTCTGCAAGGGTCCCTCTTGATCCAGTGAATTTGAACAGAAGTGGTGGTTTTGCCTGTGCTCAAAGGTATGTCAGCACTCCTGGAATACCTGCTCTCTCCTGGAGCCCTGTGGCCCAGGCTGAGGTCGCCAGGCCCCTGGTGACCCAGGCAGATGTCTCCCCACACAGATGGAACTGGAAGGTTCAGAGGTTTCCTGTCCCTGAGTTCTCCTCAGGCCCTGTATCCCACCGTATTCAGGCGGGTCTGAGTGAGAGGTGTTGCTCCCCTTAACTCCACTCACAGCTTTTCCAAGCTCCTGGGAGGGTAGCTTTCTCCTGGGGCTCGTTGGGTCTCCCAGTCTTCAGTATTTCTAATATGAACTTGTTTCTTGTCTAAGTGTTGCTCCACAAGTTAGGCAATTTGTGAACTGATTGATGTTCTGAAGAACAGACACCATTTCTCCTTTAGAGCCTGAGGAGTGGTGCCACCAATTCTAAAATTTGCACTAGGAAATTGTGCTGCTCTGGCGATCTGCCTTGTCTTTACTGTCTTACATTAATACATTTGATTTATACTCAATGAGAGGGAAGTTGAGCCAACCATCCAGGGTTAGAAATGTCATGGATCTTAGAGAAGAACCTATCTGTGGTGTCAAAACTAGGAGTAAACACCAAAATGTTGCAAGGTAAAAATTTATTTTATGACCAGGCCTAACAGGCAATCTCCTTGGAAGTAGGAGAGAGAAGCAGCCCTGACTAAAAGCAGTGTAGCCTTTTTATAGTCAAGCTCAGCACCAAGGTACACAGCAAGTGATTCCAATAGCTTCTGAGTAGCTAGTAATTTGGTTTGCTATCCACTAGCTCTCAGAACATAAAATGAAACAGTGGAATCAATTTATGATGTGTAAATTACAAGACTATAATGGAAGAACAAGTAAACACACACACACACACACACACACACACACACACACACACACACACAAAAACAAACAAACAAAAAAAAAACAAGTTAACCTTTAGCTTGGGACATGACTACAGAAAAACACCAAAAGGAACAATAGAACAACGAGTCAAATTCTGACATCATGTTTAACTTGGAAAACAAAGAAAAAAATAGAATCGTGTGGCCCTTACCATTTTCCCACTCTTGTTACTGAGATCTCAAAATCATTAGGAATCAACATCTATAAGGGAAATTGGGCTCAAGTGTTAATAATGGGGCCTCAGGGCCTTTCGTTCAGTCATAATGGGTCCCGGATTTACAGATTATGTAGTTGCATTCATAAGACAAGTGAGCGGGAGTAAAATAAGTAATAACAGATGCACCAAGGCACTGTTTGCCATCGGAATCATGAAAATAGGGATTTATACCAATTTTGACTGAACATAACTGTTCTCCCAATTCTTTGTTTAACTAGACTTTAACTATTCCTGAGTGATTGTCATAAAAACAGCAGTGTTCTGAGAGCTATGTAGAGTCCTCCTTGTTTCATAAAGAGGAGGTCAAGTTCCCTTTAGTTCTCTAATATGATCTCTGCCAGGGAGTCCAGAGAGGAAGTCAGGTAGCTGATGGATGTTTCCCGCTCAGAAAGATCTTATTCAATACATTGGCTCAGGAGCATACATTTTTTTCATTAACTTGTTTATTCACTTTATATCCCATTCACAGCCCCCTCCCTACTCTCCTCCCATTCTTACCTTTACAAATACCTCCCCCATTATAACCTCCCCTTATCCTAAAAAAGGGGGAATCCAGTCTTGGGTACCAGCCCTCCTTGAGACATCCAGCAGGACTAAACACATCTTCTCCCCCTAAGGGCTACCAGGCAGTCTAGCTAGGGGAAGGAAATCCAATGACAGGCAACAGAGTCCGAGAAAGAGGCAGAGGCAGCCCCTGCTTCAATTGTTAGAAGACCCACGTGAAGACCGAGCTATACATCTGCTACAAATACATAGGGGGCCTAGATTCAGCCGAGTGCTCTTTGGCGGTTCAATCTTAGTTGAGTCCCCATGAGCCCAGGTTAGTTGACTCTGTAGGTCTTCTTGTGGTGTCCTTGTCCACCCTTCCATCTTGTTCAATTCTCTCTCCAGTTTGTCCATAAGATTCCATGAGTTCTGCCTGATGTTTACCTGTGGGAGTTTCCATCTAGTTTCCATCCACTGCTAGATGAAGCCTCTCAAGAGACAGTCATGAAAGGTTCCTGTCTGTAAACAGCACAGTATTATTAATAGTGTCAGGGGTTGGTTCACTCATCAGGGGTAAATGGAGGGAAGGAACTGGATGTGAGAAGGGGTGAGAAGGGGGTGGAGATGGGGATCAGGTGTGAAGCCAGGGGTGCAGGAGAGGGCAGGGATGAGAACCGAAATCCTTGGGGGGCATCTCTCAGACAAACTGGAGACCTGGGATAGGGGATGCTTCACGGAGTTTATGGGGTGGATCCTAGCTAAAACTCCTACCAGCTGGGGATATGAAGACCGAACTGGCCACCTCCTGTAGCCACAAAGGTCTTCCAGGGGAGGGAGGAGGACATCAACTCATCCACAAAACATTCATGCCAAAATTTATCCTGCTAACAAGATGTGATAAAGATGGAGCAGAGATGGGGGAATAGTCAACCAATGACTGGCTCAACTTAAAATTTGACTACCACTGACAAGTGCTACAGTTCCTAGTCCTAAATCTCAGCCTCCTTCTCCTGAGTGGTAATATCCTTGAGGAACCTGATAAACTAGAATACAGAAATCAGAAGTCTCTGAAAGAATGAGGGAATCAAATAACCATCAACTTAATGGTATCCAGGCAGGAATTATCATCTAGTTAAGGCACCAATGATGCAAGAGCCAATTGTAATTGCAGAAAGAGCAAAGGAACTATGATGGCTGACATCAGAGTTATCATCTGAAAGAATCCTGAAAATGGTTGGGGCACACGTCCTAATTATTTCATCTTCTCCGGTTCTCTTTTTGTAATATTTCTTTGAATACAGCCAGATTATAATCCCAAAGAGTTTGTATAGAAATAATAATTTTCTCTTAAAGCCATATAATACTTCTTTGGTCTTATAAAGCTGGCCAAGTGCCTTATCATATTGTAGAACTATTTCAGTTAATTAATCTACCTATTGATAAATCTAGGCTAATTTCCTTATGTGTCAATTGGCATTATAGGTAGCCAATTTGTCCCCTATGCCAGGAAGTTTCATTTTGACTTAGCATTTCAGGCTATTAGGAGACACAGGATAATATATTCTCTGATATAACTTCCAGCTGAAAGACCATCATTCTCAGGGCCCAGGAAGGTTGAAAGGCTGGTCAAAGCCTGAGTAATGGGGCATTCATCAAAAGCATCTGGTTACCTGACCCATCTCAAAAGACAGGGAGCAATCATGTCAGCTGGACTGGTTTACATCCAATTTCAGCAAAGTCCAGAGCTCAGCAGTTTGCAGTACTCAGGGTATCCCTGGATGGTGTCTGTCAGCCAAGTGGAAATCTGCTAAAACAAATATAAACTAGAGACAGAAGTTGCAGATGAGGAACTTAAAAGAAAAATCTTACATTTGTTACTTTCAGGCTCACAGTCCTAATGATTGGAAAAGGGGAATAGTCTTAACACTAGGAGAGATCCAGTCCTTAGAGGTAGGCATGTAGGGAAACTTGGGCTGGACTTATCTGGAGTCTGTTTGACTCATGACAGGTGGATCCAAGTCTTATGACTTCTTTGACTCCCTAAAGTTTACATGAATTTTTAGTGTAAAAAAGAGTTAAAAATTTTAGTGATATATGCATTAATCAGTACTGAAATCCACGTTGTAAAATAGCTGCATGCTTTTTTTATTTTACGCGCATGTGAAATAGCCCACGCCTTTGAGTCCTAGCGAAAACCATAGCTTCAGCTTAAAAGCAGTAACATTTTTCCTCTGTCCACAGATCTACATATATGTTTTTAGACGACCGAGAAGTGTTTTTATATCTATATTTAGAAGACAAACAATGAAAATTTAAAATCTCGAGCTTGTGACTGAAGAGTAAGTAGTCAGTGCTCTACCCACTTATCAGAGCTCAACTGATCAATACTAAAATTCTGAACCTTTGAAATCTTCATATAACAATAGCATAGAATGGGGAAAAAGGAAGGAGGGAAGGCTACATATCAGTCTAGAAAAATCCGTTTCAACAATTGTTCCTATTATTTTTACCCTTTTTAAAGAAAATCAGGAAACTTATGTAAACTCAGAGGGCAGATGTTCCATCCCATATTACTACTGAGCAGCAGCTGCGTGTTTCACAGTTTTACTGTTGAAGGACTTGGGGTTGCGTCCAGTTTGGAGATACTGCAAAATTCAGTTATAAAAACGATTTGTGTGAAGGTTTTTCATTTTTAAATGGCATTGGAGGTCTTTTTAAAGCTTTATACCACTGAAGATCATGACCAGGATGCACATGATAATTATTTCCCTAATGTATTAGTATTTTATATCTTCATATAAAGTATTATATAATATAAACACTGTTTTAGTCAGGGTTTCCACTCCTGTATAAAACATCATGACCAAGAAGCAAGTTGGGGAGGAAAGGGTTCATTCAGCTTGCACTTCCACATTGCTGTTCATTACCAAAGGAAGTCAGGACTGGAACTAAGCAGGTCAGGAAGCAGGAGCTGATGCAGAGGCCATGGAGGCATGTTACTTATTGGCTTGCTTCCCCTGGCTTGCTCAGCTTGCTTTCTTACAGAACCCAAGACCACCAGCCCAGGGATGGCACCACGCACAGTGGACCCTTCCCCCTTGATCACTAATTGAGAAAATGCCTTACAGCTGGATCTCATGGAGGCATTTCCTCACCTGAAGCTCCTTTCTCTGTGATGACTCTAGATTGTATCAAGTTGACACACAAAACCAGCCAGCGTGTGTGTGTGTGTGTGTGTGTGTGTGTGTTTCAACAGAACTAAAAATGCCAGAAAAGACATCTTAAATGAAAATGAACAGTGAGAGAAATTCTCAGGGTTCAGAAGAAGTTGATACCATTCTGTTTCTTCTCAGCTATTCTCTGGACCTGTTTCAGTCCTTTGAATATGCCAGAAAGTGCTGGAAGACACTATGTCCTGAACGAGCACTGAGAGGCCTGTTGTCTTATCTGCCTGATCTCATCCTCTTGTCCTTGGACACAGTCTTCCAATAGGCTTAATGGCTTGATTCTGTGCAAGAACATGTCCTTTAGCAAGCCAGATGGATTTTCCTGTACAAAAATATCATTGCCCATGTTGAGCAAGTTGGAGAAGCAGCTGAGGAAGAAGCTCATGAAAACATATCACTGAGTTTAACAACACCACACTTAGAAATGGCAGAACCATCATTTTTCTCATCTCATCTTCAGTCCTTGACAGGAGCTTAGTATGAACTTCGATGACTGTGGCAGTAAATGAATAGAGCGGTCTCCTTGTCTGTCTTCCACACATGTCTACTGCTTTTATACAACACGGTATTTGTGTACATGACTAAAAAGATGAAATTATCCTGAAGTGGAACAAGCTCTTTAGAATGCAGTACTTCTGACAAGTAAAGTTATCTCCCATATCTCTCTGCCAGGGATGTGCATGGAATCCCTTGTTAGAAAAATTATCTGCCTTGTGGCATTTAATTTAGTCAATAAGAATTTGTTTTAATAACATTATACTCCTCCATGTTATTTATGAAATACCCAGGTTATATTTCTTTAAGGAGAAAGCATTAATACAAACATGAAAGAAAATAACAAGGGCAGCTACAAGGAAGTTAACACTGTTACAGTCCCTGCTGAACTTGACTTTTTAGAATGTTGTCTATTGTAGAGCTGACAATCAGTAAATAATTAATAGAGCCTCTGAGATTGGAGAATAAGAAACAATAACATATGTGGCTACATTTAATTGTAAAAAACAATATCATTTTATTACATTTTATACAATAACATGAAGAAAGTAAAATTCTTGAACATAATTAAGTGAAAAATTCGAGCATGGGCGTTTCTTTTACTGGAATTCCATTTTCTATGGTGCTTGCATAATTACTTAGCTTTATTTTGTTTCCCAATAATCGGTAGTTTTGTGATGTGCACTGAAAATTAAGAGGAGTGAGATAAAATGATCATCCCTCAAGTGGTCACAATTTCTTCACCCAACAAATTTAAATGAATCAAAGCTGTGAAATAGACGGTCACTGCAGCTGTGTTCTGTGTGCTCACTGAACAGAGTTCATCCTGGGCAGCTTATGTGACATTTCTCCAGGAGTATTAGCCAAAATATAACCAAAACTAAAACGAAATAAAAATACATTTTAATTCATTTTACTTCTTTAACAAGTTGTTTAAAATATACTAATCATTTTTTTATGATCAAAATGCTTCCAAAACAAAAGAATTTACAAGAAATGTGGCTTAGAAATTAACTAGTAAGAGGTAGAGGAGATAGCTTAGGAGCTAAGAATGATTGGTGGTCTTTAAAGAGACTTAAGTTTCATTTCCAAAACCCTCGTCAAACGGATCACCATTTCCTGTAATTCCAGTTCCATGGGATCTGATATTCCCCTTTCACCTCCTAGACTATAGGATCTAGAGGAACTGCGCTCATGTTACAAACTCACACATGGAGACGCACATATTTGCACATAAATAAAAATAATAAAGAAATAAATGTGTCTATAGGAGCTTTGTACACAATCTTCATCTTCCCTACCCCCTTATTGCTCACTCCAGTTGTCCTAATGAGATGGACATAGTATGAAGTAAATTAATATGAAATGAATGGAAAATCCTCCACCAATACAGGTAGAAAAACTCCAACATCTCTTTTTAGAAAATAAACATTATATATAACTACTTAATTGGCATGGTAGTTTTAACATTTTTGGTAATTTATAAATGTTTGCCAAATGGCTCAATATTTTAATAAATCATTCAAAACTTTTTTACATCTGTTAATTTGTCTCTATGCATGTGGTAGAGGGCCATATTGCATGAATGGAGATCAGAAACCAAGTAGGTGGAGGTTATTCTGTTTTTTTCTGTGGTTCCTTGGATCAAAGTCATCTCATCAGTATAACTAGTCCTTAAACAATTCATCAAAAAAGAAGAAAAATACACTTCCACAACAAAATAACCAGGAGTAATAAAAACTGCTCAATAAGACTCCTAAGTAACACTATCATTAACATTAACATTAACGGCCTTACTTTCCCCAGTGAAACTACATAATCTAACAGATTGAATTGGAAAGGCGAACATATCTTTCTGCTGTGTCCAAGAAATACACCTAACCATCAAGGACAGACATCACTTTGTACAAAACAACAAAAATAGAGTATTTCAAGGAAATGGGTTTAAGATGCAAATAGGCATAGATATTTTTATATATGACAAAATAAATTTCACACCAAAACTAAACAAAAGAGTTAGGAAGATCACTATATACTATTTAAAGAAAAACACACCAAGTATTTGTAGTAAAATTTTACATACTTACACTCTAAACTCTAGTGCATCAAAGTACATAAAATAAACTTTCCAACTGTGTAAACACACATTGACCCTAACACAGGGTTGGTGGGTTACTTAATATCCCAATCTGACAAGTAGATTTGTCATCCAGACAAAAACTAAGAAAAACACTGGAGTTAAATAATATAAATCAAATGGACATGACAGCCATATGTAGAAAATCCAACAAAACACTAAGATTATTATTTTTGTCAACATTTCATGGAATGTCTACCAAAATTGACAAGGAATAAAAAAATAAAGCAAGTCTCATCAATTATAAGAAAATTAAAATATCACCCTTTATACTGTCCCACCACCATGAATTAAAGCTGAATAACAACAACAATACAAACAGGAAATATACAAACTCATAAAACTGAAGAACTCACTAATAAATGAACACCAAGTCAAAACAAGAGCCAACAAAGAATTAAAAACTTTTTTTTAGAATTGAACGAAAATGAAAACACAGCATATCAAAACCGTGGGAGCCAATGAAAGCAGTTCTAAGAAGCAAATTCAAAGCATTAAATGTGCACATAAAATTATTGCAGTGATCTCATATTAGTAACTTCACAACACACTTGAAATCGCTAGAAAAACATTACCCCAAAAGACTAGAAGGGAATAAACAATAATCTTAGGGCTAAAAAATTAAAAAATCAATGACATAGAAACACAGAACAATAACAAAAGCAAAACAGAATAAATGCAATGAAAAACTAGTTCCTCAAAAAAAAAAAAAAAAAAAAAAAAAAAAAAAAAAAAAAAAAAAAAAAAAAAAAAAAAAAAAAAAAAAAAAAAAAAAAAAAAAAAAACCAAGTGTCAATTGTGCTATTTTATTGTCAACTTGACACAAACTTAGACATGTTTGGTAAGAGGGAATTTTAACTGGGGAAAATGCCTCCATTAGGTTGACCTGTCGGAAAGTCTGGAGGGCTTTTGTTTTTATATATTTTTATATTGATAGCAAAGCCCAAAGGTTCTAATATATATATATTGCAGGCTGAACATGCCATCAGGACCACTCTATTACACTGCATTTATCCATGGTCTCTATTGCACTTCCTACCTTCAGAAATCGGCCTTTCAGTACAGTAAGGACTTGCCTTGACTTCCTTACATTAAGGACTGCAAGAGTAAATGGGAATTCTAATCTCAACCTTTCAGCCCTTAATTCCCAAGTAGTTTTTGGTCATAAATGTTTTATCACAGTAGAAACCTACTAAGACAATTGTGAACATACAGAATTGCTTTAGGATTTGAACTTCTCAATGAGGTTTATTACTCAAATGCATCAGTACTCAAATGAACAGGATTTTCAGTGTCAAGTCAGCTATATGCAATACCAACCATGAACAGCAGCGTGGTCTCAGGCAGCCAGCAGCTCAGGTAATACATATCAACATGACCTCCAGCAGCTAGAGCATAGACTATGGACATCAACATGACCTCTGGTGACAGCATGAACCACAGACCCAAGCTTGGACCCCTGGCACATCATAGACCAAGAACATCAAAAGAGTCTCTGGTGGCAACATGGAACATGGATATCTCTGGAAGAGGCTTAATCCAGAAAAATGGACCTTTCTTCATCTTGGATATCTTGTTACTCAGTGCCATGGTGATCCTGCAACTAGGCAGTACATTCAGGAGCAGAGCTTGCATGAGATCCTGGCTACTGCATACCACTCTGCCAGCTCTTCTCAGCAACGACATACTCTTTTGTCCATCAGAGCTGTATTGCCAAATGTAGTTCTGTCCCACACTGCTGCATTCAGCCATTTTTCCACCTTTTCATTACCATTCATTCATCAAGGTAGCATTGTTAACTGCTGGGTCATGTGCTGTGTGTGTGTGTGTGTGTGTGTGTGTGTGTGTGTGTGTGTGTGTGTGTGTTACTCAAGCAGCTTTACATGTAAATACTTATTGCAATGAGCCATTGGTCTGGATAAAGGTTCTTGGTTTCTGAAGCACCATAAATGCTGGACCATCGCTGAGACTCATCTTAACTATGTTGTTGTTGCCCAGAAAGAGGTTCTCCTCCCATCCTCAGAGCTGACAGTGAGAGCTGCTGCAGAGGCAGCTCCATGCTGTAGGCTGAGCCTGTTGGCCTGACCTGAGCCTCCTACTAGCAGGCTAAGGAACAGTTCTACTCAACAATGACATGGTCTTTTATCTGTCAAGGCCACCTTTAACACTACTGCATCTAGCTTTGATTCTCTGAGCTATATGTGTATCTCCCCTCTACCATCTTTTTTGCCAATTTCAGGAGACCCCAGAGACATCCAATTAATAGCATTGTATTGTATAAAATATTGAAGAAATCTTTGCTAATAATGTAAAGAGATAATATGAGTTTCTTTAAGCCATCATTTATAAGCGTTATATTATTTTTCTTGAGTGTTGTAGTGTGTATGTTTATAGGCTTTTATAAATTTGAATTTGTGGTGCATTATATTGCTCATTCTTAAGAAAATCTTACCCTCAATCATAATTTGTCAATATTGTATTCGGGGAATTTACATCAAATTGTATGAAGAGGAAATCTACAAGGCCTGGGTGCACAGGTGAGAATATGTTGTTTCCTTCTTTTACATTTAACATATATTTGCGACAAATATTCCCTGATTGGAGATGTTTTAGATTTATTTTTGCCAATTTCCGTAAGAGCTGCTATTTCTGTAAATCACATAATTCTCAGAATTTTCTGGAATTTTGAGTCTTTTACTTGTATAACACAAGAGAATACAACACACAATATTTGCATAAACATTTGCATTGTCGACCCATTTGAAATAAATTGCTCTCCCAAAATTATATATGGTTCAGTTCTTTTAGAGTATGTTTTCGGTGCATTCAGAGAATGCCTAAAGTTGAAGAAAATGATGTGTATGTTAGTGTTGTTACTTCCAAGTTTTGTTAACAGTTTCACACATAACAAATAAGAGCCTTCCAACATAATAAATACTTTTCCTTTTCCCCTGTACTTGTTCTAATATTGCATCTCATAGCTACCTCTTACTTTGGACTGGAATATTTGACCAATTATAAAAATTTCAGGGAGCAAACCTTGGAAAGCATTGGCATGTCTAGCTTTTAGAAATTTTTCTTACTGCTTCAAGAAGGCTGAACTAACTAGTGATGGAACATATCACTACCAGTCCCAATGACAGAGATGTAAGCAAACCACAAGTGAGCTGCTAGATTACTGCAGATCAAGGAGTTACCCAGCGAGGCCCGATAACACGCCCAGGTGACGTCCTATAAAGAGCCAATGTGAGTCATGAACAAAAAGAAGATTTTTCTAAAATATTATGGAATATTTATTACTACAATAAAGAATATTTGCAATACAAGTTAATACCTATGAATTAAATACATACACTGTACAAAATAGAATTCAAGATATATAATATTGAAAAATACAGAGGAGATATTTGGAAAAACTTCTCAATTATGAACAGTTGAAAGGAGGTATCAGCTCAGATTCTTGCTCCATATTAAGGTAACTGTGTTCATTCATTCTTTTGGTGAAATCTTAACTTATTTCTATACAGAATTTAAA
>CM052704.1:95589803-95675596 GCA_028551405.1 Uromys caudimaculatus | reverse complement strand
GGAGGGGAGGGGAGAGATATCATGGACAGGTGGCTAATCTTGCAGATATAGATGGAACTTTGGATATCACATCAAAGCTGTCCTTTCTATGGAAAACTACTATTTTTAATGATCTTTCATCAAAAGCTTGTTCCATATTCACTATTTAGTAAGAAATAAAATGTTATCTTGGTATAAATATCCACTAGATATTTACTCACCTCAGTCCCTATTGAAATCGAGTTACCCCAATAATTAGACAAATAGTATTAAATCAAGAAGTATCAGGAATGTGAAAATGGAGGGACTCAAGATACATGCCTTCAAGCTCCAAATCTCATTTCTGTTCTGGAGAGTGATTTATTGACTAGTAGTTAGCTACATCTACCTGTGCTTAAAGGTGCTAACTGATAATTCCAAAGAGATTATACTAGCTTCGATGTATCTTTAAAAGGATTATTTATTTATTTATTTATTTATTTATTTATTTATTTATTTATGTATATTAGTACACTGTAGCTATCTTCAGACACTTCAAATCCCATTATAGATGGTTGTGAGCCACCGCGTGGTTGCTGGGAATTTAAACTCAGGACCTCTGGAAGAGCTGTCAGTGCTCTTAACCAGTGAACTATCTCTCCAGCCCTCAGTTTATTATTTTAAAACTCCATTGTGCAATATATCTTATTTATACCATATGGTAATAGTAATCTTTTGACATTTCATCTATATTTGAGCTCAATCAAATAAGGCTGACAGAATATTTTGAAATTAACAAGACAAATCATAAATAATAGCACAAGGCTTTTTTTTATTTAGAAGGTTTGCTTGACATTTCATCAAGTATTTTTTCTCAAAACTCCTGGTACTTTCATATAATTTCAAAGAGGTCTGCCATTTTCTGTAGTCCCATGCACCACTGGGAGAAAACCTTCTCTTACCTGAGAGCTCACTCTTGTAAAAAGAAAATGAACTCTGAAGCAATATATCACTGTCATTGGGATGTGACCTTTCACTCCCATGGTTGTTCTTCTCATCCTAGACATCATTCATTCCACTGAAACCAATTAAATTATTGGAGAAGTCTTAAATCTTCTCCTTGTTATTATATATTGCTGAGATTTTGCTCCAAATGTTTTAATATCTTCTCCACATAGTTTAACATACTACTACTAATAAATTGGACAAGAGAAATCTGTAAGAATAAGGGAAAAAGATGACATGCTGTCATCTGACCTAACTGCAAGTCCCATTTTGTACAGGGGTTTTGAAACTAAGAATAATGTAAAATCCAGAATTCTTAGAAAAACTCAGTTGCAATAATAGATATGAGCCACTTTTCTCTTGAAAATAACTGTACTATTTATAATAATACATTGGACATGAATCTTAAAATATAATGAAACAATTCAATCAAACAGTACAACAATGGTCAAGGTAAACAGTTCGGTGAGTAATATTCATTGCATCCTTGACTGGGCTTGGAAAGACCCAGAAGATTCACATTTATGAGTATGATGGTGTTTCAAGAACATTTTAACTCAGAGTTGAAGACTTAACCTGAATATGAAAGTATAATTTTGTACAGTGAATTTTGTCTGAACAAAAGGGATAAGCCAGATGAGCATCGATTTTCATTGTTCTTTGCTCCTGGTTGCATTTGCAATGTTGCCAGGCCAATTCATGCTCTTGATATTGTACTTTATATATTATGGACTGCATAAGCTCAAACCATGAGATACCATAAACTCTTCTGTCATGTTGTCTATGTCAAGAATTTTGTCAACACAAGAATTTAAGTAATTACCTTAACTATGTAGAACTTTTGGGACAATGATATTGTTCCTATTATCTAAAATTATAACCACTAAATAACTAAAACTAGCAAAATTCAGTTACTAGGTGAGGAATCAAATATTTGGGAAGCAGAACCTTTCTGTGGGTCCTCTGTGTAGGAAGGAACCATCTTGAGAGAACTGGCCTAGGAGACAATGATGGTGCATCCACACATTACTGTTCCTCAGGCTTCCTATTTAGTGGAACTTATTGTGACACATAAGGGGTTTATTTTATTATTTCTATTAGGAAGTTCTAAAATATTTTTCCTTGGATTTTTGTTCTAGTATCAACAATAGAGTTTACTCTAGTTTGTAGCTGAAATTCCCCAACATGTCCATGTGTTGAAGGCATCGTTCCCAGGAATTTTATGTTGACCAAAGGGAAGTATGCTTTAAAAGGAATAGCCTAGTGGTAGATAATTAAGTCATTGATCTTATGGCATTGTGGGACGATGTAGGATACTATTCATTCCTCTTTCTTTCTCTGATTCCTACAAGAAAATAAGCAGTTTTCTTGGGTCAGACCTTCTTAAAGGTGCTTCTCCTAGATCCAATGGCAATGGGACCAGTCAATGATAAGTTACAAATTTCAAGACTGGGTGGACATGAACATTTTATCTTTAAACTCAATACTTCCAAGCATTTGGTTGTAGAATTGGTAGTGTGCATAGCTCAGAAAATGGAACTCCAGTATATCTCCAAGTGAGCCATAAGTCGATAGGGAAACTGTTGTTTGCAGAACCAACTTTCCAAAGCTCCAAGTATTTCAGAACCTAGTGAGATTGGAGTAACTGGGCCTGATCCACACTTCTATTACTTAGTTGTTGAAGGCCTGCTATTGTGTTTTTTTATGTCACCTCATACTTTTTCCTCTCTAATTTAGTCAAGTTAGAATTTAAATCACAAATAAGAAAGGAGGAAATCATTGTTCTAAATTGACCTTGCCAAGTCATCCTTCCAATTTCACAAATCTTTCTTCTTCAACAGAATGCAATTCAATATACCTATAAATAATCGACTTGCAGAGTTGTTAGATATAAAGTCCAATACCAATGAATGACTACATTCTCCTCCACTCAACATAGATCACACACACACACACACACACACACACACACACACACTTTTCTTTTACTTTTAGACCTATCTATAAATTGAATCTGTAAGTGATCTAAAACTCTAAAATGATTGCCCCTTAAACACTATGTAAGGAATATGTCACTTGGCAAAAGTGATGATTATATCTTAAATTCACCAAACTGTGCCCTATACAATCTGTGAAGCTTAGGTAAACACTGTGTGATTTGTAAACCTAGAAGGGAATATCAGAAGCAGAAATATGGAAAGCTCAGTCTAGAAGCCAGCCTGAACTACCCAGAGAGGAACTGAGGGAAAGCTCTAAGATCACTTGTTTTTTTAAAGCAAGATGTCCTAGCACCCATCCTTTTATCATTCAGACATAGATCCCTTTTGTACTGGTTTCTCTAAATTGTCCCATACTGCTTAATATTAGTCAGTTCAAGGAATGTATTCAGTTTCTTATTGGAAATATAATTTATTAGTTGTGCACTCATCCTAATAATTTTATTATCAGACAGAATTTTTATGGGTAGAATAAGGAAGAAAATGAACAGCCATACCCCACCTAAACAATTAATATAATTTTGGGACATAACTTCCACCTCAGAAGTTTGAGTTGTTCACTTCTGCTATACATGGAATGGTACCAGTGTTTGGAGACAGAGAACAATTTAGCCATTGCTGCCCATGACAGTCTTAGAGGTATCAGTTGTACATTTCCTGTAACTGAACCTAAATACTCTCAGAGCATAGATCTCCGCAACGGATTCCTGGGACCAGGGTTCAAGGGTCCATTGAGAAGGCAGAAAGTGAATTTAAAACTTGACCCAAGAAGAATCAAGGAAATTGCTGATGAGTTGCTGTTGTAGAAAGCTCCATGGCAAGTGGTGTGCTGTTGATAGCACATGTGTTCATGAGTCAGGCTAATTCTTTAGCATCTTACACGTTCTTATGAAAACCTTGTCCAGTAACATAATGATAGTTAACTGATGTCTCGTTAGATAATCAAACCAATTTCATGTATGCTTCTCACAGAAAGCATCACTCCTCTTGCCTTGGTACCCAGCATAGGTCACTTGGTCAGCTGTTAGGATTTTTGAACTCTCACTTTATATTCTGTGGTCAAACAGAAAGTTATGGAGATTCTTGGCATCATAAACCTCTTTGTAGTCATTGCCACATTGTCACATATTTGGAACTGTTACCAAACATCAGTATGGATACACTCTTTCCTGGTCTGACTTTTGCCCCTCTTTAACTATACATAGCTATCTGTCAGTTTTCCTTGAAATTTAAAACTGCACACGTCTTTAATCCCAGCACTCGGGAGGCAGGGGCAGGTGGATTTCTGAGTTCGAGGCCAGCCTGGTCTACAGAGTTCCAGGACAGCCAGGGCTATACAGAGAAACCCTGTCTCAAAAAACAAAAAAACAAAAAACAAAAAAAAGTATTTAAAACCTCATATCATTTGCAAAAATGAAATAAAATTTGAGAGTTCCTCGCTCAATTTGTCTTATTTGACACAGGCTATAAGTCATAATATAAGAAAAGTCTTAATTATATAAATCTACTTCCTATGTAATAACAAGAGTGTGGACAGTGTGTTCCGCATCACAGATGCTAACAAAGGATGTTAAGTTGCTAATGGTAAATGAGGGGAAGTGCTTCAAACAGGAAGGGCCACTTTCAGAGTAAAGGGGTTAGGAGATGGGAGTACGGATGATTAAGAAATGAACAAAAACCTTAAGAGTTCCCATGAATAGAGTTCTGAGTGATCGTAAAGCAAATGACTGCCTTCGTGTCAAGTTTCTATAACTGTTTTACAAGTTTAAAATTACTAGTTTTAAAGTTTTGTCCTCATGAGAAAGACAGTGCTGAACTCAAATGCAGGATGTTTGGTTGGGTAAGTGTTCTGTACAAGTTTGTAATTTAAAGAATAGTTTATTATTAATCATTAATATCTTTGTTACTATTATGCATCGATTTTTAGGGGTGCAATTAAGAGAGATGTAGGAGATTTCAAAGCAAGTAAAATCTAACGTATACATATATGAATACATAAGTAAAAGTAAAATTTCACTAAATTGGGACCTCCAGATTTTCAGATGTTTTATATACACAGGCTTTGCTGTGTGAAGACTCAGTCCCCCATTTGATGACAGTGCTTGGTGAGGTTGTCCAGACTAGCAAAAACAACAACAACAACAACAACAACAACAACAAAACTAAAAGTATGCAGCTTTGAGATTTCATAGGCATTCTCCACTTTCAGTTCCCTCTCTTTGCTGTGTTTGCAGTTGAAGATAAAATCTCTGGGCCTATTATTCCCATTATCAACCATGCTTTCATGACATGATGGACTATGATCTTGGTAGAACCATAAGAAAGAATAAGTTCTGTTTTCTATAAGAGGCCTTGGTCATGGTGTTTTTATCAAAGCAACCAAAAATTAGCTAATACTTCCTAATGAAGGAAGTGACTGATATCAGAACTTTCCCTACCTCTAACACAGATGCCACAATGAGCACAGCGTAACTGTTCAAATTCACTTCTCCAGAATCTAGGTTTTCTTTCAGGATCCAACATGATGTTGTATTGGTTGACATTTTGAAGATCCACCTCATCTCTTGTTCTTTTTCATTGATAATAGAGAGCACATCCTGTGTTGGAAAAAGACAAGCACCTGTCATTGCAGACTTACACTTGGAGAGCACCAGTGTGAGCCTTCTTGAGAACCAGAGCAATGACAAGAGAGCAGAGCTAGAACCAGAGGAAAGGAGGAGCTGTTTAATTGCACTTGGTGCCTCTACACATATTTTCTCCTTTGTAGTGATACAATACTGTGAGAATATCTCTTCTATTCTAAGAGACTGAAATGTTTGTTGGACTTCACATCCAACCTAATAATCACTTAAGACATAAGGGATATCTATCTGTATAGTCAACCAGTTTGTTTAACGTGCCTTGAAGAAAACAATGGAACCAACAACCTTATTTGCCTGAGCTTCCCATTTATAATCCAAGCTAATACATAGCTTTAATATTAAATTATGTATTCTTCAATGCCCCTGATCATATATGATAGTGTATAACATCATGGTAATAAATAGTTAAGCCAGAAAACAGGCTAAAAGAAACCATGTAAAATAAACATCTCTGGTAATGTTTGGAAGTATTATATGGATATTTCTTGATAATAATTGTTTGTTATCTGGATCAGTGGAGTCAATTAGTCAGTGAAGTTGATCTGTCATGAGATATTCCTAAAGATTCCTATAAAATATTCCACATTTCATCCCCATGTAGTGCATTCTGACCTGTTCCATAAATAGAAATCCAAGCCTTTTGTTATGAACACTGCCACAGGGACAGACAACGCAAAAGAGGACCCAAGCAGGCACTTCATACAGATTCATATGACAGACAAACAGACAGACAGATTGACAGAAGACACAGGGAGCAAAATGAAGAGTTCAAATATGGGTTCACTTTTGGTTAAACCTTTCCTAGGAGAAGTGTTTTAATTGCTCTTTTATGAGACACTAACACACTGGGGTACTCTGACTACTGCTAGTGTGTTAGAATCAATGCATCTTCTCATTCTACTCTGATTTTTCAGCCTGGAAACAGGGATCACACTCAGATCCAACTTTCCTCTTCAATGAGCTGATGAGCTCAAATCAAACCTCTCTGCCTCTAGGTTTCTGGAACATTTCTTCCTTAGGTTATTGTTCTTCTTAGTTTGCATGTCCTTCCCCTGGATGCCATTCTCAATGCCCTTTGGTTTCTCCTCCTTTGACTGCCTACGATCCCATTCATGCTTTCTGTATATCTGAATTCCTATAAAATGAGGCTTAAGTACATATTCTCAAGGAGATTGTATTGATAACACTTCCTTTGAATCAGCTATTGTGGCCTTTTACTCTTTCTTGGTATTTATAGTTTTCAATGCAGAAAGATGCTGTCAGAGTAACAAGCTCACAGGAACTACAATGTATCCTGACGCTGATTGACTATGTAATATCAGGTACTCCAGGAAACCTCACTAACAGGTTTCTTATTTTAATTTTCAGGGTTAAAATTATGGGAGCAAAGCATGCTTAATGATAAATTCTATAAAATATTTAAGGTTTACAATTTTAAGTACAATCTTCTGCCATTATAATATGATTAATTTGTTCTAATGCAGCATAAATTTCCCTATACTGAGTATAGTCCATGGAAGGATATTAGACACCACATAAATATTCCCAATAATAACTTAGTAACATTTGAAATGCAACAGGCACACATCTTGGTCATCTTTGAACATGTTTTGTTATGATTAAAGGATTAATACTTACTACAGGAATTTTTTTCATGTTTAGTCATTTGAAATGTAAATTAAAATGAGCACTTTCAAATGCAAGACCATGAAACTAGATCTCAGACTAGTGTGGGCTTCAAGAAAGAAGCTGAAAAGGGAATGTGAAGCAAGAGGTGGCTGAGAGACAAAGCCACAGAGCCCCCTGCTGTTATTCAGTGGGTACAGTCCTTGCTTATGTCAGAAAAGACAATAGATTTTCTGCTCATGTTTACCTTTGTAAACCCCTCAACCTAACTCAGATAATTTTTCTTTAAAAGTGAGATTTTAACAGCTCTCTCAGTCCTACTAATGACTTATCTAATGATTCTTCCAATTATAAAAAGCATTGATTGAAAGCAGTCATATTCTTATATGGTCTCAGAAGAAAATAATACTTAACAGAATTGGAGCAGGCAGACCACTATTCCCACAAATATCCATAAGAGACATTCCAAATAGGTGACCAGTATTTAGTGCCAATGTGGCCAGATGTGCACTGATCTGAAGGAGTTTGCAGT
Source organism: Uromys caudimaculatus (assembly GCA_028551405.1). NCBI lineage: Eukaryota > Metazoa > Chordata > Mammalia > Rodentia > Muridae > Uromys > Uromys caudimaculatus. Next base: position 95,667,836 of record CM052704.1, on the reverse strand, counting down.
AGGGAATAGCATGATTTTAAATATACATTATATGGAATTGTCAAAGATTAATAAAATCTCCCTGTACTTAGATTCAATCAGCTTTATTATGAATAAGACTCATACTTATGACTGGTATAATGCACTACACAGTTCAAGGCATGGTCAAAGAAACATTCACTAAATATTAAACTTAGATGATCTTAGGCAGTCTGGACAAAACTGACCCCTTACTCATTCAAGTTAGCAGCCACCTAAAAGGTGTGTAGTCTTGAACGCATGCACTACTGCTACTGTGATTCACATGCCATCATCTTAAATGAGAGAAAAAAGAAAGCATGCATATCCATACATCAATCAGGATGTTTTTACAAATCTGTAGGTACAAATGTTTGATAGCTAGACATTGAGTTAGACATTTGAATTCTTCTATGCAGCCTGGTATCTCTATTCTTAACTTGATTTTTATTATTTCTAACATTACCAAAACATATTCTACTTAAATTTAATGGAAATTCTTTAAGAGTAAGGCACTGTCCTGTCTAGTACTGTTAATTTGATTATTGACAAAATCATGTTTACAAATAAATTCTTGATCAAGCAAAAAGAAAAATCAACTTGATATTCACCCAGTAACAATCACAACCAAAACATCTTCAGCACAATATCTTTTCTTTTGAAAACAGTTTCCAAATTGATAACAGGTTTTAATTAAATGAAGAAATATCCATGGGGCTACACAGAAATTATTGGTGAAAATGGGAAACTAAATATTTAAAGAACTGGAAACTTAAAGACTTGAAAGAATATAAGAGACTCACCACTCAGGTCTCTGGGCCCCTGGGCTTCATGGTGAATCACCACAGCACATGTCGAGACTGCAGTTTCTAGCTCATGTCTCTCACACTGAAATGAGTAGTGTAGTCACATTGCCCCACTGCCATAAATGCCGTTTCCATGGTCACTCATGTTGATGTCATGTGGATTTTCACGGTCAAATAAGAAGTAGAGATTGATGCTAACTGTGAAGAGAGGAACCAAACTTCACTTCCTGTGAGTATGCTTATACATTGTAATGAGATACATGTTTCCTCTGGCTCCTGAAGTGAAGTTTGGTGACCCTAATGAATCAGGAGCCCTTGGTGAGGGAATTCTAGTAAAGCAGGTAGTCAAACACAGGACTAAATAGACTAACACACACACACACACACACACACACACACACACACACACACATGCATACAATCAAGATTGATTAGAATCATGAATCTGAGGGGAGTGAGAAGAATTTGGAAAAAGCTGGAGGGAACAAAGGGAGGGGTGAAAATGATGCACATGCACGATGCATATGAAACTCTCAATCCATACACTATGAAGTATTTTATCATATATTTGCACTAAAGGCAATAACTCAGTAAATATTGTTTAAATATATGAGATGACATTGTATATAGCCCTTGTGCCTATGACTCTTTAAGCTTAAGACTAGACAGTGGAAACTTTGACAATTCAGGGTTACAACATTGAACTCAGTCAATCCCTCTTTAGATTTTCTTGGTACTCACCCAGGAGAGGACATAGAACTGCTTCTTAGTCAGAAGAGAACCATAGCTGGTAATTCTCCTCAGCATCCTCGGAAACAAAAGAACCAAGAGTCGCAAAGAGCCTTTCACTGTAGACACTTGGAACGTACACTTCCTTTCCATTTCTATGTCTTTAAAAACTGTAAAACTATTGCGGCAATCAGGGATTCTGTTGTATCTATGAGGTAGCTGTCATTGTTAATTCACAGTGATGAGTTTGGAGGCCCCTGCTCTCTCCAGGAATCTTCAGACACCAGAGGTTCCTGCCTTCTCCTTTGAGGTAGAGCACAGATCTGTGGATCCAGAAGGTTATCTTTCTATTACTTTTTTTGTAACACTGAAAATAAGAAATCATTCAGTGCCCTGTCCCAAGAAAAGAAATCGACTTATCCCAAGATCTCTGTCACTCACTCTCTACAGACTTCAAAGAATTTTGTGTTTTCTATAACATATTTCCATCCAGATAACTTAGACCTCAGTGTCCTATGCTCACCATATCTATGAGGACTGAACAAAATAAAACTTAAAAGCCTCATAACCTCAGCAACCCTGAGTAAATAAACAAATGCCAGAGAGGCCTGGAGGATACTTGGAAAATAAAACAGCATCTGGCTTTCATTCAGAGAATCCCCATTCCGCATAAAGTAAAAACAGGTGTCCAACTTAGATAATATGCCAGATGCAGAAAACAAATTCCACAGCAGAATCAAAGCCCACAGCACTGTGCTCCATTTGAAACACACAGATGAAGAGTATCCAGCATCTATGCAATTATGTTAGAGCCCTGCAGGAGATTCCAAAGAAACATATATCAGCGGGAGACATGGCTTCGTTGTAATTGCTTTTTATTATGAATTAAAAATAATGACTTTGATTTTGAGACTATTTCTATTTATGATATTTTGATAACTAAGTGAACTCCCACATTCTATGTATGAGTGTAAGTGCACCTGCACGCGTGCACATACACACACACACACACACACACACACACACACACACACACACATACACACACACACAAGCATACACCAAAGTGAATGAACGAATCAAATGACCAAAATTCAAAGTCATTTTAAAATATGTATTCCTCCTTATCAGTTCTTTCTGACTGCTGAGGTCCTGTCTCAGCCTGAGAGAGGGTCCTGAAGAAGGGTGTTTGGGAGTCAGTGATAGATGAAAGCTAACAGCTCTGTGATCTATTCAATATAGCTCTCTCTTGCAGACTAAAGCCCAGCCATATTTTTTTGTATTTTTATTAAATTATTTTATTTATCTACATTCCAAAAATTGCCCCTTTTCCCAGTCCCCCCTCCCTGAGTCTTTCACCCCATTCCCCTACCTCTGAGTGGGCGCTCCCCCTCTCACCCTCCCGTCCCCACTTCACCTCCACCAGTATCCCACTTCCCTGGGGCATCAAGTTTCCACAGGACTAAGCACATCCTCTCCCACTGAAGCCAGACAAGGCAGTCCTCTGCTACACTTGCACCCAGGGCCATGAACCAGCTCATGTATGCTTCTTGGTTGGTAGCTTAGTCTCTGGGAGCTCTGAGGGCACCGGGTTAGTTGATACTGTTGTACTTTCTATGGGGCTACAATTCCCTTCAGCTCCTTCAATCCATCCCTTAACTCTTGTATATTTGTCCCTGACCTCAATCCCATGGTTGGCTGTAAGTATCTGCATTTGTCTCAATCAGTTGCTGGTAGAGCCTCTCAGAGGACAGCCATGCCAGGCTCCTGTCTGCACATACAATATGGCCTCATGAATGGTGTCAGAATTTGGTGTGCATTGATAGGGTTGATCCCAAGTTAGGCCTGTCACTGGATGGCCTTTCTTTCAGTCTCCATTTTTGCCTCTGGCATACAGAGATAAACAGAGAATTCTCTAAAGAGGAATCTCAAATGGCTGACAAGTACTTAAAGAAATGTTCAACATCCTTAATCATCAGGGAAATGCAAATCAAAATGACCCTTAAATTCTACCTTACGCCAATCAGAATGGGTAAGATCAAAAACTCAGGTGACAGCAGATGCTGGCAAGGATGTGGACAAAGGGGAACACTCCTCCATTGCTGGTGGAATTGAAAACTAGTACAACCACTCTGGCAATCAATCTGGAAGTTCCTCAGAAAACTGGAAATAGTTCACCCTGAAAATCCAGCTATAGCACTCCTGGGAATACACCCAAAAGATGCTCCACCATACCACAAGGACACGGGCTCTACTATGTTCACAGCAGCCTTATTTGTAATAGCCAGAAGCTGGAAACAACCCAGATGTTCCTCACCTGAAGAATGGACACAGAAATTGTGATTCATTTACACAATGGAATACTACTCAACTATTAAAAATGAGGGCATCATGAACTTTGCAGGCAAATGAATGGAACTAGAAAATATCATCCTGAGTAAGGTAACCCAGACCCAAAAGAACATGCATGGTATGTGTTCACTGATAAGTCCATTAATGGTATTTCCAGCAAATGATCATAGCTTCTTGATAGGATACACTATGTCCAAATGTGTTTCAGCTACAGTGAACAGCTGCCTCTACATAATAATGTGAAATAACACATTTGATAGTTACTTATTATCCCCATCTTGTAAACGAGCTCAGTTTAGGTAATGGCAAAGTAAAGCATGTGCAAAGCTCAAACTGTGACCATGATTTTTCCTTTCCTTTATATAACCTGAGAGCAGTAGTAAGAATTTGAGTCTATTGTGTATTTCTTAAAAGATGTGGATAGGTAAAAATATAATAAGTTGGTCAATAAAATGTGAACTATGGAGAATGGAAAATAGGTCAGCTGGTAAAAGTACCTCCCTCAAGCCGGTGGCCTGAAAAGGAGACCAGGAAACACATGCTAGAATGAAGACAACAATTCTGGTTTTTCTCTGAACTAAGCATACTATATATAAACACACACATGCTCACACATACATGCAAGCATGCTCACACACCTGCAAATTTTTCAAAAAGGTTCAAGCTCTGATCCTCAGCTCTGAGTCAGTGTTCACAATGAGAGGGGGGTCATTTGAAAAAGGTAAGGAAATTTTTACTTTTCCTCCTATAATGTATTTGTAGAAATTTCTTCCCACAATGTATTTATAGAATTTGTTTATTTATAAATTATATTTTCAATTCACATAATGCAATAAGAAGGACTGCTATGCACTGAGGATTTTCCCCGTGCCTGGCTTCATGGTTATTCCAGTTGACACTCCAATCTGTTGAGATGAAAGTATGAATCCAGAATAAAGATTTTAGTTATTAAATTTCCATCACTACCACTGCCAGTGACTATGGTTTCTGTGGTAGGTGTTGCTTCCCTTCAGAATGAAAAACTGTCCAAAGAAATAGGAAAATATGCTATAGAAGATAATCCGAAGGGAATGGGTACATTCTAATGCCACTGAGATATCCGAAGTCTAGGTCATTGCTATTACGTATGACAGTCAGTAGACAAGAAGGGTAACTATGCAGATGGCGTTTTAATGGCATGTGGATCTTCACTAGCAGATGTAGCCTCTGGTGAAGTATCACTTAGAGGACAAAAATAGCAGAAATGACCCATCTATAAAAAAAAGTATTTAAAAAGTCATAAAGGGAAACTCTTTTATAGCTCATTAATCTTACATTAACTTTATGACAATGAACAGGCTACATACCACAGGCTAACAAAATTCATAGGTCAAAATGAACTACAAGTTGTTTGCTAGTGGGGCCCTGTCAACCTCAAATATTTCAGGCTATTTTCTTTACATACGCACACAGATACATACAGACACAGACTCACAGACACACGCCAATGTTATTTTTTTACCTTAACAGATGAACTGCAATTTCATAAAAATCTTTCTTATCCTTGAGAAATGTACAAGCATGTAATAATAAAAAGCCACAGTATACAAAACAGATCACACCACACACACAACCAAAACACACATGCACACACACACACACAAGTATTGACAGATTAATATGATAGACTATACATTATTCTTTGTATTATTTTGTACTTTTATATGTTTATAGTTATGTCCACATAAAGAAAAATGTCTTACAGTAACTCAGTGTCATTTAAAGGATGGTAGGAACCACTGGTGAGTCTCTATATCAGCAATGGCAATTGAGAAAAGTACGTCATTACATTGGGAAATGACTGCCTGGGAGAAGTCTTTATAGCAACGCCTTATGGGCGCCTGCCCCAATATAATTTGTTAAGCATATTGTACTGTAACTAACATGGATTAATCCTGGCTCATACTAATTAGCATTCTTTTATATAGACAAAGACATATTGGTATGCATGAAAATGAATTTCCAGGTAGTACTATATAAATATTCAATGCTGTTCTTCCTTTCCGTCCCCCCCCTCCTCCTTATCAGCTCCGTTCCACTTGTTTTCTCTCCCTTTACACTTTTGTCTCTCAGCTAGTGTCTTGCAATGCATTATTTGTGTTTTGTGCACATAGAGTATTCCAGCTTGGGATGTCTTCTGTGATTATCTCAAGTGTGTTACTCTGCCATGGTTTTTCTCCTTAGTTTGATAAATTCACCTGGTCAACAAAAGCACACGGAAAGGTACAATAAATTGGCTAGTGGTTTACTTTCATATTAATAAAGGTTATAAATATCAACAATTTTAAATTGCAAGTTGATAAACTCTGTAAAATATTTTCTTAGCATTTTGCCATATTGGTGTTTTGCTTGTGTGTTTTTATTTTTATTTTGGTATTCTTGAGGTTTTAATGTTTCTATTATTTTTGTTCTTAAGATATTATTTCACGTGTGGAAGGTGAATAGGATTTGTTGTATTATTTATGACATGGTCAGAATATATTTTGTGAATAAAAACAAAGCATTGGGTGGATAGGGAAAAGGTGGCTCTGGGAAGAGTCAGGAAAGGTAAATACAATGGAAAACGTATTTTTAAGGAACTCAAAATACAAAACAAAACTAAACTAAACTAAGGAAAAAAAGGTAAACAGAATAGGGTGTTCTCATTATTTAATCACAAATTTAAGTAAAATATGTACAATGACGAATTATCTTTGAATGAAAGAAGACTACTCTCCTTTTGGGGATGAGGAACTGAAATATAAAAAGAAAACCTTAAATTATAAAAATATTAATGCTATTATGGCCCAGAGTAGAGATGGATCTTTCTGCCTCAAAAGATGTGTATTAAAGGTGTGTTTTCCTACCTCAAAGAAAGTTTGGCTGGGATTAACGGTATGCCTTCACATCTCAAACATCTCAATGAGAAGTCGATCTTCCCACTGAAAATGATCTAAACTAATTTCCTTCACAAGTATACCATTTTTAGATTTTAGTCAAATCCAGATATAATCAAGTTGAAAACTATGAATAAACACGACAGGGATAGAGGTAGTGTATAACTCCAACGAATCAATACCCTCCATATACAATAGGACTAAAGCACATAAGAACTCAGAGACGGTGGCAGTGTGCACAGCACCTGCACAGGTTCCAGACAGACTGTGTCCAAGCCTGGAGAGGGGCATGTGGACATGGGGTCACACCCCTAACCAAGAGGCTATCTGTAATTGATGCTAGCTGGAAAAGAGAAAATCATTTTTGTGCACTGGTGTGTCACTAGGATATTAACCACACTCCGGGCAGACCTCAGACCCAGGAGTATTTGCCAACACAAACAAACTCCATGATTTTGGTTTTGGTGAATATTTTGTTTGAACAGTTTTTCATATTATTGGTTTTTGTTTGCTTGCTTTGATTTTCAATTTTGTGGTGTGTGTGTGTGTGTGTGTGTGTGTGTGTGTGTGTGTGTGTGTGTGTGTGTGTGTTTAAGAAAGAGATAAAGAACATAAAATCTGGTAGGTAGGTTTGGCAGGCATTGGAGGAAGGGAGAAACATGGTCAAAATACATTTTCTGAAAAACATTTAAATTTAAAAGAATGAAAATAAATATTTTTGTTTTCTGTTTTGCTTTTCTGTTTAAAATAATTCCTTTTGTATGATTTAGCCAATTCAGTATTATATTCCTTATCTAATCAATTTCTTGAGGACATTTGCTGACATGTGTAAAGATATAGAAAAAGATTTTTTTTCATAAATAAATGGTACAGCTACATTTTGCAAGCTGCCATTGAGTATAGTTGGCCTTGATACTTAACCAATGAAGTTATCTCACTGTTGAAAATTAGCCTCCATATTTGTAGCTAATGGAATGCTCAGCCCAGACTCAGGCCAGGATAATAGTTCCCTGTGGGTCTGGTTCATAGCTATCTTCGTAACTTACCAGCTCCTGGGGACTACCTAGCCCAACTATACCCTAATGACTGCCTACAAATACAGCTTTCTAGCTTGGGAAGATGTTTGTTAGCAGTCAGCTAAATTATACGTTTGCTGATGGGATTTTTCTCACATATTATCAGTGACATCAGACACTAACCAGGTAATTTTGTGGATAGTCATCTATCATTTTCTTTGGGGGAGGGTATATACAAGGAAATTTGACTTCTCTAAATGACTAATAATGTTGTTTTCAAAATTGTTCTTTTTTTTTTGCTTTTTTATTTCAGGAAAAAAATTACAATCAACTTATAAAATAGCAGCCAAAACACTCTAGTCACACAAACTAATTTATTTTAAGTGATTTAGAGAAAATTCTGATTCTTATAATACTAAATCCTCAACCCATGATTCTCCTGAGTTGAGTACCATGAAAACTTACAAAGGATGGAAGAAACCTAAATTCCTACTCAGCTACGATAGCTAGGAACCACACCAAGGACCAGAGTGATATGATATGTAGTCCTGAGAAGGGGACAGTCAAGCCAGCTACTGCTCAGGGGTCTCTGTGTCCTGCTTTTGAGATGCAAGGTATCTTTAACAATAGGACTTACACTTCACCTCTGGGAGGTAACTATGAGTAGCAGCAATAAGCTGTATTTTGGGGAATCTCCAGGATATCTCCCACTTTCCATTCAGAACTATCTGTCCATTTTTTTTAAATATATAGATACAATCTTGCACTGAGAATGATTAGAAAAGATGTGGATATGTTTCCTATGTGGGAATGTTTGACTTTATAGAGTAAAACACAAATGTACTTTTATCTTGGATGGCACTGTTTTCAGAATTATATACAGTATGATCCTTACTTGTTGCAAGTGCTTCTTTTACTCATAGTGCTAGTTACTGACTTTGGACTATCAGGACTAACCACTTTATCCAGTTACATGAGTCATGTTTCCGGCAAGTCCTTTGATCTGTGGTAGTAATAGAAATGAAGAAGTGCACTCTGGGTCTTCTGAATAGATGCTGACCTCTGGTCTGACTGTTCACCTCTCCTCCCTGCAGGAAGATCAAAGAAGCATTACTGTAGCACCGCCCATGCTCAGTGTCCAAAGCATTCTTATGCATAGTGTGCTGGGTCCTTTCTCCTTTCCCTGACATCACGACCAGGTTCCTCTGCACTCCAGTCTCCAATCCTGACTTTTATAAGGACTCCCCTTTCCTTCCTACAGATACAAACACCAGTGCAATCAGGCATGGAGTTCTTTAGACACGTAGATTCACTATTCAGACCCCCAAATCCTGAATCTGATAACTAACCTGGCTTTCATATTGAGTATAAACAGAGATTCAAATTGTTTGAGATAAAATCCATTTGTGAATTTATAATGTAATTCATGGCAAGTTTAGCTCAGCATAAGGCAATTTTACATTATAACGTAAGAGTGGCCATTTTTCTATCACCATACAAAGTTAATTGTTACAGGTAGGTAATCTGATTCAATTGACAACTTTATCAAGTAATGCTCCATGTATATCTAATTTCTATCTGGATAACTTACACAGCTTTACTAATTTGTTACCTTAATTTTTATGTGCATACAATAACTGTGGTAATTAATCTTAAATCAAGGTTTCTACACCACCTTTGATCCTTCAGTTCCCAGACAAAAGACACACAACTTTTATTTTTATAATAAGCTTTAATCTGCACTAGTGCTGATATCTACTCTCGATGCTATTAGAATCTATTTCCTCGTCAATAACCCCAAATTATAACTTACTATGTTCCATTTGGGCTGCTCTTAACTGCACTGGCCCACCCTCATGGCCATGTATTCATCACTCACCCCATGGTGCCTTTCTCCTTTCTCCTCCTCCTCTCTCCCTTGTGGTCTCCTCAGATCCCAAGCCCAGGAACCCAAGAATCCCACCTATCTCTCTTCTGTCCAGCTATTGGCTGGAGACATCTTTATTCACTAATCAGGGATAACTTGGGAACAAAGTTACATAGCATCACTTTGGTATGTCACTTGAATACTTTCAGACTCTCTCATTCCTGGGGACAACCATGTCTTGGAGCCCAGTATTTAGCATTACAATACAAGCAAAAGACCAAGCCTCAACAGATAGTTCTTATGATCCCAGTTATGCTTTGCAAATTTTAATACTTCTTTGAAAATTTCATACAATGTATTTCGACTACCTCAACTCCTCCCAGATCCACTTCCCCCAGTACTCACTGAATTTTGCCTGTTTGTTGTTGCTGTTATTTTAAATCTATAAAATCCAATTTGAACTACCTGTGTACTGTTGGATATGTGGTCACTCTCTGGAGCTTAGTTAACTTAATAGTTAATGGTCACATCCTTAAAGAAATCAGACTCCTCCCAGCAGTTACTCATCACAGATAGCTCCTCAGTTTCCGTGGAACTTTGTGCCCATATGACTTTCCCATACTTGGGTTTTGTGGGGCTTGAATTTAGGTAGGTTTTATGCATAATGTCACATGAGTTGTTACTATGAGTTCATATGTATAACAGCTATGCTGTGTCTGGAAAACTCCACTTTCCTATAGTCATTTACTACCTCTGGCTCTTAGAATCTTCCTGCCTCCTCTTTAGCATGGATTCTTAAGCCTTGCAAAGGTGGGAGGGTTATACAGATGTCCCGTTTGGGATTGGAGCACTCCATTGTCTTTCATTATCTTTACCTTGACCAATTGTGGGTCTCAATGTTATTCACCATGTACTGCAAATTATTTGTTATGTGACATAAAATAGTATTTTCTTTGGTATTTTATTATGATATGCTTAGATATTTGAATACATATTTATGTTAAGTTTGTAATTGTGGTACCTAGTTCTAAATTTATTAAATTATTTCTATTGTTAAAAGAATGTGTAAAATTAGTGATCTTATTATATTTTGCTAATCTCTTTAAGAATTCAATTTGTCTTTATATTTGTTTATTTACTATTTTAAGATTTTATTTAACTTATGTTAGATGTCTTGGTCCAAACTCTCAGTCATTTATTAATCTATTTTGCTTGCTATAAATTATTTTATTTAATTCCATAAAACTGTAACTCTCCTCTATTGGTCCGGTATTTCCTTGATCTGGGAAATGTATATCTAGAATAAGTTATATGTTTTTTCTGATCTATTGAAAATAAGGATCTTATATGTACAACTTTAGACGTTGTCTTATTCCTTCATGTAATAATATTGCAAACCTTATCCATACCTCTTCTCAACAATATTCTCTGAGAAGTGCTCATGTACCACACTTGGCTCTAGAATCTGTGCATGAATTGGGGAAGGGAAGTAGTAGTAGTAATGAAACAAACACATTAACAGTTAAGATAGTCTCTGCCTTCCATGAATTACTATGATACTGATGAGCAGCAAGAAACATACAATGAATATATCAAGTCCTAGTAATAAGAAGCAGAAAAATTAGGAAACTACACATTGTAAGTAGGGCTGGAAAATATAAAATTATGGTGTTTAGTTTAATGAGATAACTCTTGGTCAGGTAGAAATAAAGATTGCAAGCAATATTGTTTTTAACTTTCACCTATCATTAAATTTTGTAAATTCTTCTACTTATATTTGAAAGAATGCAAATTCTGAAACTTTGTATTCTTGGCATTTTACTTTAATTTCCTGTTATTAAATTCATAATTGTGTTTGTGATTTTACATAGTTCATGTGTGTATACATGGATGTTTTGTGAAGATACAGGTCTCTGTTTGTGTGCCAGTATGTATACATATGAGAGTATACAGATAGAATAGAGGCCAGAGGAAAACCTTGGGTGCTGTTGCTCAGTAGTGGTCAATATTGACCTTAGGAGACGGGACTCTCATTGGCCAGCAGCTCAATGACTGGGTTAGGTGGGTGTGGCAGTGAGTCCTGGAGATCTATCTCCCCCTCCCCAGGGCTGGCTATTTTGTACATAGGTTTTAAGGACACATCTCTGTTCTCCTGCTCACAACAAACACATCAACTGAGCCGTGTCCTAAGCATGGTTTTGTCTAAAGCTTCATTCAGTAATAAAGGCTTAAAGTGTTCTTGGTTCTACAATAGAACTAGATAGAGTTATAGACATTATCCTTGAAATGAACCTGGAACCTGTCATGTATAAGGGAATGAACGTCTATAACAGACATGATATAAACATGAAATAGAAGAACAGGCAACATTGAACAAGAATGAGGTTTTAAAAGAAAAATATTTAAAGAAATGCAAACATCCACCTGCATATTTTCTAGTGTGTAGTTATCTCAAATTCAAAGGGAAAAAACCTGAAATAATTTCAAAACATTGATGCCCATTTTGTATTCAGATTTTTCACTAAAGGTGGGATAAATTTCAGTGAGTGAAATTTTGCTGAGGAAAACAGTTGACCTAAAGCTTAGTAGAAAAATAAATGAAACCATAAAACAATCATTAAAATGCATAAATTCAAACATTTGAACCCAGTTAGTGACTAAAAATATATTAGCCACTTCACTACATTTTTTCAGTATGTCAGTAAGTTCATAGAAATATCTCAGATGCCTGTGGTTATTTCTGTCTGATGTTCGCACCCTCAAATGTTTACAAGTGACACAGGTCAAATCTTAATGGATAAACTTCCCAATTTTGATGGATAAATGAATATGAAAACAAAATAATTCCTTTTAATGACATATGACGTCTACAAAAACAACTCCATAGCCCATGTAACAGAACATCTGAAACTGCCCGCTGAAATAGTTGTCTGTACTACATTTCACTCTACATGTAGCTAGAACTGAACTTTGAACTTTCTGATCAATCTGCTAATCCTTTGAAGAATACCACATATCACGATCATTTAAGAACTAATATGCCTTTAAAATGGCTAACTAACCTAATTTGATTCAGATGTGTTGGTTCGACAAACACCAAATTCTACTTTCTTGATTAGAATTTCTAAACTGTGAAACTATTCATGAGTTTTATAAGCAAATACTTCATTACAGAGATTACCATGGTAATTGCACATCTGGTCTCCTTCCACTATATACCATTTGCCAACATTTCCCAGTTCAAGAAAATCCCTAAAATCCCCTTCACTTACCAAGGGTCTTCTGGGGGTTAGGATGTAATTATTCCTCCTCTAACTCAATCTTTAAAGCTCATTTACACTTGTAATATAATGTGGGATGAAGTAGATACTAATTTATGAGAAGTGATATTTTATAGGAAGCACAAATAAGGTACAGCATATATTTAAAATGTGAGAAAATTTTTAGGCTAAATTTTTACTCTAAGCAGCTTACAATCATAGTGGTGATAATGTTACTAAATATTTCCAGTGATAGGAAAGTTATTACATTACTTGCTATTCTGAACCAACACTCATAAACAAGAACCTTCTGGATAATCACTGGCAAATACAAAGGACTAGAATGATGGATATGAGTCCTTGGTTGGACATATTGTGTAGATTAATCAACTGGTTGAAGATTATTCTTAGAAAAGGGTTCATTTCTCTACTTGACAGTCATTTATAAGCAGTTTTGTTTTCTCCCAAAGGGTAGGTAAACGACAGATACAAAGGAATAAGATCAATTATTCCCGTGGTAGACATCTGGTTGTGATCATCTCATATTCAACTGTGAAGTTTCTGGTGCTTTTGAATAGGAAGGACAACTAAAGCATCAGGGTGATCAGTGAAGATGTTATAGGTTTGCCTATAGTGTTTGTCAAAGCTAACACTGCAACAGATAAAGCGAATGAGTGGGTGGCTGCATTCAATGTTTTGCAATCTGTAAGAAAGGCTGAATTTTATTACAGAATTCAAAGGCTGAATTATATTAAGAAAGGCCAAAGCTGAGACAAGCTGCTGGAAACGTAGGACACGTTGTTACAGAACAGACCGATCAGAAAGGGGTGAGCACACTGTGTGGTGCCTGAGGTTGAAAATCATGTATGAGCTTGCATAGATTGAAATCGTAATTCAGCTCTCTCACAAAGAGTGGGAGAAATAGAGAAGCTTCATCTTCATTGTTGGTGATTCCCATACAAGAAGCCCAAGTGTTTAAGGATGGTAGTTTATAGGAATATAATATTAAAGGACTATGTATCAATGGACTATATATTATCATAGGAGTATAATCAAGTGGAAAGGAATTTCAAACGTGTGTGTGTACATGGTGTATTTTTGTAGAGATTCCCACCATGCAACCGTGTTTTCATGATGTCTGCTATGGCAAAGAATGACAGTAGGTACTAAAAGCAGTACTTACCATCTTTCAACACACAAATAAGTGAATTTCTGTCCTGGATTTTGCTGTTGTTGTTGTTGTTATTGTTGTTGTGACTGGGTTAATTTCCAGCTAATGGGAAGTAAGAAAACTTAAATTGTACATGTTCCAATTTTAATATATCTGAGTAGGTGTTTTATACCTCCTCAATTTATCTGTTCTTTAGGATAGCCAGATGGAGCAAACCTTTCCAAGGGGCCAAGGGCATGGGCGGATCCTGGTGGCTCAATCACCTTTCACACCACTGAGGTATATTCATTTGAGCTATTATGTACAGGAAAAGTTAAACACACGAACAAAAAGCACTTCAATGAATAAAATTTGAGGGTTTTAAGAAAATCATTAAGTTTGTTATTTAAAACATTTAAATATTCTTTTACAAATTTACATCCCAAGAAGTCTGAAAACATGCTCCTGTTTTTTCTCTCTATTTGTGCAATGTCTATTATTTGAGCATCTTTTCAGCACTCAGAATTTCTTTGCTGATTAGTTCTCATCATATTGCTTATGCAAAATCACTCCTGAGCATCTAAGTGGGACTTACCATCACTGGAAAGAAACCGCTCACACCAGGCTTCCCGGTTTCTATTCCAAATGAAATCCACAATTTTCCATTTCTCATCTGCTCATCTAACTGAGCTGCTGTTCTGCCTTTTATCTTCTTAGACCTATATACACTTTCCAACCTGCTTCTATCTAATCACAGACATTTTCCATCTCTGGACTGCTGGGCTTTGCTGGAGAAAAATGCATAATTCTGCCATGTGGGACAGATTTATAGTTTCCAGTTTCAGCCTGACCCTTCAAATAGGTTGTCATTCTTTACACTCAGTCTTTTGGTTTGTTAGCCCTGATCTGTATAAAGGTATGAGCAGAGCCGTCCATTGTGCAGCACATATTTATTTCTGGGTGTCTGGAGGAACCTTTGCACGTACCAATGTCTGAACTTGTCAGCTGACCCCCGACATGCTGTTACCCTGGCCTTTCTCTTCTGCGTCAGTTTCCCCTCGCCCCCTTGCTCTCCCACACCACAGCCTATGGAAGATGCTCCATGGCCAGTTGCCATTTTCAAATGCCAGCATCACTGAGAGAGATGCTGTCAAATATGGCTGTAGGCTACTTCTCTTTTCTGCCATATCAGAATAAGAAAGTTTGTTATTTAAAACATTTAAATATTCTTTCACAAATTTACATCCCAAGAAGTCTGAAAACATGCTCCTGTTTTTTCTCTCTATTTGTGCAATGTCTATTATTTGAGCATCTTTTCAGCACTCAGAATTTAATAAATTTTCTCACACATACATATCCTGAGTACAGTTTTTCCCCCCTCTTCACTTTCCAGGTTCTTCCCCCTCCACTCCCATACAGATCCACCCCCTTTCTGTCTCCCATTAGAAAACAAATAGGTTTCTAAGAGATAATGTGATGATATGAAAATATAATGCAAATGCATACTTATATAAAATATATAATATTATATTATTAAAAACCTGACATACTGGAATTGGATAAAACAAACAGAAGAAAAAGCTCTGGGGAAGACACATGAAACAGAGAATTCATTTACATATTCAGGAATCACATAAAAATACTAAGATGACACCTAGGATATATAATGAATGGATCTGAAGGGTAAAAAGAATGTGTGTGTGTGTGTGTGTGTGTGTGTCTCTGTGTGTCTGTGTGTATTAAAACTAAAAAATAATAAGAAAATTTGAGGAAAAAAAGGAAAGCTCCGACATGACATTGAGACAAGGGAGCTCTGAAGATCTCATTCATTTTCATACCTACATCTGGGCTTGAGCCCTACCCATAAGAGTAGTTTGTTCCTGCAGTGAGACTCTCTAGAAGGACCACTCATAGTTCAATGATTTGGGCACATGTTGTCTTCAGCAACGGAGCCTTGCTGCCAGCTTGTAGAGAACAACCTATAGTGTTGTCAATAGCCTGAGTTGTTTGAGGATTCCTGTGTAGTTCTTTTTACCAACAACTCAACTAGATGTAACTTAGCTGTGGTACTGGGAGCTCCATTTGGTGACAAAAGATCTCCATTTGGTGTTCTGTCTACCTTTGTAATTTCATTTAGATTGCCTTAATATATGTATACATGTTTAGGAAGTTTCTACTGTATTATGTTTTCATACTACACATGAAATGCCTGCCAATCTGCCCTGTCTCTCCTGGTCCTCCCTCCCTCAGCACCATCTCCCCTCCCTATTCCTTACTTTTTCTCCTCTCAGGTTCAGTGTATCAGGTTTTATGTTGAAGTCTTTGATCCACTTGGGCTTGAGTTTTGTGCAGGCTGATAAGTATAGGTCTGTTTAGATTTTTTTCAAACAGGAAGTTATTCAGTTTGACCAGCTCCATTTGTTGTAGATGCTTTATTTTTTCCAGTGTGTATATCTGGCTTCTTTATGAAAAATCAGATGTTCATAAGTGTGTGAACCTATACCCAGATCGTTAATTCAATTCCATGGATAGAAGTGTCTGTTTTTGTGCCAATGGCATGCTGTTTTTATTATTATATAATTATAGTATAACTTGAAATCAAGGATGGTGATACCTCCAGTGTCCAGCTATGTGTCTGCCTCACCATTGCAGTGCCTGAGTGCTTCTTAAAAGCTGCTTAGGGGAAGCAAAATACAGTCCCTAATAGCGGTCCCAGTCAGTGTTTCCCTAGGTGAGAAACAGCAGAGTCTGAAACTGATGCTGTAGTTCCCGGGTACCGTGTATCCAGATGCCCCTGGGCACTACTGGGAGTTGGGAATGGGTGGGCAGGGTCTGAGGGTCTGAGCTTCCCCTCAGGGTCTCTAAGCACCATGCAGGAAGGGGATGCCCAGGAGGGGGCAGAATCCAGTTTGGTTCTGAGTGAGTGCTAAAAGTACAGAGGGGCTAAGGCCTTCTCCAGGAGACTTTGTTGTGGCTCTTTATGATGAAAGCCTCCCCCACTCAGCGATCCTTGATAAAGGAGACAGTCTTTGCTTGTCCAAACTGTTTTATTTGATAGCAGATATAAATGCATATGCCTTATACAAGGTGAACCAGGAAATTAAACACCTTTTGAGGGAAGGAATGCCCAGAAAGGGAAACTCATAGGCTAAACACTCTGGTCCTATCTAGATACCTCATTAGCATGGAGATTCCAGGTTTTTATGCTACCTGACCAATTGTTATGGTCCTATCAGTGGGTTGTCATGGTTATGTGTTCTAGATCAAGTAGTTTGGCAGGGAGCTGGCTTCATGCCTGCCTTTCTTGATTTTGAGATTCCCCTGGGTTTGAACTTGCTCAATCTTTCCAGTTGTTCTGTCTGGTGGCACCGTCCACGTGCTCCACACTCCAGCAGTTCTGTTACTAGTCAGGAGTGTTTTAGATATCAGTGTGTGTGTGTGTGTGTGTGTGTGTGTGTGTGTGTGTGTGTGTGTGTGTGTGCGTTTCCATATGAATCTGAAAATTGTTCCTTCATGATCTTGAAGAACTGTGTTAGAATTTTGATGGTATTACACTGAATATGGAAGATCTTTCCATCTTTTGCTGTTTTTTAATTTATTTTCCAGTGACATGAGGTTTTATTATACAAACTTTTCACTTGCTTGGTTTGAAAGACCACTGGATATTTAAGATAGTTTATATTATTTTAATTTATTGTGAAAAGTGTTGTTTCCTGTTTTGTTTCTCAGATCATTTGTCATTTGTGTATAGAACTACTGACTTGTTTTGAGTTAATTTTGATCCAGCTACTTTGCTGAAAGTGCTTATCAGGTATAGGACTTCCCTGATGGAATTTTCAGGATCACTTATGTTAGGTGGTATTTTCCTTTAGATTTGGGAACCTGCTCTTTTTCAATACCATTCTTTGACCCAGTGTGGTTTCTTCTAAGTTCTGTTAGGATCAAATATATGTCTTCAACAACATCCTATTTCAAAAGTTGACTCTAGCGAGGAAACAAAGGTTTTGGTTACTTGGCATGAGACTCTTAGCTAGCCAAGCTGTCACAGATATGCATTCTATGCAAAACCTTTTGAAAATTATTCTCAAAAAATAACACAGTTTACTTACAGTTTTGTAAATTAAGCTTCTGTCATTTCAAGTGATTTCCTTCCAGCATGCCACAATGAGTCATCTCTACCAGAGCATGTTCGATGGGATATGTCTTCCAGCTTCGTCAACCATAGCATTCAGGGAGTGCTATGAGAATTATTCATTAGAGAATTCACTTTGGCAGGTCTAACCGCAGAAGCTGTAAGACTTCTGAAAGTCCACCTCTCTCTACTAGACACAGACCCACTCTGGTTGGTGCCATCTCCCCTTTCTACTGTTCCTTTCTCTTTGCCACAGGATGTCACAACCCTAGTGAGGACTGTGCCCTCTTCATCAGTACTCTCTGCCAGTTCATCTGAAAGCATGTGAATATTTCTGAGTTATTGAAGAGACGACTGATTGTGCTGTGTGCTGCTTGGATCAGATTGGCCTATATCACCCTATTGTTAGAACCTTAGAAAAGCCATAGAACACTGCAGCAACAAACATATAAAAAACCCACATGAATTTTTACACATGCTCATTCACGAATTCGTGTCCCTGAGACTTCAGTGCAGAGAGCAATCAAGTTTGGAACATAGTGAATATCCAAGAATTATTTAAAAATTAAGCTGAATTTATTTTGATGGGTGAGACTTATTTTTATTTTATCATGAATAAACAAGGTCTTTGTCATTATAATAGATCGAGGAATGATACATAGAACATTAGGCCCTAAGAGGTTATAGTGGCTCAATTATTTTAATCTAGTGTATTGTCAATAATGCTGGAACAGGTTCAAGTGGCGTCTGTCTGTTTCCCCCAGTGCTTTACCCTGTGGGATATGCACCAACTTGTTACCAGAAGGTCTTCTCAAAGGTCCAGGTAGCCTTCCTTTAACAAAACATTGGAATTTTCATGCTTTTTAAATCCTTCCTTAAATTGATTAACACAAGTCTTTTTTTTCAGATATTTGAATCTTATTTGGAAATTGTGTAGTTCAGTTGAACACTGATTTCCAATGTATTGTCAAACAGAAAAATCATGCTCAACATATTTCACCTTTGTTAATACATAAAATGAAATCAGTTAACACCCCAGTTTAAGTGGGCAGTGACTTAGGGTGCCCACCAACAGCTAAAGAACTGCTGACAAGTGACAGCTGCTAGTGAAGGAAGAGTCAGATTTGCATAGCTGGGTGGTGTTGGGTATGTACACCGTGCTCCAGTGGACAGCCCTCTCTCTATGCATATGAGGGCAACACAAATTGGGCACCATGGGGTATTAAAAAAGAACATGAAGTTGAGAAGAGAGATGAAAGAAAGAAAATGGTTGATTCAGAAAGAGTTAGGAGGAAGAATAAGGAGAGAAAATTATCAAAATATATTGCATGCAGCCGGGCAGTGGTGGCACACGCCTTTAATCCCAGCACTTGGGAGGCAGAGGCAGGTGGATTTCTGAGTTCAAGGCCAGCCTGGTCTACAGAGTGAGTTCCAGGACAGCCAGGGCTACACAGAGAAACCCTGTCTCGAAAAACAAATATATATATATTTTGCATGCATGTATAAAATTCACAAATTAGTAAGTATATATGTATACACATACACACATATATAAATTTACTTAATCTTAAAATTTCAGTCACTACGTTTTCTTTTGAGAAATATTACCATTGACTAATATTGTTGACACAGATAAATAAACCAAAACCATCAGCAAGTTCTTTTGCTTTTAATAAATAATTTCTTTTACTTCCCATAGTAATTATATTTGGAGCCCAAAAGGAAAAATTTCAGTTAAAAATAAAAGCCCAGAGGTTTGGGAGATGGCGCTGCTGATAAAGTCCTGGCTGGATAGGCAAGAGCACCAAATTTCAGATCCCTAGAACCATGTCCACGCTGGGTATGCATGACCTGCCTATGATTCTTCTTTAAAAGACAGAGAAAGGAAATTCCAAATACAAAGTATTGATATTAGGTGTCAGTGACCTCTGGGTGTCATTGAGAGATTTTCCTTTAAATTTACCTTGAAAGAATGATGGAGATGAGCCCCGATGTTAATCTTGGGATCCCACATGCAGGAACACACATGCACATACACTTGAACACACACTTGCACCCACACATTCAATCAGCCCCCCCTACACACAAACAGACACACACCCTACATCATGCATACAAAGAAAAGAAAATACAAAGAAGTAAAATATAGCCTCTGTGTGACATAAAAGCTAATGAGCACCTGTTATCTTTGAAATAATTATGGCAAAGCTTTTAAAAAATAAGAGATAAAATTAATGCAAAAGACAAAATAAAGCAAAATATCTATACATTACTAGATATATCATTTGAAATTATTATTGTATTGTGCATTTCACGGCACATGCGGACGTCAGAGGAAGTATTCTGTGGAGTCCTCTCTTTCTACCTTCACTTTGATTCTTGGGATTAAATCCAGGTGATGAGGCTTCCAAGGAAATGCATGCTGGGCTCTCCCAACAGTCTACAGAGTTTGTCACTCTTGATTATGGTTTCAAGCATCAGCAGCTACATGATAGATGTGGCTTTGCTACATTTCAAATTAACATCTTAGTGATAATCTATGCACCCTCTCATTCCAGCACTGGTACCTCTAATAAAAGTGGGATATTTCAGAATTTATTTATTTTATGCATGTGGATGCTCTTCCTGCATATACGACTGAACACCATGTGCATGCTTATTGCTCGTGGAGGTCAGAGGAAGGTGTCAGATGCCCTGGAATGGAGTCACAGAGGGTGGGGAGCCCCTGTGTGGTATTGGATATCATATCTGGGTCCACTGGAAGATCAGTAACCACTCTTTCCCAGTGAGCCATCATTCCAGCCATTGATTTGTATATTTTAATTTTTATTGTATGAATATTTTAATTGTATGTCTGTGTGTGTACATGTGTGTCTGGTAGCCATGGAGTCAAGAAGAGGGCACTAGGGTCATAGGTGGCTGTGAGCTGTCATGTCGGTCCTGGTAACCAAACCCAAGCCCTCTGTAAGAGCAGCCAGTGGTATTAGCCATTGAGCCTCATCTCCAATCCCTGTTACAAATCTCAAAGATTTCAGGAAATAAACATAAATATCTTATAGATCCAGTATTTTACAAAATATAATATTTACAAAGCTATTTTACAAAAACAACCTATTTTACAAGCATAGTTTTCTATTGATAGAACTGAAGACAACATATTTTACATAGTGTCACTGTGAAGTTAGATAGAGTATATTTCAATTCCAATCTGAAAACTTGGTGAAAAAATTCAGAACTCTTTTGAGATTAAAATATTTGTATAATATTTGAGTTTATAATCACTTGAGCTAAGCTATCTGCCACTAGTTCACATTTGATAGTTGGGTAGTTGAACTGTTCTAAATAAATTGCCTAGTGGTATAAAATATTTAATAGAATTTGTGAAATCTTAGGATTGTTTTTTAAATTAATACACTAAATTTTTATAATGTGAATCATATTTTATGTTATTCAAAATGGTCACATACTATACTACTGGAATCTACAAGTACTTCTACACATCCATACAATTTTTACGAGAATTATGAATTATGGATTATGAGTGTTGTTTTGCTTTGCTTAGTTGACTATATTTTACTCTCATTTTTGCCACACTTTGCATGACAACTTGTTCCTTAGGATAATTACTCAGTTCTCGTAACATTCTTCATCAACAGACATCCTCTTAATTCTGCCCAGAGACAAGTCTTTTCAATGATGGAACCAAAAATCCCACTCCAAATTCTTGGTCTAATGTGTTCCTCGTTTAAATGGATCTCTTTCATTTTGCAGAAATAATGGGAAAAGAGGCAAGAATGAACTAATAATTCTGCTTGATTTTAATAGTAATAAAGTTGACATTAAATAAAGTACAAAGCAGCATAAGATGAAGATATATAAATATGTATATATATATATATATATATATATATATATATATATATTTGCATAGATTTTTCTAAAAGCTATAAGGAGATGTCTAAACTCAGTATTTACTCCAAATAATTTAAAAATGTTCTTTTCAGTGCTGGCAAGATCAGTCAGTAAGTTGCTCTCCCCATATACATGAAGACCTGAGATCAGATCCCCAGCAGCCATGGAAAAGGTCTGGCGTATTAGATTACAATAATAACATTAGTGCTGAAGAGGCAGAGACAGAAGGACTGCTGGGACCTATTGGTTCATCTTGACCAATCAGTAAGCTCCAGGTTCAATAAAAGAATGATACAATAAAAAATAAGAGGGAAAACAATAGAGAAATACATCTGATCTCAACTCCTGATCCCCACATGCAAATGCTCACAGGATCCACATGTGTGGATCCAACACACACATGAGCACATACAAACTCATGCATGTGCAACAAGAACACACACTCACAGGCAAGCGTGTCCACATGAATCAGTCATATCCACGCAGAGCTTGTGTCATGCATTCTTCACTGGACTCACAGTGTTGCCTCCAGCCTGCACCTGATGCCCGCCCTCATCACGCGTCATTCAATATGTAAGTACACAGTTAGCCTCTAATCTTTCCAACCCTAAGATAATTACAACAAAGAAAACAGTGTTGGCCACATATTCTTCTTAGTATATTATATAGGTAAAGAGGTATAGGAATTCTTTGTCTTTTTAACCATTTTCTGTTCTACTTTACAGAGATACTAGTTGAGTACATATTGTGTATCATCACAGACCACACCCTAACCTAGTCTCATTCAATCTGTGCCAACCGGACAGTCCTCTCCTTCGTTCCGCTGACACTGACCTCACACTACAACCTACAAACCTGTCTATCTAATGCTAAGGAGCTAATGAGGAAACAGTTACATTGTTACCCACTTAACACTGTTGGCTTTGGCTCTGAGGTAGTGTGTTTTCCCTTGTTGACTGACAATTGTACACACAACCACTGAGGTAGATATTTTGTGAATAAAAATAATTTATTTGTGCATTATACCTTAGTGTTTCAATTGCTTGATCTCCATCTGCTTGGGCCCTCCACTGCTAAGAGCTGACTTTCTCAGCCCCGTTAATGTGTTCCTTAGATGGCTTAGTTAATTCTTAACATATACATTGGACTACACTGAATATATTTTCGTTAAATTGTATAATAAAATACAACCCATCTTTAGGATGTAGTTGCTGATCACTTCCTACACATTTTAATTGTAGTTATATATACATCTTTTGTTTGTTTGTTTGTTTGGTTGGTTGGTTGGTTTTTTGGGTTTTTTTTTTTTTTTTTTTGGTTTTTTTCCAGACAGGGTTTCTCTGTGTAGCCCTGGCTGTCCTGGAACTCACTCTGTAGACCAGGCTGGCCTCGAACTCAGAAATCCACCTACCTCTGCCTCCCATGTGCTGGGATTAAAGGCGTGCGCCACCACTTCCCGGCTTTATATACACATCTTTGATATAAGTATCTGCACATATTTTAATAGTGAATAATCATATTTGAAATGCTATTGCCTTTTACCTGGACAGAAGAGAAAAATAATAAACTTTGTAATGCTTAGAAATCTAACAATATTGATGGATTGATTGGACATAGGAAAAGCGAAGACATCTGTAATATTAGAATAGCAGATTACTTTCATGCTTTTGTCAAATTTCACATAATGTACAAAGCCTTGGTTGAACCTTAACATAAATTATGGCATTTGGATGAAAGAGATGGGTCAATGTGTTTATATTGATCTTTTAAAAGTCTATCTTTTGGTGCCACTAAGAACAGTTGAGAAGACTGTTTATCCTAACAGGGGAAACATTTTAAGTCTTTTACAGTCACTTTGATTTTTCCTATGATTATGAAATTACCTTGAATTAAAGTCCAATAGCGTAAATAACAGAAATGCATATTCTATAAATCTGCATTACACATATATATGTAAATGTGATCAGAGGCTTACCTATGTCACATACACTAAATGGATTATTGAATGGAACAAGACACATCCATACATATAATATCTGAATATATAAACAAGTTTATGTACAGAGACACACAAATAGCTGACACTGCCTGTGCTGCTACTCATTGAGTTAGTGTGAGATTGATCACAACTGTCATTTTAAAGACTTTTGGTTCACTACCTAGGCTCTAATTCCTTTTCAAAGCTCATCCTGCACCTTTGGGAGTCAGAAAGAGATGAAGATTGAAGTCAGTTATTACCATTTTATAATGACTTGGTTTCTTCTGCTGCAATTAGATCAAGGAAGTATCTTTAAAAGCAGCTCAAAGTTTACAAATTAAACTTCATTCATTATATGTATTAATATTTTTTAACAAATTGATACTTCATTGTTTTAAGGATGAAATAAGAGGAAACTGATTTTGTTAGTTTAGCAATAAGGATTAAAAAAATATGTCTTAAAAGAAATTGGTGTTTTCTCAGTTCCCTCATTCTGATCCCTGATACGATTTGCTAGTGGTAGAATTGAGAATATCAATTCATCCTTAACTTAAAATTCATACTGTGCCTGGATTACTCAGTGGCTACCCCCCATATTAGTGATATAAGTCTCTCTTAGACTTGCTCGAATATGTACAAATCATGGGTGTGAAGTCAGTTTTCTTCATTTTAAACTTATTTAACCAGATACTGTATTACTGGTATACTGAATTTTCCCTAACTCAGTAAATATCCCTGAAAATATTCACAAGTTACATTTCCACATATTTTTGAGATTTAGAAATGGAATATGCTAGTGACATGATGTTATAGCATAAAAGACCATGCTAACTGCTGTCAGCACCCAGAACAACATAGTGAATACCTTCAGACTTCCTAATATTTGGCATATTGCATGTCAATTAAATCTGAAAAGTTTCAAAGATGTAGCAGGAGCTAAAACTAGTTCTCTTATAAAGATTTAAATGGAAAAATATAGACTGTAAATTGATTCCAATTTCATAATTTAGAAATGTTTTTCAGAATTTGTAGAAAAGGTTTATGGCAATCTTTGCATATAATTAAGGGAAACTGTTCTACTGTGGGGGCAGTGCTTCCGAGACGGTAAATTTGAATGAAGCACTGAAGTGAAATGAAATGAAATGAAATGAAATGAAATGAAATGAAATGAAATGAAATGAAATGAAATGAAATGAAATGAAATGGAAAAAAAAGTTTAAGTCCAGAGAAATTCAAATCTGAGACTATGAAGTTGCTGGCCATCTGGTCTGATGGTAAGAAAACCCACCACCACCTCCATCTCCTCACTCTATGCAGCTGGCCAAGTCATATGTTTACCTCTCGCTCTCCCTCTCCCTCTCCCTCTCCCTCTCCCTCCTGTTCCCCATCTCCCCCTCCATGCTGCACCTGAGAGATGTCTTATCTCCCAAATAGAAGGAAATCTCTGACATAAAGCAAGGACCCAAGTCCACGGCCGTGTTTAATTCATATAATTCACATGCTTCTCAAACATACTTCCCCTGAACAATTTCCTCTAGAACTGTTTTCAGGATTGGAGAGATGTCTCAGTGGTTAAAGCATTTGCCCCACGAGTGTGAGAATCTGAATTCGAATCCTCAAGTCACAGGTAAATCCAGGTGCAACAGTGCATGTCTGAAATCCCAGTGATCCTGACATAGAAGATGGAGCTAGGAGAAACTAAAAGGCCATCAGCAGAACACAACACTGAGACCCTGTTTCAAACAAGGCAGAAGGTGAGAACCCAGGTCCCTTTGACCTATAGGCACATTTCGGCACATACGAATGAGCACACAGATATAGCAAGCATACACAAGTATATCCAAATCACATGCTCACATGGGCATGTGCGCACACGCTTGCACACGAGCACACACACACACACACACACACACACACACACACATGGGCATGTGCGCACACGCTTGCACACGAGCACACACACACACACACACACACACACACACACACACACGGGCATGTGTGCACACGCTTGCACACGAGCACACACACACACACACACACACACACACCTACACCAATATAGCCTTTCCTATGCAAAGCACTGGTAAAATTCTTTTACTTGAAGAAATGAGTTTTAATCCAGTTGAACAAGAAGTATAAACTGTACTCTTGCTCTCCAAATTAAAAGGCTATCAGAATATTTAACTCTTAAAAAGGGTTGTAATTATTAACATGATAATTGTAATCTTCTTGAATGTGGTCAAAGATAAATGGTGGTGGCTGTGCATCGTTCTCATACTGTTAAGCAAACATGGAGAGATGGATTCAGGGATGATATCAAAGATTAAGCTTTCCTTCTTGAATTGAAATGGAATAACACTGAGCCCCAGGGAATGATGCCACCAGAGCTTGTTTGTCCCTTACAAGGCAATGACACATCCCTACCATTTGCTAAACAAAATGGTACCAGCTCTATTTAAATGCTGGTAGATCCGTATTTTAAACATAAAGTATGTTTGGAATCCATCCAAGGACATCTATATCTTAGAGTCTTATTTAAGCAACAAAATTTGAAAATCACTGAAGCTCATGCCTCAGAGGAGAACCTTTGGATTTTATTATCAGACACATCTTAAGATTTTCCAGCCTCTCATGATATCAAAAATGACCCGTGGTTAACTAATGCCAGTGCTGCCCTTTGTCCTTTGATTCTTGAATTTCTTGAGAAGATTTTTTAAAAAGATTAACCAATTCATACCAAGCTGAATTAAATTTGTAGCGTTTCTTTTACAACTTACTGGCACACACTTATTTCTTGACATTATCTCCTGAACTCACTGAGAGATATAGCAAGGATCTTTCCAACTTTTCACCAAACCATTATTTCTTGTGGAGTTATAAAAAAGTAGTTTCCCTTTTCCATCAGTGAAGCAAACAACACAGCTGAAGCCAAGCACCCCATGAGTTACCAAGAAGCTTTGCTTTTTCTTCTTGCCAGAACACTGAAGAAATCAAACCAGGAACAGGGATCAAATTGATGCCATTTTGGAAGTTAATTTGAGGAGTAGAGAGCTATAAGAATCTCACAGAACTCAATCCAGATCCTAATCAAACATATTGCTAACATATTGCTAAGTTCAAGTTAACACTTGTGAAATAAAATGAAAGTTGTCCTGTGATTTTACAGTGAGTTCAATTAGATTTGCATGGATTAGCTGCAAATTAAGGGCCTAATAGATAGGAAATTTGTTATCATGCGTTTGATTACAAATAACAGTTCAGATTCTTAGAGGTAAGGAATATGTGTGAGAGTTCTGGGTCATATGAAAAGCTGAAATTTAGCTTTAAAACTGCATAGCAGATGGTAAAACATGCGTGACTTTACAACTCAGAACATGACACTCAACACCCCATTAGGCAAATGAGAAAAGGGAGGTGGGGGAAAACCACTTCCACATTGAGAAAGAGAAATTTTTGTTACTTACCTTTGAAAGAAGATAGAGTAGAAAAGGTTTTTCCTTGGCTTTTCATTCCATAAGTTATAGGAACCTCACTTTTTGGGAAACCTGAATCATTAACACACCTAAGAAACTACCAGAAGCAGAGACAAGAGAAGAAACTGTAGAAAATCAGGAAATGCAGGAAACATGCAGGTTTCACCCAGGGTTCTGTCCATTACCATATCCTTGAAAGGCAAAGACACCCACACCATGGAAATGAAATCAATATCTCAACATCGGATTGAGCCAGGTATAAACACTTACCTCACAGCCCACTGTTTGTATTGGCTTCTATAAAGAATACAAACTATATACATATTTACATATGCATAATGAACAAGATCACCCTATATTGATGTCTCCCAATGAAGGGTGGAAGCTACAGTAACACCACCATTCTAAAATTCATTCATAAATTTATTTGGCCACTTCATCTTTAAATATGTCAAATATTTCCCAGATATAATTAGGTGTACACACACACACACACACACACACAATTATGTTATTTAAACAGTGTATATGTATATACACGTTTATCCATAGCGTTATTTTAAAAATTGTTTATATATTAAATAATATTCTTCTGATACCCTGCTTTCACCAAATTTATGAATCTGCCAAAACCATTCTTAATAAATATTGAGTAGATACAATGTTTTCAGTAATATTTAATTTTGTGAGTTCTCCTGGACAAGTGTTTAAAATAAACAAGAAGAAGTTGTTTACCTCTTCAGTAACCCATCATATTTATTAAAGGTATTTTGATTCAATAAATGTCAATATCACCACACATGTCATCTATTCATATTCTGATACTTTAATGGGGGCGTAGCACTAACAATCACTACTTATAAAATTAGACACATATTTTTGTTGGTTTGACAAATACTTTCCGTTGTAAATTTTAAACAATTAAAAACAATTCCCAACGATTCCATAATACTGATTTGAGTTCAACCTTTGTCAGATTTTCCACTTTTCTCCTGAAAGAGAACATCGAGAAAACTACTTTGCTATCAGTCGTGTTAATGCAATGAAGAACACTGGAAGCAGGAAACTATTATTTACGCACACAATTCTGCAGTCATCGCCACAAAGCGTTTGGAAAATAGTTGAGGTAACAATCTAAACTAAATATGATGTTGGTCCGTTAACTATTCTGACAGTATTTAGAGGCTGAGTGGTTTAGTCTTAATCCCCCACCAACACCACCACTCATACGGTTGAAAACCTTAAAAACACATTAGACAATACAATAGCAATATTCAAAAAGCACGACCCGTTCTGAAGAACAGAAAATCTCTAGCACAGAGACACCACATAGTAAGGAGTGGATTCCCTTGGAGGTAAGAATCAATTAGCTTGCAACTGCTTAAGGAGTTTTCTCTTTCTTCTTTGGTGGAGAATCTAATCTATTCGGATTCTCCACTCCATTTTCTGTGCCTTTTCTCGATCTGGACCGTCTCTTCCTCCCACAAACATGAAGATTTGCATCTTCTAACCATCTCTGAAGCCAGACGGTAGTCAAGGTCCACGTTATGTACACCTGGATACTGCAACTCGAGGATAGAACAGCGATTTTAGCTGCCAACACATTGACATTACCAGAGAGAGCATTACCATTCCGATTTGTTCCGGCCAAGTGAAGCCCTACTGTAACCACTGAGACAATCAATGTCACAAGTCTCCCACATATAAACACAATAGGCCACAAAGACAACCCTTTCTGGTACCGTTCATCACCAAAGTAAAGCAGGCTGCACACGCTGGAGAGGAGCTCCACAGCGTAGTGCAGCATCAGAAGCAGCAGGCCCAAGTGGTTCAAGTACAAGAGATACGCCCCTCCAATGTGGAAGAGGTGGAGGCCAATGTAGATGAGTTGACCCGGGATATCTTGCTTCCTCACTTTCTGGAAGTAGAGCTCCGGAAAACTATGAAACCAGTAAGCCAACTGCGAGATGTAGAAAAATTTCATCTGAAATGTCATCATGTTGTGGGGCTGAGACTTCCACAATAGAGTGGGGTCTGACAGGCAGTTCTCAGAGGCCAGAATGACCATGCCCCAGATACCAGACACTATATAGAATACACTCAGCTGCCCGGCCTCATTCAATTTGTTTTGTTTGCCTTTGGTGAGCTGCAGTCTCCTGCTGAGTTTATCTAGTACATATTCCTGGATGGTGGCGTGGATGATGATGGCCACCAGCATGTAGAAGAACACTGTGGCCAGATCTTTGACCCCATAATGGTACAGGGTCCTGGACCCCGAGGGCAGCCCTTCCGCTGGGACAACGACTCCATGCTGCAGGGTGAGGAACACGATCGACATCTCGGCCGTGCCCTCGAACATAAGCCCCAGCACGAAGAACATGCCCACGCAGGAGACCATATCCGCGTGGTTCTGCACCATGAATTCGTGGCTCAACACCGGGGGGTTCCTGGCGTTCTTCTTGCGGAGCCCCATGCCGCGGTACTCACCGGCCGCCACCGCTGATCACTGCGCCGCTCCCAGCGCCGGGCTCCCCATCCCCGCCCGTCTGCCGCCCAGGGTCGCAGCCGCTGCCGACCGATCAATCAAAGGCTGGGGCCGCGTAGGCCGAGCATGCGCACAGGGGCTGCGGAGGCAGGGAAGGGAATCGAGCGCCGCGCCCCTGCCCCGCAGGCCCGGGTGCGAGCGCGGATTTGCCGCACCGATCGCCGCCTCCCACCCGCGGGAGCCGGAGGGGGCTTCTCAGGAACTGGGAAATCTGGTGCCACTGTCATTACCATTGCCATCATCACCATGGCAACACAGCAACGAGCTCCCTGGTGTTCTTTACTGATCTCTTAGGAATCTCACCTTCCCTTAAGGAGCTGATGCTGTGCGAATCAAATCAAATTTCTCTCTCTCTCTCTCTCTCTCTCTCTCTCTCTCTCTCTCTCTCTCTCTCTCTCTCTCTCTCACACACACACACACACACACACACACACACAGGTGTGTGGGTGTGTCTCTGTGTCTCTTTGTGTCTCCCCTCTTTGTGCTTTTGTCTTTGCCTCTTTCTCTCTCTCTCTCTCCTTCCCTTTCTTTCCCTCCCTCCCCTTCAACCACCCTATCCCTTCGTGACACACAAGCTGAGCCAGGGGTTCCTAACACCATACCTGACCATTATCACCACATGTCTAGTAAATACCAGTAGCCACGATTTAAATCTTGGGTGACACCAGAGTATTTTATTCAGCTCTGTGTTGTGCTGTCTCTGTTAAATCAGACAAACCTGGCAATAGCAGTGAGAAGAAGCAGTTTCAAAAATAATTCTATTAGAACAAAAATGGCTTTGGTGGTGCTAGCTAATTATTTTAAAAGTCTGCAAAGCACTGGGAAGCAGGCATCTAACAGGTCTTGGGGGAGGTCCTTGGCTACAAAACAAGACTTCTCTTAAACAGACACGAATCTCAGGGTTCATTTGTCTGTGTGTAAAGTTTTTCGCTTATGTTAAATTCACTTTAAAGAAAAGCAATGTTACTAGCTTTGTCAACAGAAGTTTTATGTCAGTTTTCAAATATCGCTTTTAATGGAGAGTGAATTTCTTGTCCTTTTTCTGTCATATGAGTGTAAAATCCTTACAGACAGGAATGATGGGTGAAAGTATAAAATATGCACTTCAGAAGAATAATGCTACAGGACTTTTTCAAAGAAATAAAGTATTTGCTATAAGAGTGCTGAGATTTATCATCATTCTTCAGATCTCTGCTTGGCATAACTGAGTATAAATAGAACTTTGTTTATGTAGCTTGAAAATTTTGAAGTAAATATTCCTGCCAATGGCAGGCATCTTGCATTTTCCAGAGGAAAACACAATTTGTTATGGAAAGTGTTCTTGAATTAGGGAAAATATACATATCATTTTGTAATAAGAATTCTCTATTTTTCAAGTCATTCTTCATTGGATAATTCATTCTATTTTTTAAAAACAGATCATCACTCTGACTTTTCTTTGTTTATCCATGCTTAATTATTGAGTTTGACAATTTGTGAGAGCAATTTAAAGTTAAATCGCCAAGGAATTAGAAATAAACATACAACTAAGGTGGGCTCATAAGGGCTCACAGAGACTGAGAGCCAATCACAGGGAAGGCATGGGTCTGCATTAGGTCCTCTGCATACAAGCTCTGGTGGTTTAGCTTGGGGTTTCCGTGGGACTCCTAACAACGGGAGTGGAAGTATCCTTGACTCTTATGATGTTCGGTTCTGGGGCCGTTTTCTTCCTCCTACTGGGGTGACTCCTCCAGCCTTGGTATGAGGGTTTGTGCCTAGTCTTATTGCATCTTCTTAGGCATATCTTAGGAGGTTCCATGAGCCTGCTCTTTTCTGAAGGGAAACAGAGGAGGAGTGGATCTGCAGGAGCGGAAGATGAGAAGTGCAGGAAGGAGAGACTGTAGTGAGGATGTAAGAGAGAAGAATAAATAAGAAAAAAATACACATCCAAAGTGTAGGGTGTGAAGAAATGAAAAGAAAAAAACATAAAACTTGTCAATAGCAACCTGCATGGGATTCTCTGAAATAGAAGCATCGCTTGCCAGAAATTACCCAAGAAGGGGCCCATGCCCCTGTGTTGGACTAATGATAATTTTGTATATAGAATCCTTTGTTTATAATGGCATAGGTAACACAGTTGGTCAGTGTGGCATGCATAATACACATAAAAGCACTTGTGTGACTCCCAATTAAACCCTTTTTTATACATTTTGGAATTATTTTAAAAAAACTTTTCTACCTCTAATTGTGCCACCAAGATCTATTTTGAGCTCAAAATAAAGTAAACACAGTATTATAGTTAATAGAACAGGTATTTATGTATTGATTTTTTTTTTTATTGTTAAAGAAAGAGAAGCACTAGTGAGTTAGTTTTAAATCATTTTCAGATGTTAAAACTTAAAACCTCGACTTTTGCTTCCTTTTTCACTCTAGATTTTCTCAAGAAGAGGCGGATGCTTCAACATATAATCCTTGTTTAACACGAGGCACTATAAGGTTTTTAGCTTCTTGCCAGAAAAACATAGTTCTTCAAAATGTGAAATTCACGTCGACTAGCGTTGGTATAGAAGCCGGAAATACAGCCTGTCTGGATGGTCCACAAGAGTGTCTGCATCAGTCCTCTTGGAATCAGTCCTCTTGGAATCAGCAGTGCACAGATGCTCAGATCTTCAAGTATAAGCTGTGTAGAGAACAAGACAGAACCGCCACGGTCCTTCATGATCTAGCTTTAAAAGTCACATTTACCATTTGAACCTTCAAGCTATTCACTAAAAACAAGCCCGGATAAAGGGGAGATGCACACAACAGGTGGTGCCTTTGATTCAGATGCACACTAGTTGTAGCTCAATTGTAAAGTCCTGTCTCCTTTCCACTGAGAACGAACTTTGTTTTCTCTCATAAATTAACAATTCTCTCACACTGGAAAAAAAATAGTTCCCTAAAAACGAATATAGCAGTATACACACGCACATTGCCTAGAACTTGTTAATTAGAATTACACGCAGGTGCAAACGAGTCTCTTCACTTCCATTTCTTTGCTACACTAACCTTAATTTTGAAGATGTTATAAATGAAGGGACAAAGCTTTTGTTTTCATACATCTAATGCAAAGATACAAAAACACTACATCCCCCATTTATGGGAAGCAACTGGGGTGCATACAGCAGCCAGTGGATAATAAAAATGATGAGGGTGAGGTAGATGTCTAGACTTTGGACTTAAACCTAATATTCATCCCTGGGAAATAACATTTTTATTTCTGAACTAGGCACCAAAGATTATAAATTGATTTGTTCCCATTTGTTTGCTGTTTTGGCCACCAGAAATTAAAATGCATGAATGTGTTAATGAAAATCTTTGTCTCTGTTACACAACAATCCTAGTATTTACAAGTGGTGGAAATAATACCCAGGGTTGACAGGAGAGGAACTGAGGAGCCAGCTTCTAACCACATTGCACAGACATTTGCCAAATGGTGGGAAAGACATGTTACAAATGTGTTCTTGATTTAATTATAAGGAACATTAGAGGTTTGGAAACTCTACGGAAAGTCCTTTTGTAATTTAGAATCTATATTTTAAAGCATGGTCAGTAGTTCATTCTTTCTATTAGCTAAGCTATTGGGTCACTTTAGAGTGAGTGTGCTTAACAAATCAATGCTACTGTGTATTTTAAGAGCTGATTTACAGTGTACCGTTAAAAGTTTCGTGTCTTAAGTAATCTTAAATACAGAAAAATGATATTACATCTGATTTTTAAAAATGGTAAAATTAATATGGTCTTTGTAATGTAGAATTTACCTCATCTTTAAATATTTATATATCTCATAGTAAATGTAAATTTTATATCTCTACAATATCAACCACTTAGAAACTTAAATTAATAACTAAGTAAATTCAACATGAATTCTAAAATTCTGTAGCATTTGAATGAAGCAAGATATGCAGTAAAAAGTAACAGGAAATATCCAATTCAGACCACATTAAATCAACATTTATAATTAGCAAGCTAAGGCTAGTACATTTAGCAAAGGCAATGTAATTTAGCTTGTGCAAGAAACAAAGTCTCTGGGGTTTTTCAGCCTTCCAAATGCTTTGAAAATTCAATTGAAAAGATATTTTTTAAGGCCAAGGTGCTTGTATAACTGACTAGACACATTAAACATAAGAGTCTGGAAAATAAAATATAAATAAATATTTAATAGAATAAAAGATGTAATAGTCACAGATTATAGAATGTCTATTTGTCTGCATATTTATCAATCACTTAAATATTATAAAACACTGTCTATATTAACTCATAGAAGAGGTTAACATAATCTCTTTACCACTAAAATAACAAAACGGATAAAATTATATCCACATTTAGTAATTTTTGCTTTCAGATATCTATTATTTAAAATAATGTGCTGTGTATCTCAGTCTCAGTAGAGAATTAAATGGCAAAAACAAAGATATATGTTCTTGCTAATGGCTGTTTAAAAATCTGAGGCAGGACAGTTACTAAGAGGGTGAAACGTGAATGAGAACGAATCTTTCAGATAGAGTGGGCAGGAGACTCTAAATATAGATGCTGCTTCAATAAAAATCTACATAAAATTACAGAATAGAACTGTGAATTCCTTATGGTGAAGCACTGAGAAAAGAACAAGGAATATCCTTGTGAATAGAGTAGAGGCCAGAATAACCAGGGTGTAAACAGTGAGCACATACATGCAAAGGAGTTGCAGCCATACAGAGAACATGCCCTTCTGTTTCACAGTTTAAGAATATCTTTGCCTGTCTCAGACAGACAGAC
This sequence comes from Uromys caudimaculatus, assembly GCA_028551405.1. Classification (NCBI taxonomy): domain Eukaryota; kingdom Metazoa; phylum Chordata; class Mammalia; order Rodentia; family Muridae; genus Uromys; species Uromys caudimaculatus. The sequence continues at coordinate 95,632,925 of CM052704.1, read as the reverse complement.
AGACAGACAGAAAGACAGACAGGTGGACAGATGGACAGGTAGACAGATGGACAGAAAGACAGACAGAAACATAGACATTTGATAGATATATACATACCTACATACATACACAGATCATAGGTAGAAAGTAAATACATACATATATACATACATATATACATATACACAAATACATAGATATATAGATGATAGGTAGATGACAGATGGATAGACAGGAAAGCAGACAGGCAGGCAGACAGACAGACAGACAGATGATAGACGGATGGATGATAGAGTATGTATAATCATTTTGCACATTACTGATATCATACTTCAGATTGCCTCTTAACTGTTTTATTACCTTTCTGAGTAGAGTTATTCAAAATATAATAAATTACACAAAGAAAGAAAAGGTTTCCTGACACCTTTGAAAATGCCATTGTTCTGTTCTTCTACAGAATAAAAAATAATAATTTGAAGTGCTGACAGTCTCCAGAGAATTGTGCTAAAGTCCCTTTTAAAGGTCATACATAAAACCCTACAACTATTTTTTTGGTTTCTATTTAATTTTCATATTTACATACCTATTGAAATATTATTATCAGATATACTTGCATTCTGTCTTTGAGTCTGTTTATCAAAATATAAGCTGAAGGAAACTAATTTATGTATAGCTGTACTATGTAATTAATAAAAATACACAGCATGATTTTAAAAGCATTAAATTATTTGAAAGTAAAAATAATTAATAGGGGTATTTAAGGTGTAGGTATAGTTGCCAAAAACAGTATTAGAAAAATTTAAACAGCTTACACTTAAAAGTTTGTTACTACATTCGTTTATTTGTGTGTGTTTGTGCACATACAAAAGCGCATTGTCACAACGCGTGCGTGGGTCAGAGGACAACTTTCATGAGTGAATTCCTTCTGTGGTTCCAAAGACTTGAACTGTGGTCTTCAGGCTTCAGAAAGTGCCTTTGTCTTCTTAGCCATCTTAGTCAGACGCTGGATTGACATTTTGCTGGGTTCACATTTTATATTAATATTTCCTCTAGCACATTCAGTGGTAGGATTATTATCTTCAGTTCTTCCACCCTTTGATCCAATAGTCATACATTAGAACTGACTACTAAATAATACTGACTAAATACTAAATAAACTGACATCTAAATACTGTGGCATATGTTTAAATGATCTCATTTAAGAAAATACCTACCCGCTCACATTTTCCAGGACATCTATGTTTATAAAATTGATTAGTAATGAATCTTGAAGAATTAAATATGTAAACGGATGTAAGATTCTGAAAGTTCATGAAGTTTTGACACAATATAGTTTTGTCATCAGATTAGGAAGGGATTGACCATATCTAATGTAACTACTCAAAGCTCTCAGACACATTTCTCTAAAATGAAGATATTTTCAAGTTATGCACATCTTCTTTGCAATGACATGTAGGTAATGGAAAAAAAAAAAGCACCTTCAATGGGGCCATAGAGAAACATATATGCATTTTCTATAGATGGAAGAAAATTTACATTACAAACTATAATGCACATATACATGTATCTATGTGTCTGTCTTTCTGTCTATCTATGTCTGTATCTGTGTCTGTCTGTCTGTCTGTCTGTCTGTCTGTCTGAGACAGACAAAAAGATCTTTAAGCTGTGACTTAGAAGGACATGTCGATTATGCTCCCTGAAACTTCTTTTCATTGTATGGCTTTGCCGCTTACGCTCTGGTATGTATACATGTCTATGATCATTATAGACATGTATAAACTTTATAACATTTTTTGAAAGATATACAACTGAGACATTTAAAATAAAGCCCAAACTGAGACCCACTGAAGAAAGTTGGGAACAAGACTGGACTACTGAATCCAGGACAAAAGAACCTAAGCACTTGCTAACTGGAAGGGACATTACCCAGGAGACAGGCTGCTGTGCAATATCACTGGTTGCTGCTCTCTGGAATTGAGGGGCTTGACCAAATGTCACAGACCTATGGAGAGATATAGGCACGTGTCAGGAGCTGTTTCTAGGAGCCTGGCAAATGCCTGCTGCTGCTCCTTATAGGCTGCCCCCCTGCTGGAAACAGTCTATTGGGCCCACAGGGTTCAAACCTTAGCTCTACCAGAAACCAGACTGCCTTTCATGGCCCCGCATACCCTTATAGCAGAGAGTTCTGTGAGTGAGATTTTTCTCTGCCCTGCCATCAGGCCAGTGTTAGGCGTCTGACCTATTCAAAGAGCAGTGCCAATGCCTGATCCTTCCAGCAAAGAGTGAGATCTTTCATGTACTAAATCTGTTAAAAATGCAGATTTGGGATATCCAGTCTCCATTATTTTGGGAAATACTTTTCTATTGATTGTAAATTGCCCAATTAAAACATTCTGCATATCAACAGGAAGAGCCTAAAACACCAACATTGTCAGCATCCAAGTCCACACTTTACAAATGGACAATTTAACATTCTGATATTTATTTATGATAATTTTTTAGGAGACCTGATGTTATGGACTCAATTTAAACCTTTCTTAACATAATCAATAAGCAGTTCTTTGATGTCTTTGATACTATAAATATGTAGTATATTTAACACAAAATATTTTATTCAACACTCATTTATAGAAGTATATTTATAGAAATATCTAGTATATATTTAAATACTTTATTAATATTAGGTATCTATATAAACACATATATTCATATAAATTGTGTGTTTGGAGAGAAAGAACAAAAGAGAGGAAGAAGGAGAGAGAGAGAGAACTCGAATTTTAAGGCTAATAATTGAAAATGATTTCCATGAAAGCATTTCAAGGCATGCTGAAAGTTGGTTAGATAGAAATGTTGTAAAAAAAAAGAAGCCTACCTCATAATCATTAGTAGTCAATTAGATGACAGACAAATCTGAAAATACCAAGCAGAACATACAGTTCTTCAATGGGACCCAGTGACTGGTCACATTGATAAACGACGTTCCTCAGCAAACCCGAAGCAATCACAGTTATTTTCTTAGAGGGAGTAGAGTCCCACAAGCTTCTCCATAAATTCTCTTCCTTAAGTTATTGGTTTGAATGTGAATTGTCTGCCTTGGTGTCCTATGCTTGACTACTTGTTCCCCAGTGTGCAGTGCTGTTTTGGAAAGTTTTGGAACCTCTAGGAAATAGAGTCCTTCTGATTAAGTATGTCAGTCTGGGGGTGGGCATCTAGCCACACACTTCTACTACCATGCTTACCCTGGTGTAATGGACTGTGTTTCCTCTGGAACTGTAAGCTTTTCTTCCCTCACTTGCTTTTCATCAGGACAGCTCATCAAAGCAACAGAAAAGCAACTAATCCAATGGCCAAAGTATCTAGAATTCTCTTTCTGGTTATTGCCAGGCATCTTACAGAAATGACCTAACCAATCACAGTGGGTAAGATTCTCTCATCATCTAATATCTATATATTATCTGCCCTTATACTCTTAAGCACACCCTTGCATTTACATAATGACCTAAGTTCTAATTTCTATGTTAAAATTCTGCTCACAGATTTTTAATGTGTTTGCTCTTTTTCTTCTCCAAGAGCAAGCAATGATACACTGTTAATGGTTGCAGGTGAACTATCCCCAGCTGCTCTTTCCATTCTCTGCCACTCAAGTTACAGTCCATAGGCATATATTTAAATGCCAGAGAATTTTGTTAAATCAACCCTCTACAAACATTACATTCTTACTGAGATTATAATGTAAAAAATAATTACATCACCTTTTAATTTTAGAAAGACTAAGAGAATTAAATAAAATTGCATAATGCATATTTTCCATTATTCCAATCTTCTCTAATAATTTTATAACAATATAATGAATATCATAAAATATAATCAAAAATGCTATTCTAAAATTGACATGTCACTGTACTTTGCAAAACCCACAAACTCAACAATAACCACTTCTCACTCTTCATTCCCACTAGACAGAAGTAACTCTAGTCCATGCTTAGACCTTTATTTGTCTATTCTGGGATCTTCATCTAAATGGAATCCTTCTATTTGCTTTCCATTTGCCTGTCTTCTTTCATTGAAAACAAGACAAAACAAAACAAAGCAACATATTGCTAGATTATTTGAATCCAGGACACACACAAACACACGCGTGCACGCGCACACACACACACACACACACACACACACACACACACTTATATATTTCAGGTTTAACAAGGAAGCAAAATATGAGTTATTATTTATATTAAATTGTTTCTGGCATTGGACCAGTGCCGTTTTCATGCTATCATGTCACATTAAAGTATATTTAATGCCCAGAAGATGATGTGCTGATGATGGGGTGGATTTATTCTCTAACATACAGAGGGGGGGGGTGCTGAGGGCAGAATGTTGTGTGCTTGGAAACATGTAGAAGCACCTCTTTTAACTTTAGGTAAATACATTATTTAGTAATTATTTTCATTGTTTAATACTATTTGGAAATCAGCTGTGATGAAGGTAAGAAGAGCAATAAAAGCTATATATATATATATTATATATACATATATATATACACACACACACACACACACATACATGCATATAGATAGGTGAGTCACTGATACTATACTGCCCACACCCATATTACATAATTATTTTGATTTATTCATTCATCCAAGCATATTCATCACATGTTTATCTGCATGTATCTTATATGTCATAAGATAGGCTCTCTGCCCTTGGTTGTGTTAATAACTGGTGTCATGTAACATCAACACTATCTTTAGTGAGACCGACAGAGCGAGGGATGAAGTAGAATGAAGAAATGATGGAGGGATGAAGTAGAATGAAGAAATGATGGAGGAGCTGACTGGGAGAAGAAACTTTCTAACAGAAATAATCTTTTACCTGGGAGCTAACTGCAGCACTGACTTTACTCATCGTATATTTTTATGCTTCTATAACATTGCTACACATTGAGTGGCTTACTGCAACACAAAAAAGAATTAACTATAATTAATTGTAGAGGTCAGGAGACCAAGCTGGCTTCAATGTGCTAATAATAAGATGTTAACAATAGTCCATCTCTTCTGGCGTCCCCATGGGGCGGGGAAATCTGTTCTTAGACTTTCTTTGGTTTATTGGAGTCATGTGATTTCTTGGATTCTGAATTTGCCTTCAGATGCTAATTGATGATCACATCTTTCTGACATCTTTTTTTGTTGTTTCTTCCTTGAGTTCTTTGACGTCCTGTCTTACGGCTTGCTAAAACCTGTAGAATACTGCAATATGATCATTCTATATTTATGCCCTCACAGTCACCCACCTACCGTGTTTTGTATAATAGCATTATTAAAATATAGGAACACATGTGTCTTTGGGGTCATTACCTTATTTACCATACATATTTATGATAAGTTGTATTTCTGTTATAGGAATCAACATGTAAAGCTGGGTGGGTCAATGTGATATAAGCTGAAATAAAATAGCAACTGCAAGAGAAGCCATACAAATCACAAGTAATAAGTTTTAATGATACTTTGGGAATTTGCTTGTAAAATGAAAAGTGTCTTATACATAATATGAAATTAGATTTCAAAATGGGGTGTGGAAATTAAGAGGTTTTTAGTTTTTTATTTTAATTTAGTGTGTAAGTGTTTTGCTTGTGGTTGAAAGAATGTCTACACCATGTACGTGCCTGTTGCCTTCTGAGGGTAGAAGAGGCATTGCATCCCATGGAACTATATTTAGAAGTAGTTGGGATATATAGTATGGATGCCGAGAATGGAACCCAGGTCCTCCGGAAGAGCATCAAGCGTTCTTAATCTGCTCTGTCTCCTTCCAGCCCCCCAGAGCATTTTTATTTAAAGACCAAGTGTTATTCTAGAGTGGGAGAAGTTTGCAAGAATCTATAACTTAAAAATAAATCAAATATTTTGTCTTCTCAAATTTGGAAGGTTTTCGTTTGGCATAGTGCTAAGTATATATATTTAACAGTTTAAACATCCCTGGACTATTTTAATGCAGAATGGTTAATGTGTCATGCGTATTATTGTTTGCTTTCATATCTATAAAGTTTTCAAACTGTCTTATACTAATAGGAAGTCAGATATGTAAAAGCCATATGATGCGAGCTCAAAATAGTGCATTCAACTGTGAATAGAAACTTGTGCACAGAATATTTTCTATTTTATGCTCTGTAATCTCTTCTATGTATCGTATCTATTAAGTACCATAATCTATTAACAACATAGACTGCCGGAGAGATTGCTTGCTGAGACTTAAAGGGCTTGTCACACAAGCATTAGAACCTAAGGTTAGATGATCAGTGAGCATACAAAAGCCTAGCATGGCAGACTGTGCCTGTAACCCCAGCACTGGCAAGTAGAGACAGACAGAGTCTGGACATCCACAGACAGCAAACTAGCCAAAGCAGTTAGCTCCAGGATTTAGTGAGAGACTTTTTCTCAGAAAATAATGTAGTGACTCATAGAGGAAGATACACAATGTCCACCTTGGTCCTCCATACGCAAGGACGTGTACAAAGAATATATAAGCACACCACCCTCTGGCTTTATTTAATTCTAAACTCTATTTTTGTTTCATATATATATGTGTGTGTGTGTGTGTGTGTGTGTGTGTGTGTGTGTGTGTGTGTGTGTGTGTTTATAATATAACTAATATGACTCTTCTCAACTCTTTAAAGAATACAATACAGAGAAAAAAAGCAAATTCCTTAATAATGAGAAAGAATGGATATATTTTAACATAATGAATGACCCCAAGCATACAAATGGTGTCTGGAGAAATCACTACTTTCATACCAATGAAAGAATTGCATTGGAAACTTGAGTTTATGTAACAAAAGTTCCTAAGCATAGATCTTTTTGATACTAATTCAATTATTAATCATTCATTGAGGATGTCATTATATGGATCACACTTTGTTCTTATGGAATTTTGTGATCATGGCAATATTCAATGTATTGTGTAACATGGATGTCTGGTTAAAATAGAGAGTGCATTAAGCAAGCTTTAGATTAAATACAGAAGCCAGGTTAGGAGCCTCTATCAAAAGAAGGTTCTAAATACTTAATTAATATTTTCATTAACTAATTAACTAATTCAGTTTGCTTATCCCTGTGGATTGAACCTGTAGGTGGCAATTACTTTTCAGTGTTTTAAAGCATTTTCATACAAAGGAGAATAAAATGCAATTATCTTTAAAAGTAAAGTCTGCAATATATTAGCAAGGGCATAGAATACTGCTCCATGCAAACAAGCCTCAATTAAAAAACAATGGTTTCGGTATCCTTAGCATGTCACCTTTCTGCAGGACACCAGCAAATGTTGCTCTGTGGCTAACAAGATTTATATTTTTCCTAGAAGGTTTTCTAATCCACAGGTCCTGAAGTATATCCAGTGATCACCTATAAGTGCCCACAAATAAAAATCTATTTCTTATTTCCATTCCCTTGGTTCACATGATGTCATGTTATTATCTTTCTGAAATGTGCCACCAGTTACAACAAAGGTACAAAATGGATGACAGAATTGGATACGTTTCATAGAGTGTGCTAATTAAGAGAGGTGAAAAATCTGAAAAAGCATGGCAGAAGTATTTTACAATAAAGATCAGAAGGATAAGAAGAATATCATTTCCTTCCTTTGTTTCAAAACGAATCTATGATTTTGAAAATAGTGACAAGGAAAATGCCTTAGTGGCTTTTATTCTAAATTCATTTAAGCTATTCCAAAGTAATAAATAAATATGTACTTTGTGTTCTGCAAGGCTAATTTTCTACTAATGTATTGTCACTGGCTTGCTTAATTGTCCTAAGATTATGGATGAAACAATAGACCATTAAAGATTTTATTTAGTAACTTAGGGACTTCTTAACCCTATCTCTTCCGTACTGCCCTTAAAACCATGTCTGCTCCGAAGTAGATCAAATACCAAGAAGAAACATACTTGACTCCCAATTAAACAATTCTAAGATGATTTATATTGCTCATATGCACCCCATTGCAAGGAAAGTCATCATAAATTAATAACTAATAGTATTTTTAAAAGTCTGTTGTCGGGTACAATATTATATTCTTTAACAAGATGATTATTATGATAAGGCTTCTTTTTTCATTCTTTTGTCCTATAGCTCATTAAATTACCCAGGCTGGTCTCAGAATTACAGACCTCTTGCCTCAGCTCAGTTAGTGCTGCCATTACAGGATTCTGATATGGTTTCTTTTGTATTAAGGACGCTAATATCAAGGACCAAATACTTATCCCTAGAAGGGCTGCATTAAGAAAAATATTTCAGCAAAGATGGAAAATATTAACAGTGATGTATATATTATTTGATTTTGAGACATAACTTAAAAAGGCCACCATCAGAAAGGACATGTAAGTTAAGCAAAGGTACCTTATTGAAGATAGGATTGGTTTTGAATTGCTTAAACATTTTTATGCTTCCTATAAAGATAAATCAAAAGTCAGTAAGGGAAGCTGGAAGTCAAAAGCACTGGCTGCTCCTCCAGAGAGTTCAAAGCCCATCACACACATGGTAACAAGCAGCCATCTGGAACTCCAGATGCAGGGAATCTGATGCCCTCTTGTGACCTGATAGTCATTGCATCCATGCCTGCGGCACATAGACACACGTGCAGACATACCTCCAATATGTATTAAATAAATAAATGTTCATTAAAAAGTGATTGATTGTGATGGCTCAGTGGATGAAACCCGATGACCACAGTGCACTAACGGCATCACTCACATCCAATAACATTTTTCAGGAAAACTGACTCCTGCAAATGGTCTTATCACCTTCCAACACAACACTAGACATGTCCCCTGCCTTCCAAAATAAGCAAAGAAAGAAACATGTAAAAAAGAAAAGAAAAAAATCCTCAACAAATAAATGTATTAAATTTTAAAATTTCAAAATAAAATTGTCTTAAATAAAAACTATGTAAGCAGAAAGGTTGTAGGAGAAAATCTATGTGCCCACAGATATTTTAATGAGTTTATCAATATAAAGCCAATGTTTTATTTATGAAAGATTTATTTCTGAAGAGAACACTTAAAGAGACTGACAAGACACTCACCAAAGAAAACATGCAATGGCACTAACCCCATAAAAAACCTTAAGTGTCATTTACTGCAAGCAAACTAGAAGTTGAACAAGCAAACAGGTAGCAGTATATAACTGTTAGAACTTTTAATATCAAAACAGAATTATTTGTTAATTCAAAGTGTGGCTGTAAGTAGAATCCACTAGCATCCTCTTGCATGACTGTAGATTGAAGTGGGAAGTCACGCTAGGAATCACACTTGATAAGTTTCCTGTGAAGCTAAGCTTAATCTTACACTCAGACACAGAAGTCTCAGGACTGAAATTATCAGGTACTTAAGAACAGATCCTAAAACTAAGGTTCATGCTGAAACACACACGAGATATTTGAGTTTTGCTTAAAATTGTCAACAACCGAATATACAAATTCAGTCTTCAGCCAGTGGATGGATAAACTATGTTCTGTCACAAGTACAGAACATAGCTGGCAAGAACAGAGCTAATCTAAAAGACGTAAGAATCATGAATATCACTTGCTGCTCCAAAAGACCATCTTTGACTTCTTTAGCCGTCCCTCCCACTGCTCACAGCAGCCACCTTAACCATTCCGTCCTCTTAAGCCCCAGCTTGGCAGCTCTCTGGCCAGATGCCTTTCTTTCTCACCTGAGGCATGGAACCACAGCCGTCCTCCAGCACGTCGTCCCACACAGCCATGGACATGAGCTCTGGGATCACCACCAAGGACTTAATGAGAAGAAGGTAATTGTGGAAGAAACAAAATGGAAGAAATGCACCTGTTGATGGAAATGCTAATGCAGAAAATGGAGAGGAAGAGGCTGACAATGAGAAAAATGACGAAGAGGAAACGAGCAGCTACAGGCAAGTGGGCATCTGAGCTGGTGGAGATGAGGATGTTGACGCCAGGTAGAGCAATGAAGACAACGACGGGACAGAAGAACATGGAAACATTAAAGTTAAGATCATAGTGAGTTGTTCATCCCCCACTTCAGGTCTCAGACTTTTTTTTTTTTTTTTTTTACTTATTCACTTTACATCCCGCTCACTGCCCTCCTCCCGGTCACCCCGCCCAACCCTTTCCCCATTCCCTCCTCTGAACAGTGGGGTGACCCTAGCTGTGACTCACAACATTCGGAATGTGAAACCAGAGGTAGCAATGTCCCCTATAGCAAGGCAGGAACCTCGGTGGAACGATAGAGACACCAACCTCAATACTTTCAACCCAAAAACTATCCTGTCTACAAGATACAGGCACCGGGATGGAGCAGAGACTGAAGGAATGGCCAACCCAAAAGCGGCCCAACTTGAGACCCATCCCACGGTGTCAGAATTTAATCACGGGTCACTTTGAGTAGAGAAGGGAGCCTTCTGCTGACAGATGGCAGTGCTACACTCAGCGGATGTGTGCTTTCACCAGTGCACCAAAACCACTAGTGAACTGGCAAAAGGGAAGGAAGAAAACAAAACAAAACAACAACAACACAACAAAAAACCTTCCGGGGTACTGTGTGGTTTTGTTTCTTTGTTTGTTTCTTTCTTTCTTTAAATTACTTTAAAAGGACAATTTGCTTGTGTTTTTTATTTACATTTTATGGTTTTGTACATATTATTCGGTGACTAAACCACCTTTGGGATGCTCTCTGCCCTCCTTCTGGTTTTTCTTTTTTTTTCTTTTTTTTTTTGGTTTTCGAGACAGGGTTTCTCTGTGTAGCCCTGGCTGTCCTGGAACTCACTCTGTAGACCAGGCTGGCTTCGAACTCTGAAATCTGCCTGCCTCTGCCTCCCAAGTGCTGGGATTAAAGGCGTGCGCCACCACTGCACGGCTTCTGCCCTCCTTCTGAATTTACTTGTAGTGTGATCATGTTCATTTGCTCAAAACCTAAAAGGAAAACAAAAACTTGCAAAAATAAGAGATTTATTCCAAGCATTCGAATAACTTTTTTATGTATGTACCTAGTGACACTGTAAGTAGTTTGTGTGAGCTGGATTAAAGAGCCAGAGAAAAAGTTTGTTTCTATGTGTGTTTGTTTGTTTTGTCTCTGAAGTTCCTGTTGATTTTTATTTTACTTTAATTTTGGCCTATTTGATGCAATCTATAAAAATAAATAAAATTTTTATTTTGAAAAATAAATATTTTTGTTATTTTATTTATTTATTTTTCAGCATAATATTGTTACTGATTATAGTGTACCCTGATCAACCACACTCATTTCCCAGTCCTCCTAGGTCAAAAACAAACAAACAAACAAACAAACAAAAAGAAAGAAAGAAAAGAAAAAATAAAAAAGAAAGAACAAAAGACAAAAGAAAAAGAAGAAAAAATATACCAAGTCAAAATATACCAAGGCCAATTTGTGTAGCCTACATACTCACTGGAACATGGTCAAACTCCCAGTGGCCAGGACAAAGAGCAGAGACAGAGGGTGTGGCCAACCAGTGACTGCCCCAAGTTGAGAACAATCTGAAGCACAAGAAGAACCAATCCCTGAGAGTATTAATGATACTCTGTTAGGCTTGCAGACAGGATCCTGGCATAACTGCCCTCTGAGACAACAGCTGACCAAAACAGATAAAGAGCCCACAGCCAAACATTAGATGGAGCTCAGGGAGTCTTACCGAAGAGTTGGGGGGAGGACTGAGGAACCCGAAGAGGACAGGTACTCCACAGAAAGACCAACAGAGTCAACTAACCTGGACCTTTTATGGTTCTCAGTGAGGGGAGGATCTGCGTGCTAGGCTCCTGAGAGGAGGAAGGTCTAATATTGGGATGTAAGTGAATAAATAAATATATTTTAGAAAAAAGCCCACTGCGAACATGTCCTATCTCAGAAGCTAAGCAGGGTCAGGGCCTGGTTAGTATTTGGCTGGGAAAAAAATTTTGATGTATATTATTAAACAAAATAATCGCCTATCACTGCTGCATAGTGCAAGGATTCATGTATTTAGCATTAAAGGAAAGTTAAATTGTGTATAAAAAGAGAATTAACTCTCTTAGCTGCTTTAATATGAATGTGTATAGAATATATACATTTATATAAAAAATAATAGGGTGTGTGTGTGTGTGTTTGTGTGTGTGTGTGTGTGTGTGTGTGTGTGTGTGTGTGTGTGTGTGTGTTTTCCTCTAGAGAACCCTCAATAATACAGACCTGCCTTATTGTCTTCCTAAATTTGGCCATTTGAAATCTGACTTCCATATATGAACTTCATTTCAAGTATTTACCCTCCGAAAAGCTTTCTTTCTAACGTACATGAATTTTCCAGAAATCCTGCTGCATTTTGGCCTTCAGAGTTTCCATAAGTGCAGAAACAAGCAAACAAAAAATTAAACTCAAATTCATTTTCCAGTGTTGTTATCCTTAAAATAAGAAAATAAAGACAGCTTAAGACAAAAAAGGAGAAAAGAATTAGTCTGAAAAAATATACACTGAATATTATCACTAAGTCTATTTGAAAATATCTCTATACAAAATCCAAACAAGCAAACCAAAGTATAATACTTCAAATGAATTGAGTAATTTCTACTGAGTTTAAAAGATTATTTTATATTTCTTCATATGATGTGTCAAAGTCTTCATATAGACACATATAGACACCGTGTGGTTGCCTGGTGCCTACTGAGACCACATGAAGACAGAGGATCCACAGGGACTGCCGTTGTAAGTAGTTGCAAGCTGCCTTGTGGTAGCTGGAAAATAAGCCATGGTCTTCTGCATGAGCAGAGCCCTTATTCTAGCCCTCTCTCACATTTTATCTTATTCACTTTACCTCCTATCACGAACCCTCTCTATCCCCTCTTCCCAGTCCCACCCTTACTTCCCCATTGCCCCTCCTCTTTTCCTCAGAGAAGGAGAGCCTCTCCTGGGTATTACCTTACCCTGGGATATCTAGTCCCAGCAGGACTAGGCACATCCTTTCCCACTGAGGCCCAACCAGGCAGTCCAGGTAGGGGGAAAGGGAGCCAAAGGCAGGAGCAGAGACTGAGACAGCCTCCTCCTTCATGCATGTTAGGGAACCCACTTGAAGATCAAGCTGCACATTTGCTACAAATGTGTAGGAAGTCTGGATTCAGCTCCTGCATACTGTCATTTGGAGTCTGAGGCTCTGCAAGGCCCCACGATCCCAGGCTAGCTGCCTCTGTGGGTCTTCTTGAGGTGTCCTTGACCCCTCCAGCTCAATCACTTCTATCCCCAACTCTTCCACAAGGTTCCTATGCTCTGTCACCTGATGTTTGGCTGTGGGTCTCCACATCTGCCTCATCTCCTGCTGGATGAAGCCTTTCAGGAGAGAGTTTTGCTAGGTTCGTGTCTGTAAGCACAGCAGAATATCATGAATAGTGTCAGGGGTCACATGCGATGGGTCTCATATTGGGGCAGTCATCGGTTGGCTGCTCCTCAGCCACTGCTCCATCTTTATCCCTGCACACATTGTAGGCAAGACAAATTTTGGGTTAAAGGTTTTGTGGGTTGGTTGATGTCCCCCTCCCTTCTATGGAAGTCCTGCCTGCCTACAGGAGGTGGCCACTTCAGCCTCTATATTCCCCTTTGGTGGAATATCAACTGGGGCTCCCAGCTAGTCACCAGAGATGCCCACCATCGCTTCCCTCCCCCTGCTCCCTGCCACCAATTTCCATTCTCACTCCCAGCCTTCTCCCCACACCTGATTGGTTTTGAATCTGGAAAAATCAGTTAAAGAATCCAACTTGATTTAAGAAGTTTCATGGACAGGAACACATAATGAGATTCAGGGATCCAGTTCCTGAATTGGATACATAAGGTATCACCCATACCACCCGATTTAACGTGAGGAAGAAAAGCACACAGTGTCTGTAATAACAGTGAGGATCGTTAATAAGGCACGATGTAGACTTCCGACCACAGTACAATAGTATCCAGAGAGGATGAAAAAAAAAAAAAAAAACCAGAAAAACTAGGACTAAATTTCAAGTAAATGATGACAAATACCAGTTGGTGAGCAAGTGGAGAAGAGGCAATCTGTGTGTGCTGTTGGTGGGAGTATAAATTAGTGCAAACATTATGGAAAAAAACAGAGAGTTTTCAAAATAGCAAACAAAACTGACATGGGAATTAGCAATAACACCTCCCAAGGAAATGAATAGAGAATGTCCAAGTCATCTGGACTTGTGTTTATGCAATATTATTAAGTTTGACACCAGAGAATGTTTCCAACTAGGGAAATGAAAGAAACCTGGCTTTTCCTGTTATATGGATGAAAAATAAATGCTATTAAATAAAATAAGTCTGGCACAGAGAAACAAGTATTTTGTGATCCATTTGTATGTGTAAGCTAAAGGGTTGATCTTATAGAAGAGCACAGTGTAATTTCACGGGGCTTATCAGAGTCTAGGAGGATGTGCTGAGTGATGGAGACCAGGTAGTTAGTAAGTCAAGAGTTTGATTGTATAGGAGAAATAAATTCTAGAACTATGGTGAGTAAGTTAATTATTTCAAAATAGTTGAATATTGGCCATTACACACAATATACACACAAATATACACACACATACAAACACACAGAATTGTATCGGTCTTTGGTAATAAATACGCAATACCATAATCTGATAACTGTGTATTGGAAATGTGTTCTAAAATTGCATACTGCAGGGATACATACGTGTCAATTAAAAATAAGGAAATCATATAAATTAAAGTAAGCAAACTAGATTTAAATACTGAGAATCATTTTCTGGGGAAAGCTTAGAACTGAGTCTTTTAAATCTGTAGGTTTTCAGGTTGTACTATTTATGTCATTTACATAAATAAATGTTTCCATTTGAGCCCACCATCTTGTTATTGTTTTGAATTCGTTTTCTTTATTTAAAATCGCATCATTCTGATTTCTTCTCTTAGCTGTATGTTGAAGATCAGGTCTAGGACATCCTGTGGATGCCAAAGTCCATATGTAACATGAACATGTCTTTATATTAGTTACTTATTACATTAATTTCATCAAAATGCTTTCAAATTTTAGGTATGCAAGTGAAAGGCCAAAATTTCTAACTTTATGTCAGTTATATAATAGAACTTAAAGTTGTTTTAAACAGTTATTGAATATGCACTCCTTAAAAGCTTCACTTATTCTGTATATGTTTTCAGATTTAAAAAACTCTTTAAAATGTTTAAAGAAAGAAATCGAAGAAGACCTCAGAAGATGAAAAGAACTCCCATGCCCATGGATTGGTAGGACTACCATAATAAAAATGGCCATTTTACCAAAAGCAACCTACAGATTCAATGAAATAACCATCAAAATTCCAACACAATTCTTCACAGATATGGAAAGAGCAATTCTCAACTTCTTATGGAAAAACAAAAAACCCAGAATATCAAAAACATTTCTCAAGAACAAACGAACTTCTGGGAATCACCATCCCTGACGTCTAGCTGTACTACAGAGCAATAGTGATAAAAAAACCACATGGTATTGGTACAGACAGAGACAGTTCAATTAATGGAGTAGCATTGAAGACCCAGAAAGAAATCCACACACCTATGGACACTTGATCTTTGACAAAGAATCCAAAACCATATGAAGTGGAAACTCAAGTGTTCTTTGGAAAGTCAGTTGTGTCAGATGGCATTTTGCTGAGGCAAACACATGAAGACATGTTTGACTGAAACAGACACAGGAGAGAGGATGTTCTGCTAAAGCAAACAGGTGGAAGGACACGTGATGAAGGATTCTTTGCTAATGACACACATATATTGGTTTGCCTTAGATTCTGTAGTTGAGCTCCATTTGGCAGGACTCCATATAGTGAAATGTACCCCCCCTCCCAAAATAGCTTTGGCTTCTTGCCATTTCCTCGGACTCAGGCTGTTTGGCAGAGTGATCGTCAGCTGAAATAGACTCCTTTGGAGTTTTGCTAAGTCAGACTTACTTGCTAAGGTAAGACCCATGAAGGAGGCTCGATGTTTGGGGGGAGTATCAAAAGGACTTGACAGACAATGAAGGGCTGAGCTTGGCTTGCTTGCATAACTACATGGTTCTTGGGCTTGCATGTTCCCTGATGTTCACTTCACTGAGAGAGGTACAGCAAAGAACTTTTCCTGACATTCCTGCCTGTTGGCCTTGGCAGCCTCCTGCTGACTTGTGCTGAGGCTGAGGCCTGGCTCTCTCTGCTAGGTAGTGCCACTGCTGCTGATTGTTGTTTGCTATCCTGCCTCTACTGCACTGGACCTCTGGTGTATCCTTGAAGTGTTTGTGAGTGGACTGAGCTGCTGCTGTTGACCTGTGAACAATTTCCAGAAAATACAAATGGGAGTTGCTCCAAAGAACCACTTCTAAAGAGATGTACTCCCACCGTTGGTGGGTGGTGGGCTAAAAGGGAGATTAAAGCTTTTAAGAAACATCATTAAAAATTAAAGGTACAACCCTACAGTAGAGAAAGGAAAGCACCTTCCCCAAATGGTGCTGGTCTAACTGGCTGCCTGCATGTAGAAGAATGCAAATCGAATCATATTTATCACCTTGTACAAAGCTCAAGTCCAAGTAAATCAAGGACCTCAACATAAAACGAGGGACTCTGAATCTAATAGAAGAGAAAGTAGGAAATAGCCTCCGACACATTGGCACAGGGGAAAATTTTCTGAACGATCACCAATGGCTCAGGCTTTAAGATTGACAATTGACAAATGGGACCTCATGAAACTGAAAAGCTTTAGTAAGGCAAGGGGCACTGTCAATAGGACAAAATGGCAACCT
Organism: Uromys caudimaculatus; assembly: GCA_028551405.1. Classification (NCBI taxonomy): domain Eukaryota; kingdom Metazoa; phylum Chordata; class Mammalia; order Rodentia; family Muridae; genus Uromys; species Uromys caudimaculatus. Next base: position 95,616,161 of record CM052704.1, on the reverse strand, counting down.
ACAGATTGGGAAAAGATCTTCACTGACCCTATATCCTATAGTGGGCTAATATCCAAAATATATAAAGAACTCAAGAAGTTAGACTCCAAAAGAACCAAATTTTAAAACCAATCTTAAAAAATGGCACAGAGCTAAACAGAGAATTCTCAATAGAGAAATCTTGAATGGCTGAGAAGCACTTAAAGAAATATTCAACATCCTTAGTCATCAGGGAAATACAAATCAAAACGACCCTGATATTCCACCTTACACCAATCAGAATGGCTAAGATCAAGAACTCCACTGACAGTACATGCTGGCAAGGATGTGGAGAAAGAGGAACACTTCTCTATTGCTGGTGGGATTGAGAACTGGTACAACCACTCTGGAAATCAGCCTGGTAGTTCCTTAGAAAACTGGAAATAGTTCTACCTGAGGACCCAGCTATACTGCTCCCGGGCAAATACCCAAAAGATGCTCCATCATTCCACAAGGACATATGCTCCACTATGTTTACAGCAGCCTTATTCGTAATAGCCAGAAGCTGGAAACAATCCAGATGTCCATTAACTGAAGAATGGATACAGATGTGTGGTTTATTTACACAATGGAATACTATTGAACTATTAAAAATGAATAGTTCATCATGAATTTTGCAGGCAAATGGATGAATCTAGAAAATATTGTCCTGAGGGAGGTAACCCATACCCAAAAGAACATGCATGGTATGTACTCACTGATAAGTGGATATTACACAAAAAAGTACAGAATACATATGATACAACTCATAGACCACATGAAGTTCAGCAGGAACGATGGCCCAAGAGAGGATGCTTCAGTTCACTTAGAAGGGGGACAAAATAATCACAGGACGCAGAGGGAGGGAGGAACCTGGGTGGGAGACAGGCGTGGGGAGGGGAAAAAGAGGGCAGGATCAGATGTGCGGGGATGCAGGAGAGAATCCCAGAGGGCCAGGAGGATGAATGGAGAAGGGTGGGAGACAGGGGCAACCTCTAGAAAGTCCCAGAGATCTTGAATGTGAGAGGCGCCTAGGACTCGGTGGGGATGACCTTAGCTGAAGTGCTCAACAGCAGGGAGATGGAACCTGAAGACACCACTTTCAGTAGCTAGACATGGCCCCAGTAGAGGGATGGGGCCCCCCTTCAAAATTTTTGACCCAAAGTTGTTTCTGTCTAAAAGAAATGCAGGGACTAAAATGGAGCAGAGACTGAAGGAAAGGCCATTCAGTGACCGCCCCAACTTAGGATCTATCCTATGTGTGGGCACCAAACCCTGACACTATTACTGATGCCATGTTGTGCTTCAAGACAGGAGCTTAGCATGGCTGTCCTCTGAGAGGCTCTACCAGCAGCTGACTGAGACAGATGCAGATACTTACATCCAACAATTGGACTGAGGTCAGGGACCCCTATGGAAGAGTTAGGGGAAGGACTGAAGGAGCTGAAGGGGAAAGCAACCCCATAGAAAGAACAACAGTGTCAACTAACCCAGTTACCTCAGAGCACCCAGAGACTAAGCCACCAACCAAGAGCATACATAGGCTGTCCCTGCCCCTCTGGCACCTATGTACCAGAGGACTCCCTCAGTGGGAGATGATGTGCCTAATCCTGTAGAGACCTGATGCTCCAGGGAAGGGAGATGCTAGGAAGTATGCTAGGGGGGATGAGAGGGGTAGGTGGGTAGGAGAGCACCCTCTGAGAGGCAAAGGGGAGGGGGACAGTGGGGAAGAATTCTGAGAAGTGGAACCAGGAAAAGGAGCAACATTTGGGATGTAAATAATAAACTAATTTAATAAAAAAAATGACAAGAAAAGAATTTCTGCGCATGAAAACAGATTGATCCCCATTGAGATATTTTTTTTAAAAAATCGAAATGGATATCCCAGTTAAATGCTAATATCTAGTTAATCCTAATAAAACCGTTAATTTTTAATTAATTTTGGACAAAAAAATCCATTTTGAGTAAGGTAAATTTCTGAGTGCATTGAACTTGGATATTTTTCCTAATTTCATGGATTTACTGTCAATGAACTTTTTATCATTTTTCTATTAGCGGGGCACAGTGCGGATTCTTTCCATGTCCTGAACCCTGGTTGAAATCCACCATTATACATCATCCTAGCTCAGGAGTACCAAGGTATGTATTTATGTATTTATGTATTTATTTACTTATTTATTGGGAGCAGATTTATTGGAATATAGTTACCATATGAGTTGTTATAGTCTCAGAATTGCAAAATTACTATATTGTTGGATCATGTCTGTTACTATAAACAAATCCTTTTTATGTGACATGTATCTCTTGCTTTGCCTGCCTCTGGGAACTGCAGGTCTACTCTGGCTCCTGTCTCTATATCTACCTGTGCTAGGAGTTTCATGTCAATGAGATGGTACACTCTGTGTTGTGGCTTTTTTGTCTGGCTTCTTTAACTTAGCACTATGTTCAGGTGTTCTCTGTGTTGTAATGAGTTATCAGTATTTAATTCCTTCTTGCTGCTGAGTAATGTCATATTATGTGATAAGCCAAACATTTTATTTAACTATCTCTTCTTGGTTCCACTTTGGGCAATTATTAATAACATGGCTGTCCTAATTATGGTACTATTGCTATGATGAAATTCCAGACCTATATACAGTCCATCTCTGAAGGAAGTCAAGACAGGAACTCTAACAGGGCAGGAACCTGGAGGCAGGAACTGATGCAGAGGCCATGGAGGGATGCTGCTTATTGATGTATTCCTCATGGCTTGCTCAGCCTGCTTTCTTATAGAACCCAGAACCACCAGCCCAGGGATAACACTGCGCACAATGGGATGAAACCTTCCACATCAATCTACGTCCATCACTAATTAGGATACTAGTTCCCTGGCTTGCCTACAGCCTGATCCTATGGAGGTATTTTCTTAACTGAGGTTCCCTCCTCTCAAATGAATCTAGCTTGTGTCAAGTTGACATAAAACTAGCCCGCGCAATTGCTATAGACAAGACATTTCCATTTTTCCTTGAGTTCTTAGTTTCCACCAAGTCCTGTGGAAACTGTTTGGCTTTTGAGCAGCTACCTCTGCTGGGGTACCTTGTAAAATGTCTCTGCTGTACTACATGCCGCCAGGATTGTTTGAGGTCGCCACTCCACACTGTGTCACTTGCATGTGGGAAACCTGCAGGCTCTGTCCCTCTTCAGTGTGCCATCCACCCTGACTGTGTACATTTTAGCACCTGCCGTTAATGACCAGTAAGCATCTAAGTGCCTTATCTTTTCACAGTCACCATCTCTCTTCATAACCAGTGTCAGAACACAGCCATATAATCGCTTCTGCTTCTAGCTCAGCAGTTCTTCCTCGAGTTACAGCTAAAACATAAGGAGTATATTTTAGAAGACAGAAACGCTATTCCCATAAAAATAAGAAAAGACAAAACAAAGCAGGCTCTAGAAATCCACCACAACTCAGAATACACTAAAGCAGATTTACTAAACTCTATGCACTAAAATCTGAACTGTTAAAGTTTTTTTTTTCCAATTTCTATTCCATAGATTTCCATAAATACTATCAGTTAACTATTTGACTCCAGAAAAATATTAAAATTAAGTCAATTTTTTTCTGTCAAAAACTGTGAAACTTGTCTAGGGGAAGGAATTCAAATCTATTTTAATCCCTCCCACCTCATAAGACTTTAAGGAGATCATTTTATCTCCCACTTTTTAAACATTTTAATTCTCCTCACCTGGTAAAAGGTTAGTCACACAAGGGCCCAGCTGCATTTCTGAAAGTGAAATACCTTGAGTGTTCAGTATTGAGCTGCTTCCCACTTTCCTTATTTAACTGTGTTTCGGTTCTTGTAAAAACTACCCCATCTTGAAAGACTGTGAAATGGACCCCCGCAAATGGGGAAAAGACACAGAGTTTGGACAGAATCCAACTATACTGCCCGTCTCCTTGCTAGCCCATTTTCAGAACTCCCTTTTTTGCAAAGAGAATTGCTTGTCCAAAGTACTTTTGCACTGCTCCTGTGTTTTTTGTTCAATATGCTGAGATTATTCATCACTTGTTTTCTAACTACAAGGAGCTTGTGTCTTTAAAGTTGCACATAAGAGAATAACATTTCATCATAGTTCTGGAGATGTTTATATCAACTTGACAGGAGCTAAAGTCACCTCTAAGGGGAAGAAACCTCAACAAACGAAATATGTCCCCAAGATCCAGCTGCAGGCAAGCCTGGAGGCCCTTTTCTTAAACAATGATGGATGGGGAGGGTTCAGCCCCATGGGTTCTACAGGAAAGTAGCTGAGCAAGTACTACAAGAGTACTGAAGCAATAAACAGCGAGGTCATTAATAACTGGATATCTTACACAACATAATTTTTGAGTATCCATCTTTAGATGAATACTTCTGTTATTGTATAACTGATTCCATTAGACACAGAAATTTGTATTGACTTTGATGTACATTTACAACTTTCCAGGCTGCATGCCGAGAGTCAGTTCTACTCCAGTATTTGATATTTCTTCTGTGTTTCCCTCCCTAATGGGAAAATAAACTGTTCATTTTCATGTTGTATAGACATTTAGAGGACTACTTGTAAATTAGATTTTTTTATTAAAAATTTTTACTGATCTAATCCCAGTCTGATTTAAACTAAGATACATTTCTGTATTCTTCTCAGAATCCATGTGGCATTGTGACATGATGCTTTAACTTGAACTTCTTGGATTTTTGTTAAATATTGTGGGCGATAAATACTTCATTGAGTCCTGCTTCCCCATAATACCAGCTTTTTACATGTCATGCTTTCACTTCTAGCAAGCAAATCCACTGCTTGTGCCTTCAAAGTAGGGAAGAATCACAGTGACGCCTCCATCTCGGCATTGTTAGAAAGCTCACCAGTATGTAATTAGTCCTTAGCACTCCAGAAGCACTGCACACATGCTTGCTACCATAGCTACTGAGTGGTGGCGTGCTGGCCCAGCACACAGAGCAGTCGACCACCCACATTGCACCAACAAACAAGGGAAGAAAGGGCCAAATGGATTCACATGCTCACTGCCAAATTGTACAACTGATAGCTCTCTCTTTTCTTAGTTTTTACAAATTTTACTCCATTTTCCCCCCTTCACTTTCTTGGGGAACAGATGACCAATTTGTTAAATGTCCATTCCCCGATGTGATTATTTATTGCCTAGCACACCTGGCCCTTGTCCTATTGTTCATCTTAGCTGGCATTTGACTGACCATGCTTGTCTGATGTCTTTCCAGATAAACTCACCTGCCACACCTCATCCCACATCAGTCATTAAGCAAGAATAATCTCCACAGACTTGGCCACAGGCCTATCTGATGGAAGCATTTTCTCAGGTGAAGTTACCTCTTCTCAGATTAGCCTAAATTTTGTGAAATTGAAAAAAAAAGCAACACAGAGACACTATAGATTTATAGAAAAAATACAAAAGTCTTAGAGTTTCCACATTTTACTCAAGAGTTAACAAAAGTCAGCTATAAGGGGTGCGTTTCTAATTCTAGGAGTACCTGAGGGGACTGCCCTCTCCCTTTAAACTGGTATATAGCAAGAGGGAACTGGTGGGCCCTTCTCAGTCTTTGAAAGCACTTTATCCTGGAGATGTATCTTCAACTCTCATAAAGACTTTAAAGATTAACAGCACTGAACTTGAAGACATTTTGACAAAACTATCGAAAATGAAAGACAGACATTAGAAACACATGCACACAAAGATTTTAGGCTGTGTTAGCTATTCCTAAGAGTAAAAGAGAATTGCTTGGGTCTGATTCAGTCCAGGCAACAGTCTCTTGTTTCAAGAAAGTAAGAGCAAGGGGCTGGGAGAAAAGAAAAAAATCAAGAAAAGCACGGAAGATGGTGAGTTGTGAGGTATATTTTAAGCTTAGAGGTGGGGCTAGAGAGATGGTCCAGAGGTCCAGAGTTCACTTTCCATCACTCGTGGGAGGTGGCTCACAAATTCTTGCAACTCCAACTGCAGGGGACCCAATGCCTCTGATCCCCCGGCACCTGCATCCATGTGCACATACATAAACATATATGCACACGCATGCCTACATATATACATATACACCCACTTAAAAGTAATACAAATAATTTGTTTTGAGAGCTTACAAATGTGTCACTGGATTCCCTTTAACTAAAAAAAATTGAAAGACTAGATTAAAATCCTCCCACATTCGATGGAAAACTGTAAACACATAAATTAATGAAGCTAATTAAGCAAGCATGAGACGTAGTCAAAGAATGGACCGCATGACAACACATAATAGAATCACTCAAAAACATTGGCACAATTGAGCTTTGAGATAAAGAGCCAGCAGCTGAACTACTTTTCAAGGCAGTAATGAAAGTGGAATGTAACCAAAAAGGGGAGAAAAATATCAGTCTAGAATTCTGTACTCAACTAATACGTCTCTCAGCACAAAGTCAAAGAGAAGGTGTTTGACACCTAGAAAAGCCTGACTGCATCGGTAATATTGGAGGAAATCTGCTGTGCTGAAACAAATTTTGTACTAGCTGTATAATAACAGACAAAAATATGGGTCATGGTTTGCAAAAAGTAGAAACAATAAAATTGTATTGGTACACATATAGGTTCATGACCAAATCTGAACAATTCCATGTTGAAAGAAAGCAAATGTTCACTAAAACAAAAACTAAGATTGAATCATACACCAAGGAGTATACGCAATGAGAGGGAGCCTGTGGCTCTTGATCAGAAAGACTTGAGCTGCCCAAGAATCCAAAAACAAAACAAAACAAAAACAAAAACCAAACAAACAAAACCCCTATTTTGCTTTAAAGCTAGGACAGTAAAATTGAGGAAGAAATAGAAACCTTAAAGTTCCACCTAACAAATAGTGAACCTCTCCACAAGGTCACCTCACAACATTTCCTCAATCAAAGTAAATGACACAGGGTGTTCGCGACTCACCTTTCCAGTGTGTACACGCAGTTCTTTCTGAATGGCAGCTTCCCAGTGTGAAATCAAAGAGAAAATATACTACTGAGTGACGGGACCCAAACTCAGGAAGACAAAAGGACGCATGTTCTCTCCTGTATGCACAGCCTAGCCTTTAATGTCTACTTGTATATAAACAGGTGGAAGTGTGGGTAAAGTCCAAAATCTAGAAAGAAAACCACACCGTGGGAGGGAAACATTAGTTGGTCAGGAACGACGGAGAATAAGTTAAGGGTGAGGAGGAGCTACACGGAGGAAACAGGATGTTTCGAGAGGAGCAAACAATCACAAAAACACACACTATCTGAAAAGGTCCTATCTAATACATTATACGCTAATTTAGGAAATGTAAAAAGGATGTGTTTTTAAAACAGTGCTCTAGTTTTTGGCCTATGCCTTTCTCTTATTTGGCCGCATGGGGGCAATGTAGCTCCAGGAACAGCATTTGCAGTCGCAGCTGGAAAGCCCAGGGAGGCTGGAGCTGGCTTTCAATCAGGAAGAAATGCTTCCACAGAATTCTCATATCACACAGAGAGAATTTTGATGCTTCGGGCCCTTCTAACTCAGAGGGAAGCTTCCAATCAAATATTCAGCTTTCTAGAATCCGCACAGGAGGTAGATGAAGGAAGTTGACTACGACTTTGCTTAATTCATCTTCATAAAATCTATCTTCATAAAATACTAACTCTGCAAAAATCCCAAAATGTAAGACCAGAGAGACATTCAATAATTCAGAAGAAATAGACATATCATTAAAGTACCACTTCACAATATACTAAGAACATCCTAAAATGGAAATAAAATGTAAACTATGTTAATGAATGCATATGAAGTTATGAAAGATAATAGAAAATATTAAGTAAATTGTGACAAATAAAGAAAATAGCCCTTAAAATAAAATGAAATAAAATGAATATTTATAATCAGTCTCCATTAAGAAGACTATCAAACACATTTTTTAAACTCAGAAATATGCGAGAAGTTGGTAAGTTAAAATGATTCATAACACAACGTAAACTATATCCATCCACAGTCTTAAGATCGGTCTTTTGGGTCTTATAAAATTTTTTGAGCATCAGAGACAAACAAAGTTTCCTATCAGGACACAGCAGCATACTACAATATTAATACTATGAAAACACCGTGTGGCAACTTAAGGACAGAAGAGTCTATTTTGGCTCACAGTCCGAGGGTACAATGCACCATATGGGCCAACACAGCAGCAGAAATACAAGGGAGCCGTCACACTGCATCTGCAATCAAAAAACAGGGCACAGTGAGCACCGATGCTCAGCTTTCTTCCTTTTACCCACTGGAGGATACCAGCCCACGGACACTGTGGCTCCTGCATATAGCGAGGATCTTACTACCTCAATTCACACAATCTACAAACCCTTATACACATGCGAAAGTTTTGTCTCCTGGTGTCATTTGATAATCAATAACAAGAATTACAAGCAGAAAGGAGTAGAGATATAAGTCTGTTGCTGATTTGGAGCAAGAGCGCTGGCTTAATTGGACAAAGAAACCAGGACAACCTGAATTCAGATCCCAGGACCTATGTAAGAAGCTAAATGCTACGGTATCCATGTACGGTCCCAGAACTCCTGTGGTAAGGTAGAAGGTGGAAATAGGAGACTCACCTGGAAGCTCATGTCCTTCTGGCCTGGATGAGCTACGGCAGTCTCACAAACAAGAGAGACCTTGCCGCTAACAAGGTGGAAGGTGAAAACTGACTCCCTGAATCCACACCGCAGTACGCCTATCTCACACATGAAAATATGTATATATACAACGACCGTTAGTAAAAGAGACCATGCGTTTGTGAGAGAGCAGGGAGGGATGTACAGCAAGGTGTTTAGAGGGATGAAAGGAAAGAGAGCAGTGGTGTAATTATATAATATACTAAATAATAGCAATAATAAACAAAGTCACAGATATTCCTGTCTATTCTCTGTACAGCCTGGCTTTGACTGTCCCAATATTCACTATGGCCCATTAGTTTTCATGTGTTTTCAGTATTTATCCATAAACAGAGACGGCTATGAGGAGGGGGAATTCTTTACTGCTCCTGTAGATGCCATAGAAGAATAGAGCAGTGCATGATCAAAAGAATTTAAGAGAAGCTTATAAAGTCATCCTTCTAGTGCTACATCAAATGTGTCGTGTTCTTGGGAAGAACAGAATGAAAATAAATAATTAATAAGTAAATAAATACATAATAAATACATAAATAAATAAATACATAAATACATAAATGAAAGTTCTTGAGCTTCATTTGACTGTCCCATCACAGTAATGAATTGAAATCTTGTTTTATTGTCAAGAGTACGATGTGCCAACAGCTTTCTTTATGATTGACAAATATCGCAATTGCTCGATACTAATATCTACAGTAAAACAAAATAAGATAATATTGACACACATGAAATGATTTTCTCTGATAATACACATTCTAGTTCCAAAAGGGATCCAACACCCTCTTCTGGCCTCCTCAGATACCAAGCCTGTGGGACACAGACACACATAGAAGCAGATCAAGTATACACATTAAAAAATAAAAAAAGATTCTTAGCTCTCTCACCATGTGAACACACAAGACGTCTATTTCTAAAAACCCAATCTTAGAAATTTTAGCCCACAGAACTGTGAGATGTAGATTTCTGTTATATACTTCCCAGTCTGTGGAATTTTATGTAACATCTACATAAGAATTCTAAGAGGCAACATTTCAAGTTATATTTAATATTAAATATAATGTTATGTCTTGATTCTACTAGATATACCAAATTAGCTAATATTATGTATTAGTATGAATGAATCCTTAAAAATACAACCATTGAATTTTATGAAAATTCTGTTTCACGAGGCTACTTGTCTTCCTCAGTATCAACCCTCTGTCTCCTGTGCTTATCCAATGTGCTGTGCCCGCAGCCCAGACACTTAGGAATAACGTAGAGATAAGTGAACACTTGCAATTCTTTCTACTTTGTGACCAATGTACTTGGTGTATTCTTTTCTCTCTATACTTAAGAAGAGACAAGTTTGTGATTATTTAGGCTATACAAGATACCTTCTTTCAAGAAAGAACGTGCTTATGAAATTATTTTATTTTTAACAGCCAATAGTGAGTCTTAAATGCTGGAAGGTTAATTCTTGGTTTGAGTTCAATGTGAGAAGGGTAAAGAGTTTGGTCTAGGATCAAACATTAAAATATAATTTTCTCTTTGGTTTGTTATTTCAATAGAAAAATTCAACATTTCTTCAATTTCCATTTTTATATCAGTAGTGAAGGGCAGTCAACAGAGAACTATGGATGAGTGCTGCCACAAAACTCGGCTATACAGCTCCTGAGTCCTGCTAGAGGGGTACTCGTGCAGCACTGTGTACTACTGCACTGGGTATGATAGGTGATGGATAGAAAAAGAGCCTACTTGTCCATCAACAGATAAATGGACAAAGAAAGTATGGTGTGCCTACACAATAGGATCTTATCCCATCTCCAAAGAAAACTGAAATCATGACACGTGAAGGAAAGTGATACAAATGGGGTGCTAATTAGAATAGGCCAGATTAGGAAAGATAGACACATTATCTTTCAAAATTATATTTATCCCTACCACAAATTTCAGTGAGTGGAGAGGTGGGGAGGATCTGAGGAAGGAAACCATAATGAGAATATATTGTATGAAAAAATTATTTTCAATAAAATGTAAAAAATAAAAACAAAATAAAATTGCATGTATTGATTTTGTGTTATCTATAGGTGTCTGGGCACTTGTTCCTGCTACATAACTGCTATGTGGTCAGAGGACAGCTGGCAGGAGTTGGTTTTTCTCCTTCCATCCTGGGGTGGGGATGGAACCCAGGTCATCAGTTTGGTAGCAGATGTCTTTATTGAGCCATCTCTCAGCACAAATATTAAATTTTTTTCACATTCAAATCCCAGACCCTAATCTTTGTGTGTGTGTGAGTGAAGATTGTGAAATTAGAAAGACAACCATAAAGGAGGATTATGAGATATTAAGGGGGAAGAAAAGGAGAAGAACAAAAAAACAAGAGAAAGACAGAGCTGGGGACTGTGAGGGTGAACTGGAGATTTGGGAGGCCAGGAGGCCAGTGAATGAGGGAGAGGAGGGAGAAAAAGAGCTGAGGAGGATACAGAAGAACAACGTGCAGTTTTAAAGGCCATAAGAGGATCCATTACTTTTTATAACGTATAGAACTTACAAGCTAACTCAAAAAATCCAGGGCAATAAATGTGCTTAAAGGTGAACTTGAAAAGTCTGGCCTTCCTTGGTCATGGACTGGGTCACATTAAGAGAACTGGTATATCTGAAACTATTCTGTTCTCCATGAAGCCTAGAGAACAAAATGAGTCAGAACACAATCCAAATACTCTGTAGCTACAGTGATTTTATCATTAAATAATTAGAAAAAATTTAATCAAAAGGTAGCATTAAAAATTCACATAATTTACTTTATGATTTTTATTTTTTACCTGGATATACATTTTCTCTTATATATTATATTTAGTGCATATGATTTCTATTGGTCAATAATCTTTCTAGTGTGTAGTTTATATCTATATCTATATAGATATTTTATCCATCTATCTATAGATAGATAGATATTAGATACTAGAGGTTGATAAGCTAATGCCAATGTCAACTTTGGCACTTGATAGTTCCTAGACCCCTGAAGACATTTTTTAGCACACTTTCTCTGGTGGTCTTCTTTACCCCGAGTGTGAGGGGCGAACTGACCACTTCCACCCTTCTATTCATGAATGCTGATTTCCATAGTGAGCACCGTTGTCAGCCACTTTGTGATCCATTTCGGTTCTTACTCTTTCCTAACGTTTCAGTCTCATAAAGCAAAGATTCTGACATTCTCTCCATGACAAGTCCCCTAGGGATCCTAGGAAAGTCAATGTCACTCAATAGAAGTGACAAACAGAAGTGTTTCCATATACTGGGATTAAGGAAAGCCCAGTTAAGCCTAATTGTTAGGTATATTTTATCTTATTTTGGAAACCAGTTTATTAAGTCAGTAACTCATGAAATATGCAAAATGTTAATGGCATTATAACTGGGTTGTACATAATGATTTTTTTGATAATAGTTTTTCTTATCTTTTGAAGAAAACATAAAGCCCTTGTATTTTTTTTTTTTTTTTACTTTACCAGTGATTTAAAATAGCAACTCTGAATCATTCATTAGTTTCCTAAGACATAATGCAAAAACAGTTATCTGTGTCCTGCAGGCAATGAGGAGTGCAGAATAATCAAGCAGGTTGGAGGCACGTGATCCTGCCTAATTTCACCACTAATCCCTTTTCATAACCTCCTGAATAATTTCCCTTCATTCCTGGTTTTAATTGCTCACAGCCCGTATTCTTCTCAGCCTCAATAGACATGCAAGGCAGTTTTGAGAGCATGAAACTACAATTTCTCATTTCCTTTTATATACATTAAAATTTGTTTCCCTATAATATTACAACAAGGGACAAGAGGTAAAGGATAGATTATACACTAAACACCACATTCTCAGAAAATGAATCATTATCTAAAAATAAAATTTATAAGCACAGTTGTACATAGCTTGACCTTGTTGGTGAGATAATAATGACCTTGAAAACAGACCTACAAGGACAAGCCAAAAGTGAAGTTAAAAGAAAAAAAAACCGAGGTTACACAGGCTATTATGTTGTAATACGTCCGTTTTAAAAATAAATTGAAGTTCCAAAATTGAAAACGAGCATTTGACAGCTTTCCTCTCCATATGAATATATAAACTAGGTGCATTTAACATATTGGGGCTGACACAAAGGTGCTAAAATTCACCTTGGAGTGAATATAGCCACTTTGTTTTAAAATTTTGTAATGAAAATTTGTCATTAAAACCTCCATTTCAGCCGGGCAGTGGTGGCGCACACCTTTAATCCCAGCACTTGGGAGGCAGAGGCAGGCAGATTTCTGAGCTGGAGGCCAGCCTGGTCTACAGAGTGAGTTCCAGGACAGCCAGGGCTATACAGAGAAACCTTGTTTTGAAAAAAAAAAAAAAAAAGAAAAACCCACAAAAAACCTCAAAACCTCCATTTCACTAATGGCATTGTATCATTTGTCCATAAGCAAAGTATTTTTAGACATTGCAAATGGCTTCCTTATGGCCTGTTCCATTCTAACACCTTCATTGTGAGTGGGTTTTACTTCCTGTCATCTGGAATTAACTCAATGTGGCCATGTGCTACCTCATTGATTCTTTCCATTCTCACCACATCACCATTTTCCCTGGGACACCGTTCTCTACATCTCTAGTATCTAACTCCGAGTTAGGTACTAAGTGTGAGTTGAAGAGGTACTCACATAGACTTAGCTTTTTCTTGTGAATCTTAATATCTTCTCATTAACTTTAAAACCATGGAATCCTTGAGGTGACAAAGAGTGAGCCACCTCTCACTGTACACAACTCTTTCTGCTTCATGCGTCTGTCCTCCATCCACTTACCAAATGTACAGACCAGCACACATCTGATATTTGCTCAAGTGTAAATTTAAATAATGGAAGATACACTTTATAAACTAATGCAGCTTTTCTTAAACAATTAAGAACAAATTCATCTTTAAGTACAAATTCAACAAACATTTAGTTTTCACAGTATATGTGTGTGTGTGTGTGTGTGTGTGTGTGTGTGTGTGTGTGTGTATTATAATAAATTAGGACAAAATCATATAAGAGGCAATGTAGACTGACTTTAGCTGTGTAGTAACCAAACACTGAACATCCTTCCTGGAGCTTTCTCAGTGGTCAGTGGTTAAAAGCATTCACTTTTGCTGAAGATCTAGGTTTGTGCTTTAACTCTCACCTAATTCAGTTTCAGGAGATCTGAAGCCTTCTTCTTACCATAATGGGTACCAGGCACATAAGTGGTACAAGAATACACATGCAATCAAGAGACTCATACACATAAAATAAGATAAATAAACCTACAAGAATTAAAAATCTAAATAGCCTTGTAACTGTAAACTATTTCTTTGTAATAACATCTTTGTAATCACAGTATTTTGAAGATTTTGATTAAAATACATATCCATAGGCCATTTCGAATACATAAATCAACAAATCATGCTTATGAATTTTTAAGTGAACTTTAGAATATGCACATTTTACTTTAAATTAAATTCATGTATAACCTCTATATTTTCTATTTTCCCACCAACTACAAAAGGATATGTGAATATATGTATATTTTCCCTTTTCTCACTCAAGAAAGTAGCACTTGCTACACTCACATTTTCTGATCTGAGACTCTAATTTTTATTTTTACATAAGATCTTGTCATGCAGCCAGTATGTTACTCAAATTCACAACAGTCCTCTTCCCTGTCAGTTTCCCAAGTGCTCAGATTGCAGCTATGAACTTCCACACTCAGCTGACATTGTCCATTGTACAACATGTTCTTAGCTTTGTCATCAAATAGCCTTTGCTTACAGTCTACATGAATGCTCACACTCCTGCTCAAATGTATCAGCTCCCATGCTAACATCCTGTAAGCCAACATGAAATGCTACTCTCTAAACTACCACATTGTTTTCTAAAACATAGATCACTTATCAATGAACTATTAATTGTCACCCCACTGTCAAATGTTTCATACCCTGGACTCTCAGATCTTTAATGCTTTTAAAATTAATTTCAAAAATACACAGACAAATCTAAATAATTCTTCTCTTTTATAAATGTATCTTCTGATTTCATTTTTAATTACTCATTTAATTTAGAGAATCGGTTGTAGGAAATGTGATATTTATTACACTAGTCCAAAATGGTAAATATGTAAGGTTCCTAATAAAATGTATTTGAAATGCAGTGAGAAAGAACACATATTGATGAACACTTAAGAGGCATAAAGATAATTTATACACATTTTCTTTTTGATGCTTTTATCATGGAGAAAATATCTCCTTTTCCTCAGATTTTAAAAAGTATTTCTTTCATTTTTGAAATTATAATTATACCATTTTGCCCTCTTCTTCCTCCTTCTCAACATCCTCATATATCTCTTCTTGCTCTCTTCCAAATTCATGGTCTCTACGTATCATTATTTGTTTATACATACATATATTTATATGCATATATATATACATATATATGTGTGTGTGTATGTGTGTGTGTGTGTGTGTGTGTGTGTGTGTATATATATATATATATATATATATATATATATATATATATATATATATATATATACCCTACTCAGTCTATAATAATAAAACTTGAATATATGTTTGAGGGCTGCCAATTTTAATGATTATGATAAATTAATAGGACTAATCTTGGAGAATGTAAGATTTTATTTCTGTGTTAAACCAATTCTACACCACACTCTACAATATAAAGCCTTGCACTGGTATTGTAAAAATAGCATATGTTTCTAAGAAACTAACATATTTTTTCTATTTAAATAATCTTTGGCTCCTGTGTAAGTATGTATTTTTATAATGTAGATACAATAGACTATACCTACAGCTAAAAAGAATAGTCTGTTTAATAAGCATAAAGTATTCTAAAATGAAATCATTAATGCCATTGGGATGTGGTGACTTGTTTTCTTCTCTTTTAAACTAAATACTTCCGATATAGAAGTGACTTCCATTGTCACTGGGTCCTAGTTTTCAGATTGAATTGCACTGAATTGACAGTCAGTATGCATCAATTTACATCAGATGTTCTATAATAAATATTTATAAATCTCTTTTCAGCATTTATTCAGCCATCTCAGGGTGCTTATGTTGAAAATGAGAAACAACAGCTCTTTCATTTTCTCAGAGGTACATTTGAGTAATAAGTTTAAAGTTTATTGACATTTTACACATAATAATAACACATATGCTCTTGTTCATTTCTTAATTATTGAACTATCAGCCACACTGATGCTCTCAGCCACACTTCAGCAAAATTAATGTCAATCACAACCTGCTTCCAAGGCTCCAGGGTAGATTTTCCCCCAAACTGGTAATTAGCAGATATGCAAAGAGCATGGATCTGAGCTTCCAGGAGAGGACACAGTAAGTATAGTAGGATAAAACCAAATGAATAGATTCTAATTAGAAAATAACCAACTGGAATAAAGAAAGCAAAAAGAAAAGCAATAATTTTAAAAATTCTTTCATAGTAATAGTTATCATCAATTTGTCACTATATGAAAAATATTTCTTCAATATCAGACAATGTACAATGCATAGAACAAAATTCTTTTGTCACCATAGTTGGTGACAAAAGAATTCTACTCTAATTTCTATTAATCCACACTTAATTACTTAGTTTTCAAAAAATTCAATTAAAAGGCCTACTCAAAGCGCTTTTAGTGCCTGATTTTTACTCCCTTTCAAATCTCTAAGATAGCTTCACCAAGGGAAGTAAATTGTACTTTCATGTTGTACTGTAAATCCAGTGTCACAAAAAAAACTCACATTCTGACCCTACCATTTAGTCAATTAGAGTGTGCTTAGAAATTGCTAGATGTTAGACAGTTTACAAAAGCAGTAAAGACAAGAACACTTAGTGCTCTGTAGAAATCAAGCATGTACTCACTAATCCAAACTGACAGCCTCAGTAATCACATAGCTGCTATTTACTGTTGCAGTAAATGTTGCGGAACTGACAACAGGAATAACCTGATGTGTGACCCGAAGCTTGTGGCTGGCCACAGACATTGAGGGAGAGGTAAAGAAGGTTATGTTAGCTGCAGCGACTTAAGACATTTACTATCAGGGGTCTCCACAGGGTAATAATCTGTCTCCAACAAGACTACCCCCATTTCAGGTACTGATATAAACTCAGGTGGCTCCAGAACATCTGTACCTCAGATAACCCTGTTTACCAATGCATAGCTCTCTACTCATCACTCAAGTATCACCATCCACTAGAATGATTCTCAGGACTCAGAAAGAGCTATATAAGTGATTACAGTCCTGTTTTATTAAAATGCAATATAAAATCAGCAAAAGCAAAAGAAGTAGTGCAATGAGGTCTGAGAGGGATCAGACTCAAGGTATTCATTCTCTACCTTCACAGGTCAGTCCCATTGCTCGTCAGCACACTGAAGCTCAGCATGGCATGGAGTCTTTGGAGGCATAAATGATGCAAGGCTTTTAGCTTTTCAGCATTCATATCCTACCTGAAGGTCAAACTTATAGCATATGGTTAAGGTTCCAAACTTGTAATTGCATGCAAATGGCCAACATCATGTTTGTATAAATTCTTCAGATACCTGTAGAGAGAATCTCTTGTGTACTGTGTGAAAGGCAGGAAATAGAAGGTAAGAGTTCCAGTAGAACAATTGGAACTCTGGTAGTTAGTTGGGCACAAGGGATTCACCACCAGGTCACTGAGGAAATGGATATAGGAAACTGCAGAGAGGTAACCAGCTGTGTGGCAGACATAGAAATGTTTAAATGGGATAGTAAGATAAGAGCTAGTCAGGAAATAAGCCCAAGCTTATGTACTAGGTATTTATTCATAAATAATTGTCTCAGAATCATTATTCTGGGGCTCAGTTGTAAAAGTTTGAGGTTACAGATAACTGTCATTAATTCCCTCTTCAAATAAGTTCAAGGTTGCTCTGAGAAATGTACTCTGAATGGTAGACACACTTAATTGTGTCACTCATAGAAGACTGAGGTTTTTCTCATCATAGGAGTATATCTATTTTTTACAATTATTACATATTCAAACACATTAATATACATGTGTATATGTGTATGTATGTATGGGGGATAAAGGGGGAAGGGAGAGGGAGAGGGAAGGTTGTTTTGGCTTTTCTCAGCTTGTCCTATTTTTAAATTCCTTTCAGGAATCAAGTGTTACTTCAATCATTTTGCTTTTATTCTTAAGGAAAAGACTCTTCTTTGTATCCATTTAAAAAAATAGTTTGAAATTTTCACACATGCTTATAATGAGTTTTGATCAAACGTACTCCCATTTCTCCCCCCCCCCCCAGTTTCTTCCTTACCCTCCACCACATTCCTTTCCCAACTTCATGTAATGTTTAGTTTAGTTTTGTTTTGTTTTAAAGTCACTAAGTTTAATTGGTGCTGCCTGAATCTTTAAAAGCATGGGACCATCTACTGGAACATTTTTCATTCAGTTATGTCTACTTCCTAAGAATTGTGCTATATTTTATAAACTTGTTTGACTAGGTGATATATATGCTATGTGTTTTACAATTATTTATAATCACCAATTCACATCAACTAATGTATTAAAGAAACTTCAGAAGAGTGCACCAAAATGTGTTGATTGTAAAAGTACTTTTATTTCAATAGATATAATTGTCATCTCCAAGGTTTACTGCCAAATAAGCTCACCCTTTCTAGTTCTTTCTAAACTCTGGTTGGCTGGTTCAACTCAGATCTTCTGTCTCAAACTCATCTCCAAGCTGACTGATTCAATCTGGCTTCTCTCAGCTTCTCATTGAATTGCTCTCCTTGGCCTCAAACTAACACTGGCTTAAGGCCCACTAAGAATCTAAGTGGAATGAATGGTGGGAGAAGAGAAATTAGACTTTCCCAGGGATGGCCCCTTTATTGGTTGTCCAACCTTGAAACCATATGCACACAATGACAAAAATGGACTCAGAAGTAGGTGTGTGTGTGTGTGTGTGTGTGTGTGTGTGTGTGTGTGCATGTGTATGCATGTAACAAAAACAATCAAGAAAAAAATGATTCAGAATGGAGGGCATGGGATGAATTTTTGAGAGAGTATCTGGGGTTATCCTCAGACAGGAGTAGTCTAGATGAAGGGGCAGTGATATAATTTTATTTCAATTAAAAAAACAACAAATAAAAATGATCAAGTATTTGTAGTCAGGATATATGGAGTTAACAGGGAGGATATGTGCAGGAGGGGTTGATGGACTTAATAGGGTGAATGGCCACTGACCTTTTTATAAAACTAATGAGAGATATGGGAAATAGAAAAATAAAAACCTTTATTGGCAGAAAAATTTGTTTTGAAGAAATGAGAAAAATCCAAAATAATGCAATCATAATAAAATAGAAATTGCTAAGAATCATATGCCATGCTCTATAAATCATGGTAGCTCATTTTGTTCTATTCTTACAAAATAAAAATTTCAGTTACAAGAATTGTATAATATGGGAATTTTTAATTAAGATATGAAATTTGACATTTGCAAGTGATCTTCAGAAATTTTATCTGAAAATAGATTCCTAATTGCATAAATAGCCATTATGGAGATTAGTGCTAAAATAAGATCTTACTATTAAATGTATAATGCATTCATGTTTTATCTGGTAAGTTATACCTTAGGAGTTGAAACAAGAACAGCTAAAAGGGAAATGTAGAAGCCACACAAATGAATGTGGACAGAAAATAATAAATTTCTTGCTATGTTTTATTATTTAAAATTTATTCTGTCATTTTCAATATAATTTCATTCTACTTGGATACAGCATTAATTAATGTTATATAAGTATAAAATAATATAACTCAAATATACCTTCATTTTCCACAGACCTAAGTGATATTTATTTAAATATATGTAGTGAATAGAAAACACAAATATGAAAATATCCTTGATGTATTTTAATCTTGTTTACCCTACACATGCAGAGCACATCCTTCCAAAAGCAGAATTAAAATAAAAACACTACATACTATTCCTCAACAGTTTTATAATACGTTTATTCATTTTCTGTTTGAGAATTTCATATATATATATTTAATGTGTTCTGTTTACCTCAAGCCTACCATCTTTGATCTCACTCTCATCCCCACCAATCCCCACCGTCTTCTCTTTGCAAGTCCCCTTCTTGAATACATGCCTTTGTCTTTTGACATGTGACCCACTGCGTTTAGGCACATGAATCAGTGTAACCATGAGTTCAGAGTGATCAGTGGAGCGGGTAGGCTTATCTGTAAATACAAAAGTGAAGACAGTGACCCCTCCTCCTCTGTACAGCCTACCTGTAGGTAGCAGTTCAGCAAGATGGTGTGATGTCATGTGAGGGCCTCTGCCTGTCTCTGCCTTTTCCAGTTTGATAGTAGAGCAAGTCTTGTACATGCCAAGCTGCCAAGAGTAATTGCTTTGAGATCAGGATTGCAATGTCTGCCCAGAAAATGGCGTTTCTAACAATTTCCCTGCCCGATTTTTTTTCTTTTCACTTGCCATTCTTCAGTGTTACCTGAGCCTTAGAGAGGTTTCAGCAATTTCTATTTGCATTTTAAAATTTGTGTGCTGTATAGATCTGATTTTCATTTGTGTTTCATAAAATTCAAATTATTTCCCACCATTTTACAGTTATGTAACATGCTGACCTATTCTATTTTTTTCTAAAACTTTTTTATCCTTTATTTACTTACTGGAATAGTACACAGGATTTTCCATGTGCTTATAGAAAAATAAAGTGAGCTTGTGAAGACAGAGGTGTAACCAAGTATGGATGAAGAGAAACCTACCAGGCAACAAAAGACATCTCTAAAAGTTAGAGATATGAAGAGTGCAGAGCACAGATGAGCTACCAGCACTATGTGGGTTTCAAAGTGCATCTGGTATGCAGAGACACAAAGCACACAAAAATTAATCATTCCAGCTTGGTAAGAGATTGAGTATCTCATACATCAACTTGTTCAAATTTTGCAAGCCTGTAAGTAGCACTTTTAAGTAGAGCAATTAATTTTTTCTTTATTAACTTTAATTGTGCTCAGAAGCCTAGAGATCTTGAAGCGGTTTCTAAACTACAAGCCTGCTTACTAAGTGGTTTTTCCCAGGTTCCTCACAAATCACAGGGACAATAAAAGCATTCTATGTGGCCTTCATTAAGAAGATAAATAAAGGAACCATATAAATGCAGATGAGGTGTGTTGTTTAAGGTTTCAATTAAGAACAGAAACAGCGAATAACAATAGGGGATAATCACTGACTTCACAGTTTCCTACAATTCTTAACATATGTTGTTTTATAATGAGGTCTACTTAAGTATAGTCACTTTCACAAAATAGTATTTGAAAGGGAATGTTTAAGTGGTGGCCAACAAGTGTTCACAGGAAAAAGCTCATTAGTAGCAAAGCCTTTTCACGGTGAGAGCATCCTGTGTGCCACTTCATCTGAGGACTCACCAGCATATATGTATCTCAGGACCAAGGAGATTCTGAAAATTGTTGCATTTATAATTATTAATATAATTTCCCTATTTTTCTTTTCTGAGATCTTTAGTTTGACACTGAATATGAGAGGGAAAGACTAAGAATTATAGTCTGCTCATACTTGACATTATTTTTCTAACAATTAAATTACATGTCAGTAGAAATCTACAATTCTATGAATTGGAGTAATTTGGAAATTATGGCATTCTCTCTTGAGATATCAAAATATACTTAATTTACTATAAAGTCCTGAAGTTTTTCACATTTTGCTAGTCACATGTGAAGTAATTACACTATTCTTCAAATGCATAGAAATGTACACAAATATATGGCATATTCTCAGGCACTCTCATATAAGCATATGTGTATGTGTAAGTATATATATATATATATATATTGTGCATGGGAAGGTAATAGTATTTATGATTTTCTACTCATATCTTTGCGAGAAAGTAAAAATAAATTTAGATGTATAATATTATACATAAATACATAAATTCACCATTCTAATACCACTGCTTCTTTTCAAAAAACAATTGACTGATACTTTTATGATTAGTGAATCATTTGGTGTTTCAGAGAGTTTTTACTTATGTAAGCTCTCTCAAGCCACACCTTACACAATGGTGCGCACACAGTAATGACCATACTTTCTTTGGTTTGATTGATGAATGGTGGTTGAAGTGCCAAAGTAAGAATCATTATCTCTAAATTATGTTTTTTCATGTTATCTCAATAATTCCCTAGAGGTTTGGGCCTGACCACGTACAAACTCGGCTGTCTAAAGTGATTTGCTAATAGGTTTATAGCATTCTAGAATTGACATTGGTCTTGTTGCTGTGCACGTTTTATGTGAATGTGTCTAGGAATGGTTGCAGCTCTGCAACTTATAAGGAACAGAAGAGGGCCTGTAGAGTGCTGTAATTACCAAGAAACAGCAGACACTGATGCTGGCTGAGAAATCTGAAGTTGAGTGTCTGATGATTTTTTGTTTTGTTTTGTTTTGTTTTTTTGTTTTTTCAAGACAGGGTTTCTCTATGTAGCCCTGGCTGTCCTGGAACTCCCTCTGTAGACCAGGCTGGTCTCAAACTCAGAAATTCACCTGCCTCTACCTCCCAAGTGCTGGGATTAAAGGTGTGCACCACCACTGAGTGTCTGATGTTTTACTCATGATTCTGACTTACAGCTTGTTTTACCATGTTACAAACATGTGATGTTCTGTAAAACTCTTTATTTCCTACTGGAGACCATCTGGGCTGAGTTTGAGTGCCACATCAGTTCTTGATGTCTGGTCATTCTTTTTTCTCTCTTAAATTATTATTACTTATCAAAAATTTAATTTAGAGCAAGAGAAATACACAGAAGTTTAGATATATAAAAGAATAGATAAATGAATGGGACTACTCATTATGTCTACGCAATATTTCTTTGTCTATGCATATTTGAGTGATTATACACATATCCAAAATAATCATATTAAATACTTTATAGTGTTAATTAAAACTGTTGGCTCTTTAAACTATGTGTTTAGTGATACTGGCAAAACAAAGTTTCCCTTTTTGTTTTGTTAATAAAAGAATTTAGGTAGAAACTAAAAGAGGCTCTAGGAAGATTTTATTAGCATTTAAGAGAAAAACAACAAAGCAATTAGTCTGTAAATCCAGGCAATTTGAGGAAGAGGGAAATGGAGAATGGAGAATAGTGTTATTCACAGTGAGAGTAAGCTAGCAGCCTTGTGGCAAAGGAAAGAGTGCTTCAGAGAAAGAATGCAAAAGCCCAGGGAACCAGCAAAAGCATCCTCAAACTGTGGCCAGTAACCACAAAAAAGAGAAATAGATAAAATAAAAACATTTGGTTTTGTTTTTTTAAATGAAATGTTATATCAGTTTTCTGAGTAACTCAGAAGTAGAGATTCTGCCAGCCTTGCAAATGATTGCCCTGAAGAAGGGTATCTGCAACTGGAAAGAACATTTTCCTACCAAAGGGAGAATTGTTTCCATCAGGGTGCTTACAATACCAAGTCTCCACCTAGATCTAGGAACGGAACTTAGAATATAGCTAAAAATGATAGCATGAAAATACCTACATAATTCAATCAAGAAATGAACTCAGAATAGTAACAGCAGCTGATTCATGCAAGGGAAGGAGAACCCAGTAGGTTCTAGGGAACCATAGAATAATACACACACACACACACACACACACACACACACACACACACACACACACAGAGGGGTGGGGAGAGGGAGAGAGAGAGAGAGAGAGAATATGTGTATAATTTGTCTCAATAAGCAAATTCCAGATATTTGCCCGAGTAAATCCAACATAAAATATATTTTGTAATAGCAGCAGAAGAAAGCAAAATGGATGGCCATATTAACATGATATTTTGGTGTTTATAATAAAATAAGCACAGTGAGTCATAGTGTCAACACATGCAGCATTATCAAATATATAGCAATATCAATTTATTTGTATATTGTGATATTTGTAAATACATTATATATCATAGAACCTGTTTTTTCATACTAATGTGGAATGAAATATTAAAATTTAAACAAAAAATTATTTAAGAAGATGAAAAATAGAATCTAGGGATAGGAAAGAATCAATGGTGTCTTAGTTTATTGCATCATTTCTTTGACTTTAAATGTGTAGCAACTTTCCTGAAAATTAAAAAGAGAGACACTTTCTAAACACAGTAAGCAGTGCATACACTAAATGGAAAACTTTACATTGGAAACCCTCCAGTATATTTTTGCAAAAGGCAAGATACAGTTTTATATCTATCTATCTATCTATCTATCTATCTATCTATACACACACACACATACACCAGATATAAATAGATATACAAGATCCCAAGGAACAGTGAAAGAATATGTTTACTTGTCTTTCCCTTATCTTTGGGTTGTTTCTATATGACTGTGCCTATAGCAGAATTAAATACAAGGCAGTTTAAAGACAAAATTTGATGAAGTTTTACCTATATGATCTAGGTACAGAGATATTCAAATATCATTTTAAAGTTTCATGACAGTGCTATGGGATTGAATTATCACAGACATCCACAAATCAAGGACATCTGTGAGTCCAGGACATCCACCAGTCTAGGACACCCACGAGTCAAACTAATTTGGTTTTATACTGGATTTAGCTGCAGACAGAAGACTCTAATAGGACACATTTGCACCTATTCCCTCCAGCTCTGCCTCACTGAACAACTCATAGGTGGGGCTGCCATTTCTCATAGTCCAAAGTAGAATATTTTCATGAGAATCATGATGGGTATAAACCTTTGAAAGAAATTCTACTTGAAATAAATATACAAAGCATTTTCTTAGTGTATCCACAGATAATTTTAACAATGGTGTTAAAATTCTTTCCCATATGTAAGGAAAATAGGAAGTAAATTGTACTAATATTCATTGTAGAGACAGTCCTGGAGGTACTCTGCATTGTGAAAACAGACCTAACTGTTTTTACTTCATTATCCCCCATTCTAGTCAATGAAGCCACAATTTATTCATTCTTAAGTGAGCAGTTGACAGGCTAAACCTTTTCAGATCTGTATGGGAAGAATTATAGTATGTGTAAAAATACTTCTTCATGGGCACAATACTCTTGATTAATAGTAGGCTTTAATATGATTTTTGACACAAAAGTTCACAATACAATCTAATGTTTTCCAGCTGAATCTGGCTATATCCCAACTTCTGCATCTTACATTGTAGACTTTCTCCCCTCCCCCCAAAATATTGCTTTTAAGACATTATTAGTGTATCCTATCAATGAAATGAGAGATTTTCTGTCCTGAAAAATCTAGTGGCTGGTTATGTGTTGTGGTAAATCTCCAACCCAGATAAGCCCTGGCAAAGAAAACACAACTCAATTAATATGAATCAAGCTACATGCCTAGATTGGGCAGATCTGCCACTACACTACCTTCTTCCCCATCTAAGTGACCCCTTATAACCTGCGGTTTCTCCAGGCCAAGTCCTCCTCCTCTCCTCTCCTCTCCTACTCCTCCCAATCTTGTAGCTCCACATTTCCCTCTCCTGCCCAATCACCTGGCTCTAGCCTTTGTTTTACAAATTAAGGTGGGGAGAAGGTTCATAAGAAGTCACCTGAGTACTGACTCCTTCCTTGTTCAAGGCCCCTTATGTCTTCTAACTTGTAGATCAGGCTAGTATCCACTTTCTCTGTGCTCTCTGTGTTAGCTAGTGGATTTCTAGTTTTTATTTTTAATCATCTCTGATTCTTTTTTCTCTAACTTAGATGAATCTGATTGAAAACAAAATACCCTTTACACTTCCACATATTAGAGATATTTTCTTATGGTGATGCATTTAATATAAAATACCACCACCAAATAGTGTTTATAGACTACTATTTTGTTCTTCCACTTTTGATATACATAGTGAAGTTTAGGCTTTGAAAAATTGTTTGCAACTGCATGTAAAACAATACAATAAAGTTCAGTGAGCCTATAATTTGAAGATAAATGTCATATATAAATAGAGATGTTAATGCAATTATATTGTAAACATAAGATTTTCAAAGTTTTGCCTGAAAATAGATAAAATTTACAGTGATCAATTACATAGTTGGTTTCTATAATCAGTGGTTCTCTACTTTCCTAATGCAGAGACTCTTTCACATATTTCATCATGTTGTAATGAGCCCAATCATAAAATTATTTTGCTGCTACTTCATAACTTTAATTTTTCAACTGTTAACAATCATAATGCAAATATATGCTGTGCAGTTTATATTTGATATGAGATCCCTGCAAAGGGGACCTAACCCACAGTTTGAGAACCATTGCACTATTATAAAACAATTTTAATGAATGATTCTAATGTAGAGTCAAAAATTGAATTTGTGTGCATAATTTTCTGAAATAATGTATTTTGAATTGTGGACAGTTATACAAGTCTTAATTCACAAAACTATATGTTAGAAACTGTTGAGGGTTAGGCTGATGGTACTATATATTCAAATCCTAAATACTGTCCCCCAATATCAGACTGCAGTCTTGATAAGCACATTCTCACATACACCTAATGTTAGGTAAACTTCGCCAGTTCCAGAGCTGGGGGTGGCAGGTAGGGACTATGAGGCTAAGGGGAGAAAGAATGAGGGAGAGGGAGAGGGAGAGGGAGAGGGAGAGGGAGAGGGAGAGGGAGAGGGAGAGGGAGAGGGAGAGGGAGAG
>CM052704.1:95566607-95589303 GCA_028551405.1 Uromys caudimaculatus | reverse complement strand
GGTGTAAGGTAAGGTGTAAGGTAAGGTGTAAGGTAAGGTGTAAGGTAAGGTGTAAGGTAAGGTGTAAGGTAAGGTGTAAGGTAAGGTGTAAGGTAAGGTGTAAGGTAAGGTGTAAGGTAAGGTGTAAGGTAAGGTGTAAGGTAAGCCATCAGTGCAAAAGACTCCACGCACTTCACAGATAGGACCCAGAGTTCCTGCACCGGATCTGGACTGAGAGGCTCCACCCTGAGCATTAAATGTATTTTAAATAGCACATAATGCAAATGTTTATGATTTATAAAATAATGGGATTCCATATAAATTTCAGTATATATGAACATTTGTCAATATGAATTAGTTCAAACATCCCTATGTCTTCAAGTCTTTACATTATAAGTGTAAACTTATATATTGAAACATATATTGAAACTCCTTTCTTTTTTTTACTGGATATTTTCTTTATTTATATTTCAAATGTTTTCCCATTTCTAGGTCTTCCCTTCGGAAACACCCTATACCATCCCTCCTCCCCCTGCCTCTATAAGGGTGCTCCCCAACCCACCCACCCACTCCCATCTTCTGGCCCTGGCATTTCCCTACACTGGGGCATCGAACACCCTTAGGCCCAAGGGGCTCTCCTTCTACTGATGTCCAATAAGGCCCTCCTCTGCCACATATGCGGCTGGAGCCATGGCTCGCTCCATGTGTACTCTTTGGTTGGTGGTCCAGTCCCCGGAGCTCCAGGCAGTCTGGCCGGTTGACACTGTTGCTCCCCCCATGGGACTGCAAACCCCCTCAGCTCCTTCAGTCTTTTCTCCAGCTCCTCTATCTGGGACCCCACGACCAGTTCAATGGTTGGCTGCAAGCATCCACCTCTGTATTTGTCAGGCTCTGGCAAAGCCTCTCAAGAGACAGTCATATCAGGCTCCCATCAGCATCCGCAATAGCATCCGGGCTAGATGACTGTATACTGGATGGATCCCCAGGTGGGGCAGTCTCTGGATGGCCTTTCCTTCAGTCTCTGCTCCACACTTTGTCTCCATATATCCTCCTGTGTGTATCTTGTTTCCGTTCTAAGAAGGACTGAAGCTTTCACACTTTGGTCTTCCTTCTTCTTAGGCTTCATATGGTCTGTGAATTGAATCTTGGGTTTCCCGAATATTTGGGCTAATATCCACTTATCAGTGAGTGTATACCGTGTTTGTTCTCCTGTGAATGAGTTAACTCACTCAGGATGATATTCTCAAGTTTCATCCATTTGCCTGAGAATTTCATGAAGTTATTGTTTTTAATAGCTGAGTAGTATTCCACTGTGTAAATGTATCACATTTTCTGTATCCATTCCAGCCTCTGGCTATTATAAATATGGCTGCTATGAACATAGTGGAGCATGTGTCCTTATTATATGTTGGAGCATCTTCTGGGTATATGCCCAGGAGTGGTATAGCTGGGTCCTCAGGTAGTATTATGTCCAACTTTCTGAGGAACTGCCAGACTGATTTCCAGAATGGTTGTACCAGTTTGCAATCCCACCAACAATGGAGGAGTGTTCCTCTTTCTGCACATCTTCGCCAGCATCTGCTCTCACCTGAGTTTTTGATCTTAGCCATTCTGACTGGTGTGAGGTGGAATCTCAGGGTTGTTTTGATTTGCATTTCCCTGATGACTGAGGATGTTGAATATTTCTTTAGTTGCTTCTCAGTCACTTGAGTTTCCTCAGTTGAGAATTCTCTGTTTAGCTCTATTCCCAACTTTTTAATAAGGTTATTTGGTTCTCTGGAGTCTATCTTCTTGAGTTCCTTGTATATATTGGATATTAACCCTCTATCAGATGTGGGATTGGTAAAAGTCTTTTCCCAATCTGTTGGTTGCCATTTTGTTCTGTTGACAGTGTCCTTTGCCTTATGGAAGCTTTGTAATTTATTTACTTTTCAAATGCCATCCCCCTTCCTAGTGTCCCCTCCACAACCCCCCCCCCCATCCCAGCCTCTCTCCCCTTTGCCTCCATGCGGGTACTCCTCCACCCAGGCACCCTCTCCTGCCTCACTGCTCCAGCATTCCCCTTCTCTTGGGCATCAACCCTCCACAGGACCTAGGGCCTCCCCTCACACTGATGCCAGATAAGGCCATCATCTACTACACATGTAGCTGCACCCATGGATCCCTCCATGTGTACTCTCTGGTTAGTGGTTTTGTCCCTGGGAGCTCTGGGGGTCCGGTTAGTAGATATTGTTGTTCTTTCTATGGGGATGCAATCTTCTTCATTATATATATATATATATATATATATATATATATATATATATATATATATATATATATACATACACACACACACACACATATATATACACACATACATATATATGTATATATATAATGTGTTATATATATACACACATATAACAGAAAATAGGTTGTATTATAGTTATATTAGATCATAGTTTTATTTGTTATTTAACAAGCTATGATTACCAAAATATCAACAAATTTTCAAAGAGTGATGGCTGCTCCTTAGCCACGAGTATGCTTCTACCAGTAAGGCATAGGCAGTATCAATAAACAAATATATCAAACTTAATTATTAAGATATTTATATATTATTGTTTATGAACACGTTTAATACTATACATGTTGACATTTTGAAGAAAAGCACAATGATTCAACTCCATCAAAACCACAAGTTTCTCAATAAAATGCAGTTCTGTGATAGATCTGAGCCATACCTCAGAAGCCACCAGGCACTTTGTTCTTGTCCCAGATGGTATGTATGTGACCACACATAGAATGTGGGACAGTGACATTTCAAGTGTTCACACTAGGCCAGATGCTATTTCCAGTTGCAGTGGCTGAGCAGATGTGTGAGGTGAGACACAGAAGACAGAGGAAGCAATGTTCAAAGCACAGTAAGAACACAGCAACCTAGCCCCCCTCTCTGTATCACATTTTTCTTTCCAATTAATCTATTTTCTTAAAAAGAAAACAATAGTGACAACTTTAAATTTAGTCAGTTGAATAACAGATATTTGGGGATATTATCAAATAAAAAGTAAGAGCAAAAATAACTTCAATTTACCAATTACAGCATTTTTGATGCTTTCTAATTCTATAATTTAGATTTATTATTTCAAATTAATCTGCTAATGCATAAGTAAAATTTCACTAAAATTTTAAGATGGCAATTAAAATAATCTCATGGATTCGTAGGTGTATTTTATCATATGTTCTATGGAAAGTACCTAAAGAAGAAAAAGAAAAAGATAAAACAAACAACTAACTACCAAACAAGAAACATGGCTAAGACCAGTGCTGAATGCTTCAGAGAAACCGGGGAGGAAAGCATTGCGTTCACCGATGCCTGTGTTATGGCTGATGGTGTCAGGAAGTCTGCTGACTGGAAAATGTAAAAGAAACAACAATACAACAACAACAATACAACAACAACAACAACAACAAACATTAAGACACTAGAACCAGAAAAACAAGAAACATCTATTGATCGCTTTAATCTTGGAATCTGTTCATGTTTCTAAAATTCTGTGTGCATTCCTTTTCAGGTTTCTTTCCCCAGTAATTAAGTGGAGCGTGCTTTTCTCTGACCCCAGTGTAAGGCAGCAGGTGAAGTTTCCTCAGAGGACCCACTGTGGTTAATTTATCATGCTCACAGACCTTGCTGCTGTCAAACTCTCTCTCTCTCTCTCTCTCTCTCTCTCTCTCTCTCTCTCTCTCTCTCTCTCTCTCTTTCTCTCTCTGCATGTCTGCTGTTTGCTGGTGGTAGAAGATTGATGTTTATAATTTTAAATTTTTATCAGGCACCTGACAAGAAAGCTTGTGGAAAACTTAAAAAGGTATTCAAGTTAGGTGCTGTGTTTATTTTAGAATAATGGTGAGGATGAATGATGGTGATGGTGATGATGGTGGTGGTGGTGGTGATGATGATGATGATGATGATGATACCTGTGGTCCTTTGGTCATTCTTGTGGAGACTGAATGCAGATTTTCCAGCACCCACTGCATAGAAGGCACTTTTACACGTGATTATCCACTCTCCCCCCAAACTACCTTCCCATAGTACCCTTTCATTTCCTCCTATACCTCTGCTACTCTGAGATGTGTGTAGTGGTCGCACTTGTTATCCCAGCAGCTGGCAATCTAGGACAGTAGGTTTACCACATATTAGGGACTAACCATGTCTACATAGAGCCTGACTGTGACAAGGACATCACCCATCTGAAAAAAAAGAAAGGTCCTGGTTAAGGAGAGAATGAGTCTTGTAGCCACTTAAAAATAATCCACGCCTCACAGGTTTCCTCTGCCACCCTGTTTTGATGGAGTGATATACCTGAGGGACGTGTACTATTAACCTGGCTGTGAGGTGTAGGAATGATTCCAGTCTTTTAAAATTTAAGAGATGTTTTCATGATAACGTATTTTCACAAGGAAGCACAGCACAGATATCGGGCTGAGTATACGATTTTAAGTTAGTCATGTTAAACATACTTAAAAAGTTGAAGGAATATAGCTGACTGTGGCTTACTGTTAGAACACCCATTGCAGACCACAAATAGCCATATTTTCAAAATACTGAAGGTAGCCATGAACAAAAACGGAAAGAATGACCAAATGGGCCAATAATTCTATTTCTGTCACAAGAGGCAGGGAGGATCTTTGGCCAAGCTGGGGGAGGAGAAGAAATATGACCAAAGTAAATTACACGCAAAAGCTTCAAACAATTTTTTAGAGAAGGCACAAAGCTGGGGTAAGGTAGTGTGGAACTCAGATGGGTTAGGGGAAGAGAACCCGAATATAATTAAAATGTGTTATATGAAATCCTCAAAAATTAATAAAATCTACTGGATTTTACCAGCTACATAGTTTATACTAAAAATTTGTAATATCTACTCAAACTTTGGAAAATATGTGATGCTAGGGTATACAGGAAGTGAAAAGTTAACAGAAAAGGGAGAAAATTGCTCCATGATGCAATTTTCATGAGGCCATCGTTCATACTGGGATGAGACACTGGAGTGACTA
The DNA here is from genome assembly GCA_028551405.1 of Uromys caudimaculatus. Lineage (NCBI taxonomy): Eukaryota > Metazoa > Chordata > Mammalia > Rodentia > Muridae > Uromys > Uromys caudimaculatus. Next base: position 95,584,290 of record CM052704.1, on the reverse strand, counting down.
GCTTTGAGGTAGTTCAGGAATGGTCGTTAACCCCTCCTCCAGCCTCTGGAAGTATAACAAAGAACTCTATGGTCCACCATATTGGAAAGAGGTGGAATTGTGCTTTGGTCTGTCACTGGTATACTGTATGTGATTAATTGTTTGCCTTCTGCTCACCATAAATGGGTAAAGCAAGAAAATGTATATAAATCTATGCTTTTGTATGATCAGTAGACACCAGAAGCAACATTTATGTCCAGAAACACATGAATAATATGTGATGTAGGCACAGAATGAGAGAGGACTTATTTATTTATAAAAAGAAATAAACTGAAAAATACCAATTAGACGTAAATGAATCTGAAGGAGAAAATTTTGATGTATAAAGCAATTTTAACATCAACTATTGTCCAGACTATTTGTGGGATAGATTTAGAACAAGCAAACACATTTCTATGAAGTATACCAGGGTTGTCAATGGTTGGGGAAGGAATTATTGGAGCAGCTCCTCAATGTAGAGGGCAATGAAATGTTTCTATTTGAACTGATTATAGGCCATAAAATGTTTATTTTTAAAATTATTAACACTGTTATTTGAATTTCTCCTCAGTAAATATGCAGTTCTAAAAGTTTCCATGGTAAGTCACCTAGAGTCCTCTCCGAGATCACATTTTCTACAAGTGCTGAGATTAAAGACGTGCCCCGCCACACCTTGCTGGTGAATGTATTTCAGGCAAAGTAGCTAAGGAATAAAGTATTTCAATTTTAGTATTGATTTTCATTTCCCTGGGGAAACAAAAATTTTCAAAATTCTTAACATCTGCTTTCATTGTTTTTACAAGCAACCTGAGATACAAAACTGAGAACTGTGTCATATAAAAGAAAATATATATAGTTAATTATCAAAAACTAAAACTACCAGAACTGTTTCTCAGAACCCATCGGTGTGGACTGAAATCTTGTTTCCACCTTTCTTCCCAGTGACATCGTTTGGATATCATCCTCTCTTTGCACATGTGTGATCTTCAAAGAGGCTAAAATGAAGATTCAAGTCATGAGTTACAATAGTATTGTTGTAGTCCATATGTGTAAAAATTTAAATATAGGGTTATATGTGAATTGATGAGATTTACAATAATAACAAATTTGAATCAATAAATATGTGACCTATTCAGATAAACGTTGCAGCTGCTGTGTTCTGCTGTCTCCTGGGGCTGAAGTCCTAGCCTGTATCTAAGCTCTCATGTCACCTGTGCACAAACCTCAGGATCCCTTCATGATGCTGCCTCACGTAATTCCTCAGGGTGATAATCCCGCTGCTTTTATTTGTGATGGGTCCACTGTCACTTATGTTTCTTAAAATGTTAAAACAGAATAACTCACTCTGTCTAAATTCACTCAATTGTATATATAACAAAAAAAAAACTCAAAAATTTGTTCTAAGGAATCTACCTGCTTTAATACAGCATTATTTTGATTAAACAATAATTTTTTATGAATTATGACAGGGATTCTATCCTTAGAATGGATATATTTTATTTTCCTATCTTTGCTCAGAAATAAAGACATGCATATATCTTCAATAATGATTCACAAATGGTGGAAATATTAACCGACTGATATATTTTGAATCTGTACATTTGCCAATAGAGCTGACATATTGGAAGTAGTGTCCTGTATATAAAATCACCATTTTCAGAGCTTTTTTAAATTTCCAATTAAATTCCTATCCTTATGATTTTAACCATAAACATCTTAATTTTTAAAGTCTGTTTAGAGCTTCATAACTAGTATTAGAGACAGACAGACTTAAGCAACAGAAGTAAAATTCCCAGGATTCTATTAATAGATCAAATTATCCATCAGGACCAAGCTGCAGATACAGCAGGGCTTATTCTGAGGCTCCTGGTCCACAAGCTGCAGACAAGTCTACTTGTGGCTCTTTGTACATGGATTAGATTAATGTTGACAGGGTTACTATTATTTTTCTTGTTAAAACACTAATCTTAGTATGTCAGGGCCCCACCCTCATGATCTTCTAATAAGTCCTATAGTCAACTCTTTCTACATATTAGAAGTTATGTTATTAATACATGAATTGTGGTTAAAAGAAAGTATAATTCAGTCTATTCCAAACAAATTTTTCTCTCAGGTAAAAAACAAAGCATTCACGTAATTTTCAGTGACAACATAGTGACATATGTACTAAACAATTTCAGAATTGATGGATTTTATTTCATATTTATACAGTTTGGAACTACATTTGATCTACACAAAAAGTCAATCCTTTAAAATATTGCTACAAATAAACATGTATCAAATAAACTATTTAAATAGGGAAATAATGGATGAGAAAAACTGCTGATGAGCAAGATGTTTCTTATTAACAGACTACTAGCAATTCTGTCCTGTGTTCTTCAATAAAACATGCTGGGTAGAAGTGATTGAATTTGAAGTTATTGGTACATTTGAATGCAAACTACCCAACCATGAAAAATGAGGCTTCCATTTGCTATAAAAATAAATTAGGAGGCGATGCTTTGCTAGCAAAGCCATTTGTGCATCTCAGTTCATAACTATTCATGGTACCATTAACAGATGTCTTTGCTCACATTGTGAGCTGCCTGATGATATGGGTGTGTTCAGTATTGCTTTATATCTAAAGTGAATGCAGGCAACTTGTTTTAGGATATAATAAAAACCTATCTTGATACAGAGATCCTATGGGAAATTATACAATAATGTTACCTACATAACTAATTTTCTTTTTTATGAAATCATGTTTCCCTCTACACATTTAGAACTATCAAAAGGATTGTTTAACATCACCATTTCCATGTTAATATCTCAGTAAATCATAAAAATGTAATATTTGTGTGGAAAGTGCACTGTTTCCTTTGGGAACATAAGCTTTCACTTCTAAATTAGAAATTGTATGAAGTGAATGCCAGGCATGCTCTGTGTTGCTTAACGGTTCTAAGACTGCCATATTTTTATTCCCAAGACACTTCTTCCATGGTTAATAGCTTTCATAGTACATAAGTTGCTATGTAGGTTGTTGGGGGAAAGGTCACTGTGAACTACAATAATGAGCAGCAGGGCAAGAGATAGCCATGGGTGTAACAGTGGCAGGAGTAGTCTCTGGATATTATCTGCTTTGTGATTGGTTTAAGGACCATTCCAAAGGAGGTAATACATGCCTTAATTATAAGTCGGATTAAGAACACGTGCTGTGGAGCTTATAGATCTTCAGGTATGAACCTACCACTGTTAGGCTCAGAGAAAGTAGTGTTCAAACTCACCTCTCAATTCGTATCTCTAAGCTCGTCTCTCAGAACTCACCACACTCTTCAGAGAAGTTTCTTCATTCAATGGATGATGGTTTACACAGAAACTCACAAATACTCAGAGTGCAGAGTATCTGTGGAATACTCAGTAACAAATGATACATCTATATGGGCACCTACCTCCTCCACTCCCAAATCTCAAGGAGGAACCCAGAGGAGGAAGCAGAGGTTGTATGAGCCAGAGGTTAGGGAGGACCAGAACTAAACAGATGTCTCTGAAAATGGCATAGCTACTGCACCTGTGAACTAAGAGAATCTGTGGGAGCCTGCACAACATGGTGTCATAAATATTCTAGCATAAGGTAGGGTGATTTCAGGAGTCACAACTCTTAACTGAAGAGCTATGAGCAGTTTATGGTTTCTGAGAGAGGGAGAATCATTGTTCTTTAAGTGTTCAACCAGACAGTTTGACCAAGCTCAAGTGGATGGCCCCTTGCCTATGAACATATATGGGCAGCACAGATTAAATGTAATGGGCTTCAAACAACTAAAATCAATAAGATAGGGTGGAGCTGAGAGCTCTTAGGGGAAAAACTAAGGTAAATATGATCAAACTACATTGTATGAAATTCTAAGAGAATTTTTAAAAATATATTACATAGAAAGTACCCTTGTAGAAAATGATTTTATCGCCGGGCAGTAGTGGCGCACGCCTTTAATCCCAGCACTTGGGAGGCAGAGGCAGGCGGATTTCTGAGTTCGAGGCCAGCCTGGTCTACAGAGTCAGTTCCAGGACAGCCAGGGCTACACAGAGAAACCCTGCCTCGAAAAACAAAAACAAATACAAAAACAAAAACAAAAAAAGAAAATGATTTTATCAAATGGCAGGTGTGCTGCTTGTTAGTAGTGCAATATAGGTAAAATAAATAATTCAGAGACATAACAAATGATAACAGCTTGATAATTATTTATTGTTATAAAGTGTCTGAAAAGATTTTGAAGCCTCTAAGTACCTTCTCCTTGAATTCCTGTCTAGTCATCATGCCATAACCTTTCTAACGAAATCAACAGTTACAGTCACAAATTACAAGCCAGGATAGATCCAAAACTTTGGTTATCCTTATTTTGGTGACAAAATACCTCACCAAAGCAAATTCTGGAATGAAGGGTTTATTTTGGTTCCTGCTTTCGTGGTACACAGAATGGAACGCACGGCTGTGGGTGCATCTCTCTAGCCCCATCTCTCACCCGCACCTGTACCCACTGCAGCCCCAGACAAGGGGAAGAGACCTACATATGCTGCTTCTCAACTTGATTTTTCCACATTTTCAGTGCAGAACTTCAGCAGTGGTACCAACCCACTTAAAGTAGCTCTTCCGACCTCAGTTAATGTAATCTAATAGCCTAACACTGCTCTGCCAGAAATTTATTTTTCATCGTTCTAAGTCCCATCAACTTGACCATCCAGATGCCTTTGACCTTCACCAGGTTTTGAGCCAATCTGTTAGTAAAAGCATTTTGTAGATTCAGATAATTTATGAACCGTAACACCTTCTTAATAGTTCTTAATCACAATTTCCAATTTCTGAGTTGCTCTCTTTAATAACAATATATTAGCATACAACAATTAAATATACTTGATTGGCTTTCCCGAGAAAAGTTGTCTAATATATTATGTACAGGCTATCTTTAAGGAATGACAATGTACTTTTAGTAGCTACATGCATGGCTTTATCTTGTTGCTGTGAAAGGAATAAGTCATTTATGCATCGTGTCTTGGGCTATCTGCCTGATATTATCTTTGGTAAACTATAGTATCAGTCACAATGTACCCATTAAGTCTGACACCAAACAAGTCACATCCATTAATTGTATAAAACCAATCTTGTGTAAAATATCAAGTAAAGAAGCTTATTAAAATTGGTATTTATAGTGAAAAGATCAACTCTTAAAATGGGTTATTTGGATTCAAGAATCTGATTAATTGCTTCTTAATAAACTTTTAGTAATTGAAAAATTTATCATAGTAATAATTAAATTTCTAGATGTAGGAAATAAATTTGTTATAGACATTTTAAAATGTTGATGCTTCTGTGAAACATTTATGAAATGAGGAGAAAATTTGATTTTCTGCTAGTTGACTTTAATAATGTTGGAAAGCATTCTCACTTGGGCTTTTCTACTTGTTACATTTCTTAAAGTCTGTGAGTATTATCCTAGGTATTCTGTATTTGGCTAATAGCCACTTATAAGTGAGTCTGAGTTACTTCACTTAGGATGATATTTTCTAGTTCTGTCCATTTGCTTGAAAAATTCATGATTTTTATAGCTGAAAAGTATTCCAATGTGTAAATGAACCACATTTTCTGTATCCATTCTTTGGTTGAGGGACATCTGGGTTGTTTCCAGCTTCTGGCTATTACAAATAAGGCTGCCAAGGCAGTCCAATGACTGGCCCAACTTGGGATCCATCTCATAGGGGGGGCACCAAGACCTGACACTATTACTGATGCTATGATCCAGACACAGCTGCCAATGAGAGGCCCTACCAGCAACTGACTGAGACAGAAGCAGATACTCACACCCAACCATTGGACTGAAGTTGGGGACCCCTGTGGTTGAATTAGGGCAAGGATTAAAGAAGAAGAGGGGGAGAGTGACCCCATAGGAAGACTAGCAGTCTCAACAAACCCAGACTTCAGGGAGCTCCCAGAAACTGAGCCACCAACCAGGAGCATGCATCAACTGGACCGAGACCCTTGGCACAAATATAGCAGAGGTCTGCCTGGTCATGCCTCAGTGGGAGATGGTGTGATTAATCCTTGAGAGACAAGAGACCCCTAGGAAGGGGGAGGTCTGGTGAAGGGAGCACCCTCTAGGAGGCAAGTGGGAGGAGAAATGGGATAAGGAACTGTGGGGGGGGGATGAGAAGAAGGGAGCAATGGCTGGAATATAAATAATTAAATAATGTTGGAAGGCCTTTTAAATGTTAAATTACTTTGAGTGCTCTGGCGGAGACCATAGAATACTCATGGCTTAAACTCAATGGTTTCTCTCTTCCTTAATAGCAATTCCACAGTAAGCTGTCTAACATGTTTATCTACCTTCTCTAGAGTATGTCACCCATGAACTTAAAGGCACAGCCATTGTGAACGATTGTGATGAAGCATGCAAAGTGAATGAATTAATAGGGAACTAATAATCACCTCTCCCATAGGCTATTATTTACCCCTACATATATCACAGCAATACTAATCAATAATACCAGTGTGTGATGAGGGGATTCGATGTCTAGCTATATGTCACTGTGCAAACTCTATTCATGGCATTTTGAATTTCATGATAGGAAAGTATGTAGAACCTGTTTGTGTGAAACTTGTTGATGTTCTCCACAACAAAGCACACATTGGCAGACTGCACGCCATATCTACAACCTCACGGCCCCTCCGCTATACACCATGTTCTTCAGTCTTCATTGCTCGGGAAGTAGAACAGGGTGTGAAATGAACGGATGAATTGACCCTCCGCCCATACCCACACACCACTGCCTCGTGTAAGAGTCTAGGCATAAGCATTCTTGTTCTGCATGGACAACCTGGTGTATTTGAAACACGGATCATTTCCATTTTGCTTGTCTTACACAGCCCGCCCTCAGTGTAGGAAAGAATCATTATCACCACAACTGACTGGAAATCAGCACCTGTCCTCTTATTCTTAACTCATGAGGAAAAGCTTTACCTAAGATTGTTAGCATATTGGTCAGAATTCGCTCACTTGCCTACAATCACCAGCCAGCCCAAAGCCTCTTTCTTACAAACACATAAAAGATACAACCGTTGAACAACTTAGATTCCTAACTAAAAACTTATTTTACTGTGATAGAAGAAAAGAATCAATTTGAGGGGCTACAATGTTTTTTAAAAGTCAACAAAGTTTTGTAATAAATACAGTTTTTCTGTAGCTCAAAATATTGTCAATTTTTACAATTTGTTATTAAATATAATATATATTTATATATACAAATGATTTCAACTTTTAACTGTATGATAAAGAATATATATTAAAGAATATATATATTTATTTATTTAAAACTTTCAACAGAATAACATAGTATGCTAAGTTCTTATTTTATTTTTATATAATATTCTTAGTTGTTTTTCATCCGTATTCATATTAATGACAAAATAATGCAGCCTCAGGAATAATTATTTATTTAATTTGTTTCTATATATTATAAAGAAAAATTGTCTAATAAAATATATACAAATATTTTTCATGAAATACTAATAAATTAGGAGTTAGGTAAAACTAAAACTGATTTCTGAAGTAGAACTTCTTTTAACCACCAAGTTGCCTGACATTTTGATGATAAATGTATTATTTGTCTGAAATTATTCTATGATTCTAAAAACTTTGTAAACTCTTTACTAATTAAAACTGAAATACTTCCCCTCAATTTAAATATACATACATGTCTAATCCAACTATTATAGAAGCCAATACCAGTTTTTACTTTTTCATTTTGTTTAAATTATTTTGAACTCATAAAGTATTTACAACAGAAATTATAATACCTTTTATTTTTTAAACTAACAGCATATTAAGTAATACAAAAGAGTCACTTCTGAATTTATTTTGCTATATTCAGATAGCATAGGAAGATTTAGCTTTTCCACCAATTTTTTTTATCACCTGTTACTTTATTTTATTTATTTATTTATTTATTTATTTATTTATTTATTTATTTATTTATTTATTTTACTTTGGATATTTATTTACATTTCAAATGTTTTCCCATTTGGAAACCCTCTATCCCATCTCCCACCTCCTGCCTCTATGAGGGTGCTCCCCTACCCACCCACCCACTCCCATCTTCCCTCCCTAGCATTCTCCTACACTGGGGCATCAAACACCCTCTGGTCCAAGGGCATCTCCTCCCACTGATGTCCAACAAGGCCCTCCTTTGCCACATATGCGGCCAGCACTATGGGTCCCTCCATGTGTATTCTTTGGTTGGTGGTCCAGTCCCCGGGAGCTCCGGGAGGTCTGATCAGTTGACACTGTTGCTCCCTCCATGGGGCTGCAAACTCCCTCAGCTCCTTCAGTCCCTTCTCCAAGTTCTCTATCCAGGACCCCCACTCAGTCCAATGGTTGGCTACTAGCATTCGCCTCTGTAGTTGTCAGGCTCTGGCAGAGCCTCTCAGGAGACTGCTTATCATGCTTTCATCAGCAAACACTTCCCAGAATCCACAATAACATTTGGGTTTGATGGCTGTATATGGGATGTATCCTAGGTCAATTTTAACATTTAAATTTTAAAACTGACATTCCAACATTAGGTTTCATGTTAAGGAAAAGGGAGGAGGATGAGGAAGAGGAGGAGGAGGAGGAAGAGGAGGAGGAGGAGGAGAAAAAGAAGAAGAAGAGAAGAAGAAGAAGAAGAAGAAGAAGAAGAAGAAGAAGAAGAAGAAGAAGAAGAAGAAGAAGAAGAAGAAGAAGAAGAAGAAGAAGAAGAAGATCAGGAAGAAGAAGAGGAGGAGAAAGAGAAGAAGGAGGAGGAAGAAGAGAAGGTGAAGGAAGAAGAGAAGGAGAAAGAGGAAGCAAAACCAAAAGATAAACACAGGGTGATTATTATGAGCAGTAATAGTATGCTTATTTTAATCTAGTAACAAAAATAACTCCAGGAGAACTCAAGAATCCAACACAGTCATCATTAGAGACACTGACACAGAGAATGCTGAACAGACTCAAATACAGACAAAGCTGTACCTCATACTAGGAGGCTGGTCATATTTTAGTGGGTTGCAAACTCTAGCAGCTAAATGCAATTAAGATCCATAATTTTCCAGATTGCAAAAATATCTCTAATAAAAATGCTTCCAGGACTATAGATTAGCTTAACACATCACTGATATTCAATTTGGAATATGACTCTGAGTAGAATGACATTCAAAGAGATGTTGAATGCAATCATGCTGATGGCTCAAACAATAATAGAAATAATGAGAGAACGTTACCAGGATAGATTATTAACTCTCAGGTAATTATTTCAATATTTGCCATATGTACCATCAAACTATTTAGTTGTGTCATTACACAGCTAAGCCATGTATTGAGTAAACAAGCATCAGTAAGATTACGGGTGCAGTCCAGTTAACAGAAAACACCATGGTTTGCCACGCTTGAACACATCAAACCAAATCTTGCACTCAAAAGGCAAATAAATTGTATATATTCTCAAATGCACCACATTCAAAAGTATCTTCTATAGTACTAAAAGGTCTTGGTGTTGGCTCTGCCAAGTCAGCAGTAGAATACATCTGTATCTCAATGGCTTAACAAAGTAACATCCCATTTTTGATTCTTACATGGTCAAGAACCCTGTACTGAGTATTCACCAAATTCTTGTCTACTTTGAGGCAATTCTATCAAGAGACGGTGCGTGTTTCAAGCCTATGGGTTAAACATTCGGCTTCTTTATTCCCTCCAAGCACATTCTATTTCTGCAATGTCCAGCATTAAATCATTTCCCAATTTAAATTCTGGAATGACTCCTGCCTCTTTAACTGATAAATGCTGCTGACTTTCAAGTCGTAAAGTAATTTCATTATCACCTAAAAAAATCCTATGTCTTTAATTCTGAGAGGCTGAATTGCTTAATCAAGACATTGATCAATTTCACATCATATATATATATATATATATATATATATATATATATATATATATATATATATATATGAATTTTCAGATGAACCAAAGGTCAAAATGAAATATAGAAGTGGTTAGGATTTAGAAAATAAGATGTTAGAATACATGCTGCAATCACTTTAGTAAGACACAGATTTAAAGGGTAAATTAGAGTTCTTGATTAAAACACATAGTAGGCAGCCCCTGGACCACAGGTCAGGACTTCTCTACCTGTTCACCACCACCCTGCTTTCCTGATTTCCTACAAGCAGCAGAAGTTTCTGATGCTTAAATGTCTCAGTTTGGAACCAGAAAAGATCTTCCCCAGTATTTCTTTTGAAAGAAGTGTGTTTTAATTTGCATAGTATTAATGCTTTTTTATTATTTGTTTCTAGCTTCACTACCTTCTGACTTGATAAGATGCAAGGAATTATTCAACATCTTTTATTTTTGCTAAGAAGTACTTTCTGACCAAGAATATGACCTATTTTGAGAAACATTTCATGTGCTGATGCAAGTTTAGAACTATTATTCTAAGATTGTTGCTTAGAACATTCTGCATAGGCATTTGTCTGATATTGTTTGTTAAAGTTGTTCACATAGATTATTAATTTGGTAAAGAGTAGGTTTTTTATAGAATCAGTACTTACATCTTCTTTATGACTAGTAGAATTTATCTTGTAAAATTATGTGTATGTTGTGTTTATTGTATACAATTGTCATATCATCTTAAATAATTGTCTCCATAATAAAGACTTTCTTTCAACTAATAAAGTTTTGCTTATCAGCTATTTTCTTGGATAAGCCTTTGCCCTCTTGGCTTCCAAATGCTGCTTGATATGGTACCTTAGTTCTCATAACTTCAGTCTTTATTTCCAGCTGAGACTGGTTTTTGTGCAGAGATCAAAAACTGAAAACATTATCTTTTAATGTGAGCTGTTAGCCTTTGTCTTTCTATTGAAAAATTAAAACAATTCCCATTCAGGATTAGTGAAACTTGTGTAATTTTTACTCATCACATGGTAGGTTTTCTCCAGCTTCTTTTGTATATTCTGGGCATTTATCCCTCCCTTATTGGATGGTTTGTGATACTGACATTATTTCTGACATCTCATTGGTGTGTCTACCTTCTAGAGTGACGTATTCTCTCCTAGGTTCTCAAGATTTCTGTCATCTTTCTTCCTTTTCCAATAGTAGAATTCCATTAAGGACTTTGCATAGCAAGGTCTTGTGGACATAAATTGCTTCATTTGAATGTTGACTCCACTCTGTACTATATTTTTGATTCTTTGGGATGAATTTCTATATAAAACAATCTTAGTTAGCAATTATTTCCTGTTAGAAAATGAAATTCAGGGAGGGACCTTGGATGAGATGCCCAATAGTCAGGAGAGAGAACTTGTAGAGTCCACCTCCAGTAGAAAGACAGGACATTGGGTGTGGAACTCTGACCCAGGGTTGTTCCTGTCTAGGATAACTGCAGAGACAAAAATGGAGAGAAGACAGGGGCAAAGGAGGTCCAGTGACTGGCCCAATTTGGTACCCATCTCAAGGGGAGGATCAAGGCCTGACACTATCACTGATACATATAGGAGCCTATCATGGCTGCTCTCCGAGAGGTCCAACAAGCAGCTGACTGAGACAGAGGCAGATACTTGCACCCAACCTATGGTCTGAAGTTGGGAAACCCCATAGTTGAATTGGAGAAAGGCAGGAAGAGATTGAAGAGGAGGGCAGCCCTTTGGGAAGACGAGCAGTCTCAACAAACCTGGATCCCGAGATCTCTCTGACACTGAACCACCAACCATGTGGCATATACTGGATGATCTGAGGCCCCTGGCACATGTACAGCAAAGGACTGCCTGGTCTGGCCTCAGTGAGAGAAGATGTACCTTACCCTCGAGAGACTTGAGACCTCAGGGAGTGGGGAGGCCTGCAGGGTGTAAGGGTGTGGGGGAATCCTCTTGGAGACAGGGGAGGAGGAATGGGATGAGAAACTATTGGAAGGTGGACCAGAAGGGGGATAACGACTGGACTATGAAGAAAGATTAAAGAAAATAATAGTAATAATAATAATAATATAATATAATAACAACTCATTGATCACAAAGTTAAAAAAAAAGAAATTGAAATTCAGTATTTTATGCCCTTTTTATCTTTTAGAGATTTACTGAGGACAATTGTATTAATCTTTAAATATGACTTGCTTTTATAGGCTTCAATATTGTCTTGCTCTTCACTTTTGTATTATAGTACATTGTAGATAGGTATTTTTTGGATCAAATTATTTGGGCTTATAAATGTCTCCTGTACCTGGATGTCTATAGCTATTTGAAAGCTCTATTGTTCCTTCCCTGTCCTCAGGCCAGTTAAGTAGGTGTTTGATCTTTTAACAGTGTCCCCAGGATTGTGCATGTTTTCTGCAGCTTTCTGGTCTTTCTGTATTTCTCTGACCATATTTTGGTAGACTTGTCCACAGTTGAGACAAGCCCTCTTCTCCTCTTGTAGTCCTCTGATAAGGATTTCAGCTAAACTTTCATCTGGTTTCCAAATCATTTCTTTCTTACTTTCTTTTTTTCTTTCTTTCTTTCTTTCTTTCTTTCTTTCTTTCTCTCTCTCTCTCTCTCTCTCTCTCTCTCTCTCTCTTTCTTTCTCTCTCACTTTCTCTCTTTCTCTTTCTCTTTCTCTCTTTCTTTCTTTCTTTCTCTCTTTCTTTTTGAAAATAAGCCATTTCTTTTTTTTTTCTTTTATTGGATATTTTATTTATTTACATTTAAAACGTAACCCCCTTTCCTGGTTTCTCCTCTGCAAATCCCCTATCCCATCCTCCATCCCCCTGCTTCTATGAGGGTGCTCACCCACCCACCCACCCACTCCTTCCCTGGCATTCCTCTATACTGGGACATCGAGCCTTCACAAGACCAAAGGCCTCTCCTCCCATTGATGCCAGACAAGGCCATCCTCTTGCTGCTGGGATGCAGATACTCACAGCCAACCATCAGACTGAGCTCAGGGACCCCAATGGAAGAGCTAGGGTAAGGACTGAAGGAGCTGAGGGGCACTGCAACACCATAGGAAGAACCTTATCAACTAATGGAACCACCCAGAGCTCCCAGACACTAAACCACCCACTAAAGAGTGCACATGGAGAGATCTATGGCCCAGCTACAAATGTAGTAGAGGATGACTTAATATGGCATCAATTTCAGGGGAGGCCCTTGGTCCTGTGGAGGCTTGAAACCCCAGCGTAGGGGGATGTTAGGGCAGTGAGGCAGGAGTGTGTGAGTGGGTGGGTGGTGGAGCACCCTCACAGAGCCAGAGGTGATGGGATGAGGGGCTGGGGAGGGGAAACAGGGAAATCGAATATACTTTGATATGTAAATGAATGAAATGGTTAATTAAAAAAGAAAATGCTTTTGAAAAAAATCTATACTTGAAATTCTCATTTATGTCTAGTACTGCATTTCTTCATTCCGCTGAATGTTGTTTTTTAATTGGCTGTTTTGTTAGTGTTAGATTTCACTGAAGTTTTAAAATTTGTTCTTCCTGAATTTTGAGTTCTACCTTTAAGATTCTATTCAGTTTAGGACCTTTAGCTTTGGGTACTATATAGCAGTAGGTTTGATGACGTGTCTTGCTGTCTTATGGCTGACATTTGTCTATCTATTAGAATTAGTATCTCGCCTTCCTTTTATGTGATGACTTTCTTGGAAACATGCTTGGGTATAGTGTTGTATAGGACTGAGTTAGATTATAGTAACGCATTTGGCTGTAATTTTGTGGAGTTTAACACACTGGGAACCATGGCAATCCTGACGGGATCAGTTTTTCTGTTATTCTTACAGTCTGTGGTACTTAAGGCATGCAGAGAGCAGAGGAAGTGTGGCACATCATCCACGGTTGCTTTCACAATAGAAATGGATTGTATGAATTTGCTTGGGTGCTGCTGATATTTATCGAGTTCTGAGAAGCAATTTTGATCATAGTCATTTCAGTCTTAAAGATAATGCTGCAGTGACCCGTGTCTTGTGGGGAAATACAGATGCTAGAATGAATACTCCATCTTTAGCACTAATCTCCTCGAGTTTTGTCGTAGTTTGGCAAATTGTAAAGTGTGACAATTGTAGTGTCCTCGACATTTTGCTTTGCTACTTTTTTTTTTGAGGGTGAATGTCTAGGAGGAATCATCAAACCCCATGTAACTGTGCACATTTGGGAAAGTCATCATTTGAGTGCCTCTGTCCCTCACCGCTTTAGTAAGCTGAAGTGCCCACCTCAGCCTGAGCAAGAGGAGGTCATGGCTGAAGAGAAGTTACTTCTCTTATGTAGTCCAGCCACAGACACCAATCTCATTTGCCCAAATACACAAACTCAATGCCGAACATTACATACATTTTAAAAAGATTTAAAATAAGGTTAAAGAGAAATAAAAATACCAATGAAAATTACAAAGAATAAATGGAGATCAAAAGGACAATAGGAGGACAAAAGAAGAATATTAAAAGGAAAATAAAAATTAATGTAAAATATAACACGAGGAAAGACTGAAAAACATGAAGACAGGAGGAAGAAAGTGAAAAAGTGGGGAAAGTGGAGAAGAAAAAAACTTAGTCAAGGAGGGGGGAGAAGGAAGAAGAGAGAAGCAACCAACCAAACAAAAAGTGCCTTAAAAGAAAACAAATACTCCATCCCATTCTTGCTGAGTATTTGGAATGGAGGGCAATTAGGACCCAGGTCTCACGGACTAAACAAAGGGCAGTGGAATTCATTCTCTTCCCTTTGTGCTTCTTCTCTGGTCACTGACAGCAGCCACTCTTGCTGGAATTCCTCGAAGCTGTTTCGATCCTGGGAACAGGCTAGTGTTAAAATCAGTTTCTGAGACAACGATTTTCTGCAGTGATTTTGGACTGTGAGGATGGATAAATGTCAACAAAGTCACAAGTCAGTCATGAAGTTCAGTGTGCGGAATGCCTCCAGGGGTGCCTCATCTGACCCAGTAGAGTAATCTTGCTCCTCAGTCCCAGAGGTAGGAAGATACAGGTGCCTTTGATTCCCAGAGCGATAAGCTCTGACAAGACAAGACAAAACAAAACAAACAAACAAACAAAACCTTTAAGATAATTTCTTGTTACAGCAACAAAGCATATGCTTGAAAAGGCAGAGAACTCTTTCAGGAAGTTTGCCATGCAGGCTCCTTATCCACTCAGATATTTTGTCTGTAGGGTGTTCCTTGTCTGCTGTGACCCTTCCTATTTCACCTATTGCTTAACCAGTATGCTCCCTCCCTCTGCTATGCTGAGGCCATCAGTGCTACAGCATGGGGACCCATTCACTGATGGACCAACATGTCGGGTTTCTCTAGGTCTCTAACTCTGCACTTTTGCATTGCAGTGCAAACTTATACTGCAACAAGCCATTCCATTCTTGCCATAACAGTTCCAGTATGGCATAGCAGGCAAGGGACCTTAAATTGCCCACCTTCAACTATCTCATTTGCTTACTGAGGTATATAAAAATATGTTGTGTGAGTACATGTATGTGCATATGTGTAACAGTATAACAAAATGTGTTATGTATTAATTCTCTCACATGTGCCATAGTATATACTAGAAACATCCCTAATCAACCTTTGAGTTTCTGAGTTTAGCACTTCTGTATTAGCTCTCATTTAGATCAAATTAATTTTTTGATTGGTTTGGTCAAGTGTCTTGAGAGTTAGAGGAGAGGTACTGATATGTGATACTAAGACATCATTAAAATCTTTCACAGTTACTGTTAGCATATGGATTCTTTAAAGTCTCATATATATATATATATATATATATATATATATATATAATCTTCTGGTGTCCATTTTCACATAGAAAGACATTGAGGGATATAGTATTCTGTTTCTTTAATTAGTAGTGTTATGCATTCCTAATCTGCTTTGCCTACCTTGAGTAAAAGATAGCCAGCCACACTTCTCTAGACATTTCAAACACCAGTCCATTGAGGCTTTTTATAAAACTATACAACAATCACAGCTGTTTGCTCTTGTTCCTGAGGTACAGTCACAGACAAGAGACAAGACTGTTTCAAGCTGTCTATAACAGAACTTCAGAAAACAAAGTCCCAGTGATTTCTAGTTGACCCTGCAAGCATTTCCACTAAGGCCAAAGGAAGTATACTCTACCTGGTGGAGGTAACTAGTGTTTAAAATACAAACCTATGATTCCTGAAAATGAAAACCCCCATTTATGATGAGGTATGCAGTGGTTGGTGCAAACACAAATCTTTGTTCACATGTCATGTGTACTGTGATCCAAATACCACTACTCTAGCTATATAACTATATATAACTACAAATAACTACATATAACTACACACACACACACACACACACATATATATATACATATCCACTTTTTAGCATTATAAGCATTATAGGCTGCATTACGAATGCATAAAGGAAGCAACAAAGTGACAGATGATATGTTGGTCTTCAAACATGGCAAGGCCAGTTTCTACCTGCTGGAAAAAAAAAGGCATCCAGAGAGTTTGAGAGAGCAGCCAGTGAAGGAACAAGGGGCATGACAATGAGGTACTGGAGATCAAAAATTAAAGAAATATAGAAGGCAGTAAAGGACCAGATAAGCAACACTGCAGGCTTTGGTCATGGAAAGGATCCCATACCCTTTAGAGTGTTAGGAACTCCAGGCTTACCAGCTGTAATGCTGGCCACAGTCAAAGGCTGCTGAAGCAATCCCTTGGTTGCAGAGTAGCTTCATGCCACCTGCTGATAGAGGCTAAGGCATCCTGACTTCTCTGGTCTGCACAAGACCTGTAACATTAGTAAATCTAAAGGCCAGTATCTGATGCCCTTTGAGGGCATTAACATTAGCAGGGTATAACTGCTGCTGTTCCCACCAGCCTGCCGCCTGCAGCTGTCAAACGGCGAGGGATACAAAAGCTGCCAAGGGTTGGCACCCCTCTTACCCCCCCTACAGTTTCTGTCAAGGCAGAACAAAAAAAAAAGTCTCTTGACACCTGATTAAAATACTTTGGTGCATTTTTCTTTCTTTCAAATGTTCTACTTACAGATCATTATATTTTTACTGTGTGCAGGTCTTAGGAGCAAGTGATAAATATTTTCTCTTTTATGGAAAGGACAAAAATCAATAAGATAAAATGAAATAGTTTCCTATTGAATATCTGTACTTGTGCTTGATTCATCCTCACTTTGAACTAGACTATTTTATCCATCTTTTTTTTTTTTTCAATAAGTATGAGGAAGTAGTAGTATGGATGGCTGCTCCTACTCTCATACTGTCTTCTGGCTAGATTCCTGGGGATTGTTTAGGGTAAACTATGTTACAGTCAGCCTTCCACAGAGCAGAGAGGTAGGTAACAAACAAGCACCACTTCATAATGCTTGCAAACTGGAAATCAGTTTGGCGGACACTCAGAAAAATGGACATAATACTACCTGAGGACCCAGCTATACTTCTCCTGGGCATATACCCAGAAGATGCTCCAACATGTAATAAAGACACATGCTCCACTATGTTCATAGCAGCCATATTTATAATAGCCAGAAGCTGGAAACAACCCAGATGTCCCTCATCAGTGGAATGGATACAGAAAATGTGGTACATCTACACAATGGAGTACTACTCAACTATTAAAAACAATGACTTAATGAAATTTGCAGGCAAATGGATGGAACTTGAAAATATCATCCTGAG
>CM052704.1:95526750-95566107 GCA_028551405.1 Uromys caudimaculatus | reverse complement strand
AAGACACATGCTCCACTATGTTCATAGCAGCCATATTTATAATAGCCAGAAGCTGGAAACAACCCAGATGTCCCTCATCAGTGGAATGGATACAGAAAATGTGGTACATCTACACAATGGAGTACTACTCAACTATTAAAAACAATGACTTAATGAAATTTGCAGGCAAATGGATGGAACTTGAAAATATCATCCTGAGTGAGGTAACTCAGTCACAAAAGAATGAACATGGTATGTACTCACTGATAAGTTGATATTAGCCCAAAAGTTTGGAATACCCAAGTTTCACTTACAGTAACTGCTGGACTGAGAGTGAGGTCCCAGATGGAGGAGTTGGAGAAGGGACTGAAGGAGCTGAGGGAGTTTACAGCCCCATGGAGGGAGCAACAGTGTCAACTAGCCTGACCCCCCCCCCCCGATCCTCCTCAAGTCTGGACCACCAACCAAAGAATAGACCTGGAGGGACCCATGTTTTGGAACACATATGTGGCAGAGGAGGGCCTTGTTGGCCATCAGGGGGAGGAGAGGCCCCAGTAAAGGGGAATGTCAAGGTGGGAATATGGGAGTGGGTGGGCGGGTGGGTGGGAGGTGGAATTCCCCCATAGAGATGGGGGAGGGGGAAGGGAGAGGGGGTTTCCAAAAAGGAGACCTAGAAAAGGGGAAACATTGGAAATGTAAATAAAGTATCAAAAAAAAAAAAAAGAAGAAGAAGAAGTATTAGCCATCTTGTATAACATAAGTTTACATATAAATCACGATCACAGAAGACATTTTGGGTATAACATTAGTATGTCATTATATGTTTGTCAGACTGTATCACATGTAGCATGGCATCTTAATGAGTAACTCACACTGACATGGATGAGGCAGCTTCTCAAAACCACAGCTGCTGTCTATACACCTCTGTGACCTTGACCTGTCTGCAGGTGAAAGGCACTTGTCATTGCCGTTTTATGTCATTGGTTACCTTGGATGCCACATCAGAGGGGCTTTAGTGACACGCTGTCTTGACAGCTTCTAGCATATTGAATCAGTTGTCTTGATTACTCATGTGTGGGTATACAGAACTATCTGTGAACATTAAGTTAGCTTAAAGAGGGACACTAAGCTGAAAAAAAAAGCCCTATTTTAAATCTTAAAGTACCTGTTCATTTTTTTTGGGTCCCAGGAAATTAAAACAACAGGGTGACATCAGCAAACTTAATAACCTATTTCTTATAGGAATAAGAGCAACCCATACACATTTCGGTGGTTACAATGATTGTCCTGGGATGTTCTAAAATGACCATAAGGCTTTGCAGATTGGGGGATTTGTTTTGTTTTATTTCAGATAAATTTTAACTTATAAATTTATTTTGCTCTCAGACATTTTAACTATTTTAGTTTAACCTATTTTTCGTTTGTCATTCTGAGACAAAACATTGATGATTCAATCTTAGAACTCAGAACATCTTTTAAAAGTCATAATTTACATGCAAATACTGAAGAAACAGAATTACAGAGGTTATAGATATTTTCTCCGTATTTTGTAAAAGTATAAAAAGACACTGTCTTAGCTTGCTTTCTGTTGCTGTGAAAAAAATACTAGCCAAAAAGCAGTTGGCACTTGGGAATTTATGTATTTGGCTTACGGATTACAGTTCATCATCAGAGAGAGAAGAACCTGGAGGCAGTTACTGAAACAGAGCTCATAGGTGAGCACTGTTTACCGCTTGCTTTCCATAGCCTGCTCAGCCTGTTTTCTTACATAACTCAGGAGCTTTCTAGTGGTGGTAAAACTGATAGTGGGATGGACTCTCCTGCATCAATCATTAATCAAGAAAATACCCAACAGACAGGCCAGTCTAATGAAGACAATTCTTCAAGTGAGGTGCCTTCTTTCAAGGTGACTCTAGTTTGTGCTGAGTCCAACACAAAAGATCACTTCCCAACATGACACTCAAATACTTCACCCTTGAACCATAACCTTTCATTTCTTATTTGTTCCAGAATAAAATGTTAGTATCTTAATATAAATTCAGTCCAAGTTTTTTTTTGTTTTTTTTTGTTTTTTGTTTTTTGTTTTTTCGAGACAGGGTTTCTCTGTGTAGCTCTGGCTGTCCTGAAACTCACTCTGTAGACCAGCCTGGCCTCGAACTCAGAAATCCACCTGCCTCTGCCTCCCAACTGCTGGGATTAAAGGCGTGTGCCACCACTGCCTGGCCAGGTCCAACTTTTAAAAGAAACACAATTACTGAAACATTTCAACAATTTAAAGGTCCAATTTATCTTCAAAAAATCCATACTCTTAATTGTGAGCACCTATAAATAAATAAAAAATAGTTACATAATTCCTTATTCCAAGAAATGGGGTACAGATTAAATCAGATTAAAGTAAAACCAAAATCCCATAGTGTAAAAAGCTCCATATCCAACATCTTATACTCATTCATAGTTTTCTGAGCTCCTAAAGCTCATGCAGTTCATTTCTCTAGCTCTGTTACCTGCAATGCACACATGCGTGCATGCACGCGCACACGCGCACACACACACACACACACACACACACACACACACACATCTTGTATAGTCGTCTCAGTTTGGCTCTCTTCACACGGACTGCTGTTCTTGGTAGTCAACCTGCAGTCCTGGCATCTCCAATATGTTGGAGCCGACACTGAACCTGTAGCTGCACATTCAATAGTGGGCTCCTAGGCCACTATTTCCAACACTGCCACATGATGCCAAACCTCAGCTTCTCTCAAAGGACCATTCAATAATTATGTACCCACTACCATCAAGGCTACACTTTACCAGTGTCTTCACATTCTGTTAAGCCTTAGCTTCCCTCAATCACCCTTTCAATTCTGGGGTCTCTCATATGAATTAGACTGTAAATTTATCAGTGGTCTAGTGGGCCTAAAGACATATTCACAGGTCAATCTAATAGAGGTAATTTTTCAAGTGAGATTCAGTCTTCACAGATATAATGTTGAATAAACTAAGCATCATAGAGCATAAGGCACCCCAAGCTCCAAGTATATTGGATTTCTCAAGAAATGAAGAGTAAGTATGTACTATTCTGATCACAATGTTACTAATCTAAGCAGACACAATGACACCTAGAAAATATTGCTCAATCATAAATATTTAAAAAGTAGTCTTGGGATTTCAGAGAGAGAGATACAGAGACAGAGACAGAGAGACAGAGAGACAGAGAGAGGTGGTGGGTGGTGGGCAATGCATTGCATGATGGGTGATGGCAGCTTTACCAAGACAGTTTGACAGAGAAAACAAGCTAGACACAGGGGAAGACTGAACAAGATAGAAAATGAGAAGGATCCAGATGACTAGAACATATTGCCAAAGTTAGTATGAGACCAGGAAGAGCAATTCATTCAGAATCTGAGAGAAGCTGGTTTATATTAGTCATCATGGAAGATTAGAGAATATGAAAACTAAAACCTCCAAGGCCTAGGCCTGGAATCATTAGAACAGAGAATGATATGCTCTAGGCTCAGCCCAAGCACTATGTTTGCACCGCTTGAGTACAGCTATCATCTCATCACTTCATCTGAGGAAATAAAAGCAACATTTACAATATGACCTCATTCCCTTGTCTTAGTGAGAGATGTCTCAGAAGAAATGGATTATTCAACAAACACAGAGGTGATGATATAAGGCGTGATATTTGGCTGTCTAGGATTTGAAAGATATTCACATATTAGTAGTTTATTGAACAGGAATGCATTTTAGCAGCTACTGTTCAATATAGTTTGCATCTGCAAAATCTCCCCAAAACTCAAGTGTTGGCCTGGTTGCCAGCCTATCGCATTATGTATAAATATAATCTTCCCTATACATATAACATTATACACACATATGTATGTATAATATTACATATATATATGATTTCAGAGCTAATCATTTGTTGGATAACTAATTGAGGGTACTTCCTGAGGAAGATTTATTTTGACTCTCTCAACATTCCTTTGTTGCTTATAGTACAATATAATATAGGTACCTAGTAGAAGAAAGTTATGTAACTGAGCACATGCCCTTAAACAGATATTTAGTTTCTCTGTCCTTCTTGTCTTCCTGCTTTCTGCTTGTAAAGAAGTGAATAACTTCCCCTGCCACATACTTTCATCATACATACTGAACTTCTGCAGACTCCAGATAGAAAGGCCAAGCACTATTAGCTCACACTGCCAAAAGAATAACAAAAGCAAACCATGTCTCTGCAAACCTTTTCTTGGCAAACCTTTTCTCCTGAGGAGCTGATTCATAAGCTGTCCATCACAGTGATGGGAGCCTGATGTGTATACTGTTAGAAACTGAGTTAAGACTAATAGTATTAATATTTTTCCAAGACTATCTATTCATTCTACACAAATGCTTTCTTATCAGTTTTAGAATGAAAAGAAAACATCAGATACTTGGCTCCTCTCTGAAAGCCTTCATTTAGCAAGTGTCATGTTTCTTTTATTCTGCAATTTAGCACAGAATAATTATTTTGCAATGTTTATTCTGTTTGTGATACTGAGAGGCATAAAATTCCACTCCTTGATGAACAGACAGTGGGGTATGTGTACCAATTTGTTGTATCTGAGTGTCACCAATTTATTTAAAGCTCATTAATTTATTACTATTTTTAAAGTACTCACAAACATTGATGATCTGAAAACAAAGTATTGCACATACAATCTAGTACTCATACAAAAAGGGTATTTCCAAACACAGGACTGATGCTGAGGTAATACATGCAATAGAGTCTACCATTAAGTTTGGCATCAGTTGTTCAAGAGTCTGTCTCTAGATTTGGCCAAACCATGTATTAAACAAAATTAAAAAATAAGGAATGTATAGCATGTTCCTGAGCTATGCCCTGGTTCTCTCAGCCCTGGCAATGGCCGACCTGCTTTTATCTCATGGAGCTCTGAAGCTCCACAATCTCTCTACCTAGCTTGCTAGGTTCCCACTGGCGGATTGCTACAACACCAGCCCCATGCTTCAATACCCCCATGGCCTCTATGGTGCACGTCAGGCAAACCCACACTTTGCCATTCTACCTTACTCTCTGGAACCCAGATGAGCCTCCATGTGAAGAAAAACGCAACACAAACTTAGCTCAGAAACAATAGTAACTCAATCTCTGGGCGCAACAACTAAAACCTAATCTTGTAAGCCTTATCAAAATCTGATTCCTCTTGTGTCAAATACTTGCAGATCCACTATGATACCAGAAGACTCTTATAGCTACATCTTACCTATCTGCTGTCCTGTTTCAAAAGGACCCTCTCTCTCTTCCTCCTCTCTTCCTCTCTCCAACCCAGAAGTCCCTCCTCCTCGCCCAGTGGTTGGCTCCTTTATCCATTAGGGGATTGGTTCACAAGAAGTCACATGAGTATGTAACTCACTCCTTGTCTGAAGCCCCTCCCAGGAGGGCAGAATTAGCAGAATACAAACAGCCCCAGGGTTATCCACAACAGTCTGTCTCTGGATTAGGCCAAACCATATATCCATATTCCTTCATGGGGAGAACCTCTCAAAACTATGATTCAATTCTATGACTTTCAGCTTTTCCTGAACTCTAATTTCATATATATATATATATATATATATATATATATATATATATATATATATATATATATATCAAAAACAAAAATCCCTTGACTTACACCCAATCTTTTTATTCCATTGTTCCTCCATATACCTTTATTTGAAGAACCTACAAATGCATAAATACAAACAACTATCATATATTAGGATATTTTTATTCATAATCAGATCTCTATGAATTTCTCAGTAAGTTACATAAGTGCTATAATTTGAATATGAAATATCACCTGGAAACACCATGTCTGTCTTTTCTGTCAGGCATTTTGCCTTTCAAGCTCCCACCAGAATGGTCCATTAGGTCACAGTTACATTACTCAAGGGCTTTTCAAGCCCAATGTCCCAAATAATTCCACATTTCCACTGTAAACCAGTTAGTTCTGAAGGACTTTGAACCATCAGTTTTCCACAGCAACTGTCCCACTTCTCAGTAGCAATTTTCTGAATTAACTATTTCCCTCATCCCTGCAACAACATTCTGAGAAAATCAACTTAAGGAAGGAAGAGTTTATTTCAATTCACAGATTGAGAGTACAATCTATCATAGTGGAGACGCCATGGCAGCAGAGTTTTGAAACAGCTGGTCACAGTGCACTTGCAATTAGAAAGCAGAGGGTGATGAGTACTTGTGCTTTGTTTATTTCTTCCTGTTATTCAGTTCACAATACCATCCCATAAAATAATGCCACCCATTTCTTATTGCAACTAACCTAACACTGATTAACACCTAGTAGGCATGCCCAGAAGAGTTTTCCTGAGGTGACTCTGCCAATATTAACCACCACAGTGGATATCACAAATGTTTATTCTAAGAAATGAGAAAAGTATGAATATTTACTCTTTATTCCATGTTATACAGTTTGCACATGTGTTATTTAAATAATAAGTAAAGAGATGGTTTTAATATTCTAAGTGTGTGACATAAATACAAGAGTATTTCTGAGCTATGATTAATGGTCTAGTTGTTATTAAGAAATTAAGGATTTTGTCATTGGAGTAACCAGTAAATATGATCATGTGGTCCACAGCTTTATCAAGCCTTCAAACATTAGTCACTAAATTGTACATATGGTAGCTACTCTTTGTATCATTTCAGACAAAAATTCCATTTTACTCTATAACAATGCTTTTCAACGTTCCCAATACTGCAACTCTTTAGTACAGTTCCTCATGTTGTAGCAACACAAACCATAAAATAATCCCATTGCTATTTCATAACTGTAATTTTGATACTATTATGAATCATAGTGTAAATATCTGATATGCAGGAGATCTAATATTTGATCCCCAAAAGGGATCCTGACCTACAGGTTGAGAACTGCTACTCTATAAAATTTTGCCTGGAATATTGTGGCTATCTGAGTACACTATATATTTTAAAGAGGAAAGAAAAGCTATATAGGAGGATACCAGGGCAGAAAAATGAAAAAATAACATGACTAAAATATCTCTTCCCTTTATTTTGGTTGTAAGTTTAATAAAGTTAGCTCCTACACATGTCATAAAAATAGTACAACTGATTATTGTTTTCTCTATTCTACAAACACATCTATGAATTTATATGAATATTTTTGTATTTGTTTGCTGTAGCTCAAGTAAGTTAATTTATTTATATTTGTTCTTAATTAATAATTCAAAATATCACTATAACTTTAAGTGAAAACACTGAGGGATCATTATTTATTTAGTAGAAATAGAAGCCTTCATAGAAAATATTTTAATTATTACAATATTTCTTTCTTATCAGTGTTTATGACCTTAGTGAGTCTTCTCTTAGGAACTGCCTGCAAGGAACCTGATTCTACCATAGGGTGCCTGGCCTCCAGCTCTTCCTTCACAAATGGGATGAAGGTACAATTACCCTGGAACTCATGTTTTATATAATTGTAAAACTAGTATCATATGAAAAAAATCTGAGGTTCAAGTGATACAGGATTCTTTGGCCAGTGACTACATTTGACTCTGTTTAAATGTTTGAGCATAGGAAAATTAATCTTGGCAAATAAGTGCCTTGAGCAACTCTGTGTGTAAAAGATACACTCTGACTCCCCCCAAGCAAATAAATTAAGGATGCTGTTGTTGTTGTTGTTGTTGTTGTTGAGATAGAGGGTCTCACTATGAAGCCTGGAACTTAATGTATAGAACAGAATGCCCTGTAAGCCACAGAGATCAACCTGTCTCTGCCATATGTTTTCAAGTGGTTAGGTCATTGGTATAGGGCTGCCCAAGCCCTTTGAAGCTCAGATCATGGTGATATATACCATGGATTATGGAGATGGAGCTATCAGCCTTAATGTTTAAGCTATTGGGCTTTTGTCTTGGTTGGGTAAGATTTTTCACCCCAGAAAATATTCTTTACCTTCCTTTTTATTTTTTTTTAATTTTTAAATTATTTTTTTATTCTTTTATTTTTTTTTGGTTTTTCAAGACAGGGTTTCTCTGTATAGCCCTGGCTGTCCTGGAACTCAGTTTATAGACCAGGCTGGCCTCGAACTTAGAAATCCACCTGCCTCTGCCTCCCGGGTGCTGGGATTAAAGGCATGCACCACCACTGCCTGGCTTTGCCTTCCTTTTTAGACAGTAATATTTAGTCTGAACATTTTAACTTGGAAATACATGACTTGTTTCTTTTGTCACAGGTTCATAGATAATAGATCACTTTAAATCTCAGAAGAAACTGTGAACTTGGACCTTTGAACTGGGACAGAACTTTAAGACTTTGGGAGATTCTTAGAAATGAACCAAATACAGCCCAGTGGTGTACTGTTATATACAATTCAAAAATAAAACCTCTCCCATACACTCCCAAATTAGTTGCTTCCCTTTGAATTCAACGTATCCTGAGGGCAATGTTGGCAAAGCCAGAGGAACAGAGGTTCCCAAGTATGAAGGTCACATCATAATATCATGTATCTAAGATGATAGACTTGAAGCTCTGGGAATTAATACTTGCTCTTTTAGAATCCTATCTTGCTCTGGTCCAAGGCTTCTGATTCCTCTCTGTTAGGAAAATAATACTTCTTTTCCCATTGTGTATAGAAAGTTCATAAATTTTTTTCTGTTTTGTTTGGTTTTCGATATATGATATTATAGTGGCTGGCCTAGACTATGTTATATAGATGAAGCTAGCCTTAAACATCTGAACTTTACAAGTTGTCATAGCTCCTGGGCTCTTCTGACTCCAAATAAAAACTCCTATGTAGTATTTTGAAAGTTTGACCAAAACTTTGGGGCACTTGGTTATAGACTAAATTTATTTTACCCTACCACGTGATATGAAATTTGGTGGGCCTGGAATGATATAGTTTAATAAATGTCTTTGGGTATCTAGTTAATAAGGGTTGGACCCTTATGCTTCATCAATTGTCAACTTGATTGGATAGACACATTCTTACATGCAGTAAGGCACATCTCTGGAGAGGTTGGGATATCATTTGAAGAGACAATATATATGTCCTCGGATACTATGAATGGATTTTTCTTTCCATGATTACCTTACTGAAGTTGAAAGTGGAGAAAGGAAGATCTAGTGTGAGGAATTGGGTCCCTGGAGACATGTGCTAACAGACTGCATCCTACCCTGGTCTTATCCTTTATTCTGCTTCCTCGGGCATGGTGGTATGGACTTGCAATACTTATCCTTGGAAGTCTGTCTGAGCTACATGGAGAAAATATCTCAAGGAACAAAAAATGCTATCATAAGCTTCACCATAGTCATTCTTACTATCTGTAGCCCTATCCCACAACACTTATCTCATTAATCTTTAATTTGGCATTTAATAATTATTATGCTTTGATTTATTTATTCAATTCCCAAGTATTACTTGAGTGCCGAATCTATGATTTTAATTTCATATTACTGGAACTGCTAAAATAGTTAACAAGTAATTAAGATGTCAGACAATGAACTATATTTTTATAGCAAAAAGACTTTAAATTAATAATTTATAATTATTAAATTATTTATACTACTATATTAACATAGTAGCTTGAAGAGTCTTTGCTTTACTTATTCATAGAAAGTAAGATATTAGCAAAAGATATAGAAAGTCATCTTAGTATACCGATGTTAGTCCTTAGTTAATCTTTGAAGTGCTAAGAGTCAATGCCCTGGAGAATTTTAGAATATGAGATATTTAGCTGAGAATCTGTATTAGGCACTGTGGTAGTTTGAATAAGAATGGCCTCAATGGTCTCATACATTTGAATGCTTACTCATCTGGGAATGGCACTACTTATAAGGATTAGGAGGTGTGGCCTTGTTGGGGTAGGTGTGGTCTTGTCAGGGTAGATGTGACCTCATTGGAAGAAGTGTGTCACAGGGTATGGGCTTTGAGATTTCAGAAGTCTAAACCAGGCCCTGTGACTTTCTCTTCCTGCTTCTTGTGGGTCCAGATGTAGAACCTTAGCTGTGTCTTCAGTAATATTTCTACCTGCATGCCACTGTGCTCCCAATGACAACAATGGACTTAAACCTCTGAATTATAAGCAAGCACCAATTAAATGCTTTCTTTTATAAGAGTTATCATGATCATACTGTCTCTTCACAGAAATAGAATACTGACTAAGAAAAGCACCAATGATAAGTATATCATTAGAGGCCTCTGTGTCCCGCTGAAATGTTCGTTAGACACTAAGTTTCAAGAGAGGATCTTATGGTCTGAGCCCTTTATCCAAGTCTGCCAATATTAACAAAACCATAAACAGTCTTCTCAATTGACTTGTTGAGAATTTAGTTTTGGAAGAGATTCTTACTATATATTAATGTATCGTGACTTTTTCATGTTTCCTTCAAGTTACATGTAAAAATGAAAGGAATCCATCTCTTTCTTTCTTCTGAGAGTCCTTGTTTCATTTTTCCAGGGAACCAGTTAATACTTTAAATCTTCCACTGGTATCTCTGAGGCTGTCAGCTATACTAGTGGAACTTTTCTTTGCTGAACCAAACATCTGAGAGGACAACTTTAGGAAAGATTTGTTTTGTGTTTCAGACATTAATGTCTAAATTTGACGAGATCTGTTGATTTGTACTGACGGTAAGGCCAAATATTATTTCAGTAGGAGGATTTGCTAAAGGAAGCTGCTCACTTCGTGAAAGCAAGAAGCTTGGAACAAGAGGCAGAGATATCGATGTGGAAGACATCACGTAGAAGGACTTCTTTTCTCTAGCCACTTGGCACCACCTAAATGCTTAATGTATGAACCTATGGGAGATACTTCATATTAAAACCACAGCATACACTGGAACCATTTGATTCTTTTCCAATATTTTGTGTTACTGTAGTTAATTGTGATTCTAGTGAACAGCTTGAGACATCTTTCCCCCAGCTTCTAATAGCTTTTTGTAATTGCTTTTAAGTTTTTCCTGTTTGTTTGAAACTATTTTAATCCGGGCATTTGCCTGTTCAAAATGTTCACAGAGTTCAGATGTTTGCTAAAGCAAGATTCCACCTCTACGCACCAATAATGCTTTCTGGTCATCATTGCTACCACATCTTATGGTGTGTTGGGTCTCCAGAACGAAATCCCTTTCTTGGCCACATTTGAAGTGGCTTATATAGAACAAGATGGCAAATGGGATTAATATCTGGTACTAACAGGCTGCTGGCTTGGTGGTTGTCTCTTTGGATTCTTTTCTGTAGTGACTCATTTCATAGCTGTTTTCCATATTGTGTCTTCTTTCTCCAAAGAAAAGTCTGAATTCCAGACAAGGTAGGTCAAAATTACAAGTGTGTTCCTATAATGAATATTGACAGTGGAGAGAAGGAGAGAGAGAAAGAGAGGGGAAAAACAGAGACAGCCAGAGTCATAAAGACAGACAGAGAGAGGGTTGGAAAAAGAGAAGGGAAAGATTAAGAAGCAGTTAAGTGACATTGGCAAATTCCTTCCTACATTGCATTGCATTACTGAAGCTAAATGGAGTCTATTAGGATCAGATTGTAGGTGTGAAAGTTTGCCTTGATTGTCAACTTGATAAAATCTAGAACTACCTAGGACTGTCACCGTTGTCTCTGAGGGCGTTTGCAGAGATTAACTTAGAGGGGAACACCCAGCCTCTAACTGGGAAAGATGGAAGTGAAGCGAAGGATAAACAGCCCTGTATAAATCTTGTTGCCAGAGACAAATGACAGTAATGGCAGGTGAACTGTGCCTAACTTTATTAAAAGTTAGGAAAAATTTTAGCAGTAAATTCAGCATTCAAATTGTGAAATAAAGCAATTGCTGAGTGGTAGGAGAATAGTCAATGCGATCTTTAGGATACCACGAGGGCAGTATTGTTAGTGCATATGGAAAGTGATGAATAATGTTGTTTGGAGTGCAGACACTAGAGAAAAATAAAATAATACAGGATTACCACAAAACGTGGGGAAATCACTGCCTGGTGGTATTTTTACAACCTTA
Organism: Uromys caudimaculatus; assembly: GCA_028551405.1. NCBI lineage: Eukaryota > Metazoa > Chordata > Mammalia > Rodentia > Muridae > Uromys > Uromys caudimaculatus. Next base: position 95,554,104 of record CM052704.1, on the reverse strand, counting down.
CCTAGAAGTGACTCATATATGAAAGTATAAATTATCTCCCACATGAATTATCAATAATTTATTAAACAATAGCTCAAACTTGTGATATTAGAGCTTATTTATTTGATTGAAGTACTATTCATATTTTACATATTCATAATTATAAAAATTATGTAAATGTATGTCTCAATGATTTTGAACTCAAATAAATATCAAAAATGAAATTTTAAAATGACAGGAAATTTAAAGTTCCATTCAGAAGAAACGACATTTGTCATAAGTATACTTTGAGTTGTAAAAATTCTATTAATTTATGAGTCTTGTATAACAATTGCTGCAATGGCCAGCTGATGGAGAGCATATCCAAGCATTTCTGCGGGAGTACAACTAAGACTCAGGATAATCATTTTGCCATGGTCCTGAGACTGTTGTATGTGCTATTAGTCCAAGGAAAATTTAAAACACCTCATTTTAATGTGATGTTGTTGAAAGTATAGACTACCATAATCTTCTGTAATTTCAACTCTTTTAGAAATGTCACTGCTATGAAAAAGTGACGACAGCACTTTGGAGTAAGAAAACCCTTAAAAAACCCCAAAGAGTTTAGGTTTTGTTGGAGGAATGTCAAATGGAAAAAAATGCTAGGCTTCCCTACCTCTAAAACAAACAGTAAAGCCGGAAAGAGGATTCACATATTATTATGATTTTCAATTCCATTTGATATAATTTCAACTATCCCTGACTCTAAAAACAAATTTCAAAACAAAAATCATTAATTTATATGTGTATATAGCATTAAATTTATTAATGATTAATTTATATCTACACATATTTGTTTTTATTAAACTGAATTTAGATTGTCAAAAATAACATAAGGCTAAAGAAACTAGGTTATTATAGTCTTTGCTATAGCTTTATAGAAAAATTTTAGAAAAGTTTAAAACTAAGCAATTTACTTCCATAAAGCAATGAGGTGTCCTACATCAAAGACACTGCTTAATGTTCTTTGTGCAAACAATGCCAGATTGTAGACTTTGTGACCAGGAGGCCTTCGTTCAACCCGACTGAATCCCAGAGTCCTGCTCTCGCACAGACCTATGAAGGGCATGAAATCTAACACAGAAACCCCTTCCTGTCCTGACTTATGGCATTTCCTTTCGGAATGTAAAGTGTTTGACGTGTGAATATTTCTAAAAGCCTCCTGACACGGCAATGCACAGAAAGGTTCCCTACGAGCCATTGCTGTCCTTTGCTACTGTGAGAGAAAGTGATTGATAGCCCTCTCCTGTATTCAGGTGGAACTTGGGTCTGATTGTAATGAATATCTGTAACAAGGGTCAAAACCACCTCTTATCATAAGCAAAGAAAATGATTATTTCTTTTGAATTTCTTCTACGGATTAAATACAAGAAATAACATACGCAATGTGTTAGTTTTATCACCACTATGACCAAAATACTCACAGGAAGAGCTTATAGGAGGAAATAGTCAATATGGCTTGTACTTCCCAAACGATCTGTTCACTATGTAAGAGAAGCTGTGGTGGAGCAGAGAAGGAACTTCACACCATGTCGGTCATAAAGCAAGAAAACAAACTAACTAACTAACTAACAACAACAACAAAAGCACCGGAATGTAGGAAGAGTCCAGGGAGAGAAAACGACATTCTGGGAAATGCACCAGTGACCTACTTCTTTAAACAATGGCTTCATTTCTCATCTTTCACCAACTTTCAAAACTCCATTGCGTCATGGTCCATGAAGGAAGTAGTCCAGTCACTGACCTCAGGATCTCATCATCCACTAATATTATTGAAGATACTTGTAGAGGTGGGTATTGCTAACACTCTATACATATTTTACAATCTGGGGTCTTGTTATATAGCCCCAGTCAGCCTGGAACTCACTATGCAGATCAGGCAGGCCTCAAACTTCAGGCAGCCCTGCCTTTGCATCCCAGGTGTGAGGACTGTTCATGAGCCTCTTAGGATAGTTTTTAACTTTTGATTTTTGTTGAGAAAATTGTTGTGCTCATGATGTACAGACTCTTCAAGGTTCTGCCTATAGTTCCGTTGCATTTGCATCCAAAAGGAGAAATAGTAGCATGACATGAGAACTATCTTCGTTATTACTCTTCTATTGCTGTGCTAACACACCATAACAGAGGTAACTTATAAAACACGTGTTTAATTGGGGTGTTCATGGTTCCTGAGGGTTAGGGTTCATGATCACCATGCTGAGGGAACATGACAGAAGGCAGACAAGCATGGCACTGGAGCAGTAGCTGAGAATTCACATATTGAGACACAGCCACAAGGCAGAGGGAGCTAACTGGGAGTAGCATGGAATTCTGAAACCTCAAGCTTACCCCAGTGACTCACCACTGCCAAAAGAGTCATACTTCCTAACACATCCCAAATAGTTCCACTAGTTGGCAACCAAGTATTTAAATATATGAGCCATTTGGCCTCATTCTCATTCAATCATCACTAATATTTTCTATAAAAACCCCTTGTTTTCAGAAACCGACCTGCAATGAAATTAATAATATGCTTTGAGGCAATGTAGAACTACGTGTTCAATCCACTTTACCACTGTATACTCAACCTGTTTAGATGAGCATTTAAGGAAACAATGCAACCAATCTCACTTTGCCTACTTCTTCACAGAGAATTGACTTTCCCCTATTCAATAGAACACATAGCCCTAATCTAGCACTATCTGTTTTCTCTCCTTTGTGACCATTTTATGCATCTGATCCAAAATAATGTCTGTGGATGTACAATAATGTGCCTAAATATAATATCATTTGCTGGAAGCAGTAATTTTGAAAGCAAAATTGAAAACAAATATCTGTTCTAAATGTTAAAAACAAAAAGTGGATAAATGTTGGTAACATCTGCTTGTAGTCTTCAGTACTGTTCTGGGTCAGTAGGGGCCAGTAAATCAATTCTTTCCCTTTGAAAACCATTTTTTTCCCTCTAAAAAAGATTCCTAATTACTTTTGCATACCCTGTTTTATGGGAATTCAACAAATGAAGAAGAAATCCTTTATAAGGGACAGATAGAAGGAGACACTGGGGCAGATGGAAGACACAGACAGAGGTGGATAAATAAGATTGGACTCACTTTTGGTTTTCTTTGAGAGGAAGAAACCAACATGATACCACCATACGACAGACCATACTATAATTCTATTTTAAAAGTTTTCCAGAACTCCAGGCTGGTTTCTAATAGTACCCATACATGTAATACTGCATGAAGCACTGAAATCTTCCCTGTCTCCATCAATTATTTCTATTATTGTATTTTGTGCAATGTTTTGCCTGCATCCTGGTTTTTATGCTGTTTAAAGCATTGCTTTATCTTGTATTCTTACCTCCCTCTTACTGCCACATGGTGGGGATCACTGTAAATTTGTATACCCAGTGCAAGCCTTGTGACCATAAGAGGCCAGAAGAAGGCGTCAGATCCTACACTGGACTTACAGATGGTGACGATCCACAGTGTGGGTGCAGGGATTAAACCCAAACCTTCCGGGACAGCAACCAGTACTCTTAACCATTGAATGATCTCTCCAGCTCCCACAGACTATCTTTGAGTCATTTCTACTCCCAAAATGAATCCCTCACCTATGTTACTGTAAGAAACCCCAATAAAGCTCATTGGTTCATTAAGTTGGACTTTGTAGAAACTCAAGCTCTTTGGCCTGTCACTGTTTCCATTGGTGAGTAGATGCTTGTTCGGTCTCCCTAGGAATAATATCACACAACATGCTATCTGAAATTCTACAAATACTGTAAGTAGGCGTGCTGTATGGTTTTCAATAGACATGTTGATGGTTCCAGATGTACAAAGTTCAATGACTGGGAAATAATCTCTAGAGAACTAGTATATAGAGTAATATATATGTAACCATTGAAATTTATTTACAACATAATTACCTTTTGTGAAAACTAATTCTGATACTCAATTATTAAGTAAGTAGTAAATAGCATAGTTATCACCAAAAGCTATATGAAAAGCTGTACTTATATTTGTAAGTAATACAGATTTTATACATAAAAAGCTGTGCTTGATATTCTATATCATATTTATAGAGCCCTTTGTTTAGCATTTTCAGTCAGTAAATTCATCATACCAGTGGTCATTTTAAAACTATTTAATTATTTTTATTAGCCATGTTGTATTATATGAGTTATGATCTAAATAATAAACCCAGGTTCAAATGTGGCTTCTGAGTGCTATGTAAGTACCTTTAACAAGGAATACCTTTGACTATGCACCTGGTGCCCTGCGAGACTCCACTTCTACCTTGTATAACTTAGTGTTCCTGAAATATGTTAGACTTGGGAATGCCAAAGTGATGCTGCATTTACTACTATTATTATTAGACAATTGATGTTGTATTTGCATATGAAATATTTAGGTCATAATGATCATTTAACTCTTTTCTACTTAGTGTTGCAATGTACTATCTGTATATTCAAACAGAGAATTATTCAAATTACATGCAGCACTTTTGACACCTTGGTGATGGTGGCCTTTTCTTGATTACCTCAGCATCTTCCTGGATATTTTTTAGTTTCTAATTTTAAAAAAATCTACCAAATAAAAGAACAAACTCAAAAGCACAAAAGAACAATAGTAGATTGAATAGAACCAATTTATAAACACACACACACACACACACACACACACACACACACACAGAGAGAGAGAGAGAGAGAGAGAGAGAGAGAGAGAGAAACATTGTCTTAAACAGATAGTCAATGTTACCTCACCTCACAGAACCTCAGATAGGAGTATTAGCAGAATGTTGGATAATTAGAAAAGAAAGAGAAACAATTAGAAAACACCACAAACAAAATAAATACGCATGTTAAATCAGTTAAAATACTTTTAATAGTAAAATGAGGTATTAATCATAAAATTTTATATTACCTTATCTATGCTTTAAAAAAAAGTGGAAAGAATTCTTATACAAGGAAGTGTGAATTTTTCTTTAACAAACCTTTAATTGAGCAGGGCAGTGGTGGTGCACATCTTTAATCCCAGCACTTGGGAGGCAGAGGCAGGTGGATTTCTGAGTTCGAGGCCAGCCTGGTCTACAGAGTGAGTTCCAGGATAGCTAGGAAACTCTGTCTCGAAAAACAAAACAAAACAAAACAGACAAAAAACCCAAAACAAAACAACAACAACAAAAAACAAGTTTTAATTGTCATCCTTGAACTTTTCTAATTTTCTCTACTTTGCTGGGTTTTTGGTTAATTACTATCCTTCAGTTTTATTTTTCCATTCAGACTTATCAAGTGGCTATAATACAGAATATTCATAAAAGTAAGAATCTAAATGTCATTGAATTATACTTTAAGACATAAAATACAATTGTTTTTGCCTGAAAATATTTGTGAAAGAAAGACTATGAGAAAGGGCATGATTATATATGACAAATGTTCTTCAACTTTACTGCAAATTAAACCACTTCTCCCAACATGTATTTAAATAAGAAAATTGAAAATGATTTGTTTTATATAGTAATTGGTTGATAATATCTAATAACTTAAGACTATAATTTTATTCAGTTTAAAATAGAAAAGTGATATAAATGTTAATATTTTCATGTAAAGCCAAGATTACGTCAAGTTAATATAATCTCTCTGACTTATAGAGAGACAGTGGAAAGAATAAATGCTGAATTTGATTGCTGAGTATATAATGCAGTAGTGGTTAATGTAACTTTATTATGAATGCAGTTTTTCTACTCATATGTATTTATTGGATATAATATCGTGCTTGAATAAGTATACATTTTGGGATGACTAGATCTATGTAATTAACATATGAGCTATCTCAAAGAGTCATGGCTTTCAGGTAAGCATTTTAACCATCTGCTCTAACAAATGGTTAAAATGTAACAAATTGTCTTCATGCTTTTCATTGATTTCTTACATTTGTCTTTCTTCCTACAGCCATTCCTTGCTCTCCCTCCCCCTCCCCACCTTTCCATTGCTTCCCCTTTCTTCCTTCTCTGGACTTCCCTTATTTTCTTCCCCTCTTTCATGAACTCAAGTGAGCTGAGAGACATTATTCAGGTGCTCAGCACTGCAATGTCTGTGTTCAAGACTAACGTGCACAAAACCTCCCCAGCCCTCTGCTTAACCTTATGCTTTCATTCACTGGCAGTTCACATTTCCACTCTGCTACAATTGGATTCATAGTCCTATAATGTAAAAATAACTTTAGCAATACATGTAGAAAAAGGAATAAAAACTAGTAAATCTATAAAAAGTAATAAAATACTGTAAATGCAGAACATTAATTGACTACTCTGTTGCAAATTGAAATTTGCAAACATATCATTATAAATAAATGGTGTCATTCAGATACGATTTCTTTTATTTAAATTATTTTAAAAAGAAATATAAATTTATCTTTTATTCGCCAGATATAATTGTCATTTTGGAGGCTTACTGCTAAATAAACTCACACTTTCTAGTTCTTTCTGAACTCAGGCTGACTAGTTAAAATGAACTGTTCTGGCTCAAACTCCTCTCTAAGGTAACTGATCGAATTGGGCTTCTCTCAGCTTCTTGCACTTCTTGGCCCAATACTAATTTGCACAATATGTTCTAACCATCTGGCTCCTTTTTATTATTTGGTTTCAACTGCATCTGATGACCTGTATTGAGGTCCATGAACTTACAAACAAACTCAACCTTACTTCACTGAACTCACTACAGTGACTCCCAACTGACTGAACTGAACTGCCCCTAAGTGCACTGAACTCAACTGAATAACTCTTCCTGTACTGCTCCTAAATAGCCTTCCTTTCCTGTCTGTTCTCATGAAAGTTGGGTGCATGCTATCTCTGATTTACTCTGTCAAATCTTTCTCTGATTCATTACTTTGTCTGTCTATCAATTAAAATTCAGTTTCAAACATGATTGCTTTCTTCTACAAGCTGACCTTACCTACATTGTTTGGCATTAAAGGCAGGTACTAAGGGCATATCTGTGTTTCAGCGAGAGGGACTAAAAGTGTATCTGTATTCTAAATAAACCACACAGACTAAGAAGGTCTTTGGATGTGGTCCCTTGCCAGAGCAGCCATGTTGCTAGATTAAATTTCTTCTACAGTGGAAACATTGGCTAGAACATCAATCAGTGGTCAGTAAGATAATTAATGATTTGAATTTCTTAAGTCATTTCAAATTTAGTCTTCTAATATGTGACATTGTACTCTTAGTAAGTGTTTTTTTTATGAACTATTAACACTATTGCATCTTTTTAGTAGTACCTTTTCATGGTTTGTCCACAAAATATCTATATTGGACTTATGTGTGCGAGGACTGTCACTAACGCTAGTCTGAACTTAATGTAAGACTCGCCATAGACCACCTTTGCAGTAGGCTCGCTCATATACCATCATTCTTTGGTGACGCATTTGCTTTACTTTAACTGAATCTCTCAGGCTGTCAAGATGGCTTGGTGGGGAATCATACTTCCTGTACAAATGTAAAAACCTGTATTTGATCCCCAGAACCAATAGTTGAATGAGAGGATTAATTCTAGAAAGTTGTCCTTTGGACTCTATACACACAGCACACACATAATCATCTTCAGCATCGTGCATATGTATATACATACATTTGTATCAAATTCCTTTTAAAATCTCTTTTACTCCCTCTCACACGTTATTTTCACTCTCCTTCTCTTGCTCACATTCCTCCTTTCTATCCTGGTCCTTCAATCCCTCTCATTCTCTTCTCACTCTCTTACCCCCACTTCCTTGTCTGCCTACTAAATACAATGGAGGGATTGAGATAAATGGTGGGCACTCAAGCTCTGATATTTTTTCATTTGTATTTATTACTGAGCTTTAATTACTTTCCTATGATTTAATATTCCTACTACAGCAACTTAAAGGACTTAGTTTGGCTCACAGTTTAAGTTTAGAGTTCATCACACTAGAGAAGTCACAGCAGCAGGAACTTGAGAAGGTATTTACAATGCAAGAAGCAGACCACAATTAATTTTAGTGCTCAATTTACTTTCTCCTCTCTGTATAGTCCAGGATCCCAGCTCAGAGAATGTTGCCAGTCATACAAGGTGTGTCTTCCCATCTCAATTCACTTAATCAAGGTAAATCCCTGTAAGCATGCATTCAGTCTCAGCTCCCAGGTCATTCTAGACTTCATCCAATTGACAATTAAAATTAACCATCATAACTCTGTATGACTCTTGTCTACAAACCCATCACTTTAAATCACAACCGTCCATGTCTTGCTAGCAATGGCTCATGTTCTCATAATACAAAAGTCGTCTAACATAAAAAGTACCCATAATCTTTCCTACACATTAAAAGTTCAGCATCTATGTCATCTGATACTCAAGGTAAACTCCTAACTGTGGGTTCCAACGTACAAAGCACAGAGCAAACATTTCTACTCTGAAATAGAAGAATAAGGCATAAGAAGAAATTCTTAGACCAAAGCAGGATCACAATCAAAATATTACACCTTCATGTCTGCCATGTGGAGCACATGATGGAATTACTGGACTTTAAAACCCTTGGTTGCCTCTCCTCTCCAAGCTCTACCAACTTCAGAATATACAATCTCTCTTAGTCATGTTCCACTTTCTGCCTCTTGCTTTCTTTGACAGATTTCCCAAAATCTTGCTATCTCCAAAATCTTGAGATTTTTTTTCAGATTCAAGGCTTCACACTGTCAACTTGCAGGGCCTATTTGCCCACCTGCCCAACATTACCTTCTCTCTGAAACCATGAAGTAGGGCTCCATGAAACCAAGTGAAGTGAGACTCCTGTTTGGTATTGGGTCTTTTGTGCCTTCAAAACCAGTACTATTTGAATAATACTGCTAAGTTTTATTAGCAGATGAGATCTCAGACAGTCCACTGTGGACACAGGTTCATCAGCCAGTATGTGAGGATCACACAAAACCTTTCTCTCAACAGCTGTTTTTAAGTATCAGGAAACCCCATTAGTGGCTCCATCTTTTCCAGATTAGGATCTCTCTTTTACACTTACACAAAATGTATTCTTCAGTAGATGGGACAAGTATGTTCTCCACTATGGTAAGCCTTCTCACCTTTATTACCCTAATCAAGATAATTCCTTCTAGTCTGCTCTAAGAACCTTCTCCTAGATGACTCTTTATATCATCAAGATGATAGTTGAGATTAAATTTCTTATCATTTTGAATGCAATATGAAGCCATAAAAATATTTGGAATGTGCATTTAGAGGGTAGTGAGGAGAAATGTCTCAGTCAGTAAAGTGCCTCTCACACAATTATAAGGATCTGAGTTTAGATCCCCAAGACCACTGTAATAGCAAGAAAGGTGGGATGCATTTGCAACTCTAGAGTTGTAATGAGAGGGTGCAGCTAAATCCCCTGGTCTTATAGGCTAAGCACTCTAGCTGATTTGGGATGTCTGCTCTCAGTGGGAGACCTTATTTATAAGCAGTAAAGTAAGGACTAGTGACTAAGAGCACTAGATACTCTTTTAGAGGACCTGGGTTGGATTCTAAGCGTGCACAAGGCAGCTCACAACTATCTGAAACTCTACTCTCTGGAGATACGATCCCCTATTATAGCTCCTGTCTCAGGAGATATAATGTGTGTATGCAGGAGCACATGTGAGACAGAACACATGAGGAGGTCAGAGAAGAACTCGCAAGAGTTTGTTCTCTCTTTCCATTGTCAGAGATTATTACTCAGATCATTAGCTTGGTAGCATGCAAATGAGTTTGGTAGCATGTAAATTCTTCTAGCCAGTCTCTTTTTGCTTAACCATTAAGGAATGAATTTTTATATGGTGAGTATTATGGTTAGATTGAATGCAAACTTGCCACAAATTAGAATCACCTGACCAGGGAGCCTCACTTACAGAAAACTCTGACTAAAACCATGAGTAAATAATTTTTCTTTAAAATAAAAGAATATAAAAATGTTTTCCTTGTGGGGCAAGGGAGATGGGCTAGCATTTAAGAGTATTCCATATTTTTCAGAGGATCTGGAGCCTCACAGCTGTCTTTAACTCTGGTTCCAGTGATCTGTTGACATCTTCTGGCTCCGATGGTCACCAGAAAATCATGTATCGCACACACATGTATACAGGCAAAACTTTATACACATAATGAATACATTTTTATAAAAATACTTCCCCTCACAATGATTAAGTGTTACATTGTTACAGTGTAAATACAATTACATTAGATAAGAAAGTGATAATAAAATGTGCAAATACAGAATTAAAATTTTAATTATTATTATATGTAACTTTTAGAAGTGTCTAATGGGCTCTAGTGCCATGCAGCCCTAGCAGGCAGAAATGACTCCCAGAGGGGTACCATGTGACCTAAGTGAGCAGACCACACCTAGACAGCCCCCAGTTGGTAACCATAAAGCCAGGTGGGAAGAAACCCCAAGATGACTCTTGCCCAGTGCCACATGGCATGGCGTGGGACATAGCATTCCTAAGACCATTCCTGAGACGACTTCAGACACCCAGAGGCTCCAGGTGCCACTAAAATGAGCAAGTGAGGATGGAGAAATGGACAGGAAAGAGAAACAAGGCTATGTGCACAATGAAGAGAGGTAGAACTAGAGGCATGAGGGTAGAGAGGAACAGCCTGATGTAATTAGCCTGAGATACCTTCTGGGACCATGGTGAGTTACTTGCCCATGCCTCCACCAAGAGCCATATCTGAGTCCATGACCCTGCAGCAGCAGTGGTCTGTTACTACCAAAGGCCAAGTAGTAGTCCTTGGTCTGGGCTGCCACTGGGGCCATGTTGATTTCAGAGGGCTTTGCAGAATTTGCCCTATCACGGCCTGAGCATTGTGAGAGCTAGCTCTGAAGGTGTGTGAACAGGAGAGCTAGAACCTCCTCTCACCAGCTGCAGTACTTGGGAGAGCATGGTCCTACACTGTGACCAGGAAGTACAGTAGAACTTGCCCCACCATTCATCTGCTGTGTAGTGGCTTAGGCAAGGGATAAATGTCCTTCCCCTCCTCTCTCTGCACCACTTGTAGCAAGCGGAAGAGCTGGCCCTGCCCCTCACCTCTTGAAACATTTCAGGAGAGCAGGCCCTGTACCTTGCCTGTGCAGCACAATAAATCTGACCCTGCTGGTGTGGGCTTTGGTGAGCCTACCCTTAGTGCATGAGAGCTGGAGAGCTGCCTTTGTCTCTCACCAGCTATAGTACTAGATGAGCTAGCCAGGGCAGTACTGGTGAGCTCACTCAAGTGCCATGTGTGAGAGCTATCAGGCTAACCAGAGCAGCTACATCCCAGGCCCAGAACCAGGCCTTTGGGTTGGCCCACCCCAACATCAACCCCATTGAGGAACTACTGGAACATGTGAAGGAACCAGAGCTACCTCTTACAGACTCAAAACTACAGAATCTCCATGGTGCAGGGAAACAACAGGATATTCAAGGGGAGTCCCAGTGAAATTTTAATATTGATGATGTAGCACAAGCCAGAGGCCTTGAACCAAACTCATTGCAATGGACAACTGCAAGCAAAGAAGTGTATCATAGAAATGGCAAATGTTGCTGTACTCAGTAACACTTTATAATCTTCTTAGTAGTGTTTTTATCATCACCATAGAGTCTCTCATAATTTTAACTTACGATTCTATGTTTCTAATGTTGTTAAGTTATTTTGTACCCTCAATTCCTTTAATAAACCTGGTTTAGAAAAGAGTTCACAGTGGCCCATGAGTAAATGGCTCAGAGTGACATTCTTAAAAAGAGTTATATACATAAAAAATATAAAACTGTATTATTTAGCCTAATTCAAGAACACAGTAGCAGTGAATGAAAGTTTTTACTATTACTTTTCAACTATATTCTTTCTTGTTTTTATAAAAGGAATTAGGAGAAAAGGTCTGTGTAATTAATGGGTCATAGAGGAAACATATTTCACAGGTACAGAGCTCACAGCTTGGACGAATTTGGTAGATTGTTTTTAGAGTTTATAGATCTAAAGAAATTTAAATTTGGGGGGGGAATATATACTCCCTTAAACTGGTTTAGTCCTTCCTGCCACAGAATTGAAACATAAGGAATAATAAGAGCCTTGAGATACATATTTTATCTTCAACCTGTTTGAAATTTTGTAAGTTGTTTATGTTGCTTATTATACAATGTAGAAAACTACCTGATGTATATGTATATGATGTATATAGCATGCACAAACATACAAAAGTATGTGTGAGTGTATGTGTATGCATGTAATTTAAGACATCCACAATACCATCTAATAATTAAGTAACACTTAATAATGTAAAGAAAATTATAGCTTATTGAAACTCTTCACTGCATTTAAAAGATAGTATACATACGTAGATGATAGATCAATGTTTGCGACATTAATCTTCTTACATATGTAGTCTATAACAGTTATTAACAACTTAGTTAAACCACAAATAAAATGATAATAATTTTTCCTTTAAAATGGCAAAAATGCAGTACACATTTTGAAGTGGAAACTGCGCGTTATGGTACATGGTATTGAACACTTTTCAATATCATGTTGTAATTACAACCCTTGTTTCAACAACTGATTATCATTTTAATTAAATATGCCATTCTTTCTGTCTCAGTGGCCTTCATTCTTTTGAACCAGTATTTAATGAAGTGATTTTTTCCCACTGTCATTGTGGTAGCTAGCTATAAATTTTAAAAAGAAGTCTCAGTATTTAAATCTGTAATATTCATTTTAAAAACTTTGACCAAATAAACTCATGAAATAATTTATTCACACAAAGTTGTCTAAATTTCAAATATCATCTATGTTACTACCAACGTGCAAGTGTTTGTAATGACCATTACAGAAAGAGGTGCATATCACAGTGTTTGTCTTACTTTGTTGTCATATATGAAAGATAAAACAGGTCTTAGAGTGTCAATGAAATAAAATATCTAGTGCCCTCTTCTGGAATGCAAGTATACATATGGATAGAGCACTCATACATAATATAAATAATATTTAAAATAAAAGAATAACTGTAATCTTTGAGAAAGCAGGACTATAATAAACACAGTAGAAAATACAAACTCCATTGTAAGCTTTTTCATTAAATGACAGAATTCAGGGCTTTGGCCAACATTGGAAGGCAAAGCAAAGTTGACAGTGATTTTATCTCTTGTATAAATTACATGTATCTACACACATAGGTGACAAACACTGATTTTAACAGTCCAGACTGAGAAGTCAGACTTTCCTTAGACATTCCTGCTGGGACATTGTGTGAGGAAACTGAAGAGCTAGTGGAGCTGTGGAAGAGCTCATTCTGTAGAGAGGTGAAGTAGGTTCAAACAAAGACTCAGGAGAAAAGGGAAGAAAGTACAAGCAACACAGAGATATAGATGGATGATAGATAGATAGATAGATAGATAGATAGATAGATAGATAGATGATAGATAGATAGATAGATAGATAGATAGATAGATAGATAGATAGATAGATGATAGGATATGAGAGAAAGAGAGAGAAGAGACAGGATAAGAGATAGAAAAAGAAAGAGGAGAGGGAGAGAGAGAAGAGAAAGAGAGAGGAGAGAGAGAGAGACTATTCAAGTTTGTATTAAAAAACACTTTATTTGAAATTATTTGAGAAGTATGTAATGGCTAGAAGAGTCTGGGTAGGTCTGCATTTATATACACTAGACATCCTTTGATTTCATTGTTGTTACACTGTGACTTTTTTCAAAAACTTAAACATTCACATTCTTGATTATTCATATGAATAAATAATTAGAAAATTACATGAATCTAAATGGTTCTCTTTAACGTGAGGTTAATCCTTGGCAGATATGGGGAGGCCCTGAATTCTTATAGGAATGTGCAACCATGTATCATTTCATAATTGTGCGAGAAATTTCTACTTCTCTTATTCTTCAAACACAACTTAGACCCATCCATGTCTATATTTAATGAGCAGCTGAATAAGAAAGGTATGTCAAGTCAGATAATGTTTGGGATGGATAAAATGAGACAAGTGCTATCTTGAAACTTGTCAATGTATTCATTAAAATTGAAGTCTACAGATATAGAGACTCAGGTACAGGTATGATGTGCATCAGGTGAAATGTCTGTGGGTCAGATGTCGGAATCTTAGCTTTGAATAATCAAGGAAGAATGGTGGCTAGTTTGATTATCCTATGCTATAGAATAACGTACTGTCCTCAACAGAAACCTTTGAACACGCACAGTCAAATCAAGAGACATGTTTGCAATAGTTTAATTTTGTTTTATTTCTTTCTATCATCAGGTCATTCCTATTCTTGAGAAGTATAAAAGTAAATTTTATCTCTTCAGATGAAGGGATAAGAGGAAAGCCATACCAAAGCTATGTGAATAAATAGCTTGAGCTGAGCCAGAGACTCCAAACAATCTAATCTTCCAGGCAGACTGATTCAATCCTGCTTCTCTACAATTATCACTGAATTGCTCTGCTTGGAAAAAATGACTCTGAATTCCATGAACTGAAATGAAATATGGTGATTTAAATATGCTTGGCCTATGGGAAGTCTACTATTAGGAGGTGTGGTCTTGCTGAAGGAAGTATGTCATTGCATGGGTGTGCTTTGGAGGTCTCCTGCTATGCTCAGGCTATTGAAATTTGTCAATCTATTCAGTACTATTGAAGTCTACAAATATATAGACTTGGGTACAGGCATGTTGTGCACTCTCTTCCTAGCTGCCTGCAGAAAAGACTCCTCTTCTGAAGGATCAAGGTTTAGAACTCTTGGGTCCTCCAACATCATATCTGCCTGCATGCTGCCATGCTTCCTGCCATAATGTTAATGAACTGAAGCTCTTAAATTGTAAATCAGCCCCACATAGACATTTGCCTTTATAGGATTTGCTTTGGTCATGGTGTCTTTTCATAGAATGGAAACACTAACTGAGACGGAAGTTGGTACCAGGGACTGGGGTATTGCTGTGATTGATAGTCCTGACCATGTTTTTGTTTGGAGGAATTTGGATTTTGAGACTTTGGATTAGTAAAGCAGTGGAATGATTAATGGGCTATCCTGGTAGGGAATATGGAAGGCATTGGTGCTGAGAGTGATTTGAAATCTAGGGTTCAAATCAAAACTCAAGGAGTTCATAGGAAAAGAGCGTGAGCATGTGGCCTAGAGACTGTTTTATGACATCTTGGTGAAGAATGTGCCTGCAAAGTCTGCCTTAGGCTAAGGTGAAATGATTTAGATTAATTGCATTGACAAAGGAAGTCTCAGAAAAGCCCAGACTAGTCTGCTCTATGGTTCAATCTCATCAAAAGCCTTTTGATCAAGTGTAGCAAGCTTAGAAAGGAAAGCATTGCACACTTCCTTCAACAAGGGAACATAGCCTCCAATAAGGTCACACCTCCTAACAGTAGCACCTCTCACAGACCAAGCATATTCAAACCACCATAGGCACTGACTACACTGACTCTGAAAACTGAACTGTGCATAAACTCAACTGAACTAAACTGCATTCAACCGAACTGCACTGAATTGTACTCCGTTAAACTTCACGGCATTGCCTTAACTCAACTAAACTGCACTCAACGAACTGCCCTCTATTCCTGACTCACTCTGAGCTGCTCAAGTACCCTCCCTTTTCAGTCTGTTCTTGTGACTCATGTCAAATCGTTCTCTGATTGACCACTTTGTCTACCCCTTCCTTACATGTCACTTTCAAACATGACTGCTTCCTTGTACAAACTAACCTTACTTTCACTGGGATTAAAGGTGTGTACTAAGATCATGTCTGTATTCCAGCCAGACCACACAGACCTAGAAGGTATTTGGATGTGATCCCTTTCCAGAGCAGCCATGTTGCTGGATTAAAATTCCTCTGCAGAGAACTGAAGCCTTAAAACCATATCACAAGTCAATGTGTTGAAAGGAAGCTCTTGCCAATATCCCAACAGAGGATCCACGGATGCCTGTGTGATGACTAGGACGGTGAATGACTAAGATGGCGAGATAAGGCGATTCGTGGCGGCTTTGTGCTTCCTAGGCATTATAGGAATCCACACATGTCACTCATAATCAAGCTGAGACACTCAAGTTAAACAAAATATGGCAGATCCATTACCATACCTAGTCATTAGGTATTCCAGTGTCAAGACTAAGCACATTAGTTGTAAAATCCACTTACATATTCTATATCTGATTGAGGGATTGAGGGATTGGTTGATTAACTGACATCTGACACATTTCTATCCCTTGTAGCATATTGAAAGCAAAGAGGTGGAACAGGCAGGACTTGCTTGGTTTTAGCACTGACTTATTTAAGGTCCTATCAAATTTCCATTTTAGAGAATTTAGCAGCAAGCCCCACCCAAATAAGGTTGTGTTCAACCCAAATATTAGGAATCAAGTCAGCCGAAATGGCTCCTTGATGGAGTAGATGGCAGCTTGCTGTTGATAAAGTGATAGTATTTTTCTGTGTGAGACCCAAGAGAAACAATGCTTTTCAACATCACTTAGATCCTCTATGGCAGTGGTTCTCAGCTTTCCTAATGCTGTGACCTCATCATGTGGGGGTGACCCTCAACCATAAAGTTACTTTATTGCTACTTTATAACTGCAATTGTTACTGTTTTGAATTTCAATGTGAATAACTGTGTTTTCCAATGATCTTAGGTGACTCTTGCTACAGGTGCCATTCCCAAAGTGATTGCAACCCACAGGTTGAGAACCACTGCTCTAAGTTTACCCAATGGCAGATCAGAGTAGCACAAAAGATAAAGTAACTTTGTCTAAAGTTTCATAAAGGTTTGGTGGTTGGCTTTGCTCTAAATTGGCCGTGAAATAAATGTATTACTGTGAATTCAGGGGAACAAAATCTATTATAAACTTGAAATGAATCTTGAAACAACAAATCATTTTCTATGGTGTGATATTTTCTCTGCTGTTGTTTGCCTATATTTATTATAGAAGCCTTGCTGGGAAGCAATTATGTTACCCTTTCTCTTTTTTCTTACTTATGAATTCAGTATTAACTTTTAGCTCATCTCCGTCTGACTTCATTTTTAAGAATTCATGAGCCTTTTAAGGACTTAAAAGGCTCTATTCACTGACTACAGGATTATGTATTATATTGTACTCTTTTCCCACAGACATTTTTCATGATCAGTGGTATTCTTTATGTTATGACTCATAAACAATTCAAAATCGGATTTCTCAGTGATTATAAAGTGACCAATTATACTCAATAAGTATGTGAAGTAACTGCTACCAAGAATCAAATTTCCAGTGTTTTAGCCTGTAGCTCCTAATTCTCCTTTCATCTTCATGAAGTTATTTAAAAGCTAAGTCAAGTGACCTCCTAAATTTTCTTCAGTAGTGAGAAAAAGAAGAATAGATGTAGAAAAGAGAGAGACCCGGACCCGCATGTGGATATAATATAGTAATATATATATATATATATATATATATATATATATATATGTATGTATATATATATATGTATGTATGTGTATATGTATATATATACATACATACATACATATACACATACATATATTTATACATACATCAACTGCCCAGTTGAATTCTTAGACTCAGACTTGAGACTTAGGTTCTATCCCAGCTCCTAGAAGCTTATCCCATTCTATAATGAGAATCTATGATTTCCATCAGGGTCATCTTTTGGAAAGTCAGATTACAGACGCTGGTCTAGTCCATGTGCAATACTGGAAATGGGGATCTAGGATGCTCATGATAACTCCAGACATTTTGTCAGCATTCTGGTTCCACATAATGTCTCCCCCTTGTGCAGTCTTCCCAGTGACAAGCATACTGCATAGAGCTTATGTGATGATCCCCCTGCAGATGTTGCTTTCTCAAAAGTTTTCAGCTTGCTGAATTCAGCATGGTTCTCCACATTCTCAGTTTTGTGCTGGCCAGGTTTCACCATATAGCTCTGCAACACTTACTTTGGTTTCTTGAGAAAGTATATTTCCAGGTTTTCTAGGTGAAGACAGACCAAGGATCCTTTGGAGATGCTGTTCAGTCCCAGTGTCAAGCATCTTGTGCTGGTGGGATGCTTTTTCCTAGTGGCTGCTTCAGCTAATGCTACTGCTGCCCCTGGCATTGCCTTTCCCTGGCCTTTTAAAATATCCTGCACAACAAACAGTGCAGATTCTCTAAGTCTTTCTCTGGCTTACACAGTCATCAACTGATGCTTTCCCTTACCAAGAGTCAGAAGCACCCAAACCAAGTCAATCCTTGTAAAACTGAATCTGAATTTTCTCTTCCACTTTGGAAATTTCCCAGTTTTACTTTTCTAATTAAGGGAGGAAAATCAGGCCTAACCCATTCTTGTGATATCTATGTTTCAGTGTTTCCCAGATAGTACTCTGGAAATGCTGGCAGATTGTGCCTAGCTGTCACCAGACACCTTCATAGATTTTCTTCTAGGTGTATTCTCGTTGATCCACAAGTCTCTTTGACCGTTGGAAACACAGGCTACTCTCATGGCTCAGTGATGGCTGTCCCTTCTCATTACTTTTATAATTATATTTCACATTAAAGGAACAGAAGTGGAACTACTTCTTCAATCATCTACCAAGTTAATGGCTTGATAGCAAAGTTGTAATTCTTCAGTTGTAATCAAAGTTGAGACACAAGTGTATCAGAAAAAGAACAATTTTAATGCACTTGACCTACAAATGACACTTAACTTCTATGAGTGGCATTGCTAAGGTTAGATACAGATTCCTTAGAGTAGTGAAAAGCATCAGAACATAAATACATGTTCAATCACCAAGACAGTAGACATGAATACTAGATTATTAGAATTCATTAGTTTCTATTATATCTAATAGCAACTCTGAAATTTAACTACAGATCTGTAGTTAAAAATTGTGCCATTAACAGAGACCCACAGGAACTACATGACTGTTACAAAATTTCAAAACCAAATCACTGCAAGTGTTGTTCCTACTTTTACTTTTCTCAAAACTCCTTCAATTACAATGGCTGCATGAAAACACAAAGCATGAGTAGGTAAGACTAGATGAAAAGATCTAGACATCTTCATTGAGAGAATTCTGATTTTACTGGAACTGTCATTCAACTGGAAAGGGGATTTCATTTAGAGAAATGTCAAGAAAGCAGCAGATCTGTCCCTGACCTTCTGCGGGGAGGCGCGGTGAATGAGACTTACTGTCCTGAAAAGGGATGTGACTTCTAAAGGTAAAAATTACAAAAGTTTGTCAAAGTTTCCTTTGGAACCAGAGTCAATAAAACTGGACAAAGTATAATCACATATAATTTTGGTTCATATTCCTAGTATGCTCTTAGTTCTGAAGAATATCTCCTTCAGAATTAGTTCTTTTATAAATTCAAGATCATTTTACTTTATACTAGGAAGAATAAGTCATCTTTTTAAGACTTCTTAGATGAAATGTCTGAAATGATAATTTGAATACGTCAAACTCATCAGCCATAGCACTGTAAATCAAGGACAAAGAAACTTCCAAATATGCTCTTCAGTTCAAGAAAACAATTATACTATGAAGATGAATAAGATATTTCTATTTTTAAGACAAGTCTGAAGTATCTATTTTATAAATCAGCAAATGAGCTAATAATTTCATGTCTTTATTTCAAGATTGTAATCTTTACATTGCATGATTCCCATAGATCCTTGTTATTAAATATCAATTGGAATTTTTTGAGGTTCTTCTATGACATCCACATATAATATTTGTACTGATTTAGAAAGATAAGTATCACTTTATTATTTTAGTTTTGCATAGGCATGACCTATGTCTTCATTTATTTGGGTTTTCTTTAATGCTCTTTATGGGCTAGGAACGTAGCTCAGTGATAGAGTCCCAGTCTAGTATACATTATACCATGGCCAAAATCACCATAACTACAAAATAATACTTTACTAGAATATTATTATTTCATTAATCATTCATTATAAATTTCATTTTTTATAGTATATGTTTTGGGGCAATTATAAATGATATTCAAATAATATACATGCCTACCCACTATACACAGATCAAATGCAAATAACAAATTGCTTTACTAATAAAATAAAAGACTTTCCATTAAAATGTTGTAAAATACTCTATTTTTATAAAATATTTTGCTAGTTTTAAAAGGCCTAAACCCATATATATATAATATATATATTAAATATTAATTAGTATATAATTAGTATATTCTAATTAACATTTTTCTTTGATAGAGGCAAGTGATGGAAGTGAGACATGAAACTATTAATGAATGTAGTAAGGTCATTTGAAAATTACAGCTGTTAAAATAATGCTATGAAAAATGACCATGAGTCAGATTTACAAACAAAGAAAATAGCAATAAAATCATAATCTGAGAAGAGATATTTTAAAAAAGGACATGAAAAATTACACTACAATGGAGTGAGTAGTACGAATTGTCAATGCTGAGCTACAGACAAGTCTTAATTTATCATAAAAGAGCTATACACTGAAAATTAAATTTGGAGCCAAAAGTGATAAACCAAGCACGTGCAAAATACCAGCACTCAGGAAAGAAGGAGGAAGAGCAAGAGAAGGAGGAGGAAGTGGAGGAAGAGGAAGATGAAGAGGAGGAAGAGGAGGAGGCGGAGGAGTTTATAGTCTATCCTGGCTTACACTTAGCCAACATTTCAAATTAATTAATCTGCAAATGTATTTAAGATGATATTTGAAGATGGATATGTAGCCAATTCAGAAGAGTACTGGTAAGTGTGCCAAACCCTGGGTTGGAGTTCTAGCACCCTAAACAAAAGGTTAAAATGATAATGACATGAACTATTATATTACCATTCCCCATTACATTAAATGAATTTGGTACCCTAAGTGCCTTAACAATATGAATTTGTTATGACCTTAAAAGCACTATACAATACTAGAAAAATTGGTATCTTCAAATGCTTCATTTTTTGTGCAGCAAAAAACCAATAAATTGTCATATACAATCTGTCTGTTTGCCTGTCTGTCTGCCTAACTTATTCTTCTTTCATATAATACATAAGAACTACAGTTTTCCCTCCCTCCACTTCTTCAACCTTCCATCCATCTACCCTTTCCCCCAGATCCACTTGTCTTTCCCTTCCCACATTTCTTTAAATAAAAAAATAACTAAATAGCATTCTAGTAACACCTTAGCAATAAATTGGATAAAATTCTAATGCCACCTTAGCATTAAATTGTCTCTGTTTTTTCAATCTATTTCTCTTTATATTGTAAAGTCAACAATGGATTGCCACATGCAAATGTCCATACGAAAATATTTTCAGAAACAAATGAATCATATATATTCATATTCAAGATATTTTAGTTTCAAATTTACCCAATTTTAATAGTAAAATGTATTCTCCATAGAATAAAATATTTTAATTTCAATTACCTCTTTGAGAGCTTGTACAATGTTTTTTGATCATACTCACAGTACCCCCAGACCCTCTGAAGCCACCCCTACTTTACTTCCTTACCCATCTTACTTTATCTCATTTGGCTTGGTTTGTTTCAACCCACAAAGACCAGTTTGTGCTGCCCAAATATTCATAAGTGAGGGGCCATCCATTGGAGCACGATCAACTTATCAGGGACTACACTCTTTAAAAAAAGTCCTGGGTTCAGTCAGAGAAGGTGCACCTAACCCTCAAGAGAGTGGAGGCCTCAGGTAGTTTAAAGGTCTGGTTGGGTGGGGAGGTGGGGGTGGCACACCTTTGTAGAGACAGTGGGTGAGAAGGAGGTATGAGGTGTGGAACAGTCAGAGAGTTGACGAGGAGATAAAATCTGAAGTATAAATAAATAAATAAATAAATAAATAAATAAATAAATAAATAAATAAATAAATAAATAAATGGATGGATGGATGGATGGATGGATGGATGGATGGATGGATGAAAGATTAAATTAAAAAAAAAAAAAGAAGTTGTTTTCCTCCTTCCTGAAACAAACAAACAAAAATGTCAATAACTTCATGGTTGGGGTGATATTTACTGCCAAACTCCCATCTCCATGATGGTATTTGGTCTGACTTGAGATTTTACACAGGTTTTGTATGTGCTACTGCAAACAGTCTGAGGTCATAGGTGCAGCTGGCCTACTTTATTGAGAAGACCAATTCTTTGTATTCATAGCACTTCCAACTTTTACATATTTTCTGCTCTCTTTCCCACAATCATCCCCGAGACTTGGGAAAAAGAGGCTGTGCCATATACATTCCATTTAGGGTTTCTTAACCTGCACCTTGGCCAAGGTGCAGATCTTCACGTTAATCAACTCCTACCACAAATGGAAGCTTTTCAGATGAAGGATGAAATATGCATTAAACTTTGGGTATGCTCATAAGTCATTGAAGTCAACTAAATACTATTTCCATTTAGAAAAATAACGTTAGTT
Organism: Uromys caudimaculatus; assembly: GCA_028551405.1. NCBI lineage: Eukaryota > Metazoa > Chordata > Mammalia > Rodentia > Muridae > Uromys > Uromys caudimaculatus. Next base: position 95,531,702 of record CM052704.1, on the reverse strand, counting down.
GTCTCTCCAGCAAAACCTATGACGTGTCTAGTCATAGCATTTGGGCTGATTCTGGTAACAAGACAGGTTTCAGTTATCAAGTGGGACTTAAAATCAATAAAGTGGTTGACTACTTCCATGCTAATTGGTCCATCACTGAAGCAATGGGCACGCCTTGCCAGGCTAGGCATTATAGCTTTACAAGATTCACAGCTGCCTATAACTGATAATTACTTTTCTCCCTTGGTAGCATGCACAGCACCTCTCAGCACTGATTGATACACTTATGTGAGTTTCTAAACTTTTATCACAGCAGTGGCAAAGTCTCTTCTATTTCCAACAGAATGAAACTAAGAAGGAAGCTAGACATGGTGGGACATTTTTATAACCCTAGCTACTTATGAAGTATGGCATGAATATCACAAGTTCAAGGACTTCCTGGACTACAACATGAATTGTAGCCTATCCTCTAAAACTAAATGAAAATTTATGTCAAACTAGATGCCTAAAAATGGTCTGGGGTGATTTCTCAGCGGTAAGTTGCTTGCCTAGCATTCATGAAATCTTGGGTAAAATCTCAGCAATGTCAAAAATATAACTATGAAAAATGAATAAATAATATCAGAAATAAAAGTTTGGATTTTAATATTTATGTTTGCATCATAATTACAAAGCATCTTCGAATCTTGAAATATGAACAATACTTATGAGTTGTTACTATATTTTATTTTATAAGTAAGGAAATTATAATAAGAGAAAAAACTTAATGAAACTATGAAATTTTAGATCAGTTCTCATTAAAATCAAGTCAATTTATAAATCCTATGTACTCTACTCTAAAATCTATTTTGACAGACAACTTAAACAAAACAGATAGGCCAGATTTTATGATACACATTGGACTGTCGTCTGGCATGGCATGTTGTGTTTATACAATTTTATTGAAAGATATCTTATTATAATTAACATTTTAATGAAAAATAGTAGTCCTGTCAATTACGTGTCAACTATGATACATGGTCCTCAAGAATGGATAGTTTTAAATCATGTACAAGTCTTACAAAGCACAGCAGCAGAGTCACTGCAGAGTGATTGACATATGCCATTGGCAGATTGCTCCCTCTTCCTCTGGGAAATTATCTCTGTGATATATTTAAAATGTGAGTCAATATATGGACACTGAAAATAAGAGAACTTTGTAAAAAAAATTTTAAGCTGTTATGGAAGATTTAAACGTTTAAGGAAGAATATTTGAAGGTCAAAAGAAAGCTTTCCCTTCCAATGTCAAAGTAAAAATGAAAGAGAAAGTTCAGTGAGAGGGGTCAGTAGGTAAAGGTGATCAAGTTCCACAACAGTTCCACGCCAAAGACCACAGGGAACAGAAACTGACTCCCCACGGCTTACACTGGCCTCCATACACACAGCATGCTAAGTTTACATCATACCCACACACCTACAAAACACAAATTAAATAAAACATTTTAAAGAAACAAAACAAGCTGTGTTTCAGAGTGCCAAAATGTCACAAGTCTCGTTAAGTAGAAGCTAAGCTTCCCAAAACCTTTGTGTCCAAATTGGTGCCTTCTCCTTTCTAGACACAGAAGACCTCGTGGATTTAATTTTTATTGAATTATGGGTCCCTTATTGTTACCTATGCGAAGTAATGTTGATATGAGACCAGAAGCATTGGCGTTCCCTTTGTCTAAGATGTATGAACTTACTTGTACAGAAAACAAGTTATTTTTTTAAGACAGTAGCATTAAAGGGCTTATAATCATCTATCATGTAACATAAAATAGATGAACTTAATAATCTTTGCATGACAATTGCATTAAAATATAGTTATATACATGCATGGCCTTCACACTCGATGGCTGGCAGCAGCATTGCCCAATGACATCAATATACAGGGAATGTCCTGTAACTGTCGTTGGTCATCGCCCAATGACATAATTATACAAGGGGATGCCCTGTAACTGTGGTTGGTCATCACCCAGTGACATTAATATACAGGAGAATGTCCTGTAACTGTGGTTGGTGTCTTTAGACTTGACAGAGAGCCAGTACAATTGAAGAACTGTATTTCAATTTAATTTAATGGCTGTAACTTCATTTAAATGCCATATTCTGCAAGAAGCTACTGCATTGACTGCAGGCATTTACAAACCTAACTTGGGAAGGATAAGAAGTTCTCCCAGCTTGAGAGTTAGTGAGGAATGTCTCATGAGTCGTGCATGACCCACCAAGTTCTCCAAGAAGAGCTCGAAATCACACCATGAACCCACAGGCTCTGGGCTGTGCTGAGATCATTAGTCAATGACACTCTACATGGAAGGTAATCAAAACACTGAAAGCGAGTTAGAAGTGAACATGATAAAATATGAAAGAAATACATTTTAAAATTAAAGAAAATTAAATGCTACAAGAGAATCATCTCTCTGGGACATTTATGTTGAGGTATGGTCTGTTAGCATTCTGCTGTAATCAGGTAGTATAGACCATTCTGGAGCTCCCTCCCCAGGATTTTCTTCCTCTAATCTCCAGAATGTGTGGCTATGTGACATTGAAAGGTTGATCTGTAGATACTACACAATGACAGAGCACCTTCCTGATATGGTCATACACAGCCAAATATACATAGCATTCCCACTAAAATGAACTTGCCGTTAGGGTTCTTTGCCATAAAATTCAGAGAGTATGCTCAATTTTCCCAAATGGTGCGATCTTACATTGTGAGAACCTAGAAATGAAGTTTTCTTAGACACAGAAGGACACGGAGTTGCAAGGTACAAAATCAAATTGTACTGTTACTCATTCAAAGGGATAAAATTAGGTGATCATAACAGCTAGGAAGATGGCAGGAAAAAAAGGAAAATTCAGGCTTACTACTGCAAAGAGGGCTACTTTATAGCAGAAATGTTCCATTAAGTACTCCATGTTAAGAGCCCAGAGAACAAGATGTGACTACAGCCTTTGAGCTGCAGAGTGGGGAAAGCATCTGCACCCTAGAATAACAACATGCGGAACAGTCCGATAGTGCATGTACACTGTGTGAAACTGTCAGGTTTGTGGTGATTTGTCTAGAAGCAATAGAAAACTGGCACACAGACTGAGCCTAAAGTTTACTCTTCATTTGCTAGCTTGATTGCTGAACTACCCAGTGGGAACTGGTCAATAACAATGACTAGTGATAGCATAGTGTTTTTGTCAGTCTTTATTTATAGTACCCCCAAAGTAAGTTAAGGAATCAATAAAGTAATATAGAAATTCTAAGACTAATGGCTTCTGCTTAAAATTATTAGCATGTGTGTAGTTGTGAGATATTTACTCCATGATTTCTCCAATGTATGAACTGGAATTTCTTTTTCACTTTCAAAAATAACAATTTAGAAACATTGATTTCTTTCTTTTACCCAAATGGATTATCTAGACTTCTTCTAATGCTGCATAAGAACCAAGAAAAATGAGCTAACATAAAAAATAGTCACACAAAAGAAGAGATGTGATATGAATCATTAATTCTGACATTGCATAATAAATCTCATCTTTTAAAATATGTATATAATCTTAAAATTTGCAATACCATTCTCACTGACAACATAAGTTCTAATTTATTTCATTTTTAATTAAAATATAAATATATCATTTCCCATTTTTCTTCTCCCTCCAAAACTTCCCTTGCTACCCCCTACTTAGTCTCAAATTTATAGCTTTTTTTACTTTAGTTATTATTGCATATATATAGATAGGGATAGATAGATAGATAGATAGATAGATAGATAGATAGATAGATAGATAGATAGATACAGAGATAGATACAGAGATAGAGATAGAGATACATATGAATACAAATGTAAAGATAACCTGCATGGCCCATTAGTGTTATATACATTTCTTTCTTTCTTTCTTTCTTTCTTTCTTTCTTTCTTTCTTTCTTTCTTTCTTTCTTTCTTTCTTTCTTTCTTTCTCTCTTTTTTTGTTTTTCCTTCCTTAATTCCTTCCTCCAGTGGTATTGGATGACCAATTCGGGCCTCATTTCTACAGTTAGGGACAGGGATACCTGAGATTTCTCCCGACGTCTTTGGCGTGGTGATCAGTATCACCATTGTTCAGCTGGTGTTTATGCAGCCACACTGCTGACACTTCACGGGTTCATGTTCCCTGTCATATCTAGAAGACATAATTTTGCAGTAGATTTCTGGTCCTGAGGCGCTTAAAATATTCCTGCCCCCTTTTCTACACTGTTTGCTGATCCTTAAGTATAGTAAGTCCTATATATGTATCCCTGAGGATTGGGCGCCCCACAGTCTCTTGTTCAAGTCATTTTGACTTATGCACTTCTTTAATGATTTCTATCTGGTGCTAAAAGAAGCTTCTTTGACGATTTGAGCGCTTCACTTTTTCTATGGCTATAAAGATAAATATTTAGAACGAAGCAGGGACTTTTACTGATTTAGGAAATCAACAGTAGCAGATTACTGGCAAAGGTCCATCATCTAGCTACCCAGGAGTGCGTAGCTAATCTCTCAGAACAAAATGTGATCTCTATCCTGTTGAGCAGGCCTTACATCCAATTAAAAGAACTGTTATTTACCAACAAGATATGAGCATCACTTTTTCATCTTTAAGGATTTCTTGCCATGCTGGTCATTGTTCTGGTTCATCAGCATCACCACGAGAGGGATAGTGCTATTGATTGCTTCTTACCCTTGGCAGCTGGTTAGCGCTTTCCTGAGTGAAAGCCAGGTCACAGTTCCACATCAAGTCCTCTGTGGCCCCGTTTTAGAAATGCTTCTGCAGACAATCCTTCAAATATTTTTTTAAACAATAAGGAGCACTTCTAACTTCTATCTATGAATCCATTATCATGCTAATACCAAGATAAAGTAAGGAAACAACAGCAACAACAGAAGAGGAGGAGGAGGAGGAGGAGGAAGAGGAGGAGGAGGAGGAGGAGGAGGAGGAGGAGGAGG
>CM052704.1:95514980-95526650 GCA_028551405.1 Uromys caudimaculatus | reverse complement strand
CACAAAAATCAACAGGTAACTAAGGAAGGCTGACAGTGGGAGAAATAGACTTCCCCAGGGAATAGCAAACCAATTGGTTACCCAGTACCAAAATGTCAGCCCTGAGAACACACATGCAAGAAACATCACACAGGCTGAGGAGGTTATATTTAGGAATATATATGTACGTACATATACATACTGCATTTAATCAAATTAGTGAGAAAGAGGCGATGAATTTGAAAGAGAGCTGGGAAAAATATACAGAACAGTTTGGGGGCAAAGGAAAGTGAGAAATCTTGTAATTATAGTATAATCTCAAATTTTAATTTAAAATAAAAAAGATTATCCACCATAAAAAAAAAAAGTGCTTCTACAACAGGGATTTTCCTGCAACTTTTGAGAGGTAACCAAGGGCCGCAGCAATAGCGTGTATGGTCTCAGAAATCTGTATGCCTCCCTTAAACAGCAGCAACAGGAAAGGGTGCTTCTCAGTAAGGGTACTGGAGTTTTTGGTAGATAGTCAGTGGTTCTTGGGGGTGCATTAGCATAAATTCATTGAAACCATATGTGTGTGTGAAGTATAATTTTTGAGTAACTGTAAAATAAGATGAATCCCTGTGACTTTTCAAATAAGCCCTTAGTGCTATGCATGTCTTCTCTTTCTTTCCCTCCCCTTCTCCATTCTCCCCTCTCTTCTTCCCCATATCCTCCCTCCTGCTCCCTTCAGGTTTTCCACATTTTCTCCTTCCAGTCACTTGAATCTTGTCGTTTCCTTCTCTGGGGAACCTCTCCCACACTCTGCTGTAGCTTTGCTGTTTTCTGTTGTTACTCTAGGTTATATAGTAACAATGGAAGACTTGGAGCTAGAAACCACAGACCAGAAAGAACATGTTTCATTTGTCTTTCTGGATCAATGTAATAGTTTCTGGTTCCATTGATTAAACTATAAACGTTATTATTTAGTTTTTCCTTAGAGCTGAGTAATAGCACACTATATGGAGGGACCACGTCTTTATTATTCAGTCCTCAGTTCAAGGGCATCCAGGTTCTTTCCATCTTCTAACTATTTTAAGTAGAGAGGTGAAAACCTCTCTGTGAACAGAAGGCCAAGTCCTTTGTGCATATGCCAAGCTGTTGTACAGCTGGGTCATATGACAGATTTATTTTCAGCTTTTTGAGAATTCTCCATACTGATTTCTAGGGTGTCTGCAAAAGTCTATCATCCCATCAACAGTAAATGAGGGATCTCCTTTCCCACAGTGTCACCCGCTTTTATTGTTGATTGCTCTCTTTGCCCTAGCCACTCTGACTGGGGTAGTTGGAAACTCAAAGTTGTTTTGATTTGTATTTTCCTAATTCTAAGCATAAAGAATGCTTTTTGAGATTTGTTGAAGATTCTGTCTTTTCTCTACTGTCTTATTTTGGCAACTTTCTCAAATATCAATGGCTGTAGTTATGTCTACTCATATTTGGAATTTTGATTTTGTTTTTGTGATCTACATGATTATTTTTGTGACATCATCACACTCTTATTATTACTATAGCTGTATATAGCTCTATAATATATTTTAAATCTGGCCATCCATAAATCACTGGGTTTCTTGCTCAGAATTTCTTTAAATATACAGGGTCATTTGTGGTTCCATATGAATTTTAATATTTTTATTCTATTCCGTGAAGAACACTATGAAAATTCTGATTGGGATTGAATTGAGTCTGTAAACTGTTTTGATAAAATTGCCATTTTCACAATATTTTTTCTACCAGTTCTTTCCAGTTCCAAATGTTTTCCTTAATCTCCTTTGCAATTATTTGTAGCTTTTATTATAGAGGCTTTTGATTACTTCTAGTAGATTTCTTACATAATTTTTGGAATATATATATATATATATATATACATACATATATATATAATCTACAAATAAGGATATTTGCTCTAATTTTCCATATATAATATCCTTACAATTCACTTCTTTTATCTTATTGTTCTTTCTTATATTTCTAGCTCTATATTAAAATGGAATGGCAACAGTGGAGACATGTCTCTTCCTTTATTTTAGTTATTTCTAGCTTCGTTCCATTTAATATATTTGAGCTACTAGATTTAGGCATAACCTTTATTTTGCTGAGGTTTGTTGCCTTCATTCCTACTCTCTCCAGTGTTTTTATCATGAAAGCATATTATGATTTTTCAAAGTTTTTTCTTAAACAAATTGAGAGAATCATCTCATTTTGCCTTTAAGTCCAAATGCATGATTTATTACACTTATTGACTTTGGTATATTAAACACACCTCTGTATCTTCAGGATAAAGTTAGCTTGATTATGGTGGATGATTATTTTGATACATGCCTGTATTAGATTTGCAAGTAATTTACTTAGCATTTTTTGCATACATTATCATCGGAGATATTGGCCTACAGTTATGTGTGCATATGTATGTATTTGTGTGTGGGTCTTTACCTGTTTTTGGTATGCAGGTTATATTGGCATCATAGAAGGAATTTGGAAGTTCTCCTTTTGTTTCTCTTTTTCTGAATATTTTATAAATAATGTAATAATATTGTTTGCAGATATATTTGATGTTCTTATAGAATTTCTGTGAATCACTCTTGGACTAGTATTATTTTAATCAGAAATCTTTTTACTACTGTTTCAATCACCGTATTTGTTCCGAGATTCTTTAGGATGTTGGTCTCTTCTTGATTCACTTTGGTGTTTGGATGAATCCTCACATTCACCCATTTCGTTCCAATTTTCTAACCATGAGTGCTGGTTTTGAAGTTACTTCTCTGTAGCATTCTAAATTTAAGTCCACTGTAACCTTTACTTGTTCATTTCTGATTCCATTAATTTGAGCCTTGTCTTTCTTTTGGTTAGTCATTACAATTATCCATTGATCTTGTTTATCTTCTTAAATGATTATCAAATATACATTAATCATTTAATTGTTTTTCTTCTTCCATTTTATTAGTTTTTACTCTGGCTTTTATTATGTCTTGCTATCTATGGAATTTGGGTTTATTTTCTCTCCTCTCCTTAATTTTTGCATTCCTTCATTAACTAATTCATTTTTCTCCTTTATGATTAAACATGATGATGAAAAATTGTTCAGTGGTTAAGAGCACTGACTGCTCTTGGAGAGAACCTGAGTTCTATTACCAATACTCATGTGACAGTTCTACTGTATTTCTTGAAGCTGACACTTAGAAACATGTGTTTACCCTGAAGGACTGTTCTGTAAGGGTCCTAGAGGTTTTGCTGTATTGTATATTCATTTTCGTTTAGTTCATGGAATTTTTTATTTCTTCCTTACTTCTTTGATTCATTCACTGTTCAGTAATGAGTTGTTGAACATTCAAGAGGATTTTTTTTCTAGCTAGAGATGTGTGTGCTGTTAATTTAACTTTTTATTTCATTATGTTCATAAGAGTTGTTTCAATTTGTTAGTTTGTTAAGGGTGTGTGTGTGTGTGTGTGTGTGTCTGTGTGTGTGTGTGTGTGTCCAAGGATGTGGTTTATGTTAGAGAAGTTTTCATACTGAGTGGAATGTATATTCTTTAGTATCTGGGTGGTATATTCTGTAGGTACATTTGATAAAACTATCATTTAATTCTGCCTTTCCGTTGTTACGTCCTTTTTGTCCAAATAGCCTGTTTATTGGAGAAGGGCTACTGTAATCACTTATTATCATTAGGTTGATGTTATCTGGGTCATTGTTGTGTGATAGACTTTCCCCCAGGAAGATACAATATATACACACACCTACCCATCCCAGGTACACTCCATGACAAAGCAAAGCATAGCTAACATCAAGTCTAACTTAGTGCACCAATAAATGTTACTGGGATTACCTAAAGGAATTTAGATGAAGGTTTATTTAGGGCACAGAAATGACTCAAAGACAACTGCACCACTATAGTTCACCCATCACTGCTGACACCTCACCAAAATAGAAAACCTGGAGCACACTGCTTAACCTTCAGGTAGCTCAACAAATTAGATAGTGCATTTCCAGGTGGCTCAGATAGTCTGAGCATGTTCAGGCAACTCTGTTAGGTTTTGTTTTTTCCTTGCAGTTCGGTTGATCTCTGCTTCTAGAATGCAGGATGGTTCTCTGTTCTTACAGGCAGCTGAATGCTAAAATGCTTTTATTTGAAACTTGGGTTGTCTGAGAGTGACTCTCATCAGCCTTTATTATTCACATTTATATAGGTGAGAGGGGGACCTGAGGAGGAGGGCGACCCTGTAGGAGGACCAGCAGTCTCAATTAACCTGGACCCCTAAGCTCTCCCAAACACTGGACCATCAATCAGGCAGCATACACCAGCTGATATGAGGCTCCCAACACATATATAGGAGAGGACTGTGGGTCTGGGTTTAGCCAGAGAAGATGCAACTAACGCTCAAGAGATTGGAGGCCCCAGGGAGTTTAGAGGTCTGGCAGGGTGTAGGGTAGGTGATTGGGACATCCTGATGGAGACAGGGGGGTAGGGAGGAGGTATGGGGTGGACCAGGAGGGGAATAAAATCTGGAATGTAAATAAATAAATAAATGATAAAAAAATAATCTGGTCAGCTTCAGGAACTTCTGATGCTTTTTGAATAGTTTATTTCATGCATTTAGCAAGATTCCCTGGAAGATGGACTCTTGCACTCTTAGAACAAACTGCAATACTATTCTTTTTTATGAAATCAGGTATGCTGGGATTCGCTGTATATGTAGCTAGGATTATAAAGTCTTCTTCTTAGTGAATTGTTCCCTTTGTTTAATCTTCCTAATGATTATGACCTTGCCCACCCACTCCTTCTATGAAAAAATATCAACATTTTAGAGTCCCTGCTGTGCTGTTGCCTCGTAAGTAGTCAAGACTAAAGTTACGGCAGTTGTTTAGCTCTTAAAATGAGGATATGGAATACCACTTTAATAATAAAAAGAAAGCTGAACCTGAACTATACACCTAGACAATATAAAAAATTAATATTACTTGCTTGTGAATTATTAAAAGGTAGAAAAGAAACTATAAAATGCAAGAGAAAAATCCTTAGAATTAACCCTATAATTACAGTTTAGCTTATAGAATACATTTTCCCCCTATTTTAAACAGAATAGAGAGTCGCATTTGGATTCATAATGTTCTACTTTCCTGCTTCTGTAATGTTTATTAACATTCTTAGGATTTATTTGGATATCCTTTTTAATATTGTCTGGATTTCTGCATGAAACCACAGTAGGAACTTAAAGCGGCTTTGGGCTTGTCTATTGTTTCTCTCTCTCTCTCTCTCTCTTATTTTTTCATGATCTGATTACTCAGCAGATGCTCCCAGGTCTTGTTTAAAAAATATATTTATTATTTATTTATATATGCCTTACATTTATAAGTTGTGCAGTCCAAAGAATGGTCTACCCTAGCCATGCTTTATTTTGCATCAGCTACATAAAAAATTATTCAAAGCTATGTTTACAATTTCTGCCAGAAATCAAATCAGGAAGCCCTATTAAAACTATTGCTTTGGAGTGACTAAGAAAGACAATCCTAGGAAGAACTCTTACCTGTCCTCTCTGTGGGTGGACATCCCATTAGCTGCTTTTTGTGGTAGACATCTTTATGCCATCTGATAAACAATAGTAGCTATAGTTGAAAATAACTTACCCTTTAACTTTCCTTAAACATAATGCCTTTGCTCTTGGGGTGTTTTGTTGTTCTTTTCCTTGTGACAGAATCAAGGACAACTTCCCTATAACAGGGCCTTTGATGCCCATTTATACATTGCTATGTTAAACTGAAGATAATAAAAAGATTACTTTCTTGGAGGATCAAAGAAGAGAGAACGAACTCATAGTTTACAATAGACAGGAAACTGTCTGTTTAGTCCAGCATCAACTGGCTCTGCCCATAGCAGATCCTCTTTATGACCTACCTAGAAATATCTATCTTAGTTTTATTGAGAAAACTTGGTTAAAAGGGTAACTCTCTATTTTGTTTTGTTTTGTTTTGCTTTGCTTTGCTTTGTTTTGTTTTGACACTACTAATGAGAGGGGTCTGAAAAGATAAGTAGGTCCAAATTTTCCAAACTATTCTTTGCAAAGGAAACATTAAAGCCATGCCTCCTGTAGAAAAGAAGAAGCTTTTTATCTTAGTTATTGAAGGTCTAATTTCCACCAACATTTGGACAGGCAGCTGAGTAGTAACTTCAGGAGACTCTTGGAATCGTTCTGTCCGCTCTACATGAGAAGGAAAAGGAGAGCAATAGAGGTCCAATCGTGAATCAGCTTTGCCATTTTCTAGCCTGGAACCCCAATTCTTACTTAGCAGTCTTCATGTGCTTTCTTGGGTTACTGTCCCCTGACTTCATATCTAGCTATACCATAAAGCTAATAGAAAGAGTTTTCATCCCAAATATACAAACATGTTCTGTTTCATGATCTTTGCCTCTGGTTTGCTTTCATCCTGCAAATCAGAGTCCCAGTGCCTTCAATTCTTTTTGTTTTCTAAAAAGAAAAAAAGCCAAACAAACAAAGAAAAAAAAAAGACCACTGCATTACATGACTTAATACTTCCTGGCTCTCCCAACTGTTTTCCATCTGATATCTTACATTTTTTTTAACTTTACCCAATGTTGGTTTCTATACTTAATCACATGAATATATAGAAAAACAAATCTTGTTTGTTCTCTTTCATGTTTACCTAAGCTTACTGCCATAGGAACTACATATAAAAGGTGAGGCTGGTTGCTTAAGAGAAACTGAAAAACTGGGTCAATACTTAGAGCCGGGAAGGGACTGATATCAACTAAGAGTCTTCAAGGGCTACTTTGAGGAAATAGAAAATAAAAGATCATGTGGGAGCAAGGACAACAAAAGGGAAAGAGCATATCAGAAAAGGTAAGGAAAAGGCCGATTTTCACTCAGAAATATGTAGGATGGAGAGTCTGGCCATTGCAGCTGCCTTTGCAGGCACTGACAACAAAGTTCTAGGAGTTGATGTGCTCCTTGAACGTCTGAGAATCTGTGAGATGATACGCAGGGTATGAACTCTGTTTCTATATTGGTGTCACTCTGTACAGTAAAGCAAATGGTAAACAAAAGAATATCCCCAATGTCATATTACTTGAATATTAAGTTTCTAAAACAAAAAGTAAATACAACGATAGTTTTCCAAAATAAAAAAAAAAAAAAAATGGCTCTAGATGCAGAGAAATATCTGGAGACCACAACAGTAACCTTTTGTTTTAAATCTGATTTTACTTTTATTTATGTCTATGAGTGTGTTTTTCTATGTGCACATGGACTGTGTGCTAGTGGAGACTCCAAAGTCTATTGCCTTTCCTGGAGCTGAAGGTGCCAGCAGTTGTGAGCTCCCAGATATGGGTGCTGGCATTGAACGCCACTCCTCTACAAGAGCAGCAAGGACTATTAACCAGAATCATCTCTCCAGCTTCGATAGGAACTTTATGCAATATATTATCACTTAAGATTGAACTATGAAATGTGTGACATATTTAAATAGTCACTTGCAGATAACATACAAAAGTTATAAATCTTTGCTTAAAACTCTGGGAGAAGATGAATTTGGGAGAAATGGGTGATTGCAAAGAGAGAGTAAGACTATGTATAACCAAAGTATCGTCTGCACATAACGCATTCTCAAAACGTAAATACAAAATGTTAATGTTTTTAAAAGTTATAAATCTGTACATACACACACAAATACACACACAGACACACACATAGACAGACACACACATAGACACACACACACAGAAACACACACACACACACACACACACACACACACACACACACAATGTGTCCAGACTACTGAGAGCTTATTCACTGAAGTCTATTCCAGAAAGATGGTTTCAACTGTTGGAGACACCATATGGCAGCATATGTTGGGGACAGAGTGAGAACCCACACCTTTCCACATACAGTTCACAGGATGTCAACTACAACCACTCTGTCTTCATAGTCTCTCCTACTGAAGCTCTTGTTAGCGATTACTATGAAAACATGGTATGCTTTTGTGTTGACAACAAACACAAAATGCAATCTAATACATTTATGTAGCTAAAATATTAACCAAATCTTAAAAGTCAGTATTGAAAATGTTTCATTAAAGCATAAGCTAGAGAGTACAAACCCTATTTATTATTGAACAGTGTCAGTAAAAAAAAAAGAAAAAAGATAAAAAATATGTATTATTGAACAGAACTGGATACATAAGCAGGAGAATCTATTTCCCTTATGAATAAATGATCTTCCACTATTAACTGGTACACATTGATCAGTTCATTATTAAATAAATACGTAAGCAAATTTCCAAGCACCAAGGATGGAACAAAGCATCAGCAGCTACATTCAACGCAACTTATAATATTGCTGTAAATTTAGAACAGACATTCAGATCTAATCACACTCTTTATTGGATTCCTTTTGGGATCTTTTCTTCAAAGTAAGAAACACAAGCATGTAAATTAACCTTTTGGTTTCTTTTGTGAAACAGTTCTATGAACATTTTGATAACATGTGTGTGTGCGTATTTTTAAAAATGAAACATTATTTAAAGCTACTTCTTAAATTAAAGTATAGTAAGATGCATCTATACCAAAAAATTTCTTATATTCAGTAAAGGAACATTGATTTATTTATAAATATAAGTATGAATATTTCATTAACCTAGACTTAATTTAAAACTTGGTAGCTAAATTTGGAGAGGCTTTAAGGTACATAGTTAGGAGAAAAGATGAATAGATTTAATATATTATTTTTTCATAAAAATATAAAAGTTAGTGTGACCTTTGAAACCTTATGCACACAAGCAAAATGGACTCAGCAGGTTGTATTTATAGATTTGTGCATATATATATATATAATTAAAGAAAAATATGCTATCAACTAAAGATGGGGGATGGTCATAGGAAGAGTTACAGGGAGAAAAAATGGGGAGTAAAGGATGAAATTCTATTTTAATTTAAATATATAATATTAATACTATATATTCATAGTATTATATATAATATATAATTCATATTGTATATATTAATAGTAATTGAAAGGCAAACTGCACTTTTGTTCTGCTTGGAAACTGGGTTCTGTTAAGTCAATATGAGCACTGGCATTCAGATGGCTGGGCAGTTAAAGCAACTTCATAAGCAGACTGAGCACAATTATGCAGCACAAATCTATTAAGCTTTTTATATTTCTGGTGGATGCAGCGTGAACCACTTCATCCCAGTGTCATGGATGGGGAGGTCTGGCTCCATGGACTTTGGCTCTTCGGGTAGCAGCAGATGCTCTTGTTGCATAAGTAGGATGCCACATGTGGCCTTGGATTTGGGCTTTTAGATTTATTGAACCAATTTAGTTTTTGAACAGATGGAAAAAACCCTTGACCATGTGAAAAGAGAATGAATGAATTTACATTAAAATGTGGTAGTAAGGAGGACATGTGATGATGGTTGCTTTATTTATGGTTTATATGAAAATAAGGCAGTGGTAGCCATTTTGTAAATCCCTTAAAACTTTTTTATTTTACTTGGTGCTAATGGAAGTGAAAAGGAGGGAAAATCTGCATTTACTATTAATGTTAGATTTTGGAATTCAGACGCCTCTGAATTAAAAATGAAAAAAGTGGCTGACTTTCTCATTATCAGTCTTTGATTAGGAAATTTATTTAATTTCTAACTAGATCAATTTATTGAAAAATACAAAAATTTGATATCAAATATTTTTTGTGATTCTATTCTTTAAAATATTTTTCCCTTAAAAGTGTCTTAATTCAGTTTTAATCTTTGATGTTTATTTTCCTATAGATTCACAAATATCTGACATGAAACTGAAAGCATTTTAACGAACATATTTTTGCATCCGCTTCCTTTTCCAAAAAGTTACTTCATTAAAAATTATCATACAAATGACATTTTATATTTTATATATATCATTGTACTTTAATAAGAAGTTTGTATAAATTGTAGTATTATATTTTATAATTTTAATAAAACGTTCACTCTTCCATGACATAAAATTATGGGTTTTAATTATAAAGGTCTTTTTAAGGGTGGTTTTTTTTTTCAGAAAAAATTATAATTTTAAGTAAACTGTACAGTTGATTTCAATATGTACTTGAAAAATATTTTTTCTTCCTTATGTGCAGACAACAGCACAGAAGCATGGACACTTATATTCCTCAGGGATGATCAATGTGTTCAGCTCTTGCTCTTAATTCATACTCTTTTTATGGCAAGATAATTCATTAATAGAAAAATGTATTCAATTACATATATATATATATATATATATATATATATGTATTGGGTCATTGTTGTATATGACGAATTGTAACTTGGGGATGAAAGGGTTTATATTCTCTTACAGCTTATAAATCTGCCATGAAGGGAGTCAGGAGAGGAATTGAAGACAGGAACCTGGAGGCAGAAACTGGAGCAGAGACCATAGAGGACCACTGCTCATTGGTTTGCTCTCCATGGCTTGCTTAGCCTTCTTTCTTACACAGCTCAGGACCACTGCTCAGGGTCAGCATTACTCAGAATTGGCTGGGCCCACCCATGTCAACTGTCAATCAAAGAACTGCCCTACCAACTAGTCTACAGTCAACCTGATGGAGGCATTTCCCCAAATGAGGTTCCCTCTTCCTAAATTAATCTTGCCACAGACTACCGTGCATCTATGTTTATTATTGGGTAGCATTCTTCTAGACCAGTTTCCTTATAGGAAACTCCACCGAAAATTATGTAATGTTCTTTTTGCCATCACCAGTACAGAGTCCATTCACTCTGAACAAGAATCTACATTAAAGCTTTATTCTATATACAGTCAATTTCTTGCATTTTTATTCCAATATCACATTGTTTTCAATCCATAATTGGAATACCATGATCGTCTAAGGGACTTTTAAATTTAAGAGCATTATCTTTTACACTGTGTTGCAGAAAGACGCCTCTTAAATAATTAATGATTTAAAATCACTAGTATGTATTAAATTATTTTTATTTATCTTTTTTTTTGAAAATAGTTTTTTTCTCATATCATGATTACAGCCTCCTCCCTCTGCTCCTTCCAGTTCTTCCCCAATTCACTTCCCAGTCAGACCAATTTTTGTCTCTCACTAGAAAACAAACAGGCTTCTCTAGGATAGTAATAAAATAATATATAGTAAGACAAACCAAAATGAATACATCAGAATAGGACAAGACAAACAAACAGAAGGAAAAGAGCCAAAGGACAGCACATGAAACAAATATAGATGCAGAGATTCACATGTTCACACTCAGAAATCCCATAAAAATCTAAACTGGAACTCATACTACACGCAAAGAACCTGGAGGGTAAAACAAGATGTGTATGGCATGTGTAATAAAAATACAGAAATAAGATAAAATTTGAATACAAAAAGAAAGTAAGGTGTTTGATGTGCTATTATGCGACAAGGAGCCTCCAAAGATGCCATTCTGAGGGGGTCCCTGCCTCCAAAGATGCCATTCTGAGGGGGTACCTGCCGGTGTGAGACCGAGAGGAGACCCAATCATATACCAAAGCTAAGCCAAGATCAGTTAAACCATCTAAACAGTCCCATAATGCCTAAAGAAATAGAGGTAGTCATTAAAAGTCTTCCAACCAAAAAAGCCCAGGTCCAGATGGGTTCACTGCAGAATTCTATCAGACCTTC
>CM052704.1:95499562-95514480 GCA_028551405.1 Uromys caudimaculatus | reverse complement strand
GTGGTACATCTACACAATGGAGTACTACTCAGATATTAAAAACAATGACTTCATGAAATTTGCAGGCAAATGGATGGAACTCGAAAATATCATCCTGAGCGAGGAGCTCAGTCACAAAAGTAGGAACATGGTATGTACTCACTGATAAGCGGATATTAGCCCAAAAGTTCAGAATGCCCAAGTTTCACTTAACAGTAACCGCTGGACTGAGTGTGAGGTCCCAGATGGAGGAGTTGGAGGAAGGTCTGAAGGAGCTGAGGGAATTTGCAGCCCCATGGAGGGAGCAAGAGAGTCAATGGGTCTGACCCCCCCCATCCTCCTGGAGTTTGGACCACCAACCAAAGAATACACATTGATGAACTTATGGTTTGGACCACATATGTGGCAGAGGATGACCTCGATGGCCATCAGGGAGAGATGAAAGAACCTTGGGCCTGAGGATGTTAGAGGCCTCAGTAAAGGGGAATGTCAAGGTGAGAATATGGGGATGGGTGGACGGGGGTGGGGGTGGGAGGTGGAATTCCCTCCTAGAGGCGGGTTGGGGTGGGGACAGGGGGTATCCAAAGAGGAGACTCAGAAAAGGGGAAACATAAAGGAAACATAAAGGGGAAACATAAAGGGGAAATGTACATAAAGTATCAAAAATAAAAAAGAAAGAAAAAAAAATGAAAATCTAGTGCAGATTGACTTCATCAAACTGGATCAGGCTTCAATGAGTCTAATGCCAAGTGATTCATTGTCAGCTTATTTAAAATACAACACAATTTGGGAAAGGGTTTCCAGGCAACATTCAGTCCAGTTGCAGGTGGGCAATAAGCTTAAGTTATGACTACAAGAAACTCCTTTACAAAGTACATGTGACCATGAGAATAGGTTCTATAGCTGAAAGGCCTAGATTCTAGTAAGTTCTCTGACCAAGACAGCATAGATGTCAGAGGCTATAAAGTGCATGCAACATCTTGCGTTAGGATGGGGTAATGGCCTAGAGAGGGAAGAGTCTGTCGAGAGAGAATCTCTTATGTACTGTGTGGAACATCACCTGTCAATAAGAAGATGGTGGCCTATTAGCTGAGGCTGGAATTAGAAGATGAGGCATCTGGGAAAGAGAGATAGAATTCTGGGAATCAAAAAATGAAAGATTTTGCCGTGGGCTGGAGGGGACAGAAGCATGAAACTGAGGAGAGATAACCAACTATGTGGCAGACATGAGCTAGAATAAAGGGGTTATATAAGTTATGAGCAGGTCAGGGAATAAGCCAGACCTTATGGCCATTTATTCATAAATAATTAAGTCTCAAAGTTGTTATTCTGGGAATAAAAAGGCCAGTAATAAAGTTTGTGCTTATAAGTCTGGAATTTTCCGAGATTTTAGGTGAGCTCTGCCTTTATAGCAAAAGGTGGGTGAAGTCTGTTTCCACATATAACAAAAAGGCCACCAGGTCATTAACAAAATCTGCTCTCAGTTTTCTGGATGGAATGCAGATATTTGACTTATCTCCTCTATTTATATTGCATAGATAGATAGATAGATAGATAGATAGATAGATAGATAGATAGATAGATAGATAGATAGATTCCTCAGATGGCCATTAATTTTAACTCTCTCCCCATATTTCCTCCTTTGTGTCTTCTATCTCTTTCTCCACTTGATCCTTTGAATCCAGGCCCATAACTATCTGGCCGCCATTTTCTTACTCTATGTGTAACTTCTGTGATTCTATGGACTTCAGCTTAGTTATCGTCGACTTTTCAGCTTATATCCACATATAAGCAAATATATACCATATTAATCTTTCTGAGTCTGATTTACCTCATTAAGCATATTTTTTCTGGGAGCTCCAGATATAGTTAATACTTGTCTGGATTTGCCTAATACTGTAGAGACTTGTTGCCCCAGGGAAGGGAGAGGCAGGGTGGGTGATGTGGGGTGGGTGGTGGGGTTGGGGAACTCCCTCTCAGAAGCAAAGGAGAAAAGGGATGGGGTGAAAAACTCTAGGAGGGGGAACCAGGAAGGGGGCAATTATTTAAAATATTTAAAATTATTTAAAATAAATAAAGCAATTATTTTAAAAAAGATTTTTTTCTAGTTCCATACATTTGCCTGCTAATTTCATGATATCATTTTTTTAATGGCTGAGTAATATTCCATTGAGCAATTGTACAACATTTTCTTTATATATTCTTCTTTTTAGGGATATTGAGATTGTTCAGAAAAATGTGCTAAGCAAGTGTCTCTGGTAGGGTGTAACGAGAGTGATGTAGCTGCATCTTGGGGTAAATTGATTTCCATCTTCCTGAGGAACTGCCACGCTGATTTCCATGGTCTTTTAAATGTCAGCTCTCCTTAGCAGCAATAGATGAGTGTTCCCTTCACTTCACTTCCTAGCCAGAATAAGACTGGTTTTACTAATAATAGCCATTCTGATGTAATAATAAATCACAAAGGAATTTTCATTTGCATTTTTGTAATGACTAAAGATGTTGAACATTTAACTGTTTCTCGGCCATTTGAATTAACTCCTTTGAGACTTTTCTGTTTAGATATGTACCCTATTTTAAATTAGGCTATTTGTTGTCTTGATATCTATGCTTTTGAGTTGGTTTTGTTGTTGTTCTATATATTTTGTATATTAGCCCTCTATTGGGTAAGTAGTTGATAAAAATCTTTTCCTATTCTGTAGGCTTCTGTTTTGTGAAAGATGGTTTCCTTTGATGTACAGAAACTTTCTCAGTTTGTGAAGGTCCATTCATTAATTGTTAATATTAGTGCCTTTGCTGCTGGTATTCTGTTCAGAAAGTCTTTCCCTGCCCCAATGAGCTATTCTCTACTTTCACTTTAATCAGTTTTTCTGGTATTATGTTTGATTCCTTGACCCACTTGGAGCTGATTTTTATACAGTGCTTACTATGGGTTCATTTTTGCATTTCTACATGCAGCCATCCAGTTTAACCAGCACCATTTCTTGAAAATGATGATTTTATTTTTCAGTGTATATTTCTGACTTCAAAACTCCAGTGTCCATAGGTGTACAGAGCTATGTCTGAGTCTTCAATTTAATTCTGTTGATTGGCATATCTCTCTTTTGTCAACACGAGGGTGTTCTTATTACTGTAGCTCTGTAATACAATTTGGGGTCAGGGATGATGATAAATCTTCAGAAGATTCTTTATTATTTGGCATTAGTCAATCCGTTTTGTATGTGTGTGTATGTGTGTGTGTTTCCACATGAAGATGAAAATTGTCTTTTTAACATCTGTGAATAACTATGGTAAAACCTTAATGGGAATTACAATGAATCTGTAGACTGCTTTTGGTTGAATGACCATTTTACTGTATTACTCCTACTGATCCATAATCATGGGAGACATTTCTATCTTCTGATTTCTTGTCCAATTTCTTTCTTCAATGTCTTAAACTTTTCATTATACAAGTCTTTCACTTGCTTGGTTAGAATTATCCCAAGACATTTTATGTTAGTTGAGACTTTTGTGAAAGGTGTTCCCTGATGTCTTTCTCAGTCCATTTGTCATTTGTATGTAGGAAGGCTATATATTTTTACAACTTAAGTTTTAATCCAGCTACATTTCTGTATGTGTTTATTAGCTTTAGATGTTCCCAGGTGGAATTTTTTGGGGTCACTATGTATACTTTCTTATCTGCAAGTAAAGATACTTTGACTTTCCTCTCTAATATTTACTCCTTTGATCTACTTCAGCTGTCTCATTGTTTTAGCCAAGATTTTCAAGTACTATATTGCATAGTTATGGAGAGAGTGGACAACCTTACCATGGTCCCTATTTTAGTAAAATTGCTTTGGGTTTCTCTTCATTTACGTTGATGTTGTCTATGGGCTTGCTGTTAACTGCCTTTATTATATTGACATATGTGCCTTGTGTCCTTAAACTTCCAGGACTTGTATCCTGAAGGGCTGTTGGATTGTGTCAAAGGCATTTTCTGCATCTAATAGGATGATAATGGGGATTTTGTTTGTCTATGTGGTAAATTACATTTATTGATTTATGTGTGTTGAACTGTCCGTGCATTTCTGGGATGAAGCCTACTTGATCATGCCAGATGATCTTTTTGATATTCAGTTTTTTATTCTGTTTACAAGTATTTTATTGAGAACTTTTGCATATATGCTCATAAGGAAAATTTATAATTTTCTTCTTTTTGTTGGATTCTTATGTGATTTGGATCCATCTTACTCTCTATAACTACTGAGTCTCTTGTACACTCTTACTTGTTTACTATCTCTATAAAGTTGCCTTTTCAGAAAGTGGGATCATGAAATACATACTTTTCTTCATTGAGGAATGTAGAAACTAATACTGTACCTGGGCACAATGGTACATGTCTGTATTCCTAGCTGTCAGGAAACTGACACAGTATAAGCACCATGAATTTGGGTGTATCCTAGGTTCACGGTGAAGTCAAGGCCAGCATGGACTACATAATAAGACTCCATTTGGAAAAAACAACAGTATAAAATTAAGTGTCACTGGGTATATTACCAGGTTTACTTTCTGTGCATTTGTGCTGATACAGTGGACTCTATTCAAATACAGTTCCCCTACATTGTTTTCCAGAAGAGAATAAAAATGAAACTTACACCACATCATGTTTGAATACTGTTCTGAGCAAATTGTTGGTAATGGTTGATATGACCCAAATGAGAACATTAAGATGTGATGCACTTTAATGTCAGCACAAACTTAATTTTAAGATCTGTTTTCAACTTTACTCAAACCATCTGGGGACAAATTCCTTCAGGGAAAAATATAGAGTTTTCTTAATTGTGATTCTATCTGCCACCATTAGCAGACACTACAGGCTTGTAATTACATCTGTTCTTCAACGCTTTCCAGCCATATGTTCAAGCAGATGAAACATTAGCATTCATTGATTGCTGAATTCCATTAATCTCTGTCATCATCACAAATAAAATATTCTCCAGTGAAGTATTCCTCCAAGAAGCACGATTCCCATACTGATTAACATTTTATCCCGTTCATTTATTCTACCCCTGCTCTTCTGGGATCACCCATTCCCGCTTCTCTCTGAAGTTGCATTCATCCGATGAACAGTTCTGCTGTGCATCCCCCCTCACGACCTTCAGACAACATCACAAATTTCCTCGACTTAAAAGAATTTTTCTATTTCTCAAGAATCTCCTGGGATATTTTATGTTAAACCAGGTTGCTACTGCTTTCAATATTCCATGGGGCAACTAACTTCTTGAAATGCTATATACTTCTGAAAATCAAAACAAATACATATGAATATTAGCATATCATAAGCTATATTAAATGATCTCCATAGACTAGCACGCTGTGTGGATAATTTGTCATAAAGAAACCGACTATGTATTGTCATTTGAAATATATAAAAGTAATGTGTTAATATATAACTTGCTGGATCCTCAAAAGATATGGTACAATTAAGAAATGACCATTAGATACGGCTGATGACCAATGTGGACCTTCCTATGTATATTTAAAAGACCAGTGTGCTCTTCTTTACATTATGGGAGCACATGTAATTTTCAAATAGCTCAAGGAGGATTTTGACTGCCTCCCACATGACTTACTTGAAGAGTGAATTTGGCAGTTACTCTGATGTGATTGTTTCTCATTGCTTTGTACTGATGTACTGCCAGCAAGAACACTGTGAGTCCATTTTTTTTATTTTAATAAAAATGTATTAACCCCCTACTACAAAGAACTTGAAGATAAGAAAGATCAAAAAGGTAAATTAAAGAAAGCTAAAGTCTATACATCTCGGTGACTTTTATACAATTAAAATAAGCATTCTGAATGTGTGAAGCTTCATAGTGGATTTTATACTTTTATTGTGGATTATATTTCTATGCACTTATTCACTAACAAAAAAAAAAAAAAAACAAACCAAATGAACCAAAAATCCATGATAATAAATCAGTTATCACTGTATCCTCTTTCATGACTCTAATATCTGCAATCTGCATTCAGTCCTTCCTAATCATGTATATTAAAGATCTTGATATTTCTATCTCTACTGTAGCATAGCAGTGCAGCTTGGATCAGATCTGTATTTTTCATGTCTCAATCTCTCCTGTTTAACTGAGTGACAAAATAACAGAGGATAGGGCTGGAATGTTGACTATTTTATGATCATTCAATTGCTCTTAATGTATGAGTGTACTGTGTAGCATTCTGTTTTTGTAATTCTGATCTAAGTGATTGATATGTCTAATGTAATTACTCCCCTTATAGATGGCAAGACAAGCTTTTTTTGTCATCCCTACAGTAAAGACCTTCACATTTACATACAACAGCCATGCAGGCCCTCTACAATGAAGGCTGCCCAGAGACCAGGTGGCCAGCATTTCTAGGCAAATATAACATGGCAGAAATGTTGCATGTGGTATTTAGAAAAGGTAAAGTACTTTTGGAGAAAGAACAGGAAAACATATCTGATGTGGACTGCACACTTAGAGTGGCCATTGTTTCCTTTGATCTCTTTCTACTCTGCCCTTTATACTAAAGTATAAAGATTTCACAGAGATTTTTCAAAAATTTTACTGTCTTTTTCAGTGTGACATGTACTCTATGTAGTTGTCTGTAATACAACTACAAAGAACAGAAAATTTCAAATATGTGAAAATTTAGCATCATATTTAACAAACTGTGACTAACTGACAAACAGATCAAGAGAAAATTTTAAAAAGTGTCTTGAGACCACTGAAAATGGAAATTAGAATGCATGGGAGGTATAGAATTCAAACAGGGGGACTTCGCTATTGCATAAGGGAAAATAAATGAAAAACACATGAAGAAAAACAATTACGCTGAAAACATGCAACAAAATGCTGTGCTCTGTCCTCTATACAGTGAATATGTCCCATTTAACCTCAGATCTCCTAGTAGGTCTCATCTCTTCAAGATTCCCAGTGACTCTCAATACTGCCATATTGGGGGACTAAAATTTTAGTACCAAGACCTCTGGGGGGAATTAAAACTGCAGAGTTTGCAATTCTGTATGCATTGTGTTGTATTTATTGCCTGTAATAGCATATTAAAAGATACAATTTCTTAGATAGATAATTTGTGGACAGAGCATACCAGATGAACAGTTCAGACAGAGAGTAAAAAACTTTCTATCAAAAAGACCAGACAGGGAAAATGAAAACTACAGTGGCTGGAAGCTATGCACAGAGCTGGCCTTTTCTCAAATTCTCTACAAGAAAATTTATTCATAAAGCAGAGCGTGATGGAACTGGCTAAGCTGGTAAATTTTTGCCCAAAATTTTGGTATCAAGTAGTTCCTTTGCACTGGTAATATAACTGAATTATTAAGTTAGGGATTTTGCAGTAATCTGAAATACAGACGAATAAACCACATATCCTTCTGGAGATTTCTCATTAAAGACTTAAAGTTCGGCACTGCGATTACTTCGTCTTCCTTTGCAGGAGTAAGTAGGTGTCCACTCCTGTGGCACTTTGTTTTGTGTAAAATCCTTTAAAGTTTCTCAAAACAGGCATTTAGTTTTATTATCTCTTTTAAAATCCTCATGCTTATTTTTGCTTAGTTGAATACTTTTGGTTACATAGGTATGAAAAGATGAGTGGTGAGAGAGGGCAGACAGCTCTGAAGACTAGTTTTCCAGTGTTTGCCTGTTGGAAACATATGTAGGAGGATACAGAACCAGAGAGGGGAACAAACTACCATATTTGTCAAATTAGAAAGGAATACAAAGTAGATTTTTAGTGAAAGTATAAATAAGCTTTTCCTAGAGTCAAAATGATTCTATTTTACTCTTAGATTTCTTGCTGAACATACAACTGACACTTGTGACAAGAGAGCATTTGTAAAAATACAAACATGAGTCTTTCCATGTTATTCTTCCATATTTATATGATTAATGATCAGATAGCAAATATGAGAAGATAATTAACCAGTCTGCTTTGTCAAAAAGAATTTGCTTGAAAGCACTTTTAATTTTTTATACAAAAGTAAGACTCTCTTTTAAAACACCTACAGCAAGAAAAAATGTAAGGTTTACTCCACTCTATTTAAAATTTGAGTATTTGAAACATCAATGTCTTCTGTACTGTACTTTGTGATGTGCTTTAAAGTGAAGCTCTGCCTGTTGTTAGAGCAAATAAACTAACATCAAAGTACACGGGTTCATCACATTGAATACCACACATTGACCAACTGATTCAAAGTTGCATTTAATACTCCCGGGATTTTTTTTTTTCAATTTTAACCTTTATTTCCACTTAAAAAGTTCCATTTCATTTTAAAGTTCACATTTTTTTGTTTGTATTTTTTAGTATAAAAAGCGTTGCATTGATGGCAAATCCCAGGCATTTATTAATAAGTAATTAGTCTCACAGTCATCATTCTGGGAGCAGGGGCTGAGAGGACAAAACGTATTTATTATTTTTTACTCTGAGGATTTTAAAAGCATGTTCTATATGCACAGAAACCACTGGGCTGTTCCCAAAGACAGAGGATCTCTCATCTTTCCTGACAAGTTGTGTAACGTTACCTGTAGTAGCCAATATCATTGAATTCTCACGTTTTCATAAATGAAATGAAACTCATCATAATCATTGCAAATAACTTTGTTAAAATTGCATTTATCTATTTAAATAAAATGATAGCATATTCTTTGGTACAAAGAAGGATCTCAGTGGGTAGAGAACCCTAAATTTAGCTGTTACCTCAGACTTGGATCCAGCACTCATACAAGATTTAAGATTTTCTCATGAAACAAATATTGACTTAGTACAAGCTTCTCACACTAGAATTGCATGCTTTCATGGCCCTTCCTCGCTTCACTATGTGCAGGTTATAGGGAAAACAAATACTGGTTGTCAATTCTCCATAGGATGCATAATATGGTAAACTGTGGTAATTTATTATAAAGAATGTAACATATACTGGGAAAATTTACACAAATATCTCTTCATACATGAGGGCACAGCTGACAGACCAAAACTATAAGCACATCAAAATCTAGCTTAGTGAACCAGTGACGTCATAATGGCATTGTTTGCTTAGAAAAGCATCATGGGTAATCTGCATAATAAAAATGCCAGGTAGCATAATTAGCAGCTCCTGAAATCTGTGTGCCTAGAACTGTTGCCCCAAACACAAGCAGATGCAGTTAAAATGGCACCCGTTCCATAAACTGTTTGTCATAAAAACATGGAGAGACACTGTGAATCTTGTACAGTTTGATGCCTATTTAATTCCCTAAGTTTCTTGCATCTGAAAAGAATGCTCTCCTTTTTTTTTTGGAGTAGGAGCGATATTTAGAGTCTCAGGAAATAGCTAAGAAGTATAACTAAAAGCCGTAATTTATATCTAGCTCCTATTGATAAGCTTGTTGCATTAATTTATTAAGTGAAGTCAAAAACTGACCCACAGATCTACTTAGATCCATTAAAGAGAACAATTGATTTTTAGAAATCAATTTTTATCACTACCATCTCAGCATAAAACAATGTAAAGGAATTTTTCTATTAAATAAAATATGAAATAAAATTGTGAAAATAATATAGTGTCCTGAAAACAGAATAAATATACCCACGAGATGCTCCTGAAGACAAATTTCAATAATATATAAGAAAGGAAAATTACCTACAAATATTCCAGGATCATTTCCACATTTTCAGTAAGATTTTAGCCTCTGCTTTACATGAATAACGGCTACTTCAGCCACTAGTCACAGTTACAATTGACAGCACATGACATTTCAGTGTGACATCAGAGAATATACAGCTAGTGTCAGAGGAGTTTGTGTTGTCCTGTAGTAGGAAAGATGGAGAAAACATTTGTTCTTTTGGTTCTTTTTTCTGAAATCGTTTTCCACAAGCTTTCTTATTACGGTTTGTATCATATTGGTTGGCACTGGGTCACGTGCTGTCTGTGTCATGAGAGTTACAGACAATGGTATGTATTCGGATCATTTAGATATTTGTATTAGTTTGTGTTATTGCTTTCTTAAGAAGTAGAGAAAAGCAGACTCCAAGTTAGGAAATAGTAGTGTGTATACCTGGGAAACTATGAAACCATATTTTTCAGGTGATTAACTAAGGCCACACTATTGGGTAAAGCCTACACTTCCCGGAAGGATGTACAGACTTTGGGAAGTGCAGACTTAAGGAAGTGCAAAGTTAAGGATTTCTGGTCAGCAAAGAAAAGAGAGATGCACATGTGAAAACTGTTTATGAGTAATTGAAAAGGCATATTCACTGGGTCATGAAGAAGAAACTACCCAAATCTAAAGCTGACTAATAGAGAGTGACTGAGAGACCATGTTTAATATTCAGATTGTTGAGTTTAAAGTTCATTAATTACTAAACAAAAATATTTTTTAAAAAAATATTGGTTAAATCTATGGGTTTTTTTTTAAAAAAATGACATTTTTTTCTAATGATGATGTGCTAGACATTTTAATTGGTTACTTTTTATTTAATTTCTTATTTTAATTGGTTACTTTTTATTTAATTTCTTATTTTAATTGGTTACTTTTTATTTAATTTTTTATTTTAATTGGTTACTTTTTATTTAATTTCTTATTTTCAATTTTACTGATGAACATCCCATTTTTTCTTGTCTTTTTAAAAATTAATCATTTTATTAGTTTACGTCTCAAATGATATTACCTTCCCAATTTCCTCTGCACAAACCCCCATCCCATCCCCATCCCCCTCCCTTATGCTTCTACAAGGGTGTTCCTCCACCCAGTCACTCACTCCTGCCTCACCGCCCTGGCATTCCCCTACACTGTGGGGCGACAAGCCTCCACAGGACCAAGGGCCTCCACTCCAGTTGATGTCAGATAAGGTCATTCTCTGTCACATATGTATCTGGAGCCATGGGTCCCTCCATGCGTACTGTTTCGTTAGTGATTTTTGTTTCTGGGAGCTCTAAGTGTTCCAGTTAGTTAATGTTCTTCTTCCTATGGGGTTGCAATCCCCTTTAGCTCCTTCAGTACTCCCCTAGCTCCTCCACTGGGGTCCCTGGGCTCTGTCTGACGGTTGGCTGTATCTGCATCTGTATTAGTCAGGTGTTGGTAGAACCTCCCAGGGAACAGCCATACCAGGCTCCGGTCAGCAAGTGTTTCTTGCATCAGCAATAGTGTCTGGGTTTGGTGTGTGCAGATGGGATGGATACCTAGGTGGGGCAGTCTCTGGATGGCCTTTCCTCCAGTCTCTGTTTCATTTTTTCTCCCTGTCTTTCCTTTGGACAGGAACAATTATGGATTTAAAATTTTGAGATGGGTGGGTGACCCCATCTGTCAACTCGGGACTGTGCCTATCTACTGGAGAATGTTTTATATTCAAATCCTTTTAATGGTTTGTCTTGATCTTGCTTGGCAGTCTTTCCTTGTGCTTTGTGAAGATAACCCTCACGATGCTTTACCTCCCCAGTGGAATGTACAGACTCTATACTGACGATTTTTTCCTATCTTATCAGATTTTTCAACTGTCAGTAGGTGATATTCTAAAAAACAGAAATATATTCATCTTAAAAATTAGATACTGCTAAGTATTTTCATAGATACTCTGAGGAGCCTTTAAAACTGTTGATTTACTTAAGCTCTTCTGTCTGGTGATGGTGAACTGGATGGGTCAAATTATCCCTCCTTTAAGGGCAACAAGTAAAACTAGATAAACACCTGTTTGCGTGAAGGAGAGGTGCCATGGTATGGAATAATCCTTATGCAATAATCCATGAGAATAAGGAGAGTTCTCTATGCTGATATTTATTTTTGGAAAATTCTGGTAGAGTCTAAGGAGTTTGTAAGCCCTGAACATCCTCAGACCATGGGAAACCAGAGTTCAGAGCCCAAGTCTCTGGCCAAAACATGCAGAATGCCATTCTATACAGAAGCAAGAAAAGGACTCCGAAAACCACGTTCCTCCTACTTCGAACCGTGGGTGTGCACCCCACAGAGTAAAAGTTAGCACGAAGCATACGGAATCCTGGTAAGAAAACTTGATCTGCAGGTTCCTAAAAGCACTCCAAACAAACGAAAGGTTTCTGTGTGTAAACTCCCTGTAAGGCAGCAAAGAACCGGTGCCCTTTTCAGACCAGAATATACACGTGTGGGGCCATGGCTCTTGCTACGTATGTAGCAGAGGATTCCCTTATCTGGCATCAATAGGAGGGAAGGCTCTTGTTCCTGTGGAGATTTGTTGCCCCAGTGAAGGATGCTAGAGAAACAGGAGAGGGGGTGTGGGTGAGCACCCTCTCAGAGGCAAAGGAGAGAGGGGTGAGATGATGGGTTTGTAAAGAGCAGACCAGGAAGGGGGGACATTTAAAATGTAAAAACCTGAATGAGTTTTATTGTCTGATAAACTAGGTAGGGCCAGGGCCTAGAAGGAGCATCAGTGGTCGGCATAAGGGTGGATTCTACTGGCGGAGGATGCAGAGGATACGGGGCCTCTTTCATAGGGATATGCTGTATTCACTAAGAGACAAAACTCAATTTTAGGGTTCTTTAAGATGCTCAGAATACTGGGCAGTGTGTGTGTGTGTGTGTGTGTGTGTGTGTGTGTGTGTGTGTGTGTGTGTGTGTGTGTGTGTTGGGGGGAGTGTTGGATTCAGGTGAAATCTGGCTCACACTATTACTGGCATTCCAGGTGATCAGGCATCATTCATTTCCTTCCATTTAAGAGAGCTGGCCCTCATGATTGACAACCCTGGTTTTACCGATGCTTCCTCTAAACTGTGCTTCCTACAAGAATTAAAAACGGAGAGAATTCATTTTAAATTTTAAACTGGAGGTCAGAAAACCATAAACATCATTAATCATGTGACGGCAAAATGATAAGAAACATTAAAGACATAAGGAAGAATGTCAAGAAGCTCATTTTACTGAAATCATGGAAGAGAGGCTAAAATGGCGGCCATCAGGGTTTGAAATGTCATAAGTTTTCCAGAAATGATGAACATACCAAGTCACATGTAAAAGAAGCCCAATGAAGTTTTAGCAAATCAATACAAATGACATTATTTTGAGACATGAAAGGATAAAAAGAAACAAAAATGATTTTACTTTCAAAGGGGAATAGAGGAAGAGCTGATTGCTAAAAGAGGAAGCCAGCCGCAGTCAAATGGTATCCGTGAAGTGCTGAAGTCCCTTGTGCAGACTGTATATTCTATGAGAATGCTGTTTACCTTCTTCTGCTATGCAGCACCAACAGCCTTCACTATGGTGACGCTCAGAAGAAGCCAACATCTCAAACTGAGAGAATAAATATCAGTAGGTTAATACAAATGTATCTAAGAAAACATTAAGTGTGCAAAAATACTTATTATAACATGGCATTTCTGTATATGAGAATATGTATGTGAATATTGAAGATATGAAATAAAAATCACATATGTCATGAAATTATAAATGCAGCTTAACAGTGTGAGAATGAATGTTTCAGTCCATAGTCACATAGAATAAGGGACTCAGACAGTGAGAATGTACAAGGTCAACAAGACAGTGAGACAAAGAACTCAAAAAGACAGAAATGGAAAGAAATAATTTTACCAAAATATCACAAAAGTAAGACAGAAAGTTGATAAAATTAAAATCAAATTTAAGTTAACTATTTTAAATCAAAATACATATTTCCCAATTAAGGAAATCTCTATAGTCTATTTCAATTAAAAATAACAAAACAGATCATTCAGGTTTTTAAAAATAGAGTTTATAAAAGGTAACTGATTTTGAATTCTCAGAAAATATATACCATGAAAATCTAAACTTAAGTTGATATGTCAAAATAAAAACAACTTAAGAAAAATAATAAAGACTAGAGTAGATGCAGTGCATTTCTACTGGAAACCTTTCCATTGATCTGAAGGAGACATGACATAATTCTGTGTATATTTCATCATATATTTAATACCAGTGACATAAGACATATTATGCAAGACATATTATACAAGAAAAACTGATAGAATTAAAAAGAGACAACCAAAATAAAATAAGAAATGTAACATATTTTTGTCCATAAATGAAGATACAAGGAAAATATAAGGTAAAAACACAGAATATTTTAATTAGGTATCTATATTTTCAGTTAAATCTATAGTTAATTTGTCCAAGATAACATTTAAAAGTATGAATAAATAAATACAAACAAAATGTTTTCAAAAGTCGACCAAATGCCTGACTAGAAAATATTTTTAAAATTTTTCAAAGATTATACCCCATATAATTTGAGATCATGGGAAAATAAACATAAGGATTTTGAAATTATTTTTTAAATATCTTAATTAATATTTCTAAATTAATCTGCTTATTTCCATTCATCTTGAATAAAATGTTACTATTAGGAATTATACGAGATTTTTAATCTTATCTTGACAAAAATAATGTTTAAGCTGAAGGAAGGTACATTCCATTTAGAGAAATTTACACAGATAAAATGGAAAGGTCTCTACCTGTCTGTCTGTCTGTCTGTCTGCCATGCTCCTTAGCACGATATGTATCCAAGCATCCCCAGTGCTATTTTTCCCCTTTCTCTCTACAGTTAATCTTCCATGACTTCGTGTCCCCCCATGCCTCTCCTAATGTCATGTTATCCTGCTATTTCTCACTTAGCTCCTTCCTTTCCACTCTGTGTTATCTGCTTACTTTCCTGATTTTTGTAGTTCTCCCAATGTTGGCGATGATAATTCATAAGCATTTAAACCACAAATATGTGGATATCTGGATTTTTCTCACTATATGTTGGATATTATTGTATAATTAAACTAAACTAACTGTGTGAAAGAAACTATAGCAATATTTTAGTACCATATAATGTAAAAATAGAGGGGCTGATGAAATCATTCAACTGTTAAGAGAACTTACTAGCTCTTCCTCCACAGGATCTCGGTTTGATGCTCAGCACCCTCATAGCAATTCACAACT
>CM052704.1:95407062-95494562 GCA_028551405.1 Uromys caudimaculatus | reverse complement strand
GTGTGAGATCTCTCCAATTTCTTTATGAAGGCACTTAGTGCTATGAATTTTTCTCTTAGCACTGCTTTCATTGTGTTCCATAAATTTGGGTATTGTGTGCCTTCATTTTCATTGAATTCTAAAAAATCTTTAAAATCTTTATTTCTTTCCTGACCAAGTAATCATTGAGAAGGCCCAAGTGAGGATGCTTGAATCTCACTTAGTAGGGAGAATAATGGAGTCATAGCAGGCAGAGGAAGGAAGGTAACTGGATGGGAGAGGGGATGGAGAGGGGTATGCGGGCTCAGGATCAGGTGTGGGAAGAGACAGAAGAAAAGGACAGAGAAACCAGAGAATGAAAGGAAATCTGCTGCTCCTGGGCAGGGGGGAATCTCGAGGAAGCCCCAGAGACCTGAGAGGGGGGAGGCTTCCAGGAGTCAATTGCAAAGAGCTCGCTACCCGCCATGTTCAATGAGGGTGATTTTAGAGAAGAGTAGGGACAGATGATACCAGAAGAGGCTACCTCCTGTAGCCAGGTAGGATCCCAAGTGGAAGGATAAGTACACCAACCCAACTATAAACTATTGACCCAATATTTGACCTTTTTAAAGGCAATGGAGGGACAAAGATAGAGCAGAGACTGAAGGAATGGCTAACAATTAACAGTCTAAATTGAGACCCATCCCATTCACACCAATCCCCTACACTGTTAATGATACTCTGTTATGGTTCCAGACAGGAACCTAGTATAACTGTCCTCTAAGAGGCTCTAACTAACAAGCAGCTGACTGAAACAGACGCAGATACCCACAGCCAAACATTGGACAGAGATCAGGGACTCTTATGAAAAAACTGGGGGGATAATTGAAGGCCCTGAAGAGGATAGGATCTCCACAGGAAACCAATAATATCAACTAACCTGGACCCTTGTCAGCTCTAAGAGACTGAACTACTAACCAAAGAGTATACACAGGCTGGTCTGAGGCCCCCAGCCCCTAGGACTGCCTTGTCTGGCCACAATGGGAGAGGATGCACCCAACTCTTCAGAGTCTTGATTCAAACAGTTGGGGGGAAGCCCAGGGAGAGCTTACTCTCTCAGAGGAGGGGGGAGGGGATGAGAAGAGAGAACTCTGTGAAGGAGAGATTGAGGAGGGGCAGCATTTGGGATGGAAAGAAAAGAAAGAAAAGAACAGGACAGGACAGGAAAGGAAAGGAAAATGAATTAATATAGTCTTGGAAATCCCTCTCCAGATTAACACTATAAAATTATGATTAAAATTCACACAGGAAAATAATTATGAAATAATCAGAAAGCAAAGAAAAGTGCAAGCAATATTTTCAGAGAGATTAATTTAGCAAATCCAGGTATTAAACATGTGAACCAAAATCTTGAGAGCACAATTACACAATACTGGAATAATGTGCCTTGGAATTAATAAACTGCTTGATACATCAGGTTTTCTTCCTTTTTCAAATAGAAATCTACATTCATTTTTGCCTCATGGATGTGGAAGAATTTTCAGTTATTTACAATCATAATTTCTCAGTAAAATGAAAAGGTGCTGTTCATTATAATGATGTAACCTAGGAAACAACATAAAGGCTCTACTGCCTCCTTGAAGTTAAAGGGAGCAATGCTAATTAATTTGAAGAGACATCCTTACTGATGCTTAATGACATCTTTCTGCTACTTTGACCCTCTCCTTACCCTTTAGAGATACTAGGCTGTTCTTAGGTGAAAATAATTGTTGAAATTAGATGTACAGTTAAATATCTTTATGCACGTGTGTAGAAGCATATATATATGTGTGTGTGTGTGTGTGTGTGTGTGTGTGTGTGTGTGTGTGTGTGTGTGCATTTTGCATTTAACACATAGAAATGTGTGTATGGTCTTTTTATGAAGGCCATATGAAGGGACCTCTCAAGTTGGATGCACCACTTCCAAGTCTTTGTCAGCTCAATACATTGCATTCTTCACATTCCTGATAAAATGTCACTCACTCCAATCTCCTTTCTTGTTAATCTTATCTAAATAGAGACTTGGGACCAGAGAACAGTTCTAAATTTAGTATACTAGGATAGATTTTTACAAATCTAGTGAAAAACAGCAGCGCTTTTAATTTTGCAAGATAAATTTCTCCTCAGTTTTATACTTTCCTCTTTCCAAAGACTTTCCACGAAATGCTTTTAAGTTTATTCATTACAACACTCACTTCCTCAGATACCAAAAAGCAAATGTATTATCTTCTTCCTAACAGTTATAACTTTATTAAAAAACACCTTGAAATTTTGTCACTTTAGTGGGCAGCTTTTCTTGATTAATTATAAAATGCTAATGTTTCTTGAGACTGTATATTCTCTTCATACTGTTTGCTTATGGATCCAATGTCTTCTGATTGCTCAAGGTATAGATTATACAAAGAAAACCCAACTGACACTCCAGACTTTACCAGGTCATATTCATTGTGTATTCTGCCATGCCCTTTGGCATATATCTACCTCTACATAAGCAGAGAATCTTTAGGAAACCACCATTCTTTATGCACTAACACATTTATCTAGTCAAGGTTATGCATCATCGTTCATCTTCCTAGCCAGAAAGTTCCAGAGACACAACTTAGAGTGTCAGCCTGCATTGAAAATATTCTATGTAGACTTTTTCAGGAATTAATTCATCAATTAATCCCCTATTTAATATATTGCTACAATCTTAGCATGTAAGAAATAATATATACTGTTCACAATGCCAAGATTACATATTCACCACTATGTTCCACTAAATTTTGTGACCTGTAGGCTAGCTCTGTAGTGGGAGAGGGACAATGGGGACTTCTGAGCAACAGCCATTATTTTTAAGGGCTTAAGAAACAGTGAGTGTTTAAACTCCTGCACAAACCACACAGAATGCTTTCTGGAGCATGCCAGCTAATGCTAATAAATCTTGGACTTCACATTGCTAATTTCATAGGAAATTCTCTACATTCCGTCTCTCATTTTATACCTGCACAGTGAAATGACCACATCTGAGTGTTCAGGACGTATATAGTTGGTGTCGCTGTCAATGTGAAAGACAATTACTATTTGTATTGCAAAGATGAATTATATGATAAAAGTGTTTATAAAAGAAAAAAAGACAAATGAATTAACTTGACAAATATTTCCTCTTGGAAAGCAAGAGCACAATAGATTTTACATAATGAGGTATAGATTACCAACAGTGTCAAGTATCTGCCTTCTTATTTTTCATATTGCCCTAGTTTGTGAAATCATGGTGCGCATAAAATATCTTGAAAATTAGAAGGTGGTTGAAAAATAGTTCAATTCTAAAAAACAATTTATTTTCATCCTTGCATGTGCATATGTGTGCACATATATATGATATATATGAAAAAATACACATGTAAGATAAAATATGCATCATATGCATTAAATGTTTGGTTACTATATTTTAAAATTATGTTTTTTCTGTTAAGTCTATAACTCATAATAATTATATTTGAACAATATAGACATCTGCATTCTGCTTATACAGAAAGAGATTGGCCTACAAAATTATGGACATTGGCATGCAAGATGCCAAGATCTGTGAAGTGAGGAAGTGACGGGGGATGCTGAAAAGCTGATGGCAGAGCTTTAATCCACAGACCAGCAGGAAGAACACTATGCCCAGGAAAAACACTGGTTCTCTTTTATTGAAAGACTGAATAAGGCAGAAATGAAACCTGAAGGCACGAGGACAGCTAGAGGATTAAGGGTCCATGATAGCAAGGAGACATGACAACAAGCAGTGAAAACAGGAGGCTAAAGGATCACATTCCAATGACAAGCAGGAATCAGAGAGAAAGCTGGTCCTGAAACAAGGCTATACACTCTCAAAGAATATCCTCAGTGACCCACTCACTGCAGCAAAGATCCATTTTCCGAAAGTTCCATAACCCCCAAACAGCACCACCAGCTGGAGATCAAGTGCTCAAATACATGAGTCTATAGGGTACATTCCTTATTCAAACCACCATAGAGAGCACGAGGTTAGGAGGAGGTAGGAAAATTGAGGTAGATGTGGGAGGTTTTAGGGGGAGGAATGGGAGAGTGGATATGATAAAGACACATATGAAATTCTCAAATAATTAATAAAAGATTTTATATTAATTTATATATTTTAATTAACCTAGCCATTTTAGTACATTTCCACCAAAATTAAGATGTTATTAACAAGATAGTGTCAGGAGGCAGGGTCTATAAAATGTAAAGCCATGAAAGTCTTCTCACAAATGAGATAAGGTACCTTTATAAAAGACTTGACAAATGTAATCCCTCTCCTTTGCCTCCCGTCTTCTCCCATGAGAAAGTTCACTTCCTGTCTCCACAGCATATGACTTTGAAGAGACCATCACAGAATGGCAATCCAACACCTTGATCATAGACTTTCCAGTTTTCAGAACAGTAAGAAATAAACTTCTGCTTTTTATAAGTTGCCTAATCTGTGGTTTATTGCCAAAACAGCACAAATAGAACAAGACATTCGCCATGATATGTATACCAATGCATAATTTGTGGAATGACATGAGGCTGCTTCAAGTAACAATTCTAAGGCTAGCCTGTCTCAGAGACAAAAGAAGCCTTTAAGTATTGCTCTGACCTTAAAATCCTTTATCCTGTGTTCAACGTTCCTTAATTCTTTAGCACCCTTTGACATCTCCATCCAAAATTTTCTCCTTCTCTTTGGTAAAAATTTCTTGAGATGATGGTCTAATTCGCCACCCCATGTTTTCTATTTCTTTCCCTGTTCATCTTAACAGGGGTGATTCTCCATACAGCCTCCTTAAGTATTCAATCCTGACTTGATGTCTCTTTCCAAAATCACCCAATAAAGCATAAAAGAAGGCAGTATATGAATAGAAATATCTTGATGTAATTTTGAGAACAGCATTAATAGAAACCATGCACACATTTTATTGGGGGAAAAAAAAAAGATAAGGACAGGGCAAACCCTCAGTAAATCGTGAAAACAGTGACCACAGAATCAAAAGTTACAAATTCAATAAAAAGCAGTATTATAGTTAGTGTTAATTGTCCGCTTGATATTATGATTCAGAATCAACTATGAGCTCAGCTATCATAGAATCTCTCTTAGTCAGGGTTATTTTTGCTGCAATGAAACACCATGACCAGAATGACTTAAAGAGGAAAGGATTTAATTTTCTTCCATGTGTCTTTTCATCACTGAAAGATATCAGGACAGAGATAGAAAAAAAAAAAAAAACCAAGTCAAACCAAACCAAATTAACAAACAAACAAAATATCTAAGTTCTTAAAGGGAGAAAAAGATAAGTTTTGAGGTAAGGAAGGACATGTGATGGGTACTGAAGCATGAAAAGACACACATCTGAGCAATTAAATACAGTAGGTCATTACCACCTTCTGGCCATGAGCTCACTAGGCGCACAGAGGCATGTTTGAAACTCATTAGGAGGATAATTTGAAAAATAATGTAAAATTTCAAGATTTATAATCTTTGTGCAGAACAAGTTTGCCTGCCATAGTTTTGCAGCTGCTGATAGGAGAATGGTGGCCCTGGATTGGAGACAGACAGATTATAGACCACAGAGTGTTTGCAATTCAGTGTTGCTTGATTATAGCAAACTGCCAGGTTAAGCAGAATGAGAGACGAGAGTTTTGTTCACTCTTGGTTTCAGGCAGTGGTCTGAAGACTCCACTGTGTTTTGGCTTGTGATGAGGCAGAGGATCACAACAGAAAGGATTGGTAGATTAGAGCTGCGCATGTCAAAGTCAGCCAGGAAACAGCAGAGGAGATCAAGCCTTCTCTGGTTGGGTGTGCCTCAGACACATTGCCGGCAGTCTCCCTCACAGAAGGTGCAGCTCACCTTCAATGCAGGGCTCTCCATAGTTTCTCAGATCATAATGGCATCTGGAAACCACTTCACAAATGCCTCCAGACTGCACGTGGATCTTTTTCCTCAGTGTCTTCTCGTCACACAAGGAATCACTATTTTCACTATCACCAGAAGCCCTTTCCCTACAAGGAGAGAAAAAGTGTTATCTACCTCCATGGTGGTTACTTAACGATGAGGAATAGGTGACCAAAATGGCTATATTAGTCTCTTGCTCTAGTGAAACTCATTACTCTGTTTTAGAACGTTCTTATTCAAGAAAATACAGTGTGAATAAGAATATAGATTCAGATAAAGCCTAGAAGTGAAAACAAAACCTTTAATCTGAAAATCAGAATTCTGAAATCTGGGTGTTGGCTGGATGAGAAACCCTCCAGTGTAGAATATTTCATTTCTCTTTCAGCTTGAGGCCCAGGTATCTCATGCTGGTCACTTATCCAGCTTCACACAACCCCCCACACACACACACCACACACTGTCTATCATATCACTTTCTTCTAAGTGTGTCCTTACAGATTTTTCCATCTCTCACAAAAGATGGCATTGGGTTTGAACCCATATGCAGCTGAGGATCCTCTTTATAAGATTATTAACCTTCATTACATATGAAACTAATTTATGTATGAGGAAATCAAGAGGGGTCAATCTCTAGACAAAGAGCTACAGACAATCAGTGGGTTTTGCAGGCAGAAGAGTCAATCATCTCTAAGGATGAGCCTTGGTATGGGTAAGGTTATCCCATACCAAGTGGTCATCCCTAAACACAGGTGTATATGAGCAACATTACGGAGATTCAGTAAGGGCTGTGTGTGTGTGTGTGTGTGTGTGTGTGTGTGTGTGTGTGTGTGTGTGTGTGTTTGTGTGTGTGTGTTTGTGTGTGTGTAAATGTACCTTTATAAAAAGGAGGGACACAGAAGGAGTTGGAAGGGAAAGAATGTGGGATGGAAATTACATAAATGCAGTATTGATGTACAAAATTCTCAAATAATAATGATAATAACAATAATTGAAACAGAATAGAAAACAAAATTCAGATTTTGTACATTAGAAAGTTTCTCTCAGTGTAATGTACTCATTAGTCTTAACTGTTTAAGGCAGAGATACATCTCATGACTTGTGATAGTTTAAAAGGACAATATGGTAATGATCTGGCATGATGTAGACCAGTATAGCAACTCGAAAAAGGAAGAAAAGTTTGTTTTTGAATGGCTGTTATAGAGGCCTCTGATTACATAAAGAATAAAATAAATAAATTAGAATGAATTTAGCAATTGCATAAAAATCATTCAAAAATTAACAGTATTATATTATTCTTAAATACATAGACAGTAGGTTTTGTTTTTTAAATTGATACTGTGTTTATTAAGTAACTTTATAAGGTTATTGATCACAATGTATGATAGCTAGATGTTCCTTCGATTGATGTCTAACTATCTGGGAAGTTTCTATCCAGAATAATTCATTCAGGACTTCCCTTATTTTTAAAAAAGAAACTTGCACGTTCAAATTACAGTTTGCCATCTAGTGAAAGAAATTCAAATTACACTTCATTCTATAGGAGAAATAAGCTCTGAGATCTGGTCACTGTGTGGTAACTATGATATTAATATGATTTTTAACACACACTATTAATACATTCAGATATGTGTCTTTCTGTTCAAAGTGGTCTCTTTTAGAGACAATAATTTATTTCAGTGTTGGTATTAAATGATTCCCTAGAATTCCTTTTAAAATTTCTGACAGGGCTTCTATCACCTTACTACTGGCCATGATGACACACAGTTATCATTTTAAAAAGTCTGCATGGATTATAATTTTTCTTTGTTTTACTGCCTAGCTCCACTATCTTCATAGAATATGCACAATGAAGGAAATGACAGATGCATTTGAGACAAAAAAAAAAAAAAAAAAAAAAGACCAGTTTTTTAGAATAGTTACTGATTTAGAGCAAAGCTGAGCAGGAAATGCCAAGCTTCCCCATGTACTCCCTGCTCCCACATATTCAGAGGCTCCCACGATGTCACCATGCCCACCTGCACCATGAACAGCTGTAGCTCACACAATGCAATTAACCTTTTATCAGTATGCATTCGCTTTGGCTGCTGCTCATTCTGAGGTTTCACAAGTGGACAATGATGAGCCCATTCCTGCAGCATGCAGAGGTTTCACCGCCCTAAGCCCCCTATGGGTTTTCCTGGATCACTCTCGTAATCAGCCTTAATATCTGCCCTCTCCATGGGTGAGGAGGGATGGACATGGAAGATTTTGATAAACTGCTAAAAGTCACACATACTACAGAAATGGTTCAGCAGTCTCAACACAGTACAATCAGTCATCTCCCAATAGCTTGGATATTAAGTTCAAATTATGTCACATCTTTATTCAAGCGAGTATGGTTAATTTTAATAACATAATCAATAAAAATGTTTAAACATACCATAATTAATTTGTAGTTCTTAATATTAGAAATTTTGTACAAGGAGATAACACTGGATTGATTTGCATTCTTCTACGTGCTGACCTCCAGTAGAGCCAGCTTTAGCTCCTTTGTCAAAGATCAAGTGGCCATATGTGTGTGGGTTCATTTCTGGGTCTTTAGTTCTATTCCATTGATCTACCTGCCTGTCACTGTACCAATACCATGCAGTTTTTTCACTATTGCTCTGTAATGTAGCTTGAGGTCAGGAATGGTGATTCCTCCAGAACAGAAGTTCTTTTATTGTTGAGAATAGTTTACACTATTTGGGGGTTTTTGTTATCCCAAATGAATTTGCAAATTGTTCTTTCTAATTCCATGAAGAATGGAGTTGGAATTTTGATGGGGATTGCATTGAATCTGTAGATTGCTTTTTGGAAAGATGGCCACTTTTACTATATTAATCCTGCCAAGCCATGAGCATGGGAGAGCTTTCCATCTTCTGAAAATCACCAACCAAGGAATACAGATGGAGGGACCCATGGCCCCAGCTGCATATGTAGCAGAGGATGGCCTTGTTGGGCATCAATGGGAGAAAAGGCTCTTGGTCCTGTGAAGGCTCAAGGCCCCATTGTAGGGTGATGTGAGGGTGGAGAGGCAGGGAAACGTGATACAGGATATTTCAACAAAGAAATAAAAAAATTAATTGTATAGTTTCTCAACTTTGTGCCATTATTAGAAAACAACCACAATAAATATCTCATTGTATTATTCACCTACCAGAATAAAACCTATATTGTTATCCAAACCCACATTTTTGAGACAGTATAACACCAGTCCAGAAAAGACTGTCAGAAAAAGAGCATCATTATTAATATTTTGTTCTATCTTTCCTTGTTCCTTTAAGATATTACCTCACTATTTGAAAATCCATGCACTAATATGTGTTGAAAACATGAAACTCCTACAGAGAATAAAAACATTTCATCATAATAATATGAATGAAAGCTACATATATTTTTCAAATCTTCTATAAATGCTACAAAATGATTTCCAAAGAAAGTTTCCCAGAGTGATGATTATATATTAGAGGTTTTTGTAAGCCAACTACATACTTTAGACACAACCTTTATTTCCATTGAAATACATAAATTATCTAGAACTAAACTATTAAATTTGTTTTTAACATGAGATGATATTATTTGGGGTTTACAAGTATTAGCTACTATGGCAAAGACTTAGCCCTGAGTTCTTAAAACTATTCAAATAATGATCACAGAAAGACTGGGACATTGTCTTAGTGGTATTTCATCTGTGCAGACAAAGCAGCCAGTTTCCTAGCAGCTGAGGGTATCACTTGCTAACAGTAGACTCTTGTCCCTGACTTTCATCTGGCTTCTGGTGAAATCTCAACTCAGATCACTACTCTCAGGGAAGAGCTCACACAAGTAGGTAAGACAAACCTATCCTTGAATGAGCTTTTACACTTTTAGATGCTATGAACAAATATCTGGAGGAAACATTTTAACATTTAGACAGGTTTGCCCTTGTCTTTGTTGTTTGTTCACAGCTTTGGACACTCAGTTCCTGTCAGCTCTTTGTACTTGCTGTGCTGAGGGAAGGTGAACTCATGGGTAAGAGAGGGTTGGCCATTCCCAGAGGACACAACACAGCCATGTCTGTGAGATTCCCATGCTCTGGGCAACTACTTCCACAGGAGGGTAGGTGTTCGGCTCATTAGGTGAAAGCTGGTTCCATTGTTTCTCATGGCAGATGAAGATAAATAGAGACAGTCCATAGTTCTAAGGCATTTATTGTCATTGTGGAGAGTGGCGTGGGTGTGACCTTCCCCCACCCCCTGTCAGGAAGGGGCAAAGTTAAAATAGTAACTGGGAATGGGCGTGGCTAAGCCTCTACGTGTCTCATTAACATGGGGATGGCTTAGGGCTGTGTTGTCATGCCTCTACAGGAGGAGGGGCTTGAGGGGCGTGACCTTTTTTACATGACCAAATGTCACAGACCTATGGAGAGATATAGGCACATGTCAGGAGCCGTTTTCTAGGAGCTTTGGCAAATGCCTGCTTTCCCTTATAGGCTGTCCTCTGCTTGGGACAGCCTTTTGGGCCTGCGGGGTTCAAACCTTAGCTCTACCAGAAAACAGACTGCCTATCACAGCTTTGCAAACACCCACTGTGACAGTGGAGCTACGGTAGAGCAAGCAGCTTCCTTCATGAAAAAAAAAAAAAAAAATCAGGGTAAGGAACTAAGAGAGGCCCAGGACAAAATGTGGCCCTCTGGGACCTGCCCACTGGGATCTAGGAATACTTCTTTTAGATGTGCCCACATCCATCGTAGAGTTCAGATCTTTCCCAAACAACCACTACATGGAGACTAGCACTACAGCCACGAACCTGTGAGTGACATTTCTGTATTTAAACTATAGTACATTGAGTTGATACCCTCTCAAGGCCCATTGTAGCTCTAAATGTCTCTTTTGGATCAACTGAATATTCTAATAGTTCTTCATTTCAAATCTTTACAACGTGATGCTTCACTCCTTTATTTTTCCTGTTTGTGTTTCCTGTGTGAAACTCCCAATTAATATTCAAGGAACTTGATAAAACATTTCTCTATCTCACTAAACTAAAGCCTGGCTTTTTAATCACTTATCAACATGTTTAGAAAGAAAGCTAGGGTTTTGAGCAAGAAATTCTGATACAGTGCCCTACCTTTTAACCATGATCCATTTCATTGAC
Source organism: Uromys caudimaculatus (assembly GCA_028551405.1). Lineage (NCBI taxonomy): Eukaryota > Metazoa > Chordata > Mammalia > Rodentia > Muridae > Uromys > Uromys caudimaculatus. The sequence goes on along the minus strand of CM052704.1, from coordinate 95,483,499 downwards.
ACCAATAAAGATCATTTAAACCCAACAAACAAACCAACAACGAATAACCTCAGGATACTTAACCATGGCATGGAAAGGAAACGTCACATCTAATAACACAGTCAGGCCTTCCAAGAAGGGGGATTTGCTATAAAAACAGCACCAATGTTTTGTCTACAAGTATGACCATAGAATTTAGATTAAATGCTAAATAAATGCAAATCATATACTTTGTCTTTTTAATATTTACAAATTTGTGAAAAAATATATCTAAGATATATGTATAAATGCAAAAGTTTTGATAGAAATCACAAGATTAAAGAAAATTTTGGGTAGTACTAAAATTATCATCATGTTCTTCACAGCAAGACATTTATTAAAATTAATTTTTGCATTATTTTTAATACAATATATTTTGAACATGATTTTCTTCTCCTACAAGTTGTCCCAGATCCTCCCCACATCCCTACCAACACAATTTCATTTTCTCCTTCTATCTCTCTCTAAACAAACAAAAAAATAAACAAACAATAAAAGTTTTAAAAATGCCAAAGCAAAACAAGTCCCTATGAAGTTAAGCATGGTACCTGCTTAGGAGTATAGTTTATATATCCTCTGACACTTCATTTGAGAAAACTAATTGTCTTCTCACCAGCAGGTATCAAATGCAAATAACTTCTTGGTTAAAGGTGCAATGCTTCCAAATATCTTACTGGGATAGTTGCATCATTTAAACTCATTGCTGAGGCCAAATCATCTATTACATATGGAAAAAGAATGGAAAAAATTTCATATACTCTTTTCTCTCTCTCTCTCTCTCTCTCTCTCTCTCTCTCTCTCTCTCTCTCTCTCTCTTCATTTTAAAGGAGAAACCATACAGAGAAAGAAGAATATTTTCCATTATTTCTTTCTAGGAATTAGAAGCTACCTCAGACCAATGCCACGTGACACTGTATTTCTAAACCAAAGAAGTCTAATGTAGGTTGTGACTTATGATTCACCCTTCTTTGCTACTCTTGAAAATCATTAATATTTCACTTAATCCATTCAGAATTAACTGTCCCATTCAGTGCTCTGAGGACAGTATGCTTAAATCCACAGGAGACACCACAGATTGCTAAAGAATCTCATCTTCCTTCTGACATAACACCCCTCCCCATTTTTTAGATGTGTATGTGTGTGTATGTGTGTGCGTTTGTTTGTGTGTCTGTGTGTGTTCATATTATATAGTTGTAGCAATGAACAAGAAAACTCAAGACTGTCATAAGAGAGTCTGGAAGGCTCTGTATAGAATGACAGTAATTAAAAACAATAACTTTTAACATGTACTTCTTTTCTGTTAAAAGGCCATCTGTAAAACAAACTCAGAACCCCACAGAAATCAATCCCCAGTTGATTTGTGTTCCCTCAGGGCTGAGCCCATGCCTTTTTGGTCACTAATTGTATTGACAGCTGGTATTTCCTACCCTGAGACAATTTATTTTATCTCCACATATTTATTGAAATGCATCTTGTCTAGTATTGACCTGACAGCAGTAGGAAGCAGTGGATAATGGCAAAATCCCTGGAGCCCTGACAGAAGGTTTCAGTATTGAGCTTCACTGACAGCATTAGGCCCCGCAGCACATATAAGACAAAGGGACAGCAGTCTCTGCAGGAAGATGAAGAGGTGCCTGAATTAAAGGGACATGCAGAAATTCACATGTACCATTGTGTTTAGTTCTTAAATTCAAGGATAAGTTTTCACCACTTGTAAAATTACTGCCCAGGTATCAACACAGGGAGTATGGAGTATCAAATATGTGTACTGCTAACTGCAGACAGTGTGAGCCAAGGACAGTTTCAATGTTCACCTGTTTCTAAATTCAAGATACTATCCATGAAAGTAAACTATACTATAAACTCTAAACAGTTGTACAAAGATGTTACCACTGAATATATAGATTACATACAATTTAGGCAACATTGTTAGAACAATGAACTTTTCTTTTGGATTTTTGGGTGTTTGGTTTTGTCTTGTTTTATTTGTTTGGTTTGGTTTCATGTTAATTTTCCATTTTGTTTTTGTTTTAAGATAGTTTCTCTGTATAGCCCTGTAACTTGTTCTGTAGATCAGGCTTGTCTCAAATTCAGCGATTCCCCTGCCTCTGCCTCCTAAGTACTGAGATTAAATTCATGCACCACCACTGATTTGGACAACAATGAACTTTTAAATGGACTTTCTGTGGAAAAATGTTGTTCTCTAGTAACATTTTTAAGTGAGCTTTCAAATATGATATAATCACAAAGAAGTATGTTTAAAAACAAGTATTACCTGCAGGTTGATGAAGTATACCAGAGACAAATAAGAATTAATTTATTATTACTTAACAATGTAATTATTATTACTTAATAATATTATTATAACAATAAATGGAGAGATGGCTCAGCAGCTAAGATCAAATACTGATTGGGCAGAGGACCTGAGTTTGGTTCCCACCACGTATGCTAGGATGTTCACTGCTGCCTACAACTTGTCTGCAGGGAATCTGATGCCCTCTTATGGTTTCTATAAGCATGTATACTTACACACACACACACACACACACACACACACACAGAGGCACACACACATGCAGCACACATAACAGGTGCTAACTTGCAGTTCCTCTTTCCTACAGTCTTCTTGCCTTCTTCCTAATTCTTTCTGTTAACAGGGACTCCTTCCTTGGTTCTGGTTAACTGACTGCATAGCATCGAAGTAGAACAGAGAGCAGTTCCCAGAGAAGACTTCCTGTTCATTTGCTCTCCTGTACTCCCACCCTATTGTTCTCCCATAGAGTGTTCGGTTCCCTGAAAGCCTTGAGATCGACATCTCAGGCAGAGATCTTGCCTTCTTTTGAAGAAGCTATAAGTGAACCACTTTTTTCTGCAGATGTCTTGTCTTTCTCCGGAGTTGACAATAAAGCAGTTAGCCAGTACGATTACATTCCCACCCTTTCTAGCCTACTCTATCTACCACAGTCTCTGTCTCCTTCCTTCTCATCTCTGATCATGTGTCTTTTCTCATCATGTGATCATTTCCAAGCACAGGTATAATTATGTCATTTACCTGCTTAAAATTTTTGAATGACATTCACTTTTCTAGGAAAACAATGTTAAAATCATTTGGTTAAAAAAAAAAAAAAGAACTTTTCTTGTAAGAATTCTATTTATTTTCTTCTAGTCCCATGTACAATCCTTATCCCAAACTTCAGGTTTGAATTGTCTGTTGTAGGATATCTGAAATTGTCCCCAATCATCCACAGCTTTGCATTATTCACTTCCACTGAGTGACATAGAACCCATGACTTGATGCTGACCTTGCATCATAGGGAAGAGGTGATAAGAAATTGTACAAATCACTTTGTTGAATTTTACAAGATTTTATCGTAACAGCTGCTGACTCACATTTCCTCACTGAAGAAATGAACTACTGCGTTGTGAGAAAGCATCTGAAATGTCCCTGGCCAGGAAAGGTAGTGCTGCACCTAGTGAGGACTCCCCTTCCAATCAGAAGCAAGGCAAGGAAGAGCTAATCCAAATTAGCATGGGAAATTAATTCCACCAAGAGCCTGAATATATTTGGGCATGGACCACCCCCAACCGCCCTGCATAGTTCCACATGAGAACAGCTTAATTCTAGGGTTAAGAGTTCGTGAAATGAAAATTCAGCTAAAATATGCAGTCACCTAAATCATAAAAAAAAAAAATGGTTTTTAAAGGATGTTGCTGTAGGCTGTTAAATTTGTAGTGCTTTATGCAAGAAAAAAATTAATATCTGTCCAAAATCCCTTAAAAATACACTGTCATTCCAATATCCATTTCTCCTGCTGCCACTTGCCCCTCTACCTATAACTAAAGAACACTTGACCATGACTGAAGTTCTACTTATTAGCATCTCTTTGAAGATATATGTCCCTAGCTTAAAGCCTTGAATTAATCCCATATTCTTATCTCAAATAATGGTCATATGTCAACTACAGTACACTTCATAATTACTTCTTGCTAAATTCTTGTTCTCTGCCTCCTTGTGTGTTGTACATACACAGGCAAAGACGTGAAAGTTACAGCTCTGTGTTGTAGGCAAAGGGAATCTCCCATCACTAGTGACAAGTGCTTGGTGTCTGTGTTGGTATTTTAAATGACTAGCAAGCACTTTATTCATGTAACTATCTTCAACATGTGAATAATGACCAGGAAATATGTGCCATGCAATACTAACAGAACATAAATTAACAGCAGTCTTCATGAGATTAAAATTACTCTTACAATAAAATCATAAAAGACAAAGGTTACAACAAGCATATCTTCCTAGGCTATTTTTAAATCTTCATAAGCCCTTTCAGACCTGCTCTTTCTCCAATTAACAACCAGATTTTATATGTTTCATTTACTCTCTTATTCAACATAGCAAGTACAGTGAAATCTATGATAGAAAGCATTGTCCTCCTTCCATATATAACCCAACCAAGACCAACCACACCGTCTCTCTGGTATGATATTAAGAAACAACATGCCTTCCAGTCTACAACTCCAGAGCACATCGGGCATTCCAGCCCCACCTCCCAAACCCGGAGATGGCCGGACTCCTGGAAGGTACACTATAACCAGGGTCACAGGAGAACTGCCTTAGCTATGGTCACAGGAGGCCTACCCTAACTAGGGACACAGGAGGCTTCCTAACTAGCACTGTTTGCCTCCCAGAAGGTCTGCTCTAACCTAGTTCACAAAGTAAGGAGGGAGAGGCTCCAATCAGAGACAGCAAGGCCAGGTAACACCAGAGATAATCAGATGGTGAGAGGCTAGCACAAGAACATAAGCAAAAGAAACCAATGCCACTTGGCACCTTCAGAAGCCAGTTCTCCTACCACAGCAAGACCTGGATACCCTAACAAACCTGAAGAGCATGATTCTGCCCTAAAATTCCATCTCATGAAGATAATAGAAGATTTTAAGGAGGACATAAATAATTCCCTTAAAAAAATACAGGAGATCATAAGTAAAATGTAGAACTCCTTAAAGAGGAAACACAGAAATTTCTTAAAGAAATACAGGAAAACACAATCAAATAGGTGAAGGAATTGAACAAAACCATTCAGGACCTAAAATATGGAAATAAAAACAATAAAGAAATCAGAAATAGAGGCAATCTTGGAGATGGAAAATCTAGAAAAGGTATTAGGAGTTACACATGCAAGCATCTCCAACAGAATACAGTACAAGAGAGAATCTCAGGCTTATAAGTTACCAAAGAAGATATTGATACAACAGTCAAAGAAAATACAAAATGCAAAAAACTCCTAACCCAAAAGATCCAGGTAATTCAGGACACAATGAAAAAACCAAACCTAAGAATAATAGGAATAGAAGAGAGTAAAGATTCCCAATTCAAGGCCCAGAAAATATCTTCAACAAAACCATGGAAGAAAACTTCCCTAGCTGAAAGAAAGAGATGGCCAAAAACATACAAGAAGCTTACAGAACATCAAACAGATTAGAAAAGAAGAGAAACTACCCCTGTCAAATAATAATTAAAACACTAAATACACAAAACAAAGGAAGAATATTAAAAGCAGTAAGAGGAAAAGGCTAAGTAACATATAAAGGCAGACTTATAAGAGTTACAACAGACTTCTCAAAGGAGACTCTAGAAGCCAGAAGATCCTGGACATATGTCATACAAACACTAAGAGAACACAAATGTCATCCCAAGATACTATGCCCAGCAAAACTCTCAAAAACCATAGATGCAGAAACCAAGATATTCCATAACAAAACCAAATTTAAATAATATCTTTCCACTAAAGCAGCTCAACAGAAGATAATAGAATAAAAACGCTAACACAAGGAGGGAAACTATACCCAAGAAAAACAAAAATTGACAATCTTACAACAAACCCAAAATAAGAGAACCACATAAACATAATGCCACCTCTAACACAAACTAACAGGAACCATCAATCATTGATCTTTAATTAACTCAATTCTCCAATAAAAACAAACAAACATAGGCTAACAGACTAGATACATAAGAGGACCCAGCATTTTGTTGCATACAGGAAATATACCTCAGTGACAAGACAGACACTAGTTCAGAGTAAAAGGCTAGAAAAATTTTTTCCAAGTGAATGGTCCCAAGAAACAAGCTGGAGTAGCCATTCTAATATGCAATAAAATAGACTTTTAACCAGGAGTTATCAAAAGAGATGAGAATAATACTTTATGCTCATCAAAGGAAAAATCCTGAACATCTATGCCCCAAATGCAAGGGCACCCCATACATAAAAGAAACTTTACTATAATTCAAAACATACATTGAACCCCACACAATAATAGTGGGGAACTTCAACACCCCACTCTCACCAATGGACAGGTCATGGAAACAGAAACTAAACAGAGGTACAGTGAAACTAACAGAGTTATGAAACAAATGGATTTAACAGATATCTATAGAACATTTCACCCAAAACAAAAGAATCTACCTTCTTCTTAGTACCTCATAGTACCTTCTCCAAGATTTACCATATATTGAAATAAAACAAGCCTCAACAGATAAAAGAAGATTGAAATAACCCCATGCATTCTATCAAATCACTAAGACTAAGGCAGGTCTTTAATAACAACAAAAACAACAGACAGCCCACATACTCATGGAAACTGAACAACTCTCTACTTGATAACTTGGTCAGGGAAAAAATAAAGAAAGAAATTTAAGACTTTCTATAGTTTAATGAAAATGAAGGTACAAACTTATGGGACACAATGAAAACAGTGCTAAGAGGAAAACGCATAGCACTAAGTGACTTCATAAAGATTGGAGAGATCCAGCACTAACAACTTAACAGCAATCTGAAAGCACTAGAACGAAAAGAAGCAAACACAACCAAGAGGAGTAGATGGAAAGAAATAATCAAACTCATGGTTGAAAACCAACCAATTAGAAACAAAAAGAAGGATACAAAGAATCAACAAAACTAAGAGCTGGTTTGTGAAAATCAACAAGATAGATAAACTCTTAGCCAAACTAACTAAAGAGCACAGAGAAAGTATCCAAATTTAAAAAAATTCAGAAATGAAAAGGAAGACATAACAACAGAAACTGGGGAAATTAAAAAAATCATCAGAGCTTACTACAAAATACAATACTCAAAAAAACTGGAAAATCTAGTTCAAAGGAATGATTTTCTAGATATATATAATTTACCAAAGTTAATCAGGATCAGGTAAACTATCTAAACAGCCCCATAACCCATAACCCCAAAGTAAATAGAAGCAGGCATTAAATGTCTCCCAACTAATAAAAGCCCAGGTCCATATGGTTTTAGTGCAAAATTCAACAGACCTTCAAAGAAGATCTAATATCAATACTCTTCAAACTATTCCACAAAATAGAAACAGAAGAAACACTACTTAATTCATTCTATGAAGCCAGAGATAGGCTGATAACCAAACCACACAAAGACCCAATAAAGAGAACTTCAGACCAATTTAACTTATGAATATTGATAAAAAATCCTCAACAAAATTCTCACATATCAAATCCAAGAACACATCAAAATAATCATTCACCACAATCAAGTAGGTTTCATCCCAGTGATGCAGGGATGGTTCAATATATGAAAATCCATCAACATAATCAACAACATAAACAAACTCAAAGAAAAAAAAATCACATGATCATCTCATTAGATGCTGAAAAGGCCTTTGACAAAATACAACACTCCTTTATGTTAAACAGTTTGGAGAGATCAGGAATTCAAGTTGCATACCTAAATACAGTAAAAGCAATATACAGCCAACCAGTGGCCAATATTAAATTAAATAGAGAGAAACTTGAAACAATCCTACTAAAAGACAAGGCTGCCCACTCTCTAACAATTTATTCAATATAGTACTCAAAGTTCTAGCTAGAGTAATTAGACAAAAAACGGAGGTCAAAGGCATACAAATTGGAAAGGAAGAAGCCAAGGTATAACTATTAGCAGATATGATAATATACATGAGCAACTTCCAAAATGCTTCCAGAGAAATCCTACACCTGATAAACAGCTTTAGCAAAGTGGCTGGATGTAAAATTCACTCAAACAAATCAGTAACTGTCCTTTACACACAGGATAAAGAAATTAGGGAAACAACACACTTCACAATAGTCACAAATAATATAAAATATTTTGGTTTAATTCTATCCATGCAAGTGAAAAATCTGAATAACTAGAACTTCAAGTATCTGAAGAAAGAAATTGAAGAAGGCATCAGGAGATGGAAAGATCTCTCATGCTCATGGATTGGCAGGATTAACATAGTAAAAACTAGGCATGTTACCAAAAGCAATCTACAGATTCAATGCAATCCCTATCAAAATTCCAACTCAACTCTTCACAGAGATAGGAAAAGCAATTCTCAACTTCATCTGGAATATATATATATATATACACACACATACAACAACAGGATAGAAAACAGTGTTCTCAACAATAAAAAGAATCACCATCCTTGACTTCAAGCTGTGCTATAAAACAATAGTGATAAAAACTTCATGGTATTGATACAGAGATAGACAGGTATACCAATGTAATAGAAATGAAGAACCAGAAAAAACCCACACAACTATGGGCACTTGATCATTGACAAATAAGCCAAAACCATACATTGGGAAAAAAAAAAAAAGGCATCTTCAACAAATGGTGCTGGTCTAACTGGTGGTCTGCAAGTAGCAGAATACAAATTGATCCATTTTTATTTCTTTGTACAAAGCTTAAATCCAAGTACATCAAGGACCTCCACATAAAATCAGATACACTGAATCTAATAGAAGAAAGGTGGGAAAGAATCTTGAACACATTGGCACAGGGAAATTTTTCTGAACAGAACACCAGTGGCTTATGCTCTAAGATCAACCATTGACAGATGAGACCTCATGAAAGCAAGAAACTTCTATAAGGCAAAGGACACTGTCAATAGTACAAAAGAGCAACGTACAGATTGGGAAAAGATCTTTACCAACCATACAACTGGTAGAGGGCTAATATCCAAAATATACAAAGAACTCTAGAAGTTAGACTCCAGAGAACCAAATAACTGTATTAAAAGTGGAGTACAGAGCTAAACAGAGAATTCTCAACTGAGGAATCTTGAGTAGCGAGAAACAGCTAAAGAAATGTTCAACATCCTTAGTCATCAGGAAAATGCAAATCAAAACAACCCTGAGATTCCACCTCACACCAGTCAGAATGGCTAAGATCAAAAACTCAAGCAACAGGAGATGCTGGCGGGGATGTGGAGAAAGAGGAACACCCCTCCATTGCTGTTGGGATTGCAAGCTGGTACAACCACTTTGGAAATCAATCTAGCTGTTTTTCAGAAAAATGAAAATAGTTCTACCTGAGGACCTAGCTATACCACTCCTGGGCATATACCCAAATGATGCTCCAGCATATAACAAGGACACATGCTCCACTATGTTTGTAGAAGGCTTATTTATAATAGCCAGAAGCTGGAAACAACCCAGATGTCCCTCAAGAGAAGAATGGATACAGAAAATGTGATACATTTACATAATGGAATACTACTCAGCTATTAAAAATGAGGACCTCATGAATTTTGCATGCAAATCAAAGGAACTTGAAAATATACTGAATGAGGTAACCCAGACCCAAAAGGACTTACATGGTATGTACTCAATTATTAGTGAATATCAGCCCAAAAGATCAGAATAATCATGATACAACTCACAGATCATATGAAGCTTATCATGAAGGAATGCCAAAGTATGGATACAAATTAATCACAGGAGACAGAGGGATGAAGGGACCTGGGTAGAAGAGGGGAGATAGGGCAAAAAAGGGGGCAAGATCATGTACGGAGGGTGACAGGAGAGAAGTCCGGAGGGCCTGGGGAATGAATGGAAATGTGTAGCACTGAGGGGTGGGGGCAGGGTGATCCACTAGAGCATCCCTGCTGCCAGGGATGCAAGCGGCTCCCAGGACCCACTGGGGACGACATGAGCCGAAATGCCCAACACTGCAGAGATAGAACCTGAAGAGTGCCACTCCAATAGATAGACGTTGCCCCCAGTGGAGGGATAGGGCCACCACCCATCTTAAACTTTTAACCCAGAATTGTTCCTGTCTAAAGGAAATGCGGGGACAAAGAATGGTGCAGAGACTGAAGGAAAAGTCATCCAGAGGCTGTCCCACCTTGGGATCCATCCTATCAGCAAACACCAATCCCTGACACTACTGCTGAAGTGAAGATACGCTTACAGAAGGAGCCTGGTATGGGTATCCTCTGAGAGGCTCTGCCAGCACCTAAGGGAAACACAGATAGAGCCAACCATTGGACTGAGCCCGCAGAACTCAAAGAAGAGGTAGGGGAAGGACTGAAGGAGCTCAAGTGTTACTGCAACCCCACAGGAAGAACAACAGAATCAACTAACTGGACCCCTCAGAGCTCCCAGGGAATAAGGCACCAACCAAATAGTATCTACATGGGCCAGTGTTGTGGCTCCTATTACATATATACCAGAGAAATGCCTTATTTGGCATCGGGGAGAGAGGAGCCGCTTAGTACTGTGATGCATGATGGCCCAGTGAAGGAGTGTGGTAGAAGGGTAAGGTGGGAGTAGGAGGGTGAGTGGGGGAGCACCCTCTTAGAGGCAAAGAGGAGGGGGATTTGGTGGGGGCTTCATGGAGGGGAGACAGGAAAGGGAGACAACATTTGAAATTTAAATAAATAAAATAGTTAATTTAAAATAACAACAGTATTTTTGAACAATATAGAATTTTTCCTGGTACTTTTAGTATATATATATATATTCTATATGATTATGTAATGACAAAAATATAGCGTGTATGTATGAACTGATAAGTAAAAATAGAGACTATGCCTTGTAAATTTAACATTTAGTAAAAAGTGAAATGAGGCCATTAGGATTACACAATGAGCATTCCTCATCAGCCTGTACAAAAATAGCTTTTTCACATTTGGTGAAATGAAATACTAAGCTTCAGGTAGGCTGGCTTTAGATGAACCAGAGTCATACTGCAAATTGAGAATCAAATGTTAAATGAGGACAGGTCTGCGTGTGAGAATGCATACTGTAAGCACTTAGTCACTCCAGTAGAGAAGAGAACAGAGAGTAACTAAATAGCCATTTATACTCCATGTTCTCCTGCATGTCGGAAGTTGTTTTCATACAAATGGGACATCGTAAATGCCGAAAAACGGAAATAATATTTGTTTTGAAAGAGATAGAAATCATGTTTGTGTATTCTAATTCTGATAATGTATTTATTCTGTATACTGGAAAGTAAGATCAAAGTTCAAGGTTATCCTTGAATTTATAAATTACTACTGGACTTTAGGAGACTGTCTCAAAACCATAAACCACAGTACTGTTGAGACTGAAGAATAAAATACAGTGAAACGTTTTTATGCTGTGAATCTGCAAGTTTGACTGGATGAACAGAGAAGATAATCACCTGTGTAATTCTGCCCTCTTATTGACCAATAGACATATTTGCACAGCACTTTGGGATGCAAATTATACACAGTTTACTTATCCAAATAGCGCCATTGCCACAGGAGTAGTAGATGCTTTAGAAAGCATATGCACCTTTTATTCCCAATGTAAGGCAATGTTAAGCCAACCAACTCTTTAAAAGTTTTGAGTTTGTTAATTTATTTAAGTGTAGGTAAAACAGATAACGGCTACATCAGGAAGCCCTCATGTCTGTCTTTACTTTTGAATTATAAGAAGGTATAAGTCTGTGAATTTGTTTTTGCAATACAAAGAAAAAGACAAGAGAGACCATGGTCCAACTGGTATTAGCCTGGCTAGGATACAGTCTCCTCTAAGTCTCCATTTCATCACACCTCCCTTTCCTTTGCATCTTGTCTTTTACCAAAAAAAAGAGAAACAATTAGAATAAACGCTTTCAGCTTCATTCACCACACCTACAATACAGCTAAACCTGATACACATTTTAACCTTTATTTCTCTTACATAAGGAGAAATATTTCAATTCTCAAAACAGTTATCCCAGACACTTCAACTGTATTCCTTCTCAATTGAAGGATACTACACATAATGTTACCATGTAACTTCTTTTAACACTATAATTTTCTAATTCCATAAGAATATAATTTATCATTTTAAACCAAAGCAAGATCAAGTTTTCCAATGATGTAAATGCCCTTCCATTTACTCTCCATTTCTCTGGTCATCCGTGCTTTTAGTGATAAAAGGTTTATTTTATTTTATTCTTTCTGTTTCTGAGCCAGTCACTCCTGACTAGTCTCCACTCACCAGAGCCTCTGCTGTCAAAGCTATCAAAATGTCATGTTTCCCAGTAGACTGCCCTTGCCCACACAGATCTCTGGAATTTTTCATTCTTGGAGCGTTTGTTCTTGAGTTTATCATTTTCACCTCAGCATCCTCCTCCTCTTCCCAGAACTCTTGTCCCAATCACGATTTTTTTAAATACCTTGACAATGTTGTCCCTTCCACTCTTTACCAGGAGTTGCAACATCAAGTAGATCTCCCCTCCCCCAGGGCTTAAGCCTTATTTTCAAATCATATGACCCCAGATTGTATTCTACTATCTTCTCTGGCTGAACATAAATCTGTACTTTTGGGCGTTTTAAATCTTGTGAAGCTTTGATGGATATTTCAAATGAAGATTATTTTAAATGAAACAACCTCAAGTCGACCCCACCCCTACCCCTATTTTTTCTAGCCACAGAAAATGACATAATCATCTGGTCCAAACCTTGGATAAAGATGCAATTACTTTATTTCCACTTTAATTCTTTACTTAAAAGCCAGATTTTACAAGTTCCAACTTCAAAATATAAAATGTGCACACTGCTCACTCTCTTCACTGGCAAGCCACACTGCTGTTACCCACACCTTCTCCTCCCTCTGTGTCATTGTCAACTTCTCTCTCCAACTCATAGTGTACCACTAAGGCCATTTTCATTAGAATTAGCTATGCTATTTCACTTTGTTCTTGTCCTTTAGAAATGTCAGGCTTTTTTCTTTTTTTCCTTAGAAATGTGCTTTTCTCTGTTTGGAGTGGAAATGTCATTTGATGATACTTTGAGCATCCTGTTACTAAGATCTCAACTCAAAAGTCGGCACTTCATAACACGTTACAAGCGTGCCATCTGCCAGGCACACACCACAAACACGTTCGTATCACACAGCGTTTTAATTCCTTGTGTACTGACTGCCATTGTCTTTGCTACTCATGTGTTGATAGTAACAATGTCATCTCCAGTCAGAACTCAAGTCTCTGGGGCCTGAGCTTTAGGTGTTTCCTTTGCTCTAACTCCAGGATTCGAATATTGCTTGGTGAAAATACTATGGAGAAGTATTTTCAAATTCAAAGCTGGGTTTCTGCCTTCAATTTAAGTGCAACCAGCTTTCATGGTGTCTGTCAATCTGAAGATTCCTACCTATTCTCTAAATCTTAGTATTTTACAATAGATAAACTTGACCCTGGTTCTAACATCCTGTTGAATTAGTAAAAACAATACATGGTGGTCAAATTACAATGGAATCTCCATCTCTTCCTTTCCTCCCTCCCCTTTCCCTGCCCACCTTCCATCCCTCTCTTATGTACCCATATGTTTCTGGCTCGTATAGTTTTATTTAACCCAGAGAGTACAGTGGCTAATAAACAGAAAATTCTATAAGTACAACAGATCTAATTTCTTACTCATGTGGCATTGAAGACTTACTTAGCTTAATTTATCTGTGCCTCAATTCCTGTATCTGTAAAGTAAAACTAACAGTTATTGATACATATTTGTTAGAAGAAATAAATGTATGTCCTTGTTGTAGTGTATAAAACATCAAGTATATCAATTTTATCACCTTATTTTGTGTGTGTATGTGTGTGTGAACATACCCATGCCCGCATGCGTGTGTGCACCTGTGATAGCTATATATATGAAATATGCAATGCAGAGCCCAGTGATAATCTTGCTCTTTACCTTAATGGCTTGAAACTGGGTCTCTCATTCCTCTGGAAACCCATCAAGTTTGGCTAGTGATCTCCAAGGATTCACCTATTTATCCACAAATGCCTGTGTTACAGGCATATGAAGATGTACTTTTTACATTGGCGTTGGAAACTTGATCTCAGAGCTTCTTGTTTATACAGAAAGTATTCTTATGCACTTAACCCATCTCCCACCCTCTGGTTTTAAATTTTTGTTGTTGAAAATAACAAAAATAGGGAAAAATAAGTTGCAGAATCTAAAATATGGTATAGAATATGTATGTTTGAGTGTGTGTGTGTGTGTGTGTGTGTGTGTATTTGAGTGCATTCCATTTACTTTATAATAATCAGATTAATGAATGGAAATCAGTCACTTACTTTAATGTGCCCTTTAATTCAATGTAGACTCAAGTTTGATTTCTCATAGTAGGATAAAATTTTATTTCATGTAACACAATGCATACACATGTTACCAAGTAAAAGAAAGAAATTTGCAATCTATAACACTGTTTGAATCCAACCCGAAGCATATCTCACAGAAGCAATGGTGATAATATTCCATAAAAATAATGTGAAAGGCAATAAATACCACCATATTTCTTTCTGAAAAAACATTTTCATTAAACCTCATTTGCAATTAAAACTTATTTTTATCTTGAAATATTGCATGTAGTTCTATTTTTATAATTCATTAAAGTTAAAATAATGGAGATACTTATAAGTAATCTCATAAAATATACTTTTAAGAATTTATATAGATAAATTTTGATAAAGGCTCTATTTATTTTTAAGTAAATTATGTAGGCTTAGAGTTTTTAAAACCTACTTTAATTAAGATTCTTAAATTCTTTAACCTCCCTTCTAGCCCACCACCTACCTCAGGCAGTGGAAAGGAAAGGTTTATAGGGCAAAGGAGGATGTGGAACTGTTTAAAAATAGTTCTTTTGGGCTATTCCAATCTTGGCTGTCAGGATATTATCAGCTCAGTTCACATGAATCAACAGTGGTAGCTCCATCCACTCTCAAACACCATTTATGAATCAGCAATGGCAGGTCTATCCAGAAGAAACCCCAAAGCTCTGCCAATAGGCTCAAGTCTACAGAAGCAGTGGAGACCACCATCAGCAAAGAATGGCAAGGCAAACTAATACCAGAGCATTGTCCACTGTCTGTTGGACTTCTGCACTTTCCAAACATCACGTGTTCTCTCAAGCACCCACTCCAGCAAAACATCACATGCCCTTTTTAAGACAGCTTCCAGAAAAACATAACATCTCTGTTCTCAGCAATATATCCTCTCACCTGTCTGCTTCAGCAAAACATCCTCTTATGTATCTGCTTCAGCAAAACATCCTCTTATAAGAGTTTCCAGAAAAAATATCACATGATCCAACTGAGTTTACAAATAAATCAGAAATTTCCACTTCAAAATTCTCATTTGACTAATACATGAAAATGTAGAATCATACTGTGTATTGATGGGTTCCATGTGGTACATCCTCCCATGCATAATTTGCATGTTAGCTTTGACTTTTTGACTATTGATTCACTTATTTATCCCAGTATTTTATAGGGATAAGAATATCCTAATTTGTGTGTTTTATTCATAGGAACTTCAGTTGACATGACTCTAATCTAAACAACTCTCTTGAGTATAGCTGCTAAAGCATCTGTCCTAGAACAATCTGGTGTCTGGGAGAGAGGACAGAAATGGATGAAATTGAGAAGGGCTATGACCTTGGCCCTGTGTGCTCAGAATTCACGCAAAGCAGATTATAAAAGGTACTCTGATGAACAGTTTCCAGAAGGAGGCCTATTTCTCATTGACAAAATGATATTGGAAATTTAAAATTACACACATTAAAATATGTTAGAACGTGTAGGATGTTAGGAATTTCAAAGTTATACAGTACTACATTTTGGGGATGTCACGAGGAATTGTTAATTTTGAAACATTTTGTGGGCATAAAAACACTTAAGAAAAGACTTAGAATCTCAGAATTCTAAGAATATTTAAAAAATAGAACTGGCATGGTCATTTTGATTAGTTCTCCATTTTATGTATTATCTTCTGTCAGCCTCAAAATGTTGTGTGAAATAAAGACTATGTCCTTCATTTATGCAAAAAATAAGTAAATAAATAAAGCCAAGATGACAAGACAGCAAGAAATCGTGTTCATGCACATGTGTGTTTGAAAATCACACTCTTACCAATACTTTAAGACAGCTTGTATAGTATAAGAATGTGCACTCAGCAAACATGAGGATGGGAGACCTGGAGACGGGCACCCAGCATAAATCCGACAGCCTGGCTGGAGGGCAAAAGAAAGAACACTGGCTGATATGGGAGTGGGGATTCTGGAAGAGAAGGCTCTGGGGTCCTTTCCTGACAATGGCTTTGGTTCTTGTACAAGGTTTGCTGGTTTAATAGCCTTGTACCTCCTTTTATCTTCTCTAGGACAAGTGACTGTATGCATGAATATTAATAAGTATGCCGATGGACTATTTTAAGAACTAAATAAGAAATATAAAATACTTAGCACTGGGCTTCATTATCACAGAGATTAATAAATATTAGTCACCATTACTCTTAAAAAATATTGTCAATTATATGAAATGAGACAACAAATATAGTGACCTATAAAAGGATGAGAATTCTAAATAAAAGTGTATTTAAAAAAAATAGTAGCATAGATACCATTCTTGGAGAAATGTGAATAAATATCTACCTATGTAGCACCAATGACAGACCAAAGTGATATCATCAGAAGCCAACCTAGTTCACTAATGAATTTATTGGGGTTCTTTACAGGAATATGGATGAAGGGTTACTTACTGGGATATGGATGAGGGGTTATCGGAACAGAAATGGCCCCGAGGCCAACAAGGGTAAAAGTTGGAAACTGGAAGTTCACTGCAGAACTTGCAGGCAGCTCAGCAGGTTGGGCAGTGACTTTTCTGGGCGGTGCAGTTGCTGGGAGTTTCTTTCAGGCAGCTAAGTTGGTCTGGTGAGTCTCTCAACTGCATTATTGGGGAAAAGCTTGGGGAAGGAAGGGCATCATCATCCACTTATCACACACACACACACACACACACACACACACACACACACACACAAACTAATACTGTATCAAATCTTTGTCTAAAGGTCTAGAGAGGCCTCATAGAAAATAGAAGATGCCCACCTGTCAGTCTGCTCCGGAGTCTACAGGTGGGCAGTAACTATGGAGTGGCGAGAACAGTAGGAACAACCAAGTAATTCAAGAAGCTAATGCTTCCAGAACAGTAAATCTTTCCCGGCAATCTGAGAGGCAGAGGTCAGAGAACTTGGCCTCAGTCCATCTGCCCTCCCCACAAGCATCTCCAGTAAAAGCTGACTCCATATCCCTGAAAGGAGACAAACAGAACAGATGACTACGAATGCCCAGTTCTGTTTGAGCAATACTGTTTTCCCAAGGAAAGTATGTCCTGCTTTCTATCATTCAGTTGGAAAACCATTCCATGGGAGGAAACTAATTATTTTATTGTATTTCATTTACTTTATATTTACACAGGCTGAGTACTGAAGGAGGGGATTTATAAGGCTGGGCAAGTGGCACACCGCTGAATGTCTCCTCAGACACTAGGACATATATCTGCTTCCTAAACAGCACTTATGCAAACATTAGTTATGATTATGTTAGACAACTGTGATGTTAAAAGCTTGTGTATGATGGTTGGCGAGGTGTATGAGTGACTATAAGCACTTGTCACCAATCCTGGCAACCCGTTTTCATCTGTAGGACCATTAGTAAGAGGAAGATCATTTCTAAAGTTACAGTCAACTTATATAAACAATAATGCATCATAAACTACCGAATTTAAATTGTCACTTTAAATGGCTAATGGAAAACAAAACACACTAGTATTGATTTGAGGGACAGTATCTAAATTGTTTGGCACTGGTACTGATTTTTTTCATAATATCAAATGTTTCTTATAGCAAAATCAATATGGCACTTTACAAGATATTTAGCCTACATGATTATAGCCAACATATTCAGAAACCAATCCCTGCATCCTCACTTTGATATCAAGGTAAAGTTGATAGTCGAAACATTGCTTTGGAGCATAAAATGAGAAATAAATATTTGCTTTAATCAGGCCCTTTAGATATTTTGCATAGCTGATTAACAATAAAAGTGATAAATAAACAAAATAAAGACTGAAGACAATTAGTTTAAAAGAGTAGATGCTGATTATTATGAACAAGAGAATAAACTAACATTAATAAGGTTGTCTATAAAATCACTCACCTATGAATCTGTATTAATAACAAAATAAATGGCTGCTGTTGTGATTCAGGTAGTATATTACACATCTGAGAAAATATTCCTAAGATGAGTAAATAGAGACAAGCAGCTGCTGTTTAAGAGGAACTGACGGTATTTCCACTTTCAGGTAATAGATAAGGAATGTGGCAGTCACTGAATGCCACCGTGCACATGGTGAAAGGTTTCAATCTTGAGAAGAAACGCTAAAGGAAGGCTAATCACTGTGCAGTGGACAGTGTCCCTCTAAATTCGATATTTACCCAGAAAGCTAAAGAACACTTTAGGTTCTTCCTATACTGGGAAAACATTCAGAAGACTTTGAAGAAACATTTGGATGAATTTGAGAATGGATCATGCCTTGAATGTGCAATTGATAGTCATATGATGGCCACCAGAAAAAATCATATTTGTAGGAATGATCTATTGATATAGGGATGTTTATGACTGTTCTGATTGGAGACCGAATTGCAACTCAAGTCTGAAAATGGTTCAGGAGAGCAGTGTAGTGAAAGGCGATCTATGAGCCCAGATCATAAGGCAGGAGCAGCAACTGATCAGGACAACACTCACAGCTCCTGAAATGTGATCCTACAGGGTTACTTTTATGAAAATAAAACCACTTTATTGTTAAAGCCAAGAGTGTATTACATTAAACATAATTGTCACATTATATTATGAACATGTTATAATACTGTCTTACATTTGAGAATGTGTCTCAGAATATCCTAAAAAGAGTTACCAGAGATGTGCTGTAAGACTGAGGATGCTGGGGCCTGTCTGTCCTCTTAACACTAAGGAATATGAAACAGGAGGATCACTGTGAGCTCAAGGGTCATAATTTACTTCCCTGAGCAAGTTCTCAGGGAGCCAGAGCTACATAAAAAGACTCTCTGCCAAACAAAAGAAAACCAAAAAGCAGAAATATATCCAAGAATAAAAATGGTGGATGCCAGAAGACCTCATACCATTGCTGTGTAACTATTTCCTGTAAATTAAAGCATTTCCTCCTAGAGGGAGGTTGGGGACTCAGAAGGCTTAGGAAGGAAAGAGAATGTAAAGGGAAAGAAAGTTCAGACACTTATAATGTTCAAAAGTGCCTGGCAGAATTTATACAGGTAGAAATCAATCGTCAAAGGTGGGTGGGAGGTGGAATTCCCTCATAGAGGTAGGGGAGAGGGAGGGGATAGGTGGTTTCCAAAGAGGAGACCTAGAAAGAGGGAAACATTGGAAATGTAAATAAAGTATCAAAAAATAATAATAATAATAAAGACTCTCTGAAGGAATTTTGTTCCAGGGAGTGATTCCAGAGATGCAGTTCCCTGAGTTATCTTCTGAGCCAAATGGCAGTGCCGTGTGTCGGGGGGATTTGTCGATGCAGCCTTTGTGTCACCAACACTCCTTTAAGGAACCCCAATGAACCTACTCATTCACCAAGTTAGATTAGGTGGAATTGTTTTGTAGTCTGTTGACAGTACCCCCACTTAGTTGAATAGACATTTGGTCACATCATCTCAAGAAAAACTCCATAATCCTGCATTTAAACCATGCTTTTCTTTATTTATGAAGAGTATAATAGAAGTTTGAAATTTTTCATTAACATAAAAAATCAGGTCTTATTGACATAAAGTCCAATTACTGTATGTTACTTCTTGATTAGTATTATTTCATTTCATAATTTTTCATCATTGATTGCACATTTTCACAAACTTCTGACCTTTTGAAGAAAAATGTTAGGTTAGAGAGTTTGCAACAGAAATAAACACTTAAACTTGTTAAAAAGTATTTTGACAGCTATGCTAAATGGATGCCTATACTGGCTCAAAATTCCAAACTCTCTCACAAAGTTGTCCAAAGGCATAAAATCCTCAGGTCAGCTTTATTACAACAGTCCCCTTCTGGCACTAATTTCTGTATTAGTTACTTTCCTGACGCTGTCACAAACTACGCTGACAAAGCTGTTTAACAAGGAAAGGGTCTATTGTGCCTTATAGTTCCAGAGGGACAGAGTCCATCTTGTCAAGGAAAGAATGACAATTGTCAGGAAAAGCATGCCAACACGAGCAGGAATTTGGTTAGCCACATTCTAATCCATATACAAGAAACACAGAGATGTGGGACCAACGATCAAGCCTCAAAGCCAGGCCCAATGGTATACTTCCTCCAGCAGCCCCTATCTCTAATGGTTCACTCAAACAGGGCAGCCTCTGGATACGGAGTATTCAAATGCTCCTTCCTATGGAGGCATTTCCCACTTAAAACACCACATTTTGCTTCTGTCTGTAAGTGAACCCATACTACTTTAATTAAAACTAAAACATTTATGGCAGATCCTTCACTCTTTTTTTTTTGTTTGGTTTTTTTTTTTTTTTTTTTTTTTTTTTTTTTTTTTTTTTTTTTTTTTTTTTTTTTTTTTTTGAGACAGGGTTCCTCTGTGTAGCCCTGGCTGTCCTGGAACTCACTCTGTAGACCAGGCTGGCCTCAAACTCAGAAATCCACCTGCCTCTGCCTCCCAAGTGCTGGGATTAAAGGCGTGCACCACCACTGCCCGGCTCCTTCACTCTTTCTAGGAGCACACATTTTATAGAAATTTTACTCAAATATGAAATTGTATTAGCTGACTACTAACTTTGATGTAATATAGTATTCCCCAAAGTCATGTCCAACTGCCATGATGAAGTGCACCTCCCTGGAGACCCCTCTGCCATGACAGAAGTCTATGTCTGGAGTGTTCACAACCTTGATTAACAGTATGCTACTTTTTGGGACTTGGCTGCTGTGTTTGAGGAGCAGAATTTTTAATTTTGTTCCATTTTAATTAATTCAACTTGTGGCTTTATGGCTTGAAGCTCAGAACTAGAGTTGCTCAGATTTTAGAAATATTTTAAGGAAATTAGGCCTGAACTGATCTAAAAACTTGTCAAGAAACTTTCCATACCATTATGTACAGTTGATGCTTTTGAAAAACAAAGGTCATAAAGCAACTGAAATAAATCATCACAGGATCATAAAATTGATATTAAATATAAAAGAGTGGTTAAAAATTCATGTAAAATCAACAGGAATGGTATGAAATTCACTGTTTTTACCACAGATGTCCTTTTAAATTAGTACTGAAAACAAAAGCACATTTGTCAACTGCAACCACGACATATTTAGTTCTTACTTTTGTCCCTTTTAATAATTTATAACCTAGTATTACGTCTATGCTTGTTGAGTTGCTTCTGACTTGAAAATGTGAGGGCCTCCTTAGAATGACAGAGTTAGTGTCTTTCACTGTGAAGACTCAGCACTTTCCCTAAATCCCGTTGTCATCATTGACAATGTCCAGCATTTGGGTGATGCATAGACTGTGCTCAGCAACTTTGACATTTTGTCATTGATGTGGCTCTGCTTCATATACTTCCACTTTTAGTTTACTCCTGATCTTAATTAACCTTCAGAATACACACAACCCAGATGGCAGAATGAAGAACTAATACCCGGAGAAACAGAAAAGAGACATTGATGCCCAGCCTCCAAAGAAAGGAGAGAGCAATCACAAGTGGAATGCAGCATGTCTGCGGTTGTTGAAGATGGCTGCATCATTCTGCAGGACATGGCATGCAGACACACAGTGACTGTGAAAATCAGATGGTGAGCCTCAGATGTGCCTTAGCTTTTGAACCATTTATAATTTCCAAAATGTATACTGTGGACATCAAAGCATAACTGTCACAAATTATGCGAGTTTAAGAAAATAAGAAGGTCACATAATCACTTGAAGTTCAAAGATATATTTTTTGACAAATGTAGAAATTTAATTTAGAAAACTGTGGCTATTTTCAAAACATTAGATTTTGAAAAATAAAAGATGAGACTTTTATCTAGAAACCTCAGAAAAATTCAGCTTTGATCTATACAGCCCAACTATAGATTTGGATAGTCTTTGAATGTACTGACAATTAGTTCAGCTTTACCTCTGGAATGCTCATCCAACTAATATAAAATACAAGCATTAATTAGATAATGGTATTTATTTTGACCTATAGCTTATTATGGTATCAAAAGATTTCTATGTATGAAAAGTAGAGAAATGGTTCAGCAGCTAAGAGTTATGTTATGTTATGTTATGTTATGTTATGTTATGTTATGTTATGTTATGTTATGTTATGTTATGTTATGTTTTGTCCTTATGTTGCACCAGCATAAGGACTAGACCTGGAATCCCAGTACACCTATCAGGTGGTTCACAAATGCCTGTAACCCTATCTTCAAGATATATGACATCCTCTTCTGGCCTTAACAGGCACCTGCCCACACGTGTGCACACGTATGCAGGCACAAACCAAACACACATGCATGCACACATACTCACAAATATTAATTAAAAAACCAAAAACTTTAAAAATGATTTTTGTATTTGAATTAAATTCATGGAACACTGTCTTAGTTAAGTTTCTATTGTGATTAATGCTGTAGTCAAAAGAAACGTGGGGAAGAAAGGGTTTATTTTAGCTTACACCTGTAGTTCATTATGAAAGAAGATCAGGCCAGCAACCTAAGGCAGGAACTTGGAGGCGGGAACTGAAACAAAGACTATGGAAGAACATTGCTTATTGGCTTGCTCAGTTTTCGTTTTCTTTTTAAGGAGGCTACCCTACTGAATGAGCCTGAGCAAGACCCAGGCCAAGGAGGCTACCCTACCACATGAGCCTGAGCAAGACCCAGGCCCAGGAGGCTACACTACCACATGAGCCTGAGCAAGACCCAGGCCGAGGAGGCTACCCTACCGAATGAGCCTGAGCAAGACCCAGGCCGAGGGGGCTACCCTACCGAATGAGCCTGAGCAAGACCCAGGCCGAGGAGGCTACCCTACTGAATGAGCCTGAGCAAGTCAGGCTGGTGGCAGCTACAGCTCTTGTGGCCAACAGTTGCCCCCATACACTGTACAAATTAATTCCACTATGCTCATAGGACATGGTTTCATTTACTAATAATACTTTGTGAATATGTACAGTAAATAGGCTCCCTGCATTGATCTTCATGAAAAAGGCCCAGATCTCATGTATGTAAAGGGTTAAAAGATTTCCCAGGCTTTATCTCAGCAAATTTCTTTCAGGTAGCTCAGAGTTCCTACTCACACGTAGTCTAGGAAAACAGCACTCAGCCTTGTGGCATGGCGAAGAACCACTGAACAATGTCTGAAGGCTCAAATGCTTCCTGTCTTAAGCATTTTCTGAGGATCCAAGCCCAGAGTGACATCTGCTGTCACCTTGAACCCAGTGTTCTCATCAGCAGAGTCACGGGAAGGACTGGTGATAATGGCCCCTGGGGAGGGTGTTTAATGGGAAGATTACGATTCCTGGGGAAGTCATCAGATTGTATATCCCTGAAGTGAAGCTGTTATTGAAACAAAATCTAGCTAGAATCAAAAAGCCACAAGGCATATCCGATCCCCGTGAAATCCAAACCAGAAACATTTTATCATGCAATAAAAATTTAAAACACCTCTCAAACTCAAATACTTTGTAAGGTTCAGTAGCCATGTCCACCCCCATGTTTTATAGAGAACCTACTTCAATCGCTGACAGTACAATAAATAACAATAAAATGTCTCCCTCTGGGAAGATATTACAAAAATATTTCTCCTTTATTTTTTCTTGAACATATAAATCCCACATTAAATTGATGGTTTGTTTCTCTCTCTATTTTTTTTTTTTAAACTAGGGCAGTGCTGAGGAGAATGTGACAAAAAATAGCTCAGACAGCAAGATCTTTGAAATTTAGAGCCTCGGGGGTTCTATTATTTTAAGTTTAAAAGAGCCAAGTTGTCTAAATATTTCTGCCTAGAATTTAACTTTCAATGTCCCTTTTGGGGAAGATGCTTGGAAATAATTAAAATAGTCATTAGAGCAATCCTATACATAGTGACTATTTGATTACATGTGATCACTCAGTAAAATGTATATCTAATACCTCGCTTTTAAAAAATATATGACCTCCTTTACCAAATGACTCTTCTGGAGTGCTTAAAAGTAACATTTATGTGAGTAGCTGGTTCCTATTAGGTAATATTAGAAAGTGCTTACAGGAAATGAAAGGTAAAACACAGAGTTTACAAAAGAGATGAAAAGCTTTCAAAGGCTCCTCCAGGCCTGGGAACTCCCAGCAGCAGCCACACCAGCCAAAGTAATGATTTGTTCAAACAGCAGAGCCAGAAAGCAAATGCAGTCTCCCTTGAAGTAAATGGCACTGCAGTGGAACGGACCTGTTAGGCAGAGAAAAGGTGGAGCATGCTGGGAGAGCAAGTGAAGGTCTCAGGTGTACTTCTCCTCCCTCTCTGGGTAGTTCAGAGTCCGGGCCTTTTTCATGGTGGCAGTTCTGACATTTCTACAAAGAAACCAGTACTCTGGGAGATTCTAGCACAGCCCAGCATCGACCAGTGAAAAGTCTCATTTGGCCATGAGTGGAGTGATAAACAACACTCCACAGTGAAACCTGTCACAATCATCTTTTTCTGCAGAGAACCTTCCCACAACTCTCGTTCTGGAAACTCCAGAGAGCTCTCCAAAATCAGGTTACCCGTGTTATTTACACTTTGTTGAAGCTCACCTCTATGCTTTTCCTCTATGAATCATGGTTTTACAATATTGAGAGCATGCTTTCCCATTTCCACATTTGCACTTTAACCCCAGACGTACACATATCTAGCATTGAAGAGAGGTTCTTCCTACTTTTTTTTAACACGTCATTATTAAAGGAAATTTAGGAGCCAGAGAAGCGTTTAACTGCCTAGTTATAGGTTATCAGTGATCAAGGTTGGATGGCTCGATTGGTCACAGGTGTCTCTGTAACTATTTATAGTTGACCACTGCCTATTCTAGCCAACAAAGCAAAAGATGATATGTAGTCACAGAGCCCACAACTAGAAAAGGCATTGTTTTTCTCTTACTATGCACTCACTTTATTTTGTACAACGGTCATTCACCTGGATTTTTCCAAGTGAAGTGTGCCATATTTAGTTGAAAACAGTATTTATAACCTTGAGCAAAGCTGTATTTAGTCACATTTATATAACACGAACACTTGTTTTTGTTAAGATATGTTTGGTCTTCTTGAGCAAGGATAGCAGAATCACGCATTGCTTAACTTTCTATAGTCTCTCCTACCAAGTCCTCAGCTCCTGCATTGTGCTAATTATGAGCACACTTCCGGGATCAGAGTTTGTGCAGTCATTCACCCATATGAACTATCAGATGTTTAGTAAGTTTTTTTGATTTGCGTCCCCTCCAAAATTCATACCGAGCCCTAATCTCCAAGGCAAATATACTATGAGGTAGGATATGCCCACATACATAATAACAAGCACTTTGCCCATTCAATGCTTGTTCTTCTACTAACTGTCATGCCAGGACACAAGGTGCCTGGTGAAGGATTCAGAGACTAGGTATCATTTCAGAAGCTGAGAATACTGCCCTTACCAGCCACAAAACCTACTGAGTGCTTAATATGTACTTCCTACCATGTAGAACTAAGAAAATTAATTTCTAATATTTAGAAAGTAGTGAGTTTATGATCTTTCTTTTCTTAGAGAAATACAAAGAAAGACATCACCTTTTGCAGAAAAAATGTGTTTTTTTCAGTGGATTCTGTTATTCTGGCTTTTCTGACTAATATTTCCCATGACTGGTCAAGAGGCACATGATCTGAAGCCCACAGAACAAAAAGCAGCAATATAACCAAACATCTGTTAGTAATTAAACAGTAATGGTCTTAGTTTCTCGTATATTGGATCATAGGAGAATTCAGAAAATTAAGGATTTTTGATTCTGTATCTTATTATTGCTATCAAACATTATTTCATGTACATATTTTGATGGTATATAGTTTTAAAAGGACAACTTAATTTTTTTTTAAAAATGCAAAGAAATTATCATCCAACATGAACAAGAAATGTCAATAGATTCTACTTGTAAAGATCTTATATCTTAGGGTATAGAGGGAGGGAGGGAGGGATGGAGGGAGGGAAGGGGGAGGGAGAGGGAGAGGACATCTGTACTCCGGTTTCACAGACAATCATATTTATCCTCTCTGATCATGGTAACCAAAAAGCATTCCTTACTTTTGAAAGTACATAAAACACTGCTCAAAGAAGACATGATACGTACCTAATGTCTCCTGCTACAGTTGTGAAATATTGCTCATACTGGACTCAGTAGGTCAAGGATCATACCGTGCTGATTCATTTAGGTTAGTTCATTTGCATTATCAGTATATCAAAGCATGGTGTAATAAAACAATCCATTTATAACATAAACCTGGATTTCCAGTAGGAAATGAGGGAAAAAGGATTTGAATAGAGTTCAACTTCTTGTCAAAACTCAATAAGCAACTCAGTAAGTGAAAGACAATAAACCATATAGAGGATAAATTATAATCACGACATTAAAATAAAATCCAGGTTGTTACTCATGGTGTTGTGTCCATTTCCAAAGCACTACATTTTTAAAAGAGACTGACAATAAAACTTAAGCTAAGGTTGAACTCTGTCAAAATAGACTATAGACACTTGGTGTTTGCCACCAATTTCATGAAGTAAAGTAAAAGTGGATCAGCAGCTCTCCAAGGCATTTACCACGTCAGGTATTAATGTCAGTTGATTAGAAATAGAGCTTTGGGTAATCAGACTCTCTAGCTTCTTTCTTTCTAGAGTTCTGTTCTATTTACAAATTGTCACTTTACCTACTAAGTCTATCAGAGAACTTCTGAAGACCAAACATTCAGTGATGCTGTAGCTGTAGCCGAACATCCAGACTCCACCCACCCTGCCTCTTCTTAACATAATCAACATTGATAACAATAGATCACCTACTGCATGTGTATTAATCTAATTTTCTTTTGTTTAATTTTAAGATTCACATCTATGACTCAGAAGATTTGCACACGTCCACTCTTAGGAGATAAAATGAAAACATTTTCCAAATGACTAAACCATAGAATGCATCCATCGGCAAAACATTCATGTTCTCCTTGTCAGTGCTGTCACCAGTCTAGAGCAGTGGTTCCCAGCTTTACTAATTTTGGGAGCCTTTAATACACGTTGTAGTGACCCCTATCCATAAAATTATTTTCATTGCTACTTCATAACTGTAATTCGCCACTCTCATGGATCATAATGAAAATATCTGGTATGCAACCCCCGCGAAAGGGTAATTCAACTCCAAAAGGCTCACAATCCACAGGTCAAGAACCACTGGTCTAGAACATTGCTGAAGTGCTGCAAATTGAGGGAAATATTAGGTCTAACACTGATTAGCTTACTTTTATAACAACCATATAAAATATTGCATAAAATACTTTTTATTTTCTGGCACAAGCATGTATATTTCAGTATTTATTAGCTCTAAGAGAATTTTAACTTTAAAAATGAGCTTTGTTACTATTATCTCTTGGTTTATGGTATTTTACTCATAACGTATTCATTAGATTCTTAGTGTCATAATAAAGCCACAAACCCTTTGCAAGAGGAAAAATATGTATTTGTGCATTATTCACAAAAATAGAAGACTGACAATAGTAATGAAGTCTTGATCTTTAACAGAGTCAATGCTGGCTACCCAGAAACCACCCTCATCACATGCATGCCCAGGCATTCCAGTGCATTTGGAAAGGTTCTGCAAAGCATGTCAGAAAAGGTTTTCCTGTGGATGAGAAAGAAATCATTTTGGAATGAAAATCAAGGTCTTAAAAGTATCAAATACAGTTATTTGCAAAATTCTTTGTTCCTGAAAAAAAAAAAAGAAATGAATCTTTTTATTCTTTTTTTTTATTGGATATTTTATTTATTTACATTTCAAATGTTATCACCTTTCCCAGTTTCCCCTCTCAGAACCCCCTCTCCCTCCCCCTTCCCCTGCTTCTATCCTCCACCCACTACCACCTCCCCGCCCTGGCATTTCCCTACAGTGGGGCATCGAGCCTTCACAGGCCATCCTCTGCTACATATGTGGCTGAACCATGGGACCCTTCATGTGTATGTACTCTTTGGTTGATGGTTTAGTCTCTGGGAGCTCTGGGGGGGTCTGGTTGGTGGACATTGTTGTTCTTCTTATGGGGTTGCAAAATCTTTTTTTAGAGATTTTATGAAGAACAATAACATGGAAATAGTTGGACTTTAAGAAATATGCTTACCATGTGGCTCTCGCGCACATGCACTTGCCATGTCCACCTTGACTGACTGGTGGCAGTGTTTGCTCTATGTGACCGATTGTCTTAGTTGATCTTTTCACAGCATGGTCTGTTCTATCTACTGAAGTACCAACACAGAATGTAAGGGCTTTCTGGGATAATGAAGGAGACAACAGGATGGATTACATTGTTAAGGGTACTGTCTTCCATCCAGCTTAGAAATCCTTAGGAAAGAACACTGTCATTTTAAACCAATATTGCCCAAATCCCTCAGATTGAAAAAACATTCAAATTAAACTTAAAACATCTATTTAATTTTGTCTGTTCCATTTACCATAATATTCAAGGTCAGACACAAAACCTTAGGGCCTAAAGGCAACCTGAGACAGAGCAAGCACTTTCTCCTGCCCAGTTAGGGTTTCAGCTAAGTCACCAATTGGTGTAAAGCCTTCATAGCTTTTGACAGATAAGACAGTTTTATTCATTTGTATAGTTCAGCGAAATGTCTTCTTTTTCAAATACAATAAAACTAGTAAAACTAGGCTGTTGATACTATGAATATTAAAACAAGTTAGAAACACAAATAATTGGGTTTTGATGGTATCTTTCAAAGGTGTATTAGTATATTTTTAACATCAGAAAGTAATATGGATTTTAATCCTGGCTAATAAATCGATGTGCTGAGCAGCTACAGCAGCTCACAGAAGGTCTCCAAATCATCCTGCTGTGAGTTTCCAGTGTCTAAAGTGCTATTCATTTTATTTGTGTCAACTCTTGCCCCGTAAAGCACCATTCCTATTCTCAAATATAAGGTCTTATATAATGTATAAATATGTGAATTATTTCTCTTTAATATGGTATGGAAATCCAACATCTGACACAGAAATATGTGCATATATCTTTTGCACATCTACACACTACACAAATATTACTGGAGAATTTTCTATCATCAGTAGATAATTCCAGTAGACTAAGGTTTTCTAGTGTAGGCACAGGTTTTCCATTGTTTCTTATACAGTCATACTTACATGATAGTAACACTGTAAGAGTCCCTGATTTAGAAAGAATGATGGTCCAGACTCAAATATTATGCAACAGCACCTCGAGTATTTATTCTGCAGAGAACCTATATATAAGGGTCCACGATACTTCAGGATGGAAGACAGAAGTGTGGGTTTTGCAGGGTCAATTTAAAGCCTCTTAGGGTAGGAGTGGGAAGCTTTTACCTTCATTGGTTGATTCTATCTCCAGGGGTATAGGTAGGTGCCTCTGTGATTGGTTAAGGCTCTGGGGGTAGGATCAGGGACTTTTGCTGATTAACTATGCTTAGTTCAAACTAGGTGGTGGGGCAGCTTCTACAGCTCCTGATTGCTTGCCCACAAGGTTGGCTCACACTAGGTGGTTGGGCAGCTAGCTTCCTGATTGGCTGCCTCTGAGGAATGATTTTTGTTCCTGGAATTGACTTGTTTCTGACTTTTCCAGTTCTGGGAAACAGAATCTTAGGTCTAGTCTCCCAAACTGTCAATTTGCAACCTGTCATGGAGTCAGCCTGGCTTTAGCTATCTCCGTCTTCTCAATCCTATACAAATACAAATAATGTGTGTGTGTGTGTGTGTGTGTGTGTGTGTGTGTGTGTGTGTGTGTGTACTGAAATTCTTCTCTGAATAATAAATGTACATATATTACAAAAATTATAGACGACACAGTAATTAGATTCTTAAGAAATATAAGAATGTATATTTCCAGACATTGATTCTTCCTAAATCTACTTCTTGTTTAAACAACAACAAAGAGAATTACTATTCTAAGCAATCTAACTGAAAAAAATCAATTCTTATTAGACATAATAAGTTATGGTGAGCTCATAGCATAGTTTAATATGCACTTTGAGAACCACAGAGTCAAGCAATTGTTGTAAACAGATGTGGGCAGCATTCTTCAGACTCCACCTGGTTAATTGTTAGTACTTTTCTGGCATCTTCTTGTCTGTTCTAGACTCAGATAGGTCAACGCACAGCACTTTAGGGAACTGAGCAGATGTGAAGTCCAGTTTAGTTTCCATCTCCTTACTAGAGCCTCTGGATCTTATTTGTGAGTAGCAGTTCACTGCACTTGACTGTTCCTCACCTACATGCATTGGCAGGCAGTCCTTCTGGAAGGCAGCTTCCCTTACTCAGCAGTGCAACTTTAGCAAAGAATCAAGTGAAGCTTGCAAATGAATGAATGAGCTCACATTTTACTTTCAATGGTTTGAACCCATTAGTTAGGACTTCCTATTGCTGTGACTGAGCACCATGATCATGGTTACTCTTTTAAAGGAAAACATCTAATTAGGGATGGCATACAGGTTCAGAGGTTTAGTCCATTATTGTCATTTCAGGAAGCATAGTAGTGCACAGGCAGACACAGTGTTGGAGAAGGAGCAGAGAGATCTACATCTGGATTGGCAGGAAGAGAGAGACACTTGAGTTGCCTTGAGCACTTGAAACCTCAAGGCCCGCCTCCACAGTGACACACTTCCTCCAACAAGGCCAAACCTCCTAAAGTGCCTCCTCCTATGAGCGTATGGGGGCCATTTTATTCAAATCACCACACCCACCCACATGACATTGCCTTACTTTCTATAGAAATGACAATCTATTATTTATAAGTGTTTTTTTAAAGCAGATAAAACAGTTTGCAGCCATTAGACTTTATTGCAGAAAATCAATATGAGGTTTCCTGAATTCATTCTTAACTTGTTAAGTGTTTTTTTTTTTAATTTGAGTGTCTTTATCAGCAAAAAGTGAATTTGCCTTTTACATGGGAAGCTATGACAGGAATTCTAAAAAAAAAAAAAAAAAAAGAAACATGGTATTTTATATGCTGTGCATAAAATTATGATGCTAATTATAAAAAAAATGTTCTAGAAGGAAAAGAAAAAAGTGTATCTAACTGCTACTGTAAAACCTCCTGACAAAGTCAAATCAAAGACAGTCAATCAGATAGAAGAGATATGTGCAAAATGACCAACAGTCTTTCTCAAAGAAACTAAGGGGAACATTTCCATTTACAATATTTCTCCATCCCAAGCAAGAAGCTTAGTGATAACCTGAAAGTATGACCCCTTGACCCCTTGACCAGCCTTACTTTAACACTAGCTGCTATATATTCTTACATGCCTGAAGTTCATGCACTGAACTGGGTCTGCTTCACTGAAACATCATGAAATCAACCCTCAATTCTGTTAAAATGTACAGAGAATTAAAGTCTTCATTCCTACTATGCACTTTAGAGCTCAGTCTTCATGGGGATTGATCTTTAAACACAGTCCTGGGCAATCCTGCCATCTGACACTTCTCCTTGTGCACTCTCACATATAACTATTAATCTATGATTTTTAAATTATGAACCATTTTCATTGACATTAACTGTTTGGCAAAAAAAGCTATTGTAATGGATTTTTAAAAATATTTTATTTTCTTCTCATATATTTCTAGTTGTGAGTCTAGCCTTCAAGGCTAAGACTAAGCCTCCTCTCCATCCCATGAGGTACGTTGGGGGGAGCACCCTCTAATAGATGAAGAGGAGGGGGATGGGGTGAAACTTTGGGGGGTGCTAGGAGGGGGGCAACACTTGGAATGTAAATAAATACAATAATTAATTGGGAAATAAGTATTGTATTTTATACTAGCGTGTAAACAATGACTTTCACCCTGTACTTGCTGTGTGTATGGTGTGTGTCATCACACTTGGTTCCTATTCAGTCTTCTTCTCAGCTGCCCCTCCCACCCATCAACTCCAGCAGTTTCCCTCCATTTCCTCAGTTACGCCCTCTTCCTCTTATCACATGAATTTTACCCTTTTTCTATATTCCATCTACATCATCAATCAACCTTCTTTTGTCTTTTGTGATCCCTAGTTGCCAATCTCTCTCTCTCTCTCTCTCTCTCTCTCTCTCTCTCTCTCTCTCTCTCTCTCACACACACACACACACACACACACACGTGCACGCACACAGACACATCTAGCCTGGTTTCACTTCTTGACTATTGTGAATGGTGAGGCACTAACCATGGATGTGTGAGTGTCCCTGTGGTATACTGACTTACACCTATTGGGTACACACTCAAGAATGTCACAGCTGTGTCAGACTTTAGTTGTAGTCTTACTTTTTGATGAGTTTTCGTCATGATTTCCAGCTGCATGGTTTACATTCTCACAAGAGTGAGTAAGACTTCCTTTTCCCCATATTCTTGCCAACAGCACTTATTCTCACTTTGTGTTATTGATGATAGCCATTTGGACTTGATGAAATGGAATCCTGAATTGGTTTCAATTTATACTTTCTTGAAGGGTAGAAGCCTTACATTAATTATTAATTATCTCTATATTTAAAAAAAGCATTCAGGAAGTGAAGCCTTTGCTTATGACAGCATTGGTTTTGACAATTCAATATTCTAAGTTTCTAAATAACAGATTGCGAAGAAAGTCACTTTTATTGTCTAGTATCATGCAGAATTCAGGCAGACACTGTACACTGAAAATGATATATTTTTTTCATTAAACTCAAAAATAAAAAAAAACTTTACTTGGTAGTGAAAAACTATATCCTAAATATTACAGCAAAGGAATGAGCAAACACAGGCAAAATACAATGAAAGATACGCTTTGGAATTAATGAATAAAATTTAAAAACTTCAGAAGATATACATAAAAAGTATGCACATTATCATGGCATTATACATATACCATAATTATATGTATTGATTTATAGTTGATATTTTCATAGTAATACATAATTTGTGAGTCATTTTAAAATGTTAACAGAATATTAAAGATATTCATGAGAAACAAATAAAGTAAAAATCACAATACTCACCCCCAAATTTTGCCTTGTTATTCAACTTAATCATTAAGTATGATTGATGAGTGAAACGTTAAGGGACAAGGTGGAGTTCATGGAATTTAGAGGAGAACCTACTGCTTTTCTAAAGCAGTTCAATCTCCAGCTGGATTCCAAATTCTTATCCTTATACCCACATACAGTGCACCTCTCCCTCCTCATCAAATGAGCTTCTTCTAAAGAAGGTGCTAAGAGGTGCATTAATCTGTGGGTATAACTATAAGCCAATCATGATCAGTTTAATAAAATGTCCATTTAGCAGAATGATCCTAAAGGCTCTCTCTAATGCCTGTTGTCTCTATATGCATAGGTTCTCAGCCCAATAATGTTGCCAGGTGTGGCTCACTCCCATGATGCTTATGCCGCTAGTGCTTCAGTGGGCATACTTTGCCAGGCCCTTCATTATTGTGCCTCACATGGTTTATAGCTCTGTATGACTGATGATAGTAAAAATCCTGAAGGGAATGAAGATATGACAGAATAGCTCAATATAATAAAGACAATGTACAACAAGACCACAGCCAACATCATGTTAAGTGGAGAAAAATTCAAATTATCTCTTCATAAATGAGTAATAAATGCAAAGATGCCCCTTCTCTCCAGCCCCACTTGGTACAGTACTTTAAGTCATAGCTATAGTAAAAAGAAAAGTGATAGAGATAACAGTAAACACTCCTCATTTGCACAAGGTATGATTCTTTATATAAAAGGCTCTAAAAATTCCACCAGAAAATTCCTACACCTAATAAACACATTCATCAAACTGTCAAAATATAAAATTATTATGCAAAATTCAGTAGCTTTCCTATATAAAAATGATAGGCATTATAAAAAATAAGTCAGAAAAACACAATAAATCACAATATTATAAAAATAAGGTATTTTGAAATAAACTGCAGAATTGAAAACTTGTAAACTAAAAGCTCAAAGAGAAAAAGATATTGAAGAAGACAGTTGAAAGGGCCTCCTATGATCATAGTTGGTTTCCATGATGTGGACGAAAACGGACATCTTATCAATCAAAAGCAAGCTATTACTTCATCCCAGTTTCAGAGTGCAGCTCCTAGTTGGTTGACCATGTGCCAGTAGATGGCCTCATTCTGAAGAATATTTGTGCAGCACAAGTTGGACTGGATGGTTTTAAAACAAAATTAAATTCAGGATGTTGAAGACACAAATTTGAGTAGGCAGGGAAGGGGTGGACCTGGAAAGAGTTCGGAGTGAATGTGATCAAATTACATTGTATGAAATTCTCCAACAATTAACTTAAAATTTAAAAAAATCTTATAGTTCTCTGGCAGAGGTAACAAATATCCTAGGAATTACCAAGTTTCTGAAGCCAAATAATTGAGCAGCTAAGCTAGTAATAAAATTTGGGAGGTATATATTATTTTCTGGATGACAAGACCAAGAGAAGTTTATCTTAACAAAGGATAATGAAAATGACATATAAACATAGACCATTCAGTAAAATTACATTCATGTCATATGAAAACCATCCTGAATCTGATGAAATGTAGTTAATTAATTTAAATATAAACAGAGCTCTATTTCCATTGAATAATATGCTTACTTCAAAATACAGTTTGGGGCAGTTGTTAAGTGGTCAATACAATGAAACTTTTATATAAGTACATGCATAAAAAATAGAGCTAGCAGCTATGTAAGTCATAATATAAAAAGGAACTAATGGGATTTTTGAATATCTCATCTATTTGATATGTGTAATTTTTAGTGTTTTGAGTAATATGTGTGTGGGTCTGTGTGTATCTGTGTGTGTGTGTGTGTGTTTGTGTGAGTGTGTTCCTTGTGTTTCTCTGTAATTTTCTTTGTTCTTCCTTTCTTGCTCTCCTCTCTAATCTTTTCTTACAAACAGTGATTAATCTGCTTCTTATTACTGAAGGGATTTTACATTTTCTAGTAGTTTATGTAACAAAGTCTTCTAGTATGCAGTCTTTTTGTGTAAGACTTCAGTGCAGTGGCTTTGTTAGTCAATCTGTGGCCTATGAACTAGTACTTCATTCCAATGTCTCCTTGTGTGGTGAGGATGAGGTTACCCTTTCCACTCCTTTTTCTCTATTACATATAAAGCTGCTATGGACATTCCAGGTTTTATGTATTCATCTCTTATGGCAATATTGAAGAGTACATATCTGAGTCACAGAGCATATATCCCTCTAACTATTTAAGAAATTTTGTATATGTGGCAGAGGAGGACCTTGTTGGCCATCAGTGGGATGAGAGGCCCTTGGACCTGAGAGTGTTTGATGCCCTATTGTAGGGGAATGCTAGGGAGGGAAGACGGGAGTGGGTGGGGGAGCACCCTCATAGAGGCAGGGGAGGGGGGATGGGATAGGGAGTTTCCAAAGGGGAAAACACTTGAAATGTAAATAAAGTAAAAAAAGAATTGCTAAGATAATTTCCAAGTGAATGTAGAAGCTTGTAGTTTTACCAGAAGTATATGAGAATCAAATGTTATTCTTCTATGTACATGGTTACAGTCATTTCCTTTTGACATTTTATTAAGTATAAAGTGGTACTTTACTTTAAAACAATTTACATTTCTTTAATTACTAATGTTTGAGGATTATTATACACATCTAGATAATAACTATCATTTTGGTAGTGTTTATGCTCATAGTTTATTTCTTTTTTTTTACTTTCACTACTTTATTATTAATTTTTGAAGCTGTTTCAAATATTATTATGATGTTTATTTCATACTTTCATAATATATATATATATTCTCTGCTTGTAGATAACATCCTTAGCAGTTTTTAATGTAGACCTGTGTTTGTAAGTATCTGCACAGCAACAACTTAATGCATGATGGTATTTGAGAACTATGAATAAACAATTTTCTAACCACCCATCTGCATCTTCCATCTACACTTCTTGAAATGTCCTGAACTAGCTGTGCCAACCTTCCATATGGCCTCACTTTAACGAGTCACTCTTATCTTGCAGTTTCTTCTTGTATGAATGCCTGAGCTTGTTCCTGCATCTGACTCATTCTTTATATGACATTGTGTAAGAAACCCAGTTCATGCCAAGTTTTAGTCTTGAGAGAGGAAATAGTCACTGTGCCCAGGGAAAGCACACAGCAGAAGATGTAGCCAGGAAACTGCAGCAACTCTTTCTCCACTGGAGCTGTCCTACTGAGATGAGCTCGCATCTATCCATCCTCATTGTAAATATACAGTGGTAGAGGCTGGCAGCACACATTTTTTAAATATTCCTGCCGATTAGCTTTGCTTCCTTAGGAAACAGTTTTTACCTCAATATGTGGTTAAGGCTATTGCAGAGGAAAGGCCTTGGTTTCCCACAAACATACATACACAGTATGCATACAAAATGACACTCCTTCTGCTAGTTTCCTATCTATGGTTTGCTGCTGCTGTAAGATCATGTTGGCAGTTTTATTTTTAACAATTACTCCTCTAAAGGAAGATAGCTTACATATGGTTTTAAACTGTTCACAGAAAAAGAAATTTCAAGTCTAATATGAATTCAAAATGAAATTAAACAAGTTAATCCAAGTTCAAGATTAGTGAAAGAAAAAGAAGCCCCCAGCTGTGCCAGTATTTCCCATATGTGTCTGCTTGGGGGAAAATCATCTTTGTAATATTGGGAAGGTCATGAAAATGAACTGTCTGGCAACAATTACATTTTAGTAAGTCACAGATATTATTCTAGTGTCTCTCCTCTGCATAACTGAATATCATTAAAGTATTAGTACTATTAAGGTCATGCCATTCCTCATTTCTTAGTATATTTCCAGCCTAAAGCATAAAAGGATTAAAGTGAATCAGCCAGTCTATAGCAATTTTTTCTCTGAGTAAGTTCCCACAAAACCAGGTATGAGATCTAGTCTCCTAACTCTGCAGTTAGAGTTGCCTCCATTACCCCAAATATTTAAGTATCCAGGTTTAACAAATAAGGAAAATATTTTGAATGGGTAAAAATTTTATCAAGTTATAAAGTTCAAGGAAAAAGAAGATTTAAATGAGATATGCATGATGATTATATTTGCATATTTTATTTTCTTTATTTATCCACTCTGAAAATAATTCTTTTGGTATTTTTTAATGAGTTGTTGGTTTATAGATATTTCAGTTATCCCAGGCCTTATCCAAAAGCAGTTGTAATTACTACAATATGTTGAAATAATCTAACTCTAAGCCTTTGAGCTTGCGAAGAACTGAAGCATTTTCCAGAGTGAAGAATGTCCCCAACACTTAGAATAGGAATTATCTTTGAATGAAATAGCAAATTTTTGGCATTGAATCAAGCCATATCAATACCATATCATTTATGGTAAGCTAATACATTTATCATTGTATATGAGCTGGATTTTACTTACATAGAAATACCACGATATGGATTCAAGAAAAATATATTTAACATTTTTGGAAGAACCCAATAACAGAATTATAAGTAGTTAAAAATATATCCTCTCAACCCTACACAAAGAGCTATAAGCAACCAAGGAATGCTGAGAGCAGGAGAAATCTTTCCCAGGGAAGAGCACACCAAACTGGTTATCCAATACCAAATGGTCAGTCCTGAAAACATGCATACACACTAACATTCTACAGACTGGGTAGGCTGCATTTGGGGATGTATATGTATATACATATACATTATGCATTTAACAACAATGAGAAATGAAAAAGGAGGACATAACTTACAAGAGAGCAAGGAGGTGTCTAGAGGAGGTTTGGGGAGAGAGAGAAGGTAATCACAT
Organism: Uromys caudimaculatus; assembly: GCA_028551405.1. Taxonomy (NCBI): domain Eukaryota; kingdom Metazoa; phylum Chordata; class Mammalia; order Rodentia; family Muridae; genus Uromys; species Uromys caudimaculatus. Next base: position 95,445,381 of record CM052704.1, on the reverse strand, counting down.
CGAAAACTCAAAAGGAAAAAAAAATCACTTTGGAAAAGAGTAGTGGGGACCAGATCTATAGAAAAGTCTCTGCAAGGTATGCTTGCTAGGAATGGCATGGATGCAGGGCTGAATTATGTGGGTTACATAAAGAATACCCAACTCCATGGTAAACACATCATAAATATGAGAGCAGTCATCAAGGACGCTGTGCTCTTACACCCAAGCACTCAACTCTTTTAAAGTGTCATTCAAATACTTGTCATATATTTGTTCACTTTGCTTAAAGTCATGTAAAACAGTGAATTCTAAGTTAGTGCCATGCTCTGTGCCTAATACCAGGCTCAAATGTAGAAACACCATCGTGTGAAGAGAAATCCATCAATTCAATATAGAAACAAACTGAAGGAGGAAACATAATCATCAGGGAGCCGTAACATATTAGGCTATAAACCATCAATAGAACACCCCAAGTCTGTAGGAAAAAACTAAACAAATACTCCAGTGTTCTGCTGTTTTGGGTCAGAGTGTTTTGCTGTTTAATTGGTGCTAGGAGTGGAACCAGGAGCCTCCAGCATGCTAGGCAAGCAGTCTACCACTGAGTCACAGTTACAGCCCTATAGTTTAAGGATGTCTTTCTCTAAGAGTATGACATGTAGGCTAGAAATAAAAGAAGCTAAGGGTTTAGGTAAGAGGGAAGAGCAACTGAGAAGCTTCAACTGATGCGGGGGGGATTTAGCAGATTAAAAATAGCTGTACCATAAAGGACAAACTAAAGAAGAAAGAAAGAGATCGTGTCACTGTGAGACATTGATGCTTGATCCAAGATTATTGAAAGTTTATTGAATAGCTTTCACAAAATCTAATTTCTTGTTTTGGTTTTCAGAGGGTTTTCTTTTGTTTTAGAGGGCTTATTGCCATTTGTTTTTGTTGGGTTCTAAAAATAGATATGAATGTAAATGCTATCTAAACAGATTTTATTTTTCTCTTAAAAAAAAAGAACAAACTGTTTATTGGCTTTTGGAGTTCACTTTACATCTGGTGTCAAGGCATCTTTATAAAACCAAATTAAATAGAAAAGAAGGCAATGATATGGACATATAGGGGGGAAATCCTTTGCTCTGTAGAAAAGCCACAACAGTTGGGTTGAAGAGAAAATTAAGTCCCTATGTGAGTGAGGCAGGAGTACTGGTAGCATTTAAGAGAACAGCTCAGAGGGGTGGATGTGTATGGGGGTCTACACAGTTAGGATAAGACTTGATGAAGGAGTGGAACTGATGGCTTTCCCATCTGCACATAAGCTCCCTGAAACAACAACTCTGAGACTTCTTATGTATGATTACATGCCTAGGCCAAAAACTTCGGATCATTTCTGTTAGCTCATAATTCAATTATCCCATTTAAACTAGTCTAAGTCATGCCACATGTCTGGTTACCCGATCCTCAGGTTACCATCTCCAGGAGAATCTCCCCTTGGCTCACCCAGTCCCAGAATTCCTCTCTTTGTGCCAGATGTCTCATCTTCTAACTCTGCCTTCACTCGTTGGTCAACCAGCATTTTCTTGGCAGGTGAATGCTTTTACACAGTGCACACGAGATTATCTCTACGAAGGTGCAAAACTACTTTGTACAGAGTAACCCTGAAAATGAAGATAAAAAGTTAGCTGTGAATATGGTTATTCTTTTCTTGCTCTCATTTAGTTTGAGAGAAATAAAAGTGGTCTTAAAATGTTCTTTTCTATGCAAAAAGTTTGAGATTGAGATTAAAAGTATGTATCATTTAACAAACACAAAAACTTCCTCTCTTGGGCAAAACTCTAATATCTGTTTTTCTTCCGTTGGCAAATGTTGTATTTACATGTCATTAAATTTTAAAATATTTTTTAAAAACTTTACAATTATATTTTATAAACATAAATAAAAATTTAAACAAGGCGTTAAGTAACGGGTGCATGTTGTACTTTTATTTGAATCAATGAGCTCCCTTTGTTAATAAATAGTCATACTAAAAGGGAAGATAAAGGAGGAATAAGAAGAAGAGGGAGATGGGGCGAGGAGGGGACAGCAGTAGCCCATTGGCTGTTTACCAGAAAATAAATTAAAGGAGATGCAATAAAATTTTATACATTGGAGAATCATTTCATCATAATACGATTTAAAGCAACAGCATAGGGGAAAGCAAGGGCATCAACAGAAACACTCCATAAAATTGTCCGTCTGTTCATCAGGCTGTGCTGGGAGAACCTGATAGTCAAATGACAATAAAGAACTCATACATCACAAAATCTAGGTATAAGTGAAGCAAAAACAAAAACAAAACAAAACAAAAAACCAACCTCAATATAAAGAGGTAGGCCTCTTAGACAAAATCATAGGTCTAATAGCAATGGACTTGTAGTTTTCAAAACAGGTTTCATAGATGTAACAATGAGGAAAAGATAGGTTGGGCATTATCAAAATTTTAGCCTTAGGGGTAGATTGAATCTCACTGACAAGAACAATGTTGCTCCAGCAGAAGAACCTATGCCCTATCAGGTGGCTCCTAATCTTCTACAACCCCAGTTCCAGCGGGACCTCATGCGCCTGTCACCCATGGGCACTTGTTTGTGTGTAAACATACCCTCACACAGATATCCGCGTGTGCAAAATGTTAATTTTTAAAAAAGAATCAAGAAATTTAACACCTTTTTCAAAGACGACCACTAAGAAACTGAAGTGGGAGGCAGCCGTGGCCGTGTGCCATAGAATCTATGTTCCTCTAACCCTGCTTCATAATGAAAGCGATCACAGCCTTACAGCGAAACACACAGGATCACTTAATAGACACATAAATCTGCTTTCATATATTTATTCGTATCATTGTCTCCTGCCTAAAGTATTGCTTCCAGTACCTTCTGAAAGGCTGCTTTGGTAGTCTTGAATGCTTTTAGCCTGTTTGTATCATGGAAAGTAAAACAACCATTATATTAAAGGAATAAATTTGAAGAGCCAAACTTATCATTATTCTATATGCTATCAATTTTGCTCTGCTTATACATTTATTATCACTAACAGAAGGCCAGCAAGCACCACTTTGGGGTTACTTTGATTACTTCTGTATTCTCAAAGCCTCACAGAGTGTTTAACAGAGTAATCACTCAGTAAATAGATAATGATTGTGGAAATGAAATGGATTTAAGGCAGGATTTGAAGAAATAATGAGAGGGTGTAGCAGAGCTCAGGAATGTCACTAATCCTTAGATGCAAGCCAATAATCGCCACACTGAGTAAGTAAAATGCATGCATATGAGACCCAGAGCAGTGAGAGTTTCAGAAGGCAAAGGCAACCATTGGATCTTAAGTGTCAGCAGACATATTCATGATTACAATAACTTCAGTGTCAGTGCTGACTTTAGGACAGCAATGGCAACTCAAAACTGTGAACACAGCCTGTTAACCTTGAACACTGTGAGAGTCCTGCCTTGGTCACTCTCCTCCCCTCAGACCTTTTCTAAGTTCTTCTCAAGCTTTGCTTGGACTTCATTCTCTGACGTGTGAGGATATCAGAGGAGGCTGTCCACGCGCTGGAATCTCCAGGATGGAGGATACACTGAGGTGAGAAGAAAAAATGGAGTAGAAAGAGATAGAGCTCCATTTGGTTTTGCTATGGTTAGGGTAGGGTAAACAAAGACTTGTTTTTCTTTTAAATGATGTGCTTGAGAAATAGAGAGATTATCTTTTCAAACAAACAAACAAAAAAAAATGGCAGTATGCCACCAGCCGACTTTGCAAAAAGAAATCTAACAACACAGATGTAAAGTAGTCTCAAAAATGACCTATTCTAAAGGAAGAAGAAGACACAGAAAGAAATGGAAGGAGGTGTGCATAAACCTAGACCAATGCCAACTCCATTAAACCCCTGGGTGGCAGAATCTTCCAGGGCCAAACAGAATCATTACACATTTCAGATAGGATGACTGAATCTGGATCCTTCTATTTTCCTGGAGAACGATTACATGAAACATTCACTTTAGAATCTCACAGGTTTAATATTTACATTTAAATTCCTACTACAACCATCTAAAGCAGTTATGTGTGTCCTACCATAGGAGAAGGGAAAAATGGAAAAAGGCAAATTAATCAAATGTAAGGAACAAAAGGAGGAAAGAGACAGAGACCAAAAAGTGGGTGACAAGTGAAATATGAATCCATTACTCTGTTATAATAGAAGCAAACTATTGTCAGGTTTATTTCCAAGCCCCTCTTTTACATTTTAAAAATGAGAGAACAGAAAAGTTGAAAACACAAGAATGAAAATTCAACAAATTCTAAAGGAAAGAGATGAATGTTGTACATTTCAATCAAAGCAAGCCAAAGAAATAAAGAGCTTTAGCATAAAAAGTAGTGACTAGTTCTGCCTGGACAGCACTGCTGTCTCAAGGGGAAGCATCCATGTCATCTCTGGGCCAGCTGGTTCTCGTTCAGTGGCTGCTTTTCCTAGCTGTGCCCACACTGTGTCTCTTCTTTCTTGGCCTCTTAAGTAAAGAAAGTGCCTCATTCTTTTCCTTTTGGTTTTTGACTTTTATGAAGAGCTGAAGGCTTTAATTACATGGGTAATTGCAGATGCCTTCTAATTTATTAGAAGGTGGTGTCATCTTGAAAGAATAAAACATCATTTTAGAAAGAGCATTTTAAAGAATTAAGACAGGAATCAGGTACCTTGACTAACTATTTAGTTTCCAGCTTGGAATTTTCAAAAAGTAAAGAAGAAAACAATTTTAATTAATTTAAAAAATACGTGACAAATTGAATTAAATCTTTTCCTTTTATAATAGTAACAGACCCTGTGAATCATGAGGAATTGCCCTTAAACAGGATTTCAGCTTTTCTTTTTCATGCCTTCCTCTGAATGCTATTTCTGACTTATTCTTGCAACTATAAGAAAAGTTTCTAAAATAACCTTAAATAATTAAAGGTATAAAAATCAGTCTCCCAAAGACAAATAGTTTGTCTCCCATTCTCCCCCAAGTCTCACAGTGTTGAGCCATTTGTGATATGAAGTTCAGCCAAACAGTGAGCCCTTAGCCCAAACTAATTATGGCCAGGCAGCTGGCAATTTGACATGGAGAGACAGGCTGACAGTTTTCCTCAAACATCAAGCACACCCTGCATCTCCAGTGCCAAGCTGGATTTGACATTTAATTAAAAAAAAATATCTTAACATAGGTCCACACACAAAAAAAAACTAGGCTGCTGCAGCAAAATCAATTCTGTCTTATTTAAAGCTGAAAAAGCTTGATGCCCCAAAGGCAGAATTTTTATAAGAAAAATATCACTGTTCTACCTCGGGAATTCTGAGTATTAAAAATGATGCATTTTGACTAGCTTAGGATATTGGACTTGGCTCAGGAGCACAGATATTAACTGTTTATTAAAGACATTGAACCATGACAAATTTTAGAGAGCCAGTGCTATAATAAGACAGCATTTTGAACAAAAGTATCATTCGTTCTCCCCACCCCCACCCCATGGCTCTGTATTCATGTCAGTGTACATACATAAGGTTGCTCATGGCTCCATATGTACAAAGTGTATTTATGCACACAGACATGCATAGAACTCTGCCCCTGGCAGTGCACATCCACAGAGGTGCTCATGGATCCATATGTGCAAAGTGTGTTTATCCACACAGACACATATAGGTCTCTGTATCCACGTTAATACATGTCAACACTTGCTCATGAAACTCTCTAGGAAGAGAAATAAGACTTCAGCTGGATTTTGAAGAATGGTAAGAACAAGCAAAATCAATAGTTTCACTGTGTCAACAATCCAATCAAACCAAATGAAAGTCTGACAGATGTATATGTGGCAGGAGACTTTAACAAAACTCAGGTTTAGAGGAGAACTCTTGAGTAGCATGCTGTTTAGTGTACTGGGCTGACCTCTTTGTGTTTGGTAGTTTGCAGCAGGAAATGCACAGCATCCTCTGCCAGTCATTCTGGCTCACAACAATGAGGATATGGTGAGAACATGCACCTTGGCAGCATCCTGGGGATTGAACTTAATTCCAGACAGGTGTCTCATAGCTGGGTTGTGTTCTAGCCCTCTCTTTACTTCTCAGGGTGAACTTGAACTTGATCTCTGGCCCAGGGAGACTGAAATCTACCACTCTCCTACCTCTACTTCCCAGTAGCAGAGATTACAGCTCTGCACCACAAGGCCCAAAAAAGCGGACTATATTTAAATTATAGTCAAATCCTACTTGCTGCCATATTGACTTTATCATTGAAAGGCAAACACCAAGCAGAAATTTTCCAGCACCATTTAACATGACCCTTGTTTGTGGGAGCAGTAGTGACTTAGGTGGTGACCATACTCCAGTTCTGTTAGACTTCATCATGCTCACATACTGCTCCCTAAAGGGCGGATAATAAAGGGGATTGCATCAGTCTATGGACCAGAGCTCAACAGAGGTGCATCAAGTCAAAGTCATCAGTGCTTCATAAGTAATGGCGACGGCCCCTGCACTCGCCGGCTTCAGCATTCCACCTGTCTTATGTTCCCGTCATCCTCAACCTCTACAGTAAACTGCTTCATACACTTCATTGTCAATGAGTTTATGCTTTTTTAACTTAACACAAAATTTGTTAACACTAGTCAAAAATATGGCAGATGCTTCATCTATTAGTCTTATAGCCATTTGACTTCGGGCAGAACTAATAACATCTGGTAGACATCAACTGAGTGTTTAAAGTTGCCCTCTTTGTGCTTAGGTGGTTAAAGGCTCTTAGAGATGAGCTTAATTCAGTTCCCAGCACCCATGTCAGGGGTTTCCCAACCACCTCTAATTCTAGGAGATCATACATCCTCTCCGGCCTCTGCCAGAACCCCTTCACACACAAGCACACAGCTATACAGAGATGCACATAAAACAAATAAAGAAACAAAGTTGATTTCCCCTCCTTATGGTAGCTGGTGGCACTGGCGGGCAAGATAAATATACTTGAGGTGGTTTTTCTGACTAAGCATTTTTCTGTCCTCTATTATGATAAAATTTAAAAGGAATTTTTCATAATAACAAGAATGCCATAATGGGGAAAATGCACCTACTTTACATTCATATATTTGTCTTTTCTCCCTGTCATAAACCACCTTGGATACAAAGATGGATTTAGCTGTTTAGACAGTCAACTGAATTGTTTCAATCATAGTGGTTTTCCTTTTTATTTTTATTGAAGCTATATTCTTCTCTCACACAATATACCCTGACCACCGTTTCTCCTCACTCCACTCCCATCTTTCCTCCCACCTCGGCTCTCCCCCAGATCCACTCCCAGTCGGTCTCTCTTTAGAGGAGAACAGACCTCCAGGAGACAACAACCAAACAGGACAAAGCAAAACACAGTAAGACAAGGCAAAAGCCCTCACACCAAAGCTAGACAAGACAATCCAACTGGAGGGAAAGAGTCCAGAGTCAGAAATACACCCATTCCAACAGTTAGGAGTCCCACAAAAACACCAAGCTAACAGCCACAGCAGAGGACTGGCTGCAGGCCCACGCAGGCACATGCTTGCTGCTTCAGTCTCTATGAGTACCTATGAGCCTGGCTTAGTTGATTCAGTGTTCTCCTTGTGTCCTCTATTCTCTGGTTCCTACAATCATTCTGCCCCATCCACAGGATTCCCTGATCTCTGAAAGAAGGAACCAGTGGAGACCTACAATTTACACTCTCTACATAGTGGGTGGCTGTGGGTCTCTGCACCAGCTCGACCTCTCTACGTTGAATGTGCTGTATGGATGTTGTCTTTAGCAATGGGGCCTCACTGTCAGTTTTCTGAGAACAAATTTCTGTCCAAACATCAGGCTGAGTTGTTTGGGGAGCTCTCCATGGAAGCCTCTACACCAACAACTGAACCAAATACAACCCAGTCTGACAATGGGAAGCCCTGCCTGGCTAGAGGAGATGACCAGTTCAGAGTCTTATATCCTCCATTACTAGGAGTCCTCACTAGAATCACCTAGATAGATTCCAGGAAACTTCCTTTGCACTAGGTTTCTATGCCACATCCCAATTGCCCACCAGTTCGAGCCATTTCTACCACACTCTCTCCCTTCATCCTACCTCTCAACCTGACTCCTCCCTCTCCTGTCCACAGCCACCCTTACTCCACCTGCAAAATCTATTCTATTTCTCTATCCCAAGAGGATTCATTCATTCTGCTCTAGAGCCTTCATCTTTACCTAACCTCTATGAGTCCATGGATTATAACATGACTATAACTTACTTAATGGTTAATATCCACTTATAAGTGAATACATACACTTATAAATGAATACATGTTTGTTTTTCTGAGTTGGACTACCTTACACAGAATAATATTTTCTAGTTCCATCCACTTGTCTGCAAATTTTATGATGTGATTTTTAAAGACAGCTGAGAAAAACTCCATTGTGTAAATATACCATATTATCTTTATCCATCCTTCAGTTGAGGGTTATCTAGGTCATTTCAAGTTTCTGGCTATTTTGAATACAGCCATAAATGAACACAGCTGAGCAAGTGCTCTTGTGTAGGATGGAGTGTATTTTGGGTATATACTCAAGAATGGTATACCTGGGTCTTAAGGTACATGGATTCCCAATTTTCTGAGGAACTGCCATATTGATTTCCAGAGTAGATATAAAGGTTTGCATTCCCATCTGCAGTGAAGAAGTGTTCCCCTTCCTCCACATCCTTGCTAGCACAGGCTTTCATTTGTGTTGTTGAGCTTAGTTCTTATGACAGGTGTAAGATGGAATCTCAAAGTAGTTTTGATTTGCATTTCCCAGATAGGTAAGTATGTTGAATATTTCCTTAAGTGTTTCTCAGCCATTTGAGATTCCTCTGTTGAGAATTCACTGTTTGGATCTATACTCCAGTTTTAATTGGATTATTTGGTATTTTGATATCTAGTTTCTTTGCTTGTTCATATAGTTTATATATTAGTCCTCTGTCAAATATGGAATTGATAAAATCTTTTCCCATTCTGTAGGCTACTGCATTGTTCTATTGTCAGGACCCTTTGCCTTATAGAAGCTTTTCAGTTACATGAAGTCCCAATAATAACTGTTGATCTTAGGGCCTGCACTATTGGTGTTCTGTTCAAAAAGCCATCTCCTGGGTCAATGCATTTAAGCCTTTTCTCCATGTTTTCTAGATTTTTTTCTTTTCTTTTAAAATTGATAATTGTTCTTTTAATGTCTGTAAAGAATTTTGTTGAAATTTTAATGGGCATTGCATCAAATTTGTATATTGTACTTTGTAGGATGGCCATTTTATTATGCTAATCTTACCAGTCTCTGAGCATAGGGATTTTTCCATCTTCTGATATCTTCTTCAGCTGCTTTCTCCAAAGACTTGAAGTTTTCATCATACGAGTCTTTTACTTGTTTGGTTAGGGTAGCTCCAAAATATTATTAAAGGCCATGTAAATGGGCCTGATTTTTTCTCAGTCAGACATTTTTATTTTATTTTTTTATTTTTATTTTTATTTTTTGATACTTTATTTACATTTCCAATGTTTCCCCCTTTCTAGGTCTCCTCTTTGGAAACCCCCTATCCCTTCCCCCTCCCCCACTTCTATGAGGGTATTCCACCTCCCACCCACCTGCCCACCCACTCCTGTATTCCCACCTTGACATTCCCCTTTACTGGGGTTTCTAACACCCTCAGGCCCAAGGGCCTCTCCTCCCCTTGATGGCCAACAATGCCCTCCTCTGCCACATATGTGGTCCAAACCATGGGTCCCTCCATGTGTATTCTTTGGTTGGTGGTCCAGCCTCCAGGAGGATCGGGTGGGGGGGGTCAGGCCAGTTGACACTGTTGCTCCCTCCATGGGGCTGCAAATTCCCTCAGCTCCTTCAGTCCCTTCTCCAACTCCTCCATCTGGGACCTCACTCTCAGTCCAGCGGTCACTATAAAGTGAAACTTGGGTATTCCGAACTTTTGGGCTAATATCTTATCAACAAATGGTGCTGGTTCAACTGGTGATCTACATGTAGAAGAATGAGAATTGATCCATTCCTATTTTCCTGTACAAAGGTCAAGTCCAAGTGGATCAAGGACCTCCACATAAACCAGATACAGTGAATATAATAGAAAAGAAAGTGGGGAAAAGTCTTGAACACCTGGGTACAGGGGAAAAGTTCCTGAACAGAACACCAGGGGCTTATGCTCTAAGATCAAGAATCGCAAATGGGACCTCATGAAATTACAAAACTTCTGCAAGGCAAAGGACACTGTCAATAGGACAAAACAGCAACCAACAGATTGGCAAAAGATCTTAACCAATCCTACGTCCGATAGAGGCCTAATATCCAATATATACAAAGAACTCAAGAAGTCAGTCAGACATTTTTATATAGGAGGTCTACTGATTTACTTTGAGTTAATCTTGTATCCAGTCACTTAGCTGAAAGTATTCATCAACTGTAGGATTTCTTTGGTGGGATTTTAGGCTCACTTATATATACTATCAAATCATCTACAAACAACACTACTTTGATTTCTTCCTTTCCTTACTGTTTAAATTGCTATTCTGATCTCAATATAACTTTTGAAAGTGGTATTTATCTAGAAAATGGTCCATTCATTTAGATGCTTCCAATTTTGTGGAGTATAGTTTTTTTAAAGAACATCTTTATGATTCTCTGGATTTCCTTGGTGTCTGTTGTTATGTCCCTTTTTGTTAATCTGATTTTGTTAATTTAGATATTCTCTGTGTGTCTTGGCATTAGTTTTCATAAGTGTTTTTCTATCTTGTTGATTTTCTCAAAGAAACAATTCTTTGTTTTATTCATTCTTTGCATTGTTCTCTTGTTCCTATATTTATTGATTTCAGCCTTCAGCTTGATAGTTTCTATCTGTCTACTCCTATTGGGTGTATTTACTCCTTTTTGTTCTAGAACTTGTACTGCTAAGTTGCTAGTTTAAGATCTCTTCAATTTCATATGTAGACATCTATTGCTATGAACACTCCTCTTACCACTGCTTTCAGTGTGTCCCGTAAGTTTGACTATGGCGTGTATTTGTCTTCATTTGACTTCTACAGAGTTTTTAATTGTTTGCATTATTTCTGCCTTTACCCAGTTTTCAATCAGTAGAGAGTTATTTAGTTTCCATGAGTTTGTAAGCTTTCTGTTGTTTCTGTTGTTGCTTTAATCCTTGGTGGTATGAAAGGATGAAGGAAGTTACTTCAGTTTTCTTGTATCTAGTAAGATTTGATTTGTGGCCAAGTATGTGGTCAATTTTGGGAAAAAGTTCCAGGAAATACTGAGAAAAAGGTATATTTTTCAATGTTTGGATGAAATTGTATGTAGATATCTGTTAGGTCCATTTGGTTTATAATGTCTGCTAGCTCCATTGTTTTTCTGTTTACTTTCTTTCTGGATGACTCATCCATTGGTGAAAGTGGGGTACTGACATCTCTAACTAGTTGTGTGTGAGTCACTATGTGATGTAAGCTTTAGTAGTGTTTCTTTTATAAAAGTGGGTACCCTTGTATTTGGGTCATAGATGTTAAGAATTGAGATGTCAACTTGGTGGACTTTCCCTTTGTTGAGTATGTAGTATCTTTCTCCATTTCCTTCCATTAGCTTTGGTTTGATGTCTATTTTGTTAGACATTAAAATGGATACACCAGTCTATATCTTAAGTCCATTTGCTTGAAATATCTTTTTCCAACCTTAAATACAGAAGGATGTTTAAGCCAGGAACATGGCTGCTCTGACAAGAGAACACATCCAAAGACCTAGATTTGTGTGATTGGCTGAAATGCCAACATGCCATACTCCTTTAATACCTCTGACTGGAATATAGACACATCCTTAGCACATTTAAGGAAAAGTTAGTTTATAGAAGGAAACAGCTGTATTTGAAAGTGATGCCTAGTTGAGGGGCAGACAAAATGAAGAATCAGAGAAAGATTTGACAAAATGAGTCAGAGATAAGGCACACCCAACTGTGATAAGAACAGCACAAGAAAGAGACACTATTGAAAGCAGTTCAAGGAGAGGGAACACAGTCAGTTCTGTTTAGTTAGTTGTGTTCAGTGCAGTAGAGATGAGCCAGTCAGTTGGGAGACAGTGCAGTAAGTGCAGAACAGAGAAATACATGCAGTTTTGTTCAGTTTATGTACTCAGTGCAGTTCAGTTCATGGAATTCAGAGGCAGTTTTTCCAAGCAGAGCAATTCAGTGAGAAACTGAGAGAATCCACATTCAATCAGTTGCTTAGAAAGGAGTTTGTGTCAAAATAGCTAAGTTAAACAAGTCAACCAGAGTTCAGAAAGACCTAAAATGGGTGAGCTTATTCAGCAGTAAGCCTCTGAAATGGCAATTACTTCAGGTAAATAAAAGTTACTATTACATTTAACCTAGGTTAATGTCTATTCTTGATGCTGAAATATGTTCCTTGGATGCAACAGAAGGATGGGTTCAGTTTTTAGACCCATTCTGTTTGTGTCTTTTTATTGGGTACTTGAGATCATTAATATTGAGGGATATCAATAACCAATGGTTATTGATTCCTATTATCTTGTTATGGGTGGTGGTGGTAGTGGTGGCGGTGGTGGTGGTGGTGGTGGTGTGTGGATGTGTGTGTGTGTGTGTGTGTGTGTGTGTGTGTGTGTTTGTATGTGTGTGTTACCCTTCTTTTGATTTAGCTTGTGTGAGATTATTCTTCTTGGGTTTCTATGGGTGTAGTTAACCTTTGGTTAACTTTCCTTCTTATACTTTCTATGGTGCTGGATATATATACATATACATATACATATACATATACATATACATATACATATATATATATATATATATATATATATATATATATATTAAACTTAGCATTAATATCTTATTTTCCATCTATGATGAGTCAAGTTTTGATGGATATAGTAATCTGGGCTGGTGTCTATGGTCTCTTAGGTTCTGCAGATCATCTGTCCAGGATCTCTGTCTTTTAGAGTCTCCTTTGAGAAGTCCTGTGCAATTGTAATAGGTCTGCCTTTATATGTTAGTTGGTCTTTTTTCCTTGAAGCTTCAATATGTTTTTACAATTTTTCTGTATGTCTAGTGCTTTGATTATTATGTGGTCAAGGTACCTTCTTTTCTGGTCCAATCAATTGGTGTCCTAATGCTTCTGTATCTTTATAGGTATCTCCTTCTTTAGGTTAGGAAATTTTTATTCTGTGATTTTGTTGAAAACATTTCTGGACTTTTGAGCTGGTATTCTCCTCTTCTATTTCTATTATTCTTAGGTTTGGTCATTTCATAGTCTCCCAGATTTCTTGGATGTTTTATGTCAGGAAATTTTTTTAGATTTAACATTTTCTTTGACCATTGTATCCATTTCTTCTATCTTATCTCCAGTGCCTGGGATTCTCCATTCCATGTCTTGTAGTCTGTGGATGAATTCAATGTCATTCAGGCTAATTTCTAGTGTTTTTCAGATCCAAAATTCCCTCTCTTTGTGTTTTCTTTACTGCTTCTGCTCTCTATTTCCATTTTCAAGTCTTGTCACATCTATTCCTTTCTTTCAACTGTTTGCCTGTTTGTTCCTTCGTTTTTCTTGGCTTTCTTTAAGAGATTTACTCATTTCTTCCAATTGTTTGTGTTTTCCTATATTTCTTTGATGTTTTTTGCCACAGCCATGTTCACGTCATTTATACTAATTGCACCTCACCTGCATCACTGTATGTCTGAGATTTGGTTACATGTGGTCAACAGCGGCTGTTGTCATAAAAAATTAAATATAAAAGAATAAAAAATTCACACTTAAATAAACTTTAAATATTTTTATTATGATTTTTAAAATTTTTTAACATGAGATTTATTGCACATGGGTTTATATTACAAAAGGATATTTTAAGCAAATCAATATCGTACATGAAGCATGTTTTCTTCCATACCACACCCTTTCTCTTCCACTGATTTTATTTAGCTCCCTTTCTTTTGAGTAGGCACGTTTCTGTGTGTCCTATTTTGCCATTTCTTATTTTTGATTAATCTTCTTGCATGTTTTATCATGAATGTTTATGCATCAAAAAGAGCACAACACACACAGGGTTGAGTAAAATATGAGGTTTCACATATTAGCTATAAGTGTTGGCAACTTACCCCTCACAGACTGTGACCACTTATTTCTTTATTATTTTCCTTGCTGCACGGTGTGCTTTTGAGGAGGAAATGGTTTCCGCTTAAAATAGAAGCTGTGTGACTTTAAAGCATTTAAAACTGACAAATTCATTTTTATGGTAATGTTGGAAGCAATGCTATCAATTTCAGAAGAATGATAAGTAGACAAAAAAGAAGACTCAGAGGAGGGTGTTCCGTTTCTAGAACATAAGTCAAGGAAATGGCACAAGAAAATGAATTCAGATAACAGTGGCAAACAGTGTTTCACTCCTGCTTCTGTTCTAGGATGGTTGTCTGCTGCCTCCTTCCGCCCACTCTATGTGACCTAATAACTACTGACTTGGATAAAATACAGGCATCTATCTTTCATATCTATAAAGTATGTAAGAGAAATTGGCTAAAGAAAAATTGGGAAAACACCAGAAAGTGGTTTGGAGAAGCTGATGGAAGCTGGCATCCATTGAGTTCCATGATTGCATGGGGACACCTATGCTTAAGGCCTGAAGGTCATGAACTCTCAGAAGACTAGTGGAAGGCCAATTGGATAGTCTGCTTTGGAACTCTACTAGAGTGAAAGAAGGCTTTGTCCTGCCTCAGTAGCAACACTAGATTTACTCCCATCTCCAAAGCTGTGAAGTCCTTAGATGATATTCTGCAGGATCTAGGTCTTAGTCTCTGTGGATAGTGCTATGATGTCACTTTTTACACATAGCTTCACAGAACTGGTTGAACAGATGGCAACAGCAGCAAGGTAGCATCATCAAGAATTACGTGGAGACAGAAGGTTCTCCTTTCTCACATAACTGATGACTTGCAAAGGAATAGGCAACCAGAATTACTACCTGGTGGAATGTGAGGGATGCTTCACTCATTGCTCAGGACTGTGAAATCAGGTTCTGCTGACTATCAAGTAGAAAAGTTACCAAAACATTTCATGGGACAAGATTAAACTGTAAGTCATTAATCTGCCCCACAGCATAGATTAGAGAATGAAAGACATTGGAAGATATTTCAATGATCTGGGTAGGAAGACGGGTCTTAAATTAATGTAATAGAACATTGTAGGCATAATGTTTTTGTACACTGTTTAAAGATTATCCTTGTATTATTCAAATGTTTATTCCTCTGTCACCATATCTTGTTGGAATCTGGACATGGCATTGTAATGTTTATTCTAAGTATCTCCTGTTTCAATATTGTGGAAACATTGCTCCCCATTTATTCTCTAATTTGTCAGTAAAAGCTGATCAACCAGTGGCTGGGTGGAAGAGAGAATAGAGATGGACTTTCACCATCCAGGGGAGAGGAGGAAGAGGGGAGAGGAAGGGAGGTTTCAGCCACAAGGAAAGGGTTGAGGAGATATCATAAGAAAACACCTGGAGCCCAGGTCTAGAGTCAGATCACTACTAAAATGCATGTATCTTGGGGATATTGTCTGGGAGATAGTCAGATTAGCTTAGAGAATTAAAATAGATTAATAGCTACCCAGTTAATATGTTGTAAAGCTTATCATATAAATCGTATAGTCTCTGTCTGATTTATGTAGAAGCTAGCCAGGATAAACAAGAAACTGCTACTTTGAAAATTCCTTTTAACAGAAAATTACAGAAGAGGAGGAGGAGGAGGAGGAGGAGGAGGAGGAGGAGGAGGAGGAGGAGGAGGAGGAGGAGGAGGGAAATGAGAAAATGGGAGGATGAGGGGTATAATTTTGTCTTACTATGTTTGTTGTGATAAACACCAGAAGAAAGTTGGGAAGGGTCAGCTTTTTTTAACTAGTTGTTTACTGAGCATCTCCTAAGGAAGTCTACACAGGAACTCAGCAGGATTTGAAGCAGAAAACACATAGGAATTCTACTTATTGGCTTCTTTCCTCGGGCTTGCTAACCTATCTTTACCATAAAGATCAGGCCACCCTGCCTACAGATGGCACTGTCCAAAGTAGGCTAGATGCTTGTAAATAAATTAGGGAATAAGGAAATGCTCCACAGATTTGCCCATAGGCCAATCTGCTAGAAGTAGATCTTTAGTTGAGGTTGTAGTTTGCATTGAATTAACAAAACAAACCAATTGAAGTGTGTTGAGTGCACTTTTAACTGAATATACACTTCAGCAAGAACAAGAAGGTAAGAGTCATGTGCACTTGTAAGGTTTGAAAAATCTGTGATAGTTGAATACACTAAGACAGGAAGAAAATGAAGAAAGGTCATTTTAATTACAAACTGTTGGTTTCTAGGCCAATGCATTTATAAGAGTTTGAATTCCTCTCAGTTCTTTTGAAAGGCCAAGAAAGTTCCACATAATATAGCATCTACATAAAACATGTAAATGAAGAAAAATACAAGGAGTATACATGAAAGAACAAAACGGGACCCTCCAAAAAGGCTTAGTGGAGCCTGAACATTAATCTCATTACCTCCAGAACGTCCTAGATGGAAAAAGTCAACAGATGCCCGTGCGACGGCCACTGTCCTTCATATGCTGTGACTCATGCACACACAGAGAAACATTACATGAATATTTTTAAAGGAAAAGAAGTTATAACAAAGAATATGGAAGCAGAAAAATATAAAGAAACTGTGATGATACAAAAGGTAAGGAAAGGATTCTAGGAAACAAGTGCTCTAAATTTTTTAATTATGTAGAAAATTTTTCACAGGACAGAGGCAGAGTGATACTAATTAACTTTACAAGGCAGGTCAGCAAAATGGCAATTAGGATGGTGATACAAACAGGACGGGAAATATAAATGGCTGAGCAATATTATGCCTGCTTGTCCACTCCCTGGGAATTAGAATTAAGATGTTAATAGTTAAACCTGTGATCTCCAAATGATTTCAAACACATACTAGTCTTAATAAAAAAATATACTTGAACAGGTTTTGTGTGCTTGCGTATTTTAGAACATGTAGGCATAAAGTTTTTAAAATCGGCTTCAGTTTTTGTTATTTAAGCAGAATCAATATAGATGAACTGTGGAGGAATATATGAAGAATATACACAGAAATGTTGTGGAAGAAGATGCAGAAAGATTATAAGAGCCAAGAATAAGACCATATGCTGTGAGATTGTATCTTTTAGCAATATCAGAAGATACACACAAAGTCTCACCAACATGGCTGCTCTAACATGAGCTGAACAAGGACAGTAATAATAAACATGCCAAAGTGGATGAGGTAAAGACTACAGGCTTCAGTACTATATGAAGGACTACAGGCAACTAAGAATGCTGAGAGAGACAGAGAAATAGTCTTCCAGAGAAGAACACAAACACAACAGCTGGTTTTTCAATATCAAATGGTCAACTCTGAAAAACTCCATATAAGTTACATTATACAGACTGAGCAGGTTGTATTTATGTGTATATATAGTATAATATCAAAATTATATATATATGTATGTGTGTGTGTTTTTCATATATATATATATATTCATGATGCCATAAAGAGGAGGTGCCAAATTTTTGAAAGAAGCACAGAAGTTATATAGGGGGTTTGGAGAAAAGAAGCGGAAGAAATAAATGATGTAATTGCATTAGAATCTCAAAAAAATTAATATATACAATCAAAAAGGAAATCTTGGACCAGAAAATGAAATCCTAGGAAGAATGTTTTGTGCTGACAGCTCTTGCACTGCCATCTGTCACAGATTTCTTCACCATTGTCAATTCAATTTGTAAGTAAGACTGAAAGAAAGAAGTTAAGTTGTGTCATTGTAGAAACAAGTATTTAAAAATCGGCTATCAAAAATGTACCAGTAGAGCTGAGAACATAGCTCACTTGGTACAATAAACGTCTCAAAAGCAGAAAGCCATGTTTAATCTGGAACACCATATTAACTAGGTTTGGTGGTACAAACCTATACCTTTATTCCCAAATACACAGAGGCAGGGGGACCAGAAGTTCAGGATTATATTTAGCATGGAGAATCTGAGGCCTACCTTGGATATACTAGCCCCTGTCTTTAAAAAGAAATGCCAGCAACATTTTTCTTATATATGTTGCAATATTTATTCAGTTATAATGATACACTATCCCTATAAGCATCTTCTAAGAAAATCTTATGTCTATGAAAATTGTATTTTGTCAAACTTACAAAATATGAGAAATTATAGACGTATAGGCATTACCACCAGGGATCCCTAAAACCAGTTATGGTGTACCTGGTTGACTTTCAACATTTAAAAGTGTTCAAAACTCAATTATTTAAAAAATAAAGACACCTGACTACTACTTGTGATTAAATGTAATATTGAAAACAATGTATTTCAACAAAGAAATAATTATAGGGTGTCGTTTTGGTTAAGGAAAAGCTAGTGAGATTATTTTTAATGACTATGTTTATAAAACAAGAAGAAATTAATAATGTAGATATGAAGAAGACTGACATTGTGTCATCATATGATTGTGATAACCATGATACGAAGACTAGAAATAACTGTTATTGTTCTATTCTAGACAGTAGGGGAATGGGATTTTAGGAAGAACGTATATACTTATACACAATTCAGAAGAAAAAAATTGATCCAGCACTTTGAAATACTCAGAATATTTCTCATCATCCAGTTGCAAGTGAAGAAGAACAGTAAGTTATATCTTTAAAAACTAACCTAGCTGTTCTTGACCTTTATAAAAATTAAACCCTGGAAGAATACTTATCTTAATATGGAAGTGAAAATATTTAATAATGTAGAACAAAAGCCAAAGTAGGCAAATGAAGATGATATAGTCATAAAGGTATTAATCAAGACTTGGTAACAATGGTCAAAAGTTCAAAGATTACTTTTGCTACACATGCTAAACAAGTGGGTACGAGTGCTGTCAAGAACTGATGGTGTAAAAATCACAACTATCACTGACAAGATACATGCTATCATAATTTCTTAGTGGGTCTATAAAGTAAATTTTCAAAATAAAATATTTTGTAAAACTGCAATAAACACAGACAAAGAAAAACAAAAGCCAAAGTTAAGTAATGTGATTTATACATCTACTTCACTATTGTTGAAGTCACCTTTTTTGATTTTCTTCTTCAACAGTTTTGTATACATATATACTTCGCTGCTTTATATGATAGCCAGTCTTCTGCATGGAAAAGTGTGACTAATGCCCACAAACACAAATTCCATATTTATCCCATATGTGAATCCTCTCTTCCTATCTTTCATTTTGTGTATTTAACTTGGAATGCAAGTCGAAGCTAGGGAACTTCAAAGAGGCTGTGGTGGGGTACTTTAAGGAAGAGAACAGAGTAGGCAATAGATAATATGGGTGTGAGGAGTTTGAATACTCAGGGTGGAAAGACTCAACCAGGAAGGACCTCAGGAATACAGGATGGAAGGCAGGTGCTATAGTTAGACTTTTTGTTGCTATTACTAAACACCATGACCAGAAGCAAATTGGGGAGATCACTGATGATACAGTAGAAGGCTCCACACAGGTACCCATTTTCTGGCATCACTAACTGGACTTTATTATACAACAAATTAACCAACAAGCAAAAGATGAAGTTGGCTGGGTACATGTATGAAATTCTCAGGAGAAAAACAACACAGTTAAAATATCCATCAATATACTAGTGAGTTGTGACATAATGGTGTGCTACTGTACATCCCAATGATAATAGTAACATCAAAATGACTCATTGTGCCATCACAGTGTGCTTTTTGCTATGACAACACTCCATACAGATATGGCAGTGCTTCACTATCTCATATCTATACTGAGCTGTGATGCCACAATTCCAAATTGTGACGTTATAAACCTGAAGCATGAGATCACATTGCTAGCTTGTGCCATCTCCGTGTTGAACTGTCACATCACAATGCTGATTTATGCATCACAATGTTATTTGTTGGCGTCACAATGCCCCACTGTATCAAATTCCATGTGTTACAGTCTTTATAGTATATGATTATTCCTCATGATTGCATCATGAAAACCACTTACAAATTCATCACTTCCCTCTTCTTGTTGGATGCTACTCCTGCTGTACAGTTCAAATTGACTCTGCAGCTGTACTGGTTAATTATATGTGTCAATGTTTCCAGATTACAAATGTCAGTTGTTTGGTCAAATAATAGACTAGATGTTGCTATAACAGTATTTTTCAGCGATGATTAATAATTGCAGCCAATTGACTTTAGTAAAAGCTAATTAGACATCCTAACTGAGACTTTGACAGAAAAAAATTAAGGTCTCCAAGAAAAATTCTGTCCCATACTAAAGTATAGATATTCTGCTTAAATTTGTATAATTTATAGCCCTCAGACTCAGAACCATAATGTTCTCTGACTCTACATGTGTCTAAGCTTGTTTATTCACCATATAGATATTCTATGTCCTGATTTCCATAAGCATGTATGTTATGATGTATATTAAAATGTAAGTGAGCCCTTATTGACTTTTTTCTGCAACTAAACAGTGACTAAAATATCAAGAGATAACACATATTTCCCATTTCTAATCTACAGACTTCAGTTCCAGTTAACTCTACTTGTATTAGAGTGGATTCTATGCCATTTGCCTATTTTCTTGTTTTAAAATCTTGATTATTGTGTTGGTGTTGAGTGGCAGGCAACTCTTATAAAGCAAAAGCATTTAATTGTAGGCTTGCTTAGAAATGCAGTGGGTTAGTATATTATCATCATGGAAGCTTTCAGACAGGTATCACATTGATAAAGTAGCTGAGAGATTTACAATCTGATCTGCAGGCAACAGGCAGACAGTGAGCCTAGTGTGGGCTTTTAAAATGTCAGTGTCTATCCTCAGTGATACATTTCCTCTTAACAAATCCTTGCCTACTCCAGCAAGGCTATACTTCCTAGCTCCTCCAGTTTACCAAGTGGGGACTAAGCATGCAACTGTATGAGCTTATAGGGCCATTGTCATTCAAACTAGGATAATTAGGTTCCTGTGTTTGAACCTTCTTTAAAGCTCACCCATGTATAGACTTTTTTCAAACCCTTTCCTTCAAAAGGCCATATAACCGGTCACCCTGATGCTGTCCATCAGAGGAGTTAACTCTACTCACACAGCCTAGTTCAGCTTCATTGTAGAACTCTAAAGTTGATAGGTTCATCAAAGGACCACATAGGGAACAGAGCTTATACACTTTGAAACATTAATGAAGCCAATTCATATTCCGCCTCAATACATTGTAGTTTATTTTATCTCTCATAGTTATTGTTAATTATTGTATCATATATAATATGCTCTCTGTATTATAATATTATTATCATATTATATAGACAACATTCTACATGTAAGTAAAGCTGATGAGAAGTCTCTCCCAAAAATAAAAACTAGATGAATGAGGCATGTAGTTAAGAGAAAAGATGACACTTGATACAAAACCACATGGGTATTATCTCTATAGCTATGTTTACAAATAAATTTTAATAGGCAATGACTTTGTCTTGCCAGAAATGGAAACTTTAAAATCAAGTAAGTAGGAGTTTAAATATTAAAATTTATATAGATATGGGTAAGCTGAATATATTAGATAAGCATCAAAGTAAAATTAACATCGGAGAATCAGAATCAGTCAAGTTGAAGAAAATTCATTACACACTTTCAAATTGAAGCTCGGGGGTTGGGGGGGAGAAAGAAACAAGAAAACCCAGAGACAGAACAGGTAAGCAGTGTTAGACTGGGGAGTTCTGTCAAGCAGCTGACCTTATGTGAAATCAGAGCGCCAAGAAAGGAAATCCATGTATAAAATGATGTATTCAAGGAAATGGGCAAATTTTTCCTAAGTTTTGCAATAATAAACATTAAACTGCAATTTATGATGTTCAATCCACCCTGAGGGGCACACTTAGAAAGAAATTCAAGGTAAGGGTATACTAGAGTTAATTTGCTTTAGAAAAATGTGTCTTAAAAAAGAAAAAGTGGCAATTAATTCCAACATAATAGACCAAACCAATCAAATCAGCAGCATTCACTATCTTAATAATATCTAGGCAACACTGAAGCAAATCTATGAGGTGTACTAGAATTGGCATGCAAATACCTTGCTGTACAAAGACCTCTTCCCCTGAGCGTATTGTTAAGACATATTCAGGCATGATGTTAGTATAATAGGATTTCAAAAATTAACTCGTGAAATGTCTTCCTCTGATATTTCACATCTGCAGCGGTCTTCAGAAGAAAATGCTGCATGTTCTGGCTCAAATATGGGTTCATGTTTCAGGTGTGGGTTTAACCTAGAGTATGTGTCAAAGCCTGGAAACTAGAAACAGACCAAAAAGGATGCATTTGGAGATAGTAAAATCAAAATAGAGAGAAAGAAATAAAGGCAGAAAAGTTTGAGCAAGGTGTGGAGTGATGGGAATAGCAGAAGCATTAACTAAAACAACATGTGTTTGAAAAGGCTACACAATGACCCGTTATCTTATAGCCAATGTAAAGAAACATTAGAGGATAGTAGAAACACTTTATATGAACGAAGGGGAAATGGAGAGATCCTAGGAACTAAGGGTTTGTGTAGAATAGGGTTAGATAGGTGGGGAAAAAGAGGAGTAACAAAGTGTAATCAAAGACTCGTGATATATGAACTCCACTAGTTTATAGGTTCATTGAAAATAGAAGTAAAATAAGGAATTCAAAGAGAGATGCTGCTGTGGTGGATCATGATGTGTCCCTCCCTGCAAGTTATCGGTTGGTTGGAGAGGGGCTCAAAAGGACTTAAAACAACACATTGCTAGTGGTCACCCATCATAACTAGATGGAAAGTCTCTGTGGCTGAGGACACAACACACTTTGGTTGTAGAAATCAAGACAGACTGACCAGAAAGCCCTCTCCCTGTTGCCTAGCTTTCATAGTGTTGGAAGTCTTTTCTGTGTGAGAAAAGGCAGTAATGATCTCATTCAGCACCAGATAATGCCTTAGAGACATGCCAGGCCAAAAATGTGCCAACTGGTGCCCCAGTAGCAAGACTTTTGGGGGCATAACTGATTGCTCTCTTGATTAGATATGAGGCCTGCTCCATATGAGGAAATTCATGCCTGTTATAAACATAGGAAAACCCCGTGGCTATGACTACCGTAGGCACTGGGGGCAAGGACAGCTTTGCTAAACAGTCATACTGTCAGACTGCCTCTATATATTTATAATTATGTACATCAATTTGCGCTGTCATGCTTGAGCAGAGAAACTTCTCGTTGCATGGTTAGTGATCAATTCATAAACCAACAACCATATTCTCTTTCCCCCACATAGGTAATTTCCCTGTGTGGAGCCTCTGGATGTTTATTCTTCTGTGTGTATCTTATTGCATTCAGCACAGCACACTACACAACACACTACGCAGCCCACTATCGCCCCTTTAGATGGTATCATGCAGAGATGCTTCCTTTCAGGAAGTTATAACAGCATTTTCCCCTCTGAAGTTAAATTTAAAACTCCTCAATTGTGTTTTAAATTACAAACTATTGAAAGTTTGGATTTTGCCAGAAGGTTGCTTGTGGCATTAATATTGTCTCTGGGGCATCAATGTTTAATTGTAAACAGAGTAAAATATCTGAATTTATAATAACGTCAGATTTGTCTAACATGTTTGTTTTTCACAAGGAAAGCATGAATTTTTAAATGGAATGTGTAGATAACTATTCCCATGGTCTAGGGGATTCACATAACTGCTCCACCAAGTAGTTATTTTCTCTACTGACTGAATCAATTGGTTCAATTTTACTCTCTCCTGTCAGCCTCTTAAAAAAGAGAAATAGTCTATTGATAGAAACCCCTAGTTAGAACAGTCTAGTACTTTTAACCACACCTCTATAACCATATGTAATTCTTTAATAATGTGATAAAAATGTACTCATGAAACCACGATATTTACTAGTTCACAATATTTAGCATGATATATGTCATCTTGATATTTTTTTTTTCTGAGACAGGGTTTCTCTGTGTAGCCCTGGCTGTCCTGGAACTCACTCTATAGACCAGGCTGACCTCGAACTAAGAAATCCGCCTGCCTCTGCCTCCCAAGTGCTGGGATTAAAGGCATGTGCCACCACTGCCTGGCTTCATCTTGATATTTTTATTTTTATTTTATTGAGACAGATTCATACTATATAGCCCTGACTGGCCTAGAAGTCACCATGTGGACCAAGCTGGCTTCAAACTCATAGAGATCCACCTGCCTCTGCTTCTCAAGTACTAAAATTAAAGACACAGGCAGAATTCCTGAGTTATCAAACAGTTATCAAAAAATATTGATGACAGAAAACCAAGGTTGATTGCTTAAGTTCCATTCCCAGAGCCACCTGATAGGAAAAGAGAAAAGACACGCCACCATAAGTTGTCCTCTGCCTTCCACAGATGGGCCTCACCGTATACATGTATACACAAGCAAAGCAAATCTAAAATGTAGTATAGTTATTTTAAAAGATTTATCAGTTGCTCATAGCAGGTTCCCAATAGTTACAATAATAAGTTTCAAAACCAGAAACTTAATAGTACATTTTGTTTATTCAATTTTCAATTCTTATTATTTCTAAAGTTGTATATCACTATACTAAGATTTTATTCTATAAATACATACCCATAGTCGTTCATGCTTCAATTTTAAAAAAGGCAAATATGTCTCATATATATCCTTACTTTAGATATAACTATACATACACATACATTATGTGTATGTTCATTGTTCAGTGGCTTTGTTTCTGCCTCTTTTATTTATATATAATAATTTTCCATTCAAATTATTCATGACATAATTTTATTTATAAATTACATTTAAGTAATTTTATATTGTATACTATGTTTTATGTGTTCCCAAGGCACTCCTAGTCCCTGGAAGTCTTCTGCTCTTTATATCACTGAACTATTTCACATGGCAACTATTATGTTTTGTATAAAACCCCTGATTTTCTTTTCCCTATATCTATATTTCCCTATGTCTATATCGTATCTGTGCTGGTCACATCTATACAAAACAATTGTCTTACTGAATAGAAGACTGCTACTTGAGGCTAGTACTTCTCACATTTAATATAAGAATACACAAGAAATAAGGAGATGCACAGGAGATGGTTTCAAAAGATGAACTGTATTTCACAACAAGGGAAAATAACTATTTGATGTTGAAACACAGATAAGGAAGAGCCATGTAGTTTACGGTCATTGACTGGGAACAGCAGACAACTGCCTATATATTTTCATGAATTAAACTACTTTAAGAGCCCACAGCTAATTGTACTCATTGGTAAGACCGTATTCAATTTGTCATGAGCAGAAAAGAAAGGGCTGTGATTTTGAGAGAGCTCTCATAAACCTTCAGTTCATTCTTACTGAGTGTCAGTTTGTGACAAGCCCTAGGAATTTATTAGAGAGGTACACACAAATCTTGATTACTATATTATTTTCCAGTGTGGTATAAGTGTCAAGGTCTATTACAATAAAAGAATAAATTATAGTAAGTAAAACTGATTACTTAAACTAGCAGTCTGTATAATACTTTTTTAATTTGTGTATGAAATCTGTTTTATGGAGACAGACTTATCTAGACTTATATCCTTAAGAGATGTCTGGTGAATGTTTACATAAATAGCTATTGAGACTAACACAATTAACTATAACAATAAAACTGTATATAAATTACTGAACCACAATAGGTTTGTGATAGTTGATTTTTATGTCAATTATCCATAAATTTTAAAAAAATCATGAGTAATGACTCAACTGAGACCGAATCCTGATTGCCAGAACTTTTGTGGGAAGACTCACCCCAAGTGTGGGTGTCACCTTCTGGTAGTTGTCCATATAAAAAGGAAGGAAGGAAGGAACTGTGATCACAACAGAGATGCTGATAAAGGAGGCTGTGTGTGCCTGGCAAAGGACTGAATCGGGAGGAGTACTTCCATTTCCCAGATATGGTAAGAATGACAGTCAGGGTATCTGTGAGTCCTTCAGAGAAGGGTCCATTGGAAAAGGACAACACACCGTCCTGCCATCAGAGGGAGACTGATCTCATAGCCATCAGCCACTGAGACTGAGAGGGACAGGATTTGCATTTTTTGCTTGACCTTCTCAGCCTCTCAGGTGTGAGACAACTCGGTATTATTTCAGTGTAAGCTGAGTTAATACAATCTATATATCTTACACAATCACACACACACACACACACACACACACACACACACACACACGCACACATGCACAAACCTCAATAGACGATCCAATTGAATCATGAGGGTTTTTTTATTTCTATAAAAGTCAAATATGAGCTAATTTGAAGACACTCATAAATAAGCATTGTATGACAAAGAAAATAAGTTTTCAATGTCCTTTTGCAAATTATCTTTTAATTCCAATGATTTTAAAGTTACTTCTATTATATATATATATATATATATATTTTTTTTTTTACTTAAAATATTACTGTATTAGTGAATTTCAAAAGATTAGTAATAATACATCAGGGCATAACATCATTGAGTTAGAGTCCTAATTTTAATGATATTATTAAGCTATTGATGTGGAGTAAAAGTATTTAATTGGTTAAAGAAAGGCTGGCACAGTTGCCCTTTCAAACAGCAGGACCAAATAAGTAACCAGAATAAGCAAATGAAAACGGAGCTCTTGGTAACTACATAGTAACATGGTCTTCTAAGGTAGTTTTATTTCAAATTATGAAATAACTCAACTTCTTTAGAACCTGTCTGATGGTCATCATGATGGTCTTTGCCAGCTCCCTAATTGCAAGCTTCTGTGAGGTCACAAATCTCAAGGCCTTTGAAGAACTAGAGCCATTTGTAGGAGGGCGGAGACAATTTTAGAAACAGATGGAAAATCTTCCTCTCGATCACCATTAAAGGAGCCAAGATTTTTCACAGCTATGGCTGGAACCTTGGACTATGGGAATATTTAGCATTAGAGTTACAGTTTAGATGCTCTTGGGGAGTCACGGCACCAATGAAGAACAGTAATGTGAATTGCTTCAACAGTGAAAGGCTGTAAGTCAGTTTTTACTAAAACGAGTTAAAAAATAATAGTTTTCCATGACTCCATTAAAAAGCATTCTTGAACTCATGTATATGGTATAATTTGTCAAACAAGAAGTGTACCCTTATAACTAGTTTGTCTTTACTAAAGGTTTAGACAGTTAGTAAAAAAGGTAAAACCCCTGAATTGCTACTTTCACAAAATGTAAATCAAACTAAAAACAAACAAACCCATACCCCATGGGTTGGTAGGTAATCGGTCCTCAAAATCAAAGGCAAAAACGAATACTGATTACATGTGACACGTGAGGGTGTGCCAAGGACCCAGGATTCAGTGTTCCCTAGAATTGCACTCTGGTAAAAGTCAGTGAGAAGAGTCAGCAGGATTATGCTAGCAGGGATAATCTTTCAGAAAAAAAAAAAAAAAAAAAAAAAAGTATTTTTTTCACTTCACCAAGTAAAAGAACCTAAAAGAGAAAACAAAAATCTACATGTACTGGATAAAGGGAGGTATAAATACCAGGCAGTCTTTTGACTAGATGCAGAAACAAGGGACAATTGCCTAGGAGCCTAAGAGTTATGTCTTTGCATATCTCTCTCTCTCTGTCTGTCTCTCTCTCTCTCTCTCTCTCTCTCTCTCTCTCTCTCTCTCTGTGTCTCTGTCTCTTTGTCTCTCTCTCCCTCTTTGTCTGTCTGTCTGTCTGTCTCTGTCTCTCTATCTCTTCTGCTTCTCTCTTTTTGTCTGTACCTCTGTCTCTTTGCATCTGTCTGTGTTTTATCTCTTCGTCAGCTCACTGTTATTATATAATGTAAAACAATGGAATGCTGTATTTAGTTACACTGCTTAGTACAGTGAACTCCATGAGGTATACACTCCATGTAGTATGTACTTGACACAGTGTTGTTTTAGTTTGTGATTTGTGTCATGGTTTATAAGATATCAAGACCAGTGATTTAAATGGATGGAGAACAAGGAGCAAATACCCATCAGTGATGAGTGCGGAAGAAATCGTGTCTTCCCTTCATGGAAAGGTATGATATATAATTGATATAAAAGAAAACTGATTTTTCCTCTTGTGGACAAGAAGGATGGAAGGAATCTATGGGTCCATAACGTTTCACTTGTGTCTCATGTGGCTCACTTGTGGTGCAGCATCTGGCACCACAAACCCGACCAGGACAATGACAGTTTTGTGACTGGCATTTGTGCTCCGTGGATTCATGCACTTACACTACACCTGACTTTGGAAATTGTTATGAGAGAAGTGAATCACTCTCTTTGCTGTCACTGCAAGGGCATTGGCTGTATCCTGCTGTCTTTGAATTTACAGGGCAAAGGTGATAATGGAACCAACAGTTGTTGCTTCTCTGCTTCCTTGATAAGATCTGGCATTTTTGTAGTTATAAAAAACAAAGAAAGAAAGACAATTACAGGGACTCTGAGGCCCAGATCCCTTGAGTGTGTTTTGAGTTTTAGTCGGTGGCATTAAAAATGACCTCTTCTTTCACTGTGGCTCTCATTTCTATTGAATTTTCATTGGCCTTATGGTTTTTTGCATACATAATGTCTATAAGCTTGAAAGATCCTAGATGACCACTAAACTGCCATGACTGAAACTCCTGAATAGTGTACTGTACCCATGGCAGATGTCTTCTCCTTTGAAATCACAGAACAGTTTAAGATTTTAAACAATGTTTCCAAATCAATGCTCATTTAGTTTATTTGTATAACTAATTACACCATGGAGAAATTAAAGATAACTTATTACTATCCTCCATATGATGTGATAATATTTAATAGTGACTATGTAGAATAAGGTACTGATAAATACATAGGATCTGAGATTTTATGACTTGCAGATGTTTAAATTTTATATAGTGTATAAGTATCATATGCATTTTACAAAAGGAAAACATGAAGCTCAAAGTGTATCATAACCTGTCTCTCATGAACCCACCATTCCTCATTAATTCTATTCCCTCTTAAAGAATGAAATTATTTCCTTGCAGCTTACATTCTCACAGCCTTGGGAAAGAGGTCATTGGGAATGCCTGCTGAGGTTACATTTCAGATGTTCCTGAAGGATATTTATGAACCTGTCACATTCCTTCCTTCTGTTTGATTAATTGAGTACTTTCACATCCACTCCTCCTAAGAAGAGCTTACCTCCACTCCTTATCGCCATTATTTAGTCCAAGATTATCTTCTGCATCCATGGAAATGATCCAGCTCCCAGATGTTCAATTTTGTGCACTGAAGCAGAGTCATTGGTAAGTCCTCTGCCTCCCCCCTTTAACATCTAGTTCCACAAAATTTAATCCCCATATTTATTTCCTATAATAACTAATATAAATAAATATAAAGGTCCATTGATATTGGCATCATTTATTTCTCAGATTTGAGCATGTATTAATACCATGGATCAGACGAGGTTCGCCATAAAATAATAAAAGAAGAAGTAATGCCTTGCTGGAGAAGCAGAGTATCACACCTGGCAATGCTTCAAAAGGTGACAAATAACTGTGACTATGAAAGTCCCTGTAGAAAATAGGACCACACTTACATTACAGACCAGTGGTTCTCATCCTTCCTAATTCTGCGACCCTTTATTACAGTTCTCATCTTGTGGTGACCCTCAACCATAAAATTATTTCATTGTTCCTTCATTACTGTAATTTCGCTAGTTATGAATGGTAATATAAATATATTTTTAAGATAAAGATATGCCAAGGGGATTGAGAACATGGGTTGAGAACCAACCACAGTAGTAGAGGGCACTTCTGCTGTCCGTAAATGGAAAAGTCAGAGCTTAAGCTGATCCGCCATGAAGACCCTTCCTCCTTCCTAAAGAATTGATCCAACCTCTGCATAAGAGAACATACTGAACGTACTACTGTCTGAACCTATCTGGTATTTTAGAAATCAACTATATCAAATGGTTGCTTTTAGGTACAGGAGCTATGGGATTTCAAGCAGAATACAGTTTTTGTTTTGTTTTGTTTGTTTGTTTGTTGTTTGTTGACCTAGTTGTAAACTAGGTTGGCCGCAAACTCACATTTGCCTCTGAAGTGCTGGTATTAAAAGAATGTCTCCATATCTGGCACAAACAGAACAGTCTTAAATAGGTTGTAGAAATTATCTCAGTCTCTGACATACCCAGAACCAAGTAGATTCTAAACCTGTTGCATTTCATTTCATAGCAAAAATATCAAGTATATATCCATTGTAAGTGACAAATATCTCAAGGTAACTCTGATTTGACTACAAAGCAGTTGAAGGGGGTGGTGAAGGATGTCATTGTGAGGACATAGAGCATGACATTGCCAGACTTGCATTAAAGGAAAGCCATCGATTTCCTTAAATTCAGGAATCAGGGTTATCACTGAGACACTGTCAAGTGGTGTCTGTTAGAATGAGGGAACATTACCTGTGAGATCTGAAAACCAGGCCTGTGAGGAAATCTGACTGGCTGAGCTGCAGTCACAGCTGGAGTGTTGGCTGAAGCCCTCTACAGACAGTGTTTGGCTTCTCAGACTCCATGTCTAAGGTATGCCTGTTTGGAAATGCAAGTCTACTGAATCTGCCCTCCACATTTGCAAGTTCAGGGGAAGAACTGGCTCTGGCATTTAACAGACATGTGAGGAGACACATAATGGAGAGAACACATGAGCCAGCACGCCAGAGCTCAGGTTTCAGCTCCTCCTGGTAATAACTGATCCCTTGTCTTTTCTGACCTGTTGATTTGCGCTCATAGTTAATTTTCATGATTTAGATAAGACTTTTCTAAAGGACTTTTAACATGTGTTCCAACACATGCTTAATTTTATAACAGCTGCTAAAAGAAAACATTTAGAGATTAAGGACATTTTTTGTTCTTTAAAACAGATTTAGCCTATGAAAGAAGATGTGTGTGTGTGTGTGTGTGTGTGTGTGTGTGTGTGTGTGTGTGTGTGTGTGTGTGTGAGAGAGAGAGAGAGAGAGAGAGAGAGAGAGAGAGAGAGCTGCATTTATTAAAATTCAGGAAAAGTAAAATGAACATTAGACTACAAACTTATAAAAAAAAGCAACAAGTAAAAAATTAGGAAAAATATGTATCATTATGTTTCAGAAAATGCAGCAGTTGCCTGGAGCTAAGAAGCAAAACGCACATCTAGACCCAAGAGGAAATCTTATGAAATGAATAACTGCAAATGCAAGGATTTCATACCAAAATATACTTAGGGATATAACAACGAATCTGTTACAGAAAATGCTTTGGGTGTTATGACATCCTACATCCTATTTCTATTTCCTAATCTCCATCTCACAGAGCTCCATCTGTGAAATAATCATGCTGCAATTTATATTTCTAAGGGAGAGAAAAACAAAATGAGGAAAAGCCAATTGTTAGCAGCAGTCAATATTAATGTACAGAAAACGGCATAGCCAACCTGACTGTAGTTACATAATCTTAATCATTCTTCTCTTTAAAACCAATTGACTGGGAAACGCTTGGGAAGAATGGAAATGCAGAAGACCTGGGAGAGGAAATCGAGAGACCAAAAGCCGATGGATAGGGAAATGAGAGGATAAAAGGCAGAGAGAAAGAGAGGGGGGGAGATGATGATGATGATGATGATGATGATGATGATGATGATGATGATGATGATGATGATGACGACGACGACGATGACGATGATGAAGACGACGACGACGATGACGATGATGAAAGAGAAAGAAAGAGAGAAGCAAAACACAAAGAGAGAGATAAAGGGAATGTGTAGAAGAAGGAAGCGAGGCTAGAAAATGATGGTGCAGAGAGAATGGGAGGCTCCACTGCAGCAGTGACTCCAGTATCCTTGTTCCACACATAGGAGATTTCACTCACATTTCTGCTCCTTTGATTTATCATCTATAAGAAAGAAAACGTATTTTAGCTGTCTACACTTAATTCCTGACTGAAGACTGAGTTTTAGTGCATGGGCACAGCCAGAAACTTCTTGAAACTACGGTGTGTTTGTGTGTGTGAAAGAAAAGAGGGGCGAGGGGCAAGAATCACGAGTGTATAAGTAAGCCAGGGAAGTGTATGGTTATGAAATCGTCGACCATTTGTAACTAGAGCCTGCCATTTGAAGGTTGAAATGAAAAAAAATAAAAAGTCATGTGAGTGTTCATCAGTATTAAGCCACTGACACTTTTTAAATGGAAAATATTTACCATTAACGTCCTAGGAAAGAAACAGGTGAATTTAATCTGGAATAAAGTAGCCCACACTCACTATATCGATGTACAGACCACAAGACTGAGAGATACCGCTGTTATTGTGCTGATATTCAAGGAAGTCCAAAGGTAAATGGTGTGATAAGGAACTAAATACAATAGCCCTTTTCATGTTTTCTATCTCCCTTTACTTCATACAATGCCACATCTGTGTAGAGCCTATACTGACCTTGCCAAGCCTTTGATGAAACAAAAGCTCAGCTCTCACCGTGGCGGAGAACAGGTGACAGTTTATTCTGGAGCCAAATACAGAAGACCATTGCTGGGAACACAGGATTAACATACATGAAGTACATTGCTTCTAAGTGCTCCTCCTCTCCACCCCCTCCTCTCCATCCTTCCCCCCTACTCTTGATCCTCCCCCATTTCTCTATTTCTCTTCTTCTTTACCCCCCCATTCAGTCCTGAGTGAATTGAATAAGATTAATCAAAGCACTGCTGATTTGTGAGTCTGAACCACAGATTAGCCGTCAATCACACAGTGAATTTAGGTTCCGTTTAATCTTTGTCATTCAGCTTTCAAATGTATAATCTATATAAAGAAAGGCAATGATTATTCCATTTTAAATGACAATTAAAGCATTCCGTTTGAATTTTCTGTCAATAGCAAAAAGTTTTAAATTGAATGTTCCCATCACAGCAGTTATAATTGAAAGGACCTTTTACTGCATAATCTCTTCTTTTATCTATAAGTGAGGAGAACACTTGGAAAAGTAGAGGAACTGGATCTCAATTTTGATACAATATTCATTTGCAAAATAATACTGTGTATTTCTAATGTCAAGTTTTTTTGTATGCTATCTTTGGATAATTCCATAATAAAAGAGTGGTTTTCTTTGTTTTCACAAATCTTAAAAAGAAAAAACAATCCCCTATAAGCCCTCTTTGGGATCTAGATCTCTCCAATGCCCTGTCAAGTCATCACTGATCTGACTCTTTCTTCCCTATTGTTGAAGAAAATGGCCATGTGGAAGCTAGCATGCTTAAGGAGTAAAGAAGAAAGGGTGTAGGTTTTGTCTGTCTACTGGCTTGTTGTATAGAAAGGCTTCTAAAATATTTATAAAACATGACCAGTTAACATATAAGTAACCAATATTCTGTCATAAGACAAGAAGTTATTTCAACGAATTGGAGAAATGTGACCAATATTCTGGGCAACCTTATGCCTAACCCAAATCAGCAGCCCTACCGCATTCAAAAACCGTAGCAGGTATTAAAGATATTTCTATTTCTCTGACATATTTTCTCTCTTTTTTTCTTTAAAAATAATGTTTTATTTTAATTGCCCACTTTCCCATACTTGAATTTTCTTTATCTAAATTCATACTACACAACACACACACACACACACACACACACACACACACACACACATACACACACACACACCCTAAACAAAGTTAAAATCATAAACTAACAAAATCTCCAGTTCCAGTCACAAAAAACCTCCTTCCAGGTGCTTGTTCTTGGTCATACAAATGCACTTAGATGTATCCCAGAGACTGATGGTAAGCCCCTACTGCTGAAGGCACTGCGCACATAAGACATAAGATGCAGATTATTTGAGCGAGGTCTAATCGTCTTCCTGTATTACAGTTTCAATTATACCAGAAAGTATTAATTAGCCTGTCAAGCAATTAATAGTCCTACCCAGATATCTCACCTACAAACAACACCAACCAGCAGGGCAAGATAACCATAAAGGGGCAAGAGTGATACTCAGACGTTGGTAGCAACCAATACTTCAGGCCCACTCAACAGAAAGAAAGTCATGCCTGGTAATAGAAACCTGGACAAACACATAGGGCTAGTGGAGTCATGAATCTTAGAAGAGCTGGATCATTAACTCTTTAGCAACATTCTAATTCTTATCCTTACCCACATAGATAATTATAACTGTCACCCTTCATCAAAGAAAGTTCTCTATGAAAAATGGAGGCCATTGCAGAAATCCACACCTGAACTCAGTACAAAGACCAATGAACTGTAGGGAGGTCCAGCCCCAGTGGATAATCTGCAGCTCATCTCCCTCACCTATGACTCAAGAAGCATCATAGAAGAAGCAGCAGGGACATTGTAAGAACCAGAATGCCAGCAGGTGGGATGTATGAGCCCTTCTCTTATGATTCCATAAACAAGATCTAATCTTGTTTGTATGACCACATCTATAGACATGATAAACCAGAAGGGAAAAATTTATGTGGTCCCAACCCCAAAGAATTGCAGGCAACTAATGACTGAAAGAGGGAGAATTAGCCTCTTTAAAGGAAGAGCATCTTAATTAGTTATGTCATATGAAGTGGTCGGCCCTGAAACCATATACACACAGACAATAAAAATGGGCTCAGCAGGTGAACAAAATAATCACAGGAGGAAATATGGAGACAAAGTGTGGAGCAGAGGCTCAAGGAAAGGCCATCCAGAGACTGCCCCACCTGGGGATCCATCCTATATACAGCCACCAAACTTGGACGTTCTTGTGGATGCTGGGAATTGCTTGCTGATGGAAGCATGATAAGCTGCCTCCAGAGAGGCTCAGGCAGAGCCTAACAAATACAGAAGCGGATGCTCGCAGCCAACTGTTGGACTGACCATGGGGCCTCGGATGGAGGAGCTGGAGAAGGGATCAAAGGAGCTGAGGGGGTTTGCAGCTCCATGGAGGGAGCAACAGTGTCAACTGGCCAGAACTCCCTCCAGAGCTCCCGGAGACTGGACCACCAACCAAAGAATACACGTGGAGGGACCCATGGTGCTGGCCATATTTGTGGCATAGGAGGGCCTTGTTGGCAATCAGTGGGAGGAGAGGCCCCTGGGCCTGAGGATTTTAGATGCCCCAGTGTAGGAGAATGCTAGGGAGGGAAGACTGGAATGGATGAGTGGGTGGGGAAGCACCCTCATTGAGGCAGGGGAGGGGGGATGAGATAGGAGGGTTCCAAAGGGGAAAACATTTGAAATGTAAATAAAAGTAAATATCCAAAAATTAAAAAAAAAAAATTAAAAAATAGGCTCAGCAGGTGTTTTGTTTTTGTTTCTGTTTTGTTTATTATGTGTGGGAGTGTAACAAAAACAAAGAAAAAGAGGGGGTCAATTTAATGAGAGTGGGGACATGGGAGGGCTTAGTGGAAGGGAATGGAAAAGGGGCTGGGGAAGGAAAAGGAAAGGGTAATTGAGGTAATTATGCTTTAATTTATAATATAAAATAATTAAAGCATGTATGCTCATATCATTTGCATTATTAATATATGACCACATTGTAGCCAGGTAAGCCTAACCATATTAGCTAAAAAACAGTAAATAATTCTAATCTGAAGCATACAGAATATACATGGGAGAAAAGAATTAAGTTAGATTTAAGTATCTAATTTAGCCCTGCATTAAAAGTAAGAAAAGAAACAAAAAAATAATAAAAAGTAAAGCAGGGTCTATATTTGGGAATTTTATATATAACTACAAAATTAATAAATTATTCGATCTCACAAATTGCTTTCTGTTGTTATTATAAACAAAATCATCAAAGGCAACTTCGGGGAGGAAAGGGTTTAGTTCATCTTCTACATCCGGGTAACATCTATCGCTGAGAGAGGTCAGGGCAGAAACTCAAACCAGGAACCAAAAGCAAAAAACCATGAAGGAAGGCCGCTTACTGTCTTACTCTCCAAATTACTCCGCTTGCTTTCTTCCACTGCCCAGACCTACCTGCATAGGTATGGTGCTGCCCATAGTAGGCTGGGCCTCCCACATCAACTATGATGCTCATTGCTGCTCTATTCTTAACAGCCTGAAATTGGAAACAGCCTAGATGTCCACCAACTGATATATAGATAATAAAAATGTGGCACATTTACATTAGGGAATATTATTCGGATGTTAGAAAAATAAAATCATTTAATTGCAAATAAATGGGTGGATCTGGTAGCATCATCCTTAATGATGATAAACCAGACCCCAAAAGACTAATATTACATGTTTTTTCCTTACATGTGTATGAAAGTTTTTGAGTTTTGGATATGTCTGTTACAATACAAATAAATACAGAGGTACCAAGTAAGTAACAAGGGTTGGGAGAAGGGAATATCCCAAGGAAGGAGAAATAGAATATAGTATTTTGGAGAGATAAAGGGGAAACTAGAATAAGATTAGAAGTAGAAGGAATTGGAGAGCAGGATAAAGGAGGAAATATGTAGAGGGACAACTATTACTAAGGCCTTCTGAAAATTCATATAGAAACCTACTATCACAGAAGCACCCTACAATACATACATGCATGAAAGGAATTTAAATTGGGCCACCATATAGTGGGGAAGACAATGCCTGAACTAGACATCTTATGCACCAAGTAAAACTCTCATGTTAAGAACTGGTTGCATTTTGTTGAGTCACTGACCAAAGTTGTCCCATGGACCACCACCCACACACATACAAACATGGCAGGCTATTGCCAAGGTAACCATCACCCCCACATATACCAACATCACAGGCTATTGCCTAGGTAACCACCATTCCCAGACATGCAAACATCAAAGGCTATTGCCGAGGTTATTGGCTGTTTTCTACAATCTGATACAAGGCTGTATTGCTGAAGACAATAGCTACTTATGTCATCAAATAAGAAAAAGTTGATATGGTGCCCAACTAGAAGTTTCACCTCTACCTACTATCCATAGTGTTGTAAGGTACTCTGCACACTACAAGTAGTTACCAATCACACAGCTACAAACCCCGCACTTACACTAGTGACCTGACTTCAGATATACTGATGTAATATCTGTGCAACTGATGCACGAATATCATGGGAGTATCCAACCAATTTTTAAAATTGGATTAAACTCAACACAGCGAGATGGAACCCATATTTGACATTGTTAAAGTGGCCAAGAACCTGAAACCAGATAGATCATGGATCTAGGGGAAAATTTACTACTATTATTCTGCTAAAGATACATAGGAATAAAATGACTCCTAATGAAGTATTGCTGTTCCCATAAATCAATTCAATCCTCATCAGAGAAGGTTTTTCTTGCAGTAGACAGAAATTAACAAAGTGACCCACAACTGGATGATGTGAAGAGAATGAAAGACTTCAAAGCACTCAGTCCTAAGTGGAATGTCTTCCTCCAACCCCTCCTCAACCATATAGCATGGGAGGCATAAATGTTGTAAGAGCCATAAGTGGTGCATAAATCCAAGAAGTAGTGCCCTCCAGATACAACCATGTAAACAAACTCTCAAAGACTATGGCAACACATACAGGTTCTGCAGAGGTTCAACCCAAACAAATCCCAAAATGAATAGGGTAATTGGATGAGAAGTCCCACTCCTAACCCAGAAACTATTTGCAATTGATATCTGCTAGGAAGGAAAAACAATCATTCCTTTTTCTCCAGTGGAGTGTCCCTGGGTCTGTCAACCATAATACAGTGCAGGCCCCTTGCCCAGGAGTAGTTGGCTAACACAAAGCAAAGCCTTTTGTTATTGTTATTGGTTTTATTTTTCATTTGTTTTAATTTTCATTTTTGTTTTTGGAATTTTATTGAGAGAGACTAAAGTTGTAGGTCAGGAAATGGGTAAAAAACAGGAGGCATTGGGAGAGGAGAAAACATGATCAATATATTTTGTAAACAAATAATTAAAAATAAAATCTAAACAGAACAAGAATGAAAATTCCTTAGAGACATATCCATAAGCTAATCCAATCCTGGAAATATCCCAACTGAAACTTCCTCAGGTAACTCTGGCTGTGCCAAGTTGACATCTGGATCTAGCTAGGAGAGGTATGTTAACTAAAGTCATATGGTTCTTGTGTCTGTACTTTCTATGAAATGATTGGTTTCTATGACACAGTTTTTTTTTTTTTTTTGATACTTTATTTACATTTCCGATGATTCCCCTTTTCTTTGGAAACCCTGTGTCCCCTCCCCCTCCCTTCCTCTGTGAGGGAATTCCTCCTCCCACCTACCCACCCACCCATTCCCATATTCCCACC